>CM052700.1:87027939-87161222 GCA_028551405.1 Uromys caudimaculatus
TTGTATGAGGTGCCATGTGTGCTTTGAGCTTTAGTAAGGTTTCTTTTATGAATGTGGGTGCTCTTGCATTTGGAGCATAGAGTTCAGAATTGAGAGTTCTTCTTGGTAGATTTTTCCTTTGATGAGTATGAAGTGTCCTTCCTTATCTTTTTTGATGACTTTTGGGTGAAAGTCAATTTTATCCGATATTAGAATGGCTACTCCAGCCTGTTTCTTGGGACCATTTGCCTGGAAACTTGTTTTCCAGCCCTTTACTCTGAGGTAATGTTTGTCTTTATCCGGCAGGTGTGTTTACTGAGTGCAGCAAAATGCTGGGTCCTCTTTATGGATCCAGTTTGTCAGTCTATGTCCTTTTATTGGGGAATTGAGTCCACTGATGTTAAGAGATATTCAGGAATAGTGATTGTTGGTTCCTGTTATTTTCGATGTTACTTTTAAGTTTGTGTGGCTATCTTCTTTTCAGTTTGTTGAAAGATTACTTTCTTGTGTTTTCTAGAGTGTGGTTTTCCTCCTTGAGTTGACGTTTACCACTTATTATCCTTTGTAGGGCAGAG
This sequence comes from Uromys caudimaculatus, assembly GCA_028551405.1. NCBI lineage: Eukaryota > Metazoa > Chordata > Mammalia > Rodentia > Muridae > Uromys > Uromys caudimaculatus. Next base: position 87,028,494 of record CM052700.1, read on the forward strand.
TTTGTGGAAACAAATTGTATAAATATAAAATTGTCATAGAATATTTTGGTTTCACCATCTGTGTTAATTGAGAGTTTTGCTGTGTATAGCAGCCTGGGCTGGTAGTTGTGTTCTCTTAGGGACTGTATGAGTTCTGCCCAGGATCTTCTAGCTTTCATAGTCTCTGGTGAGAAGTCTGGTGTAATTCTGATAGGGCTGCCTTTTTATGTTACTTGACCTTTTTCCCTTACTGCTTTTAATATTCTTTCATTGTTTTGTGTATTTGGTGTTTTCACTATAATGTGACGGGACGAATTTCTTTTCTGGTCCAATCTATTTGGAGTTCTGTAAGCTTCTTGTATATTTATGTTCATGTCTTTCTTTAAGTTAGGGAATTTTTCTTCTATAATTTTGTTGAAGATATTTACTGGTCCTTTAAGTTGGGAATCTTCACTCTTTTCGATACCTATTATCCTTAGGTTCTGTCTTCTCATTGTGTCCTGGATTTCCTGGATGTTTTGGGTTAGGAGCTTTTTGCATGTTGTATGTTCTTTTACTGTTGTGTCGATGTTGTCTATGGTATCTTCTGCTCCTGAGATTCTCTCTTCTATCTCTTGTATTCTGTTGGTTATGCTTGCATCTATGACTCCTGATCTCTTTCTTAGGTTTTCTAACTCCAGGGTTGTCTCTTTTTGTGATTTCTTTATTGTTTCTATTTCCATCTTTAGCTCCTGGATAGTTTTGTTCATTTCCTTTGTCTGTTTGATTGTGTTTTCCTGTAATTCTTTAACAGATTTCTGTGTTTCCTCTTTAAGGGCTTCTAGTTCTTTACTTCTGTTCTCTTGTGTTTCTTTAAGAGTGTTAATTTCTTTCTTAAAGTCTTCTATTATCATCATGAGAAATGATTTTAAATCTGAATCTTGCTTTTCTGGTGTGTTGGGGAATCCAGGGCTTGCTGTGGTGGGAGAGCTGGGTTCTGATGTTGCCAAGTAGCCTTGGTTTCTGTTCCTTTGGTTCTTGCCCTTGCCTTTTGCCATCTTGTTAACTCTAATGTTAGCTGATCTTACTCTGTCTGGCTATGGCTTTTCCCTTCTGCAGGCCTCTGTTTCAATACTCCTTGAAGACCAGTTTTCTCTGAGAGGTGTTTGGGCTTGGAGTGCTGTGGCACAGGGTCAGCTCTAGGGTGCAGACAGAAACCAGAAGGATCTTGTCCCCAACTGTCCCTTGGTCCCTATGTCCTGATGGCTCTGCAAGGGTTTGCAAGTGAGTTTGAACAGAAGTAGTGGTTTTGCCTATGCTCGAAGGTGTGTCAGCACTCCTGGGATACCAGCTCTCTCCTGGAGCCCTGTGGCCCAGGCTGAGGTCTCCAGGTCCCGGTGAGCAGTGGTTCTTGTCTTATCACCTCTCATGGCTTTTCCACCCTCCTGGGAGGGTGACTTTCTCCTAGCACTGCTTGCCTATGTAACCCTGGTTGCCCAGGCACAGGTCTCCTGCCACAGATAGAAACCGGAAGGTTCTTGTCCCTTACTTTTCCTCCTCAGTCTCTGTGTCCTGAGGGCCTGGGAGAGTAACTTTCTCGCGGCGCTGCATGGCTGTGGGACCCTGGTGTCCCAGGCAGAGGTCTCCTGCCACAGATGGGAACCAGAGGGTTCCTATGCCCTCCTACCTCAGTCCCTGTGTCCCGCAGGTTCGGGGAAGTTCCTGGTGAGCAGTGGTGCTCCTCTTGGCCCCATTCCCGGCTTTTCCAAGCTTCTGGGAGGGTAGCTTTCTCCTGGCGCTAATTGGCTATGGAGCCCTGTGACCCAAGCTGAGGTCCCCAGTCACAGGTGGAGACTGGAAGTTTCCTGTCCCTCAGTCTCTGTGGCCCGCGGTTTCCAGGCGGAGTCCAGTGAGCAGTGGTGCTCGCCTTGTCCCCACTCATGGCTTTTCCACCCTCCTGGGAGAGTGACTTTCTCCCGGTGCTGCTTGGCTATAGAACCCTGGTGGCCCAGGCAGAGGTCTCCTGCCACAGATGGGAACCAGAGGATTCCTATGCCGGCCTACCTCAGTCCCTGTGTCCCGCCCACAGGTGTCTTTATACCGTAGTTTAGCCTTTAGCTTTGGTAAGGCGCTGGCATTGCTTTTTCCCCAGCTGTGGTCCAGAACACAGTGTTTTGACCCAATGAGCTTTTCTCCTGCTGTTAAGGACATGATGCTTACTCTTGGGCTGCCAAGCTCTTTTCCTTTCCCCTTCCCCTTTCCACAGGGTGGGTGTGGGGCAGCCCATTCCTGGACAAGAGGTCTTGGAGGACACTCTAAGACAAATATAGCTGGGTCTGAAGTGCCAACCCCAAATCCAGAGCCTGCATCTCATGAGCTTAAACAGTGCATGATAACTGACTGATACACTGAGTATCAACAGCTTTATTCCAAAGGATCTTCTGTTTTGTTTACCAGTATGAATGGCCTCTAATGGCTACATACATCTTGAATCCAAACTCAATCTTTATGATCAGGCATAAGAATCTATGACTTAAGATAAGGTTTGCAAGCATGTACTAACTGAAATGTGCATTATTTTACTCTGGCTGCTCCCCTGGGCTACGTACATGACTTGTCCTCCTCCAGTTTTGCTCCAGTTCTAAAGTCTGGCTAGGAACTCCCAGGTGAAGTTTCTCAAGCCTCCATGTTCTCAGTTTTAAACCTGTCTTGCCCAAAATGAAGAGAAGTGGGAGACTCCAGGAGAAGAGGAAGGGACATCCGTCTGTAACACTAGTCTCTCCTCAGTGGTTCCACCCCTACTAGACTGGCCCAAGAAGGTTCTAGCTTCTGTCAGGTGACCTTGTTCCTGGACTGATAATGCTACCTCTCATGGAAATCCCCTGAGCCAGGGCTTGGTGCTCCTTGACAGGACTCAGTGTTCCTTCTATCGGAGACCACTTGCGGGCTTTGAGCTCAGTTAGGAATATTCAGAAGGCTTTTCTATTTTGAGATTAGATCCTAAGGGATATAAAGATGAATTTTCAGGGGTGGAATCTTCACATTACACAGGACCTTAAAGTGAAAGTTAAAGAAATGTCTCCTGCTGCTTTCCCTCCCTCAGCAAGTTCTTCTGCCTCCAACTCTGGGGAGTCCCAGGTCCTCTCCTTCGGCTGTTCCATCTGGTTTCAGATCTCTGCACATTGGGTCATCTCTCCTTCTGGTCACATCATGATTTTTAAACTGATAAGCAAAGCACAGAGGTAAGGGGGGAGAGCCACCCCTTCATTTCAGAAGATGCCCAGGCAAGTACAATGAGTGAGTAATCACTGGGAAAAGTCAAGCTAACACTGACTCCCTTCACCCGTCATGACTGAGGGCAGGACGGACTGGAATTGGGAACACGCTTCTAAATGGTGGGCATCAGCCAGGGGTACCACAGTGTCCAGGCAGGAGGCACCAGAGGGCACAGCTGTCAGCCAGGGGCACCTCAGTGTCCAGGCAGGAGGCACCAGAGGGCACAGCTGTCAGCCAGCACAGCCCTTAAACTGGATTTTAAATTTGTCAGGACCAAATCAGGAGACAAAGTGACTTTGGCATTCATGAAGCTGACACACTTAGTGACATGGACCGTACCTGCTGACTGGGGAGACTCTAGGCATGGCCTCCCCATGATGACTGGCAATAAATCTCTTGGTGTCCTTCCTTCCCATCAGACAGGGCCTGGCAGAAAAGAAAACAGAACATCATCGACCTTGATAAAATGCCTGGCTTTGTGTTGTGATTTATCAAAACAACAACAGAAAAAAAAATCAGCTCTTTGTTTTGGGGAACTGATTTATCTTCAGATTTCTCTGGTTCTGTGACCTCTAAAAACATTGCTTATTTAGCCATGGAACATAATTATGGAAAGTAAATTGTACAGCCAAGGCATTTCTCAGATGTAGAAATATGGAGGCAGAGTAGTGGGGAGAGCCACAAATGGACAGGGAGTGGACTTTGAGTTCTGGTCTTGCCAATCCCTAGTTTAATAACCAGACTTAGCCACTTAATCATAGAAGAGTTTCTCAGTGATCAAAATCAAGTCTCTTGAGAGTGAAGAGGTTAACATGGAAGGTGCTGTGAAAGTGCTTTTCAATATTATCTCATTTTAATTAAAATTTCCAATAGTGCTGTAGCTTTGTGATGACCCCAGGCTGTGCCCATTGGTTTTTGTTTCTTGGTTTTGTGTGTGTGTGTGTGTGTGTGTGTGTGTGTGTGTGTGTGTGTGTGTGTGTGTGTGTGTGTGTGTGTGTATGCCTTTAGCAAACAGAGTTTCATGTAGTCTAGACTAGTCAGGATGACCTTGAACTCCTGATCTACTTGCTTGTACCTCCTAGGTGCTGGGATTGCAGACATGTACCACTACTCCTGGTAACCAGATGTTTGAATACATGAAACCAACAACACATGCTTTAGTGTGACTAGCAGAGTCACCACTATCATGGCAATGTGGAAGGCAGAATCTGAAAGACATCACTGAAGAGCCAGTAGGTTTGACAGGCCCGGTTGCAAATGATGCCCGGGAAGTACCTAATACTTCAGTGTGAACTTGTCCTCTTCCTTTGCTCTTTCTTTGGTTCATCCTTCCTGACCCTCTGAAAGCATCCCTGTTTGGATATATTAAGTCCCTATCAGTGTCCTGTAGTGCTGGGTTTAGCTAACCTGCTCTGTGCTCCCAACAGGTCTTGTGCTCTCTGCACCCACCCAGGAGTTCTCTGGATTTTCAAATGAAACACACACACACACACACACACACACACACACACACACACACACACACACACACACACACACACCAGTTAATTTTAATGATTTGACTAACTCAAAGGCTGGACAGTTCTAATCCTTCCGCTGTTAGCAAACACTTCCCCACTTCCCTCCAGTACTCCTGTTAAAATCTATATTTCATCTCTGCTACCCCAAACACAATTGGGGAGGTGGCCCGTGTGGCCACTTTCCCTTATTTTCACATGTTGGCTGGCCTTTAGGCCTGGTCTTTCTTCTTCCCTGTCATGGCAATCTCCTCCTTCTGATTGGGAACAAGGACCTTCAACATTTGGACATACGATTCCGAATTTGGGGGGCTGGATTAATTCAAAGCATTAGAACCAATCCCCAACAGTGTCCTACTATTGTGGGGACAGCAAACCAGAATCCAACTCAGGCTGACTGGGTACAGTGAGCCCAATACTAGTGAACAACCCTTTGGAACAGACCCCCAAAATAATCTTAGGCCCAGAACACAGTACTTGCCATTTGTGCTTTACCATGTGTTTCCAAGAGAACAGAAGTACTGCCTGCTACTGAGGTTCTGTTTCCCAGGCTGGAAAAATAATTACAGGAATTATGGGAGGGTGACTAAAAATGAACACGCATTCAGGACAAACAGTGCAAGGGGTTACCTTGTATGCTCCCAAGTAAATTCTTCAAATGCCACCTGCTCCCAAATATTCCTTGCAGCACCCCGATCAAGCATCTCTTTTGCTTCCACCCCAAACAAATCACCTGCTTTGCTCCTGCTTCGTACCTTACCCACCAGCCTTCTCTGGATCTCAGCCTTGTCATTTGTGAGGGTATAGGTTTCCTCCCACCACCTCCAGCCAGTGTGAACACTCAGCATCACTGCCCTACCATAAGAATCAGAAGGCAAAGGTGATCTAGTCTCTGACTCTGACAGGGTACAATAGCTAATATTGCTAACCTGAAAAGCACCATGAATATGATTGCTTCAGCTAATGTCACATGAACACCTCTAGTCCAACCAGCTCCAGACTGTGGAAGATTACCTTTGACGATGGGATAATTTGGAAGAACAATTTCTCAGAGAATATGTTGCTGCTGAGCTGAACACAACACAGGAGCATCTATATCTATCTATCCATCCATCCATCCATCCATCCATCCATCCATCCATCCATCCATCCATCTATCCATCTATCTATCTATCTACCTACCTACCTACCTACCTACCTACCTACCTACCTACCTATCTTTCTGTCTATTCTTTATCTATCTATCTTAGAGACAGGGACTGACTATACAGCTCTGACTATCCAAACTGGTCTCAATATCACAGAGATCCACCTTCCTCTGCCTCTCAAGTGCTGGGATTAAAGGCATGCACCACTATACCTGGCACTAAACAGGAGCATACGTCATCCTCAGGTCTAACACAGAGGCCACAGCAAATCTCTCCTACCAGTGATGTGCTAGCTAAGTGCAAAGCGTAGATGGGACATTGCACAGCATTCCACACTCCATAAATAAAACCAACAAACAACAAAACAAACAAAAACCCCTCCCTTCATTTTCCAAACTAATCCCAAAGTCAATACACCCACTTCAAGATTTCACATGTAGGAGGTTTGGTCTGTGTGGGTCTATTTATTAACTACAATATGATATTGGACAAAAGCATCTAGATCTTGCTCCATCACTCTTGCTCTTCCTCTTTTTCCTCCTCCTCCTTTTCTTCTCCTCCTCCTCCTATTCCTCTCCCCGCTTCCAGGGTGCTAAACTACAGATTAGAGGCAACACACTTGGCAGCACAGAGAAGCCAGGGTAGGAACTGACTTTGAGAAGGGAGAGTTAGAGTTAGAGCCAGGATGGAGGTTTGGGGCAGATTGCTGGGAAGAGGACTGAGGAATTTGAAGAGCTGTTGTCATGGACTATGCAGTGAATCTTCTTTAATGACACCACGGAGATGCTGCTAAGGTTGGAATTACTCCTAATTACCCTTGACTGGTGGAATTGATGTACAAAAACCCTGCTGAGATGGAGCCAGGTGGGTACCTAGGTTTTAATTCATCCACATAGAAGTGTGTGTATAGACAGAGAAATCTCCAGAAAATTACTAGCTGCCAGGTTTAAAGACTCAGACTAGAAAGGGACAGGAGGATGAAAACAGGGGACAGGGTGAGCACCATCTCAAGTGACAGGAATGCGTGATTCACAACAGCTTCACCTGCTGTGCTTAGGGCAAGGAGAATATTTATTGTTGGATCCCTTTGGTATTTGGACAAATAATGTATTTCATGAGAAAAACAAGCATCCTCAGGGTATTTCTAAATAATTTGGCTTTTCTAGTTTGCAAACAGCAGTCTCTGTTAATGTAGTGCTCAGTGTAACAATGCAGTCCAGATCGGTGAGGCACCTCTCACAAACCATCTTTGATGAAAAATCAGACACTTGACTTCCTACTTCAACCCTACCGAACAAACAGGGACATAATCAGGAAACCCGAACCCAGTTGCAATTGCATCTAGATTCCTTTAGAATAAAACCGTGTGTGCTTCTCAAATTTCTGATTATAAAAGTAATAGGTAATACTGAATACTACGTAATAAAGGCTGGTCTAGATCTAGAAAGATTACCGTGTAAACTTACTAATTACCTGGTGTGTGTCATTAAGGCATTTTATAGTATGTTAAAGGGACCCAGTACGGCAGCACAGGAGCTGTCTGAAGCTAAGCAGGTATTAAGCAGGTGGGGACCTGGCATGTGGCTACTGGTACTAAGCAGTTTATGTTTCAGGAAAGTACTGCTTATGTTGCTACATGACGCTTAAATCATGGCATGAGGCAGACAATAAAACAGGAGCATTCAGTCCCCCGTGTTTTTATTTTTTATTTAAGCACTAATTTAAAAAACAAAAGAACAAACCACCAACCATTGTAATGCACATTTCCTTACCTGTGTGTGCATGTTTTATATTTATATGCTAAGTAAAATATATTTAAAAGACTTATAAGCAGATACTGATGCTTACATGAACGAGAAACATTCAGCCTTCACTTGGTATTTCTGTACTTTTTTGGCCATTGCCAGGAGGATTTACTTACAATCAGTGAGCAATTCCATTTCTGAAAATTAAAACAGGGCTAATGAGATGGTTTCCAGGGTAGAAAGACTTGCTGCTGAGCCTGATGACCTGAGTCAGATCCCCAGGGCCCAATTGGTGGAAAATGAGGACTCCCACAAGCTGTCCTCTGCTGTCCCCACTCACACCATGTATGCTGGCTAATTTTATGTCAACTTGACACAGGATGAAGTCATCTGAGAGAATAGAAACCCCAGTTGGAAAAATGCCTCCATAAGATCAGGCTGTAGGGAAACCTGTAGAGCATTTTCTTAATTAGTAATTGATGTGGGAGGGCCAGTCCATTGCAGGTGATGCTATCCCTATGTAGGTGATCCTGGGACTATATAGGAAAAGAAACTAAGCAAGCCATGAGGAGCAAACAAGTAAGAAGCATTCCTCCATGGCTTCTGTATCAGGTCCTGCCTCCAAGTTCCTATCCTGACTTCCTTCAATAATGAACAGTGATATGGAAGTGTAAGCCAAATTAACCCTTTCCTCCACAACTTGTTTTTTTGTTTTTTGTTTTATTTTTTGGTCATGGTGTTTCATCTTTAGATCATTATGCTTGGCTACTATAGCAAGATACCATACACTTGCAGAAAAAAAAGAAACATTTATTTCTCATAGTTCCCAAGATCCGAAATTACAAGGTCAGCATCCCAGCAAGACTTCACTTGGCTGAGGTCTCGAGCCCAGATTTATAATAGCAACTTTACTATTGCAGCCTCTGACTGTAGAGAGAAGGAGACCTTGTCTGTCTCCTGTTTCTGATAGTTTCTAATTCTACCAGGAAGCCCCACCATGACCTTTGTAAACCTGGTTAACTTTCAACAGCCATACACCCCAACACAATCACACTTATCCAAGGATTACATCATCTTTGCAGGCTTACAGCTTCATTGCAGTTAGGGACACAGCACATGATTCTCCATGTACTTTCTTCCAGCCTCTCATTCTTAAATATATTTAAACAGGTTGGAGTGTATGGAATATGAATAGTTTAGTATCCTGTCATGTAAGGGTGGCTCTGATGCTAAGGTCATGTTCCCCAATTGGTTCTTGATCTGTCAGTAAAGAAAGCCATGGGCCAATTGCTGGGCAGAAGGTACAGGCGGAACTTCCCGGTCCTGAGAGGAAAAGGGAGACACAAAGAAGGAGAGGGAGAGTTCGCCAAGCTTTGGAGAGAAAAAAACCAGGCAACCATGTGAGGTCTAGAGGGGAGTGGTGGGCTGTGGCCGCTCTTGTAGGCAGGTGGTCAGAAGTTTAGCAGGGACTAGATTCAACTGACCAACTAAAGTTAGGGCAGGTGGGAGGAGTGGAGCTAAGAGTAATGATAAAGGCGTGTTTTTCAGGCAGGAGGTAGTTGTGCCCAGCAACTGTGCCAAGAAGGCAAATTGAAAATGAACAATTTTGTGTGTATCTTTTATCCGTGGATTCAAGGGAAGCAGAGCGGGGGCTGGAGTGAGGCCCTTTCCCAGAGCATAGGCAGGGTAGTGAAAAGCCACACACAATACTGTCATAATTTTTCCCTTGTCATTTAATCAAGTGGATAATTACCTTAAGATAGATACATATACATGGACTTACTAGGTCAAAGACCATAAACTTTGGAATATTTTTGTCCACATTGCTAATTAGCTTTCCAAAAATGCTGACAACATTTCTATTTCTGCCAACAGTATATAAAAATACTTGTTGCACTGTACCATTGCCAATGTTGAGGACCGACAATTTAGAAACCATGTAAACTCCATCTGATTGTGTTCAAGATCCCCAAGTATATATATCCAGGAAAGTGTCAGGCTTCTCACAAAGCAAATACTGCTCAAATTAGCAAAAAACAAGACAGTCAGCAGTTTCCCATTTGTAGCAATGGCCGCCAGCCCCCTGTTCTAAGCTTCCTTATGAATAATGGCTCTCCCCACCTCTAACAGACAGACAGTTCTGTTTTCATTTGTTTACAGGCTTCTGTTTTAGAAATCTGGCACACTATATATATTTTCCATTTTCTTGTTACTGGACATTTGGATGGTTTTCAATTGTGGATTATGAGCATTTCTATGTAAACCTGTTGGTGGCTACATTTCCACTATGCATGCATCTAAAAGTGGGCTTGCTGAGGGACAGAATATGCCTGCATTCAACTGCAGCCGACACTGACAAACAGATCTCCGGAATGGTTCTTTCAACCTAAACATCCTGGGAGTGAGTTAAGCCACTTGTACTGTGGCACTGTCACTTTAATATTCATTTCTTAGTGATTGATGATCAACTTTTCATATATTCACTGTTCATTGGAAGACAATACTCTCTTGTGAAAGGAGCATATTCCCATTGAACTGATCATTTCTTGTTAAATTATATAAGCAAGTTTAATATTGTATTTTGAGTCCTTTACTAGATACTTAGTTTCTCTCTCTCTCTCTCTCTCTCTCTCTCTCTCTCTCTCTCTCTCTCTTTCCTTTCCCCTTCCTCTCTCCCTTCATCCCTTCTTTTTTCTTTCTTTCTTTCTTTTCTTTTTTCTTTTTTCTTTTTTCTTTTTTGTCAACTAGACCCAAGCTAGAGCTGTCTGGGAAGAAAAACAGTAGTTGAGAAATGCTTCCATCAAATTGCCTGTAGGCAAGCCTGTGGTGAATATTTTTGATTAACAATTGATGTGCAAAGTCCCAGCCCACAGGGCTAGGAAGTGCCACCCCTAGGCAAGTGGGCCTGTGAGCTATAAGAAAGCAGGCTGAGGAAGCTTAAGTAGCAAACCCTCCATGGTCTCTGCTTCAATTCCCGCCTCCAGGTTCCTGCCTTGAATCACTGCCCTGACTTGTCTTCGAGATGTACTATGAACAGTAAGCTACATGAATCCTTATCATTTAGTCACGATGCCTATCACGACAATAAAAGGCAAACTAAGGAATTCGAACCAGGTCATTACTGCTATGACACACCTGACAGTGTGCTTTGGGGAGGATTGGGCTGACATTTGAACTTTGGGTCAGAAAAGCTGTTGAGTGCTCAGAGCTCAGTGGGCTGTTCTGTGGGAGCTTGGAAGAGTGATGCAGATGGTTAGAGGCCTCACTTGTGAAGTTTCAGAAGGAAGCAAAGACTCTTATCAGAGCTAGAACTGAAGAGTCCTCTGTGACTAACAAGAGACCAGAGTGCTAACCTGAAATGTTTGATTTGCTGGAGCAACTGATAGTGGTCAGTTGTGCTCACAAAGAGATCTACATCACCAGGCCAAGTCTTCCGGGAAGTATTTCCTCAGGGTCAGCCCACAGAAGCTGTGATCCAGAGAGGCCAAGACTGTACCTCATGCTGGCAACTGAACTTGGTATATCTAAGAGTTTCCCGGGAGATACTGGTTTGAAGTCATGAAGGGGTCATAGAGAGCAGATGAGGCTCAGCACTGTGCGAGGCCAGGAGAACCTCAGTTGCAGCAGAAGCCCTGAGACAGAAGAGGCCATGTAGAGAAACTGAGGCTTAGCACCATGTAACAGGACTAGAATCCCTTGAAGAGAGCAGGAGAGGCTACAGGTGAAGGTACAGCCCATTTGCTGCAGAGACCCCAGCCTTTGGAGATGCCATGACCATCTCCATGACCATAGGACTAGTAAGACGGCTACAAGTGTGTGGTGGAGACGGCCTAAGCCTAGGAGACAAGCTGTGCGTTCTGTAGGTGGCAGAGCCAGAGAAGAGGACCTACACAGGTCCTTTGGAGCCCAGAAGATGCTGAGTCCCAGAAAAGACACTGAGCTCTACACTGTTGGACTTTAGTTTTGCTTGTCCTATTTTAACAGTGCCCTGCCCTTTACTTTTTGAATTAAGGAGTTTGGAATGTGTTTTTGATTTTGCAGGAGCCTAAAACTAAGAGTCCTGGAGAGACTAATATTTTAGAGTGGGAGCTGACAGTGATAGTGTACAACTTTAATCCCAGTACTCAGAGGCAGAGAGAGGTAGGCAGATCTCTGTGAGTTCGAGGCCAACCTGGGCTATGAAGCAAGTTCCAGCCAATGATATACAGAGAAACCCTGTCTTGAAAAACAAAAACAAAAACAAAAATTTAGAGTGGATTCTTTTTGTGGACATTTAGAGAAGTTTTACGTATTTTAAAGAGGTTTTAAACTTTGAAAGAGACGTCCGATGTTTTAAAGAGACAACTTTAAAGTGACATTTTTTATGACTATGAAAGTTTCAAAATTAGTTATGTTTTGTATTATGGTATTGACATTATTATGTGATCTTGGGAATAAACAAGGAAAGGTTGAGGTTTAATAGAGATCTGTTGATGTGTCAAGTTGACAAAGGGCCCAATTGTCCTATTTTTTGTTTGTTTGTTTGTTATTTTGTTTTATTTTTTTGTCAGCTTGGCACCAACTAGGATCTGGGAAGAGGAACTTTAACTGAGAAAATCCCCCATCAGATTGCTTGTAGGCACATCTGTGGTGCACTTTCCTGTTGCGCCCAGCCCACAGGTGGTGTGGGGAAAGTGGTGCCACCCATGGGCAGATGGTCTGAGTAAGGCATAGGACAAGCCTGTGAGCAGTTCCTCTGTGGCATCTGTTTCGGTGTCTGCCTCCTGGTTTCTGCCCTGACTTCCTTACCAGTTGGACCATGAACTGTAAGCTAAAATGAACCCCCTGTCCCCAGGTTGTTTTTGACCACAGTGTTAATCACAGCAGCAGAAGGCAAACTAGGACAAGTACCTTCTTAGCAGTGTCTTTGGGTGAACAAAACACATACATTTTAGTAGACTTTAGTGTATTTGTGTTCCATTACCATCAATGCTTGGTGTATCCTTTTAAACAGAACCTCTGTCTACTCCAGGAGCCTGGACATTCTCCGCTTCTTAAATTTGCATTTTTGGTATCAGTGAAATTAGATTTTCTTCTTTTCCTTCTTTTATCCTGTTTTCTAAAGTTAGCATACAAAGTATTAGATGTCATTGTAGTATTCCCTATCCAAGTCTGTGTTAACAGATTCTTCTCCTGAATTATCTTCTTTAAAAAATACATTTGGGAGACTGGATAGTTGGCTCTGTGGTTAAGAGCACTGGCTGCTCTCCTAGAGGGCCCAATTTCATTATTCTTAACATCTACACGGCGGCTCATAACTGTCTGAATACTCCAATTCCGGAAATATTAAACCTCACACAGACATACACGCAGGCAAAACTCTAATGTGCATAAAATGAAAATAAATAAATAGAAAAAAGTCCTTTGGGGAGCTGATGAGATGGCTCAGCAGGTAAAGGTGCTTGCTGCCAAGCCCAAACTTTGAATTCAATCCCTGGAACCCACAAATAGAAGATGAAAGCCAACTCCCCAGTTGTGCTCAGACCTCCACCTACATGCTCACATACATATGTAAGTATACACACACACACACACACACACACACACACACGCACACGAACACACACACACACACACACACACACGCACACGGACACACACACACACACACGCCATAAATAAATAAATGTAAAAAAAGTTAAGAACAAAAGAAAAGCTTTTAGTTCATCTATAATTTCATTATTTAGTCCTGATCTGAAGGCATTTTTTTATAACACATTAATGGGTGTTTTTTGCTGTTTTTTTTTTTTTTTATGTTGTACTGGTTAGCTTTTGTCACAAAGTTGTGACACAAACTAGGGTCACATTGGAAGAGGAAAACTCAGCTGAGAAATTGCTTCCCACAGGCTTGCCTGCAGGCATGCAGTGGGAAAGTTTCAATGGGTGCAGGAGGGCCCAGTCCACTGTGGGAGGCTCCCTCTCTAAGCAGGTGGGCGTGGCTGAGCCAGTGGAAGAAACAAGCAGGTAGTGTGTTCATTTGAAGTCACTGCTTCAGTTACTGCCTTCACATTCCTACCCTGGCTTCTTTCAGTGATGGAGTGTCACCTGGAAATGTAAGATGAACTAAATCCTTTCCTCCCCAAACTGGCCGTGGTTATGTTTAAAATAGCAATAGAAAACAAACTAGAATATAAATTAAGAAAAAAAAAGTGTATATTTGGTCTTAAGTAGTTTTATAACTTGTTGGCTTTGTAGTTATTTGTAACATACAGTTACATAGTTAAATTATACTGTCTTTTGTATTTGTTTTCTCATTAATTTTAAGTTTAAAAGGCCTTGCAGGAGGCAGAAGAGGGGTGCATGCCTTTAATTCCGACATTAGGGAGGCAGAGGCAGGCGAATCTCTTGAGTTCTAGGCGAGCCTGCTCTATAGAGTGAATTCCAGAACAGTCAAGGCTAAAAAAAAACCTGTCTAGAAAAAAAAAGAAGAAAAAAGAAAAGAAAAAAGGGGGGCCTTATCTATTAGTTAGAAAAAATATAGCTTTTTTTCTAATTTTTTTTTTTTTTTTTTTTTTGGTACCGGGGAATTGAACCCAAGGCCTTGCACATGTAACACAAAGAAATGTTTTCATTTAAAGATAGGCTGTCACTAAATGTCTTGAGCTAGCCTTGAACTCACTCTGCTGCCAGTCCTCCTGCCTTGGCTTTCTTAGTAGCTGGGGTTACAGACCCCCTACACACATGGCTTGTATTTGTTTGTTTGTTTGTTTGTTTGTTTAATGCTTAGCTCTTTCATTTCTGTCAGATTTGTTTGACTGAAATTGTAAGGTAGGAATCTGAACCCTTGAATCCTTATACTACCTATACCAATTTCCTGTTTTATTGAATAGCAATGCTTTTTCTTGATCCAGAAAAATTATTTGGACATGGGGCTAGAGAGATGGCTCCACAATTAAGAGCATCAGATGCTCTTCCAGGGGACCCAAGTTCAATTCCCAGCACTTACATGGTGGCCCACAATGTCAGTTCCTGAATATTTGATACCCTTTCCTGGCGTTCACAAGTACTGCAGACATAGGCATACATGCAGGCAAAGCACCTATATATACAATAAAATGAGAAACATTAATGCTGTTTAGACATGTGTGCAGTTCATGATAGTATCTGTGTGATGTCTCGCCCCATGAGTTGATGTAAGATGACAGCCACTAGCTCTTCTGCATAACCGGTCCAGCTCAGCTTTTCACTATGTCTCGCATAACCACTGCCCATACACTGTCTCCTGTCAGAAACCATGCTAGGTGACTACACCCATGAAACTTCAGGAGGAGTATACTTTGTGAAGATGGAGTAGGTAGGTAGTCAGCTCTTTGAGCCTACTTGGAAGGCCTCAGAAAATGATGTTATCTTAGCTTCCCTCCCCCCACCCAGGTGCTGTGGACCTCTCCACCCATTGCTAGAGAGTAATTACGTTGGGCCCAAACACCTGCTTTCCTCTAGGTTGTCATTTAACGTTTAACATGTTTGGGGAAGTGTGAAGTCATTAACACCTTACTTAGAGATAGTTCTCAAATTAAAGAAACTGAGAAAGTGAAAGCCCAGGCCTTGGGGGGGGGGGGTTGGGGGGGTGAAGAAGTCCTTCTGATGGGAGGGGGAGTGTCAGGGAGAGTGCTTTAGAAGAGAAACTATTTTGTACTTTCCAGGTGTCATAAGCATGGGCATTGGGTAAAGAACTATTACACATAACCATTTCTATGGCCACTGGTATATTTCAAGATATTTTATATAATTAGATATTTGATAATTAACATTATAAGTAGAATGTAAAACAATTTGTCTTCCCTTGATTTTAATCTCTAGTTCATCAAGAATTTATTGGCTGCTATTATGAATTCCTTATATATTTTTAATTAAATTAAATCATTTTGGAGAATTTTATACATTTTAAAATAAGTATACCACTTATATCATTTCTGCCCTTCTCTCTATGTCTCCAACTCTCCCAGAATCTCTAGACTCTCAAATTCATGACTTCTTAATTATTGTTATACAGTGATGTGTGCGTGTGTGTGTGTGTGTGTGTGTGTCTTACTAATAAGACTGTTAGGCAGCTCTTTAGAGAAACATAACAACTGCATATGTATATATGTATGTGTATATATATATATATATATATATATATATGTGTGTGTGTGTGTGTGTGTGTGTGTGTGTGTGTGTGTGTATGTATATGTGTATATATATGTGTGTGTGTGTGTGTGTGTATATATATATATACATATATATATATATTCTTGAGAAAAGACTTGATTTTAAAGAATTAGCTCATAGAATTGTAGAAGTTGAAAACATGTAACTCTGTAAGGAGGGCCTGAGGCTGAGACCAGGAAGAGCCAATGTGGAAGTTCCTGCTCCAAGGCTGCCTCTAAGTTCCTTCTTGTTTGGGGCTCAGTCTTTACATAGGGAGGCCTCAGCTGATTGCAGGAAGCTTGTTGACATAATAGATGGTGATGAGCTTTATTCAAAATCTACCAATGTATATGTTAACCTCATCTACAAAAATACCATTCATAAGTTCAATGTGGTGTACATACTTGCAAGCTCAGTATTAGGGAAGCTGCAGATGCAACTTCAAATCCAGTCAAGGTTATATGGTCAGGCCCTGTCTCTAAAGAGCAAACCAACCCAACCCAAACATCCCCAAACACCCTCCTGACCAACCAAAATGAACAAACAAATAACGCCACCACCCCATACTCTCATAGATGTGTCTAAAATACTACTTGACCAGATATCTGGGGACTGTGGTCCACTCAAGCTGGCACATGAAATCCACCAGCAGAACTGTTGTGCTAAGATGACCTTAACTGAATTTAGTGTTATGCAATCAAATAAAAAGTCCCAATGTTTGCTAAAGTTACCTACTACTTACTATAAATTCAGAACCACATACGTCTAAGTTTAACTCGGCATCCTTAAATTTTTGATCACAAGACTTCCTTGCATCCTAAAAATTATTGAGAGTCGCAAAGAACTTCTATTTAGGAAGGTTAAATCCATTTATTACACCGGATAATAAAACTTGATAAAGTTTTAAATGATTAGTAATTCATGTGAAAACAGCAATAGCAAATTTGGTAGATATTTATCCAAGCAACATGGGCATGCTAGCTACCCCTCCAAAGAAAAGCAAAGCAAAAAACACTGAGTTGCAATTGTCTTACATTGTTAAAGTTGACTGGAGGGAAGTGAACTCAATTTTCATGTTTTCTGACTCACTTTGTTTCTGTCAGTTATTTTGGCTGAACAATTGCGTACAGGCAACGGTATCTCTTCAGATAGGTGTTTGGCAAGGAAGGATTTGGGTAGTCTACTCAGAATGGGGTGCTCTTCGGCTATACTATATCCTGGCAAATACTCATTGCTCATCTGGCAAGTAAAAATAGTATTCCAAGAAAAAACATCTCCTACACCTCACATGTTGCATAGCTGTACTCAGGAGGTTGTGGGTCACAACTTCAAGGCCACCCCAAACTCTATAGCCAGCCAGTCCTTGTGTACAAAACCAAATCAAACCAAACAAGAACGCCCAAACAGTCAGCTGACCAACCAAAACTAATAATAGAAACCAAAAAAGCCACAAACAAACAACAAACAAACAAAAAATCCAAAAGACCCCCAGAATAAAGCTTGACCAGATATCTGGGACCCAGAGTGCTTTGTGATGTCTCCTAACCATTCTGGCTTCCACAGACTGCTTCGCTTGGGTTCCATCATCTGTTCACCAGAACCCTGGCCGAACCCATACTTACCCCTGGTTTGGGGAGCTTTTTCAAAGAGAAGTCAGTTTCAGCTTTTGAGTTTTGTGCCTTGTGCATGTTCCTCATTAAAGTGTCACCTGGAGTCTGATGCGGTCTCTAATGAAGGGTCAATGTAATGTAGGGACACTCCCTATGACTATAGAGATTTTTATTTCTTTGAGAATTTATAATCTAATGATGAAAGACATAACCTTAGAAAAGTCTTTTGTTTGAAAAAAAAAAAAAAGGTCCTAAACACAGATCCTTCTTTTTAAAATCCATTATGGCTAAATACAAATCAACTATATGATGTTGGGTATGTAGCAAAGGGTTCCCATTTCAGTGTTAAGATGTATAGTTTACAGCATAACTGTCTAAATGATCAGTTCTACTATGCTTATGGTCTTAGAGCCTGTTCGTGTTTGTAAGTTGTAAGTAATTGGTAGATAGATAAATTCAATTTCATAAAGTAGTTATTTTAATTAACATTCTCCTGCAGAAAAGTGAATTTTTCTTCTGTTTACAATAATTCTGCAGGATAATTATGGTGATTTGAATGAGAAATATCCTCCGTAGGCTCAGGTATTTAAACACTTGTTATCTAGTTGCTGGCTGTTTGGGGGATGTTATCAGCCCTTAGAGTTGTGCCCTGCTGGGGGAAGCACATCGCTGGGCTCAGGCTTTGAGAGGTTACAGTCTCACCTGTTTCCTGTCCTCTCTCTCCTTTGTCATTGTGTTTGAGGCTCTTATACCCGGCTGGCACACAGCTGCCACACCTCCCCTGACATTAAGCATCCTCCTCCCAGGAATCATAAACTAAAATCAAATATTCTTTCCATAAGCCACTTTTGGTCATGGTGTTTTATCACAGCAGCAGAAAAGTAGCTAATAATAATAATAATAATAATAATAATAATAATAATAATAAATGTAGATAGTACAGTAAACTGACCCCATGGCTTCTGGGAACAGCATTGTCTACCCACACAGTGCATCTCTCTTCAAACTCTCTTTTTTAAAAAATTAGTTTTAAAATTAAATTTCCATATGTTTTCTCCATATATTTGTAGTTTTAGTTAATCCTCCTCCCCTACCTATCTCTGTTTAAACCTTGCCCTCTCCAGTTTTCTCTTCCTCTACTTTTGTATTACTGGTGTTTATGTTACTGTAATAAAGTACCATAACCCAAAGCAACTTAGGAAAGCTTATGATGGCTTCCTGTTCCAGAAGAATAGAGGCCATCCTAGAGGGGAAAGCATTACATGGTGGTGGAAGCTGGGAGATGGCTGATCACATTTTCATCCACACACAGGAAGCAGAGAGTGAGAACAGGAAGTGGAGCAGGGGTATAAGCACTTGAAGTCCTCTCCCAGAGATGCACTTCCTTCAGCAAGGCACCACCTCCTAAAGGTCTCATAACTTCCCAGACAGTACCACCAGCCGGATACCAAGTATTCAGTACGTGAACCCATGGGGGACATTTCTCAGTCAGACCACCACAATGCTCACATCACACGCGGTCTACTCTCTCCATTATTCTTAAGGTCTTTTCCTTCACTCTGCCTCATAATTTCTTCCTGGCTTCCACATCTCTACAGATATTTCAAGTCAAATACACAAACTCAAAAATTGAAAGCTATGATTCACATAAAAGAGAGAACATGTGGCATTTGACTTTTTGCAGTACAGTTTCTTAAACCTGTGGTTTGTAAACCCATATGGGGTCATGTAACTGAATGTGGGGGCTGGAAAGAATTGGCAGCAGTAAAAGGTTTCTCAATGTGCAGAAACCAAAGATTAATTCAAAATTAAACGCTCAGTGAATCTGAGGTGTTTCTGGCACTACTGACTTTAGTGCAATCTTGGTTCTGAATGTACAATATGCACATTGAACTTGCTTCATGCCAAACAATAACACACTTGCCCGAAACACCTCAGCTCAGATTCCAGACTATGTTGCATTATAACCAATAGTGTTTTTAATGTCCATATAGTTTCTGCTCTTACAGAAGCATGATGGTTCAATTATAGGCAATATTTCAGTCATGTAGCTTTCAAAGTAGTACATCTTTGGATTGCATTGTATTAGAATGTTTGCTTTTTAAAAATTATTGTTTTAATTGCTGACTTGAGTTTCATCAAAAATAAAATGATCCTCCAGTGACTTTGGCTTGGGATTGAGAGTAGAAAATTTTAAGAAGTTCTGCTATAAAGGACCTCAGAGAAAGCCCTGTCCAATGGACACTCACATGTTTGCTCTTGAGACGCTCTGTCTAGGCTTTGGACAGGTTTGTGAGCTGCATTTTGAAACTTTGGGGTAGGATGGTGAGGGCTAACATTGGCCAGGTTCCCAGTTCTATCCGCACCATCCTGCGGCACAAGGAGCTTATAACTGAAGTGTCTCTCAGAACCATGTCCTAATTCCTCAGGTGCAGGAAGGGAGCTCTGCCAAGTGTGATGCTCATGCATTTGGTGGCTGAGAAGTGACTCAACCTTGGTGATTGGGAGTCAAAGCCATCTCCACTTCTCGTTCCCTGGATGCGTAGTCAGCTCCACACTGATGAAGGCTTCCCTTGTGCTAACTTCTCCTTGCCCAGATGTATCCCCAAAATAAATAATAAATAAGCAAGCATTTAAAGTGCCAGACTGGAAGGTATCAACTTGTCTTTCTTCCTCAGTTCCAAAACTTCACAACAAAGATGAAAATTAGGAGACAACACAACCCAAACAAACTTAGTCAGCAGTGGCTAGAAGAATGAGCTCAACTGAAGGTCTGTGTAGGGGAAGACTGAGCTGCAATGTTTTCCCAGAGTGATGGAAAATAAGAGATCATATACAAGTCATGGAGGGTGGATTAGAGTTTCCAATAATGTTGTTATGGGTTGTCCAGAAATTTAGAAAATATAAGAGCAACCAATGACATTTAAACAAAAATCAAATCTCAGAGTAAAGAAAAGGAGTCTCTAGTTCAGGAGGAAGCCTTCATAAGGAAGGCCCCTAAGTACCAAACAGAATTAATGAAAAACAAAAATAGTTTCCAGTGCAGCTTCCTGAGAAGTCTGGAAGCTTACAGTCAGGAAAAAACAAAGAGATTATCTGTGTTGATCAGAACTACTAGCAATGGATTATCAGAGAAAATGAAACAGTGTCTGCCCAGCCAAATATAAACCAAGAGGAGAGAAATAAAGCTGTCTTCAGCCATGCAGGGGCTTAGAGAGCTCACTTCTGCTGACTACTCATTTTGGCAGCTCTGGAGTTTGAATGCAGAGCCTGGTGCCAGACCACTGGTCTACAGACGAAGCTAGATATGTCCCCAGCCCTAACTCTATGCAAACAATTACTTAAGGTTGAAGTTGCCACAGCCAAAAATAAATGGAAGGGTTTTTGATTCAAGAGCTAAGAAATTATTCCAAATAAAATGGACACATCATGTTGAAAATCAAGCCATGGCAACCCACAGCTGTGATGTCCAACAGGAACAAAGGGCAAACCACATCTGTGAGCCCCACACTTGAGTGTAAAATGCAATGTAATTATAAATTGTGATTGAAATTTTTCTCTAGTAGCCACATTTAAAAGACCCAAAGAAACAGTTAAAATTAAATTTAATAATATACTTTATTTAACCCACTGTATTCAGAATATCAAGCTTAGAGTTCAGATGTTTTTGAGAACACCAAGATGTAGGTGGGTAAGAAAGTATGCCTCCTCATCTCATTTGATGGGTAAGTCAGGGGCAAGATAAAAATCCCGACAAAATGTTAAGCATTATTGTAAAACATTACAGAGAAGTGCACAGCCTACCAAATAAAATGCAAAAAAATAAACTAGAAACCATGACTGATTAAAAAAAAGTATAGTCTATACATGTTGGAATTGCATGTGCTAAAAGGAGTAAGTTCTGCCAGTGAGCAAGGGCCACTGGCATTTACTACCTTGTATAGTTCTTTCTTCTAGAGGATGGGTTGAACCTACTGTTTGATAAGACTCTGGGGAGCCTTAACTTTCAGGAGACCCCCGAGTGAACACCATGGAGTTGGGGATTGATGCAAAATGCAAGAGGAATTTATTGTTCCAGCATGCTGGGGTCACCCTGCATACAAAGGAGGGAGAGAATGACCCTGTGCAGCCTGTTCAGTGAGCTTTTATAGCTTTTAGAGCAGCAGCCATTAGGCACAATGTGATTGGCAGAACAGTGTGACTTTTAAACTGGTTGGTCTTTAGGGAATGAGGTAGCAGGGGCTTAATCAGCCCCTCCCTTCCATCCTATGTGCTCTCTAACCTGTTTCTTCCAGGAGGGGAGAGGTTCCTGAGCTGACCTCTTTTCAGTTTCTCCTGTAAAGAACAGAACATCATGAGAGTGGTAGGCTATAATTTCCAAGACTGGGTTACAGAACCATTTTGGATTCCTTCTTGGAGAGTGTGTCCTCTGTCTCTCTGTCTCTGTCTCTGTCTCTGTCTCTCTCTCTCTCTCTCTCCTCCCCCACCTTATCCATCTGCTGCCCCCTCCCCATTTCCTCTGAGGGAAGCCAGTTTACATGTCCTGATGCAACTCTGTGGTCAGAGAGGACACAGGACAAAGGAGTAAGGCAACGAAGAACTGAGAAGGCTAGGCTGACTCCATGACAGGCTTCAAATGGGCAGTTCAGGATTCAAGGCCTAAATCTCTGTTTCCAAGAACTGGGCAAGTCCAGGCAAGTCCAGGCCCCAGAAGCTGCCCTGCCACCTGGCCTGAGGCAAGGACAATGGTTCAGCGGCAGTTTCTAGACTTCCTCAGCAATAGTTTCCAAACCTCTCCAGCAACTGTTTCCAGACCCCATGCCCTGGTAATGGAATGTCCCTAGAGATGGATCAAGATAAAAGTCACCTATCCCAGAATCCCCTAATGTGCTTTAAATCAGGCTAGTGAGCTCACTTTGTTGTCTCTCTATTTTTGTAATGGGAGACCCCAACATGCTGGACTGCTGCAGAATAAAACATTCTTTGCATTTGCATACTATTTGAGTCCAGGGTATCTTTCTCCAGCGAATCATGGACCCTTATAGAACTACATAAGGGAGTTTGAAAGAGACTCCTGCTTCACTTCCAGTAGCTTTAGGAAAAGAACTCCACCTCAGCCAGCAGTTTGGCTATGAAACCTGGAGCCAGGTCATCTGAAAGCTGCCCACCGTAACCAAGCAGCAGTAAATACCACTTTATGACTAACTTTGGGGCAATTTTGTAGATAGCAATTGTGGTCGTTTAAATGAGAATGGCCCAAATAGGTTTATATATTTGAATGCTTGGTCCCCAGTCAGTGGAACTGTTAGGGAGGAATTAGGAGGCGAGTGTTACCAATGGAGGAAGTGTGTTACTGGGAGTGGGCTTTGGGGCTTCAAAGACCACACCAGGCCCAGTCTCTCCTCTCTCTCTCTCTCTCATACACACACACACACACACACACACACTCATACATACACTGTTTCAGGACCATGCCTGTCTATTTCCCACCATGATGATCTAAAACTCCACAGAAGCCCCCAATTAAATGCTTCCTTTTATAAAAGTTGCCTGGTCATGGTGCCTCTTTACAGCAATGGAGTCATAACCAAGATGGAAATAGGTTCCCACTGGGAAAGGGAGTCCTCCATTCTCCACTAAGCTCAGGGGGCTGTCCACTCATGGTAGACTGCAACCTTACCACCAACACAAAATCCCAAAACTGTTCCACAAGTTCAGGTCTATGCCTTTGCTGTGCATTTAGGTAGTCACCTCATCTTCTGCTCCTGACTTTATCTGGGGAGCCTGACCCCACATCCTCTACATGAAGAATGTCACACAGTTCTTGGCAAAATTACAGGTTCAACTCCCTTTCTCCCGATACGAACTTGCCTGGCAAGCACCTGGAATGCCTCTCCTTGAAAATCAAGCCTTCCCAGTACCTTAAGCCCCAGTCAGTGTACGCTGACCTGAAAAACCCTTCTCATCTTCCAAGATTTATTCAGTATATATATATGCAAGATGTTTCACTGAATACTGTCTGAAAGAGTTGCGACACTGAAGTCCTTGGAAAAGGCTCCCCATCCTCCCCCACCACACTCCTCACAGCCCCACCCCTCCACTCCCAGCATTTACAGCCGGACTGAGATCTAGGCTCCAATTCATTCTTTCTGTCTTATTGTGCAGCAGAACCTGGACATAGCAAGAGAAGAAGCAGGGTATGGAACCATTTTATCTGGTACATTCAAAGAAGCTTGAGAAGCATTTCAAATGTCAGGGAGTCACCTTTAAGGGGGAAGTATGAGAATCAGAATGCCTTTTAACTAAAGTTTTGTGGTTAGATTATATTTCTTTGAATTCATCTTTATATAGAGACTGCAATGTGAGAAAAGAGTTTATTGGAGTGATATATATATATATATATATATATATATATATATATATATACACTCATATATATGTAAATATATGCAAATATTTAAGTAGATTATAGAGCCTAGTAAAGACTTTCTATTCTATGTCCTCCTGGGTTGAAGTCTCACTAGCAAGCCTGGACTGATAATAAAAATCTGAAGGTGTTCTGCATTAGTCAGGGTTCTCTGGAGTCATAGAACTTTTGGAATGAATGGCTCGCTCTCTCTCTCTCTCTCTCTTCCCAGTATATAAAGGGGAATTTATTGGAATTACTTACAGGCTGTAGTCTAGCTAATCTAACAATGGCTGGCTGTGAATGCAAAGTCCAAGAATCTAGTAGTTGGTCAGGCCCACAAGGCTGAGTATCTCAGCTGGTCTTCTGTATTCAGCTAGAATCCCAAAGAAGTAGGCTCCAATGCCGGTGACAGAATGGATGTGCTAGAAAGATGCGGGCAGGCAGGGAACGAACAGAACCTTCCTTCTTCCGTGGCCTTATGTAGGCTTCCAGCAGAAGGAAGAACCCAGATTAACGGTGTGTCTTCTGGCCTCAAGATGTGCATTAAAGGTGGTTCTTGTCTTCCCACTTCAATGTGTGGACTAGATGTGCATATCTTCCTGGCTCGGAGGTTGGGACTAGAAGTAGATTCCCCCACTTCAAACCGAGCAGAAAATCTTTCACAGATGTGTTGTAGCTTTAATTTTTTCAAATCCTATTTTTAATGATGGTTCTTAAACGCTTTAACCTCCCTTGTAACCCACCAGAGGTCGTGGAAAAGAAAGGATACCGGGGAAGTGGACCTGTTTAGAAAGGTTCTTTGGAGCAACTCCCATCTGTGTTGTCTGGAAACCGGAAGTTCAGTTCACAGGTTAGCAGGCGGCAGCAGCTCGATCCACTCGCAAATACTTCATGGCTACATCAGCAGTCCAGTTTGGCAGAGTTGGCTTAGGAACAGTGGTGATGCAACCTGGCAGAGACAGCCAGGCCTCAGCAGGAGAAATCTGGAGGGACACCGGGAGTTCTTGGCTGTACCTCTCTCAGGGAAGTCAAAATCATCGAAGATGAGAGACCTACAAGTGGTACACAGATAGCTGTACCAGAAAGCCAAGCTCTGTCTCTGTCACTCTACTGAGTCCTACTTCTACCCTCCAGACATCACGCGTCCTCCATGTGCCTTGCCTCAGCCTGGGTGTTGCCTCAGCACAGATCTTGCCAAGAAGTTTTTTGGTGCATTTTTCTATATGGAGTCCCAACCAATGCAGCTCAACTATACAGTGTAAGGTGGACCAATACATGCGTGTCATTAGCAAAGAATCCTTCATCACGTGTCCTTTCACGTGCTTGCTTTAGCAGAGCATCGTCTCTCCTGTGTCTGCTTCAGGGAAACGTTCCTTCGCGAGTCGGCCTTAGCCTTTCACACCTGTGTCCACTTTAACGAAATGTTCCTTCGCATGTTCGCCTCAGCAAAACACCATCCAAATGCCTTTCCAAAGAACTCTCAAGTTGCCACTTCAGTGTGCCCTCCCTTTCTGGATTGTGGGTGATTCTAGATGTAGTCAGGTTGACAATCAAGAACAGACATCACAAGTTTTTTCACTAAACCCCCTGTGAAATGTTGATAGTGCATGGCAGCCAGAGATAGGACATAATTCACATTAAGTGGTGTGATGTGACACAGAGCAAAAGAGAAGAAAATGGTGGCTCTCCTGGGAGACTGAGTGGCCCTCTGTGAATAGGTGTGAAGATCTGAAAGCTTCCTGAAAACTCACTGGATTGTGGGAAAGCAGAGAGCAATGCCCCCAGGACTGTGGTGGCTGGAAGGGGAGGATGCCTCCTTTCTAAGGTGGCTTCAGCCTTACCCACCCTGGAGGCTGCTCTGAAGACTATCCAAAACAGTCAGTTCTAGAATTTGGAGATGCAGGGACTCCTGGATACTCCCTAAGAATATAAATCAGCAAAAATAAGACAACTTTGTAGAAAAGGATTAGGTTTTTTAGTTTCTGAGGAAGAGCAATTTTTTCTCCATCTACTCTGCATCTCTTAAACATCTCTCACCCTCTGTCTATGAAAAATGTGCAAAGTCGCAGGGAGTTTAGCAGAACTTTAATTTTTTCAAACCTTATTTTTAATGATGGTTCATAAATGCTTTAACCTCCCTTGTAGCCCACCACCCACCAGAGGTAGTGGGAAAGAAAGGATATGGGGGAAGTGGACCTGTTTAGAAAGGTTCTTTGGAGCAACTCCCTTCTGTGTTGTCTGGAAATCAACAGTTCAGTTCCCAGCAGTCAGTAGCAGTAGCTCGCTCCACTCGCAAACTCTTCACAGATATGGCAGCAGTCCAGTTCGATAGAGTCGGGATAGCAAACATGAATGAGTAATGGTGGCACAAACTAGCAGAAACAGCCAAGCAGGAGGGATTCAGACCAGCAGGGACATTCAGAGCGACTCTCCACTGTACCTCTCTTGAGGGAGATCAGCAAAGACTCAAGATCTCTAAGTAAGCCTAGCTCAGCCTCTGCCACTGTCCATCAAGTCCTTTTATACTCCCTCCAAACATCACGTGTCCTCCACAGGCCTTGCCTCAGCACGTGCATCTGTCTCAGCTGACATCACTCTGCCAATCAGCCTGAGTCCACAGACGCGACAAGAAACTGCAGCACACCACCAGAAGTTTTTCCGGCATGTTTCTCTCTATGGAGTCCCAACAAATGGAGCTCAAATACTCAGTGTAAAGCAGACAGATACATGTGTGTCATTAGAGGAGACTCCTTCATCACGCATCCTTTTACATACTTGCTTTAGTGAATGTCCTTTCACCTGTGTCCACTTCAGCTAAACACTCCTTCACATGTTTGCCCCAGCAAAACACTATCCAGCTGACTTTCCTAAGAACCCTCTAGTTTCCAGTTTAGTTTAGTTTCTTCTAAAGTAACTAACTATTGCCTGAGCACCTCCCTAGTGCCCAGTGTTGTGATAGTAGCCATGGGATCTGAACACCCTCCCTGCAGTGTGTGTCCTGCTTATTGGTTCTTAGGGTCGGCTGAGGAGAGATGACGTGTCCAGTAAGCAGTTCGTGACAATGTTGGCTCAGACACTTCTCTACAAACTATCAAAGATTAAAGCTGAGCAATCCAGAAGATGCCTCTCCCTCCCCACCCCCTCTCTTCCATTTTTGTTTTTTGTTCTTGCTATGTTCTTCATACTCTCCTCTAACTCACATTCCTTCTGTGTCAGTCCAATACAGAGCTGACATACAGGCGCCCAACACTGAGTCCAGCTCACTTACCTGTTCTTAAGCAAAATTATCATTGAGAACCTTGTGTGTCAACCTCTGTGCTGAGTTCTCAATAGAAAAGACATTTAGCAAACATCAACAGTGGAATGGGCCAGTAATCCTGGCACTCAGGAGGCTGAGGCAGGATCTCAGGTTTGAGGTAAGTTTGGGCTACATGTAAAAACCCTATAACAGAGAGGGATGGGAGAGAGAGGGAGGGAGGGAGGGAGGGAGGGAGGGAAGGAAGGAAGGAAGGAAGGAAGGAAGGAAGGAAGGAAGGAAGGAAGGAAGGAAGGAAGGAAGGAAGAAGGGAAAAGGGAAGGAAGAGAAATCCATTAATCAAATATAGAGGAAGTAGATACATATTCATCAAAATAAGCATTGTCCTGGCAATGAGGAACAACTTAGTGACTTAGTGCCTGAGGCTATGTGAGCCATCAAGCATAAGATTCCGGCTAATTATTACCCCATGGCCTCTGCTTCTCTGCCCAAGCACTCTTTGCCCATACAATGTTGCTAAACATCACAAAATCATAGGCAGAAATAACGTCATCCATCTCCCAAAACTCCTCTTTCCCTGCCAGCGCTGTGGTGGAGCAGCTCCATGCCAGCCTTCAGATTCCAAGAGCCGCAGTTTAAATCTGCACCGTCACCTTCTAATATTACTCCATGGCACTGGACAAGCCTGTGACCTCTCTGGGACTCAATTTCTCCACTGTAAAATGGGAGTAAGGGACCCAGCCAGCACATGGGAGAGAACAGATGTGCAATAAATGCCTGTTATTTTTAATTACAACTCATAATGTTATTCTCTGTAAATAATACATGGAATCCTGAGCCCAGGAAATTAAGTTGTTCGTCTGGCCTTTAGATCCATATCTGATTTGTTTTTTACATTATAATTACAAAAATTTTCTTGGTATAAGAAAGAATAATGAAATATGTTTATGAAAGAAAAAGACAGAACCCTCGGCACTTGTCTAAAGGAGCACGTGGGGAAGGAGTTTCAGGCACTTTAGCTGTATGTTTTGGCATCAGTCTAGGGACCGGTGTAGGGCTCTTAAATATCCTGAGTTTCTGGAAGGCCGCAGTCGGGTTTTCTGTTCCAGGAAGAATGACGTTAGATGCTTCATTACATCCAGTAAGTCTATTAGCCTCTGTGTTAGCGCTCTCTGGAGATGGCTGGCCCATCAGAGCCATCATATTCTTGGCTCTCAGCAACTGCTGCCTCTGACACTCACCTTAATCCAGAAAGCAAACTGGAGCCAATAAATCTACAGGATTATAATGAGCTCTTTGAAGGGAGCTGTGCATGTGCAAGTGACCCACCCAACTGGAGCCCAGCACCCTAAAGCTGGAGGCTCAGAGGCACATACGGAAAGGGATTTAGCTGCCCTATCCTGCGGGCACCCTCGAGCTTTGCACCAAGCTCTGAATGCCAGTCTGTAAGTGTCATGTGCAGCCCTAGTGCAGCTCAGGCATTTCCCCCTTATCCTTTTAAATCACATTTATTTATTTGTGTGTGTGTGTGTGTGTGTGTGTGTGTGTGTGTGTGTGTGTGTGTGTGTGTGTGTGGTGTGCATGTGCCACTGCCTGTTTGTGCAGGTTAGAGACAACAGGTAGGAGTGGTCCTCTCTTTCCAACACTTCAGCAAGCGTAGTGGCAAGTATCTTTTCCCTTACCATCAGTGACAACTTACAGGCTTTCTCCTCTCTTCACATGAGAAGATGAGCTTCAGAGACGTTAAGTTCCAGGGCAGTATAGTAATTTTCTTCCATTTAAATTTTTTTTATCTTGTGTGTCTGTGTGTACATATGCTCACACATACCTAGGTACACATATGGAGGTCAGAGGAAAGCTTGAGGAAATTGGTCCTGTTCTTCCACCATGTTGAAGGGCAGGGTTTAAGGGTGGTTTTAAACTCAGATCTTCAGGCTTGGCAGAAAGGGCCTTTGCCATTGGACCATCTCTCTGGCCTATGGTCAATGATTCGACCAGCATTTAAAATGACATTTCTCAATGTTGGCATCTTTGGCAATATAGGTCAATAACTGTGTGTGGGGGGGAGGGGAGCATGGTAAGATGTTTAGCAACATCTACCCTCATATGTCTTCCCCCAGTATTTGTAACACAAATTGCCTCCTATGGGGGGCAAAGGTGACTTTAGGCAGAGAAGTACTTGTTTAATCTAGTCTTTTCTGGCTCTGAAGCCCTTGATCATCCACAACTGTGTTGCCATTCACACATAGCGGATACTTTATTTTAAACAAAGGTGCAGAGGTGCAGTGGGTGGGGCCAGGTGTGACAGGCAAAGCTCAGTACAGAGTGTGTGGTCAGCACCCACCCCACACACATGACATAAAAGAGAAATGCAAGCAAGTTCTCTCTTTTTAAAAATTAAGTCATATAGTATTATCAGAAATCGGATTCAACCTAACTATGAATTCTGTCCATTTTGTCTGTCACTATATTTGTGATCCTCTTTGGATTTTTTTTAATCTTTTAAGTCTCTGTTAGGCCTATTCACTCCCACACTCAATGCCCACTTGTTTCCTGGTCTCCCTAAACTTTGCCATAATCTTGTTAAAACTAGGCACTATGTGCCTGAGCCAACGGGGCCAAGACCGCTGGGACGACACTGTGGATATCTCTGCATGTTTGCTGACAACACAGACTCTCCATTTTTCCAATATGGATACTGTTTACAGATGTAATGTTTCTCCTTGATGCAAAGGCAACAGCAGACTTATTTCTTGCCCATTACTAATATATGAGTAAGTACTTTGAAGTGTATAACTACTTCAATTTTCATTCCACCTGGGAAAGAGTACTGACAAGACGCATGGCAAAGTAATGAACACCATTAAAGATTCAGGGTGTTCTGGAAACATCAGAGTAAATGATCTGCATATGACAGCAAATATCAAGTGCTTGGGGCATCACTAGTCTCAACAGAGGGGCCTGGAAATGAAAATAGACACTGGGTTCCAAACTCACCATTAAGAAACAAAAATTTCTTATCATTCAATAGATTGAATTAATTACATGATAAAATAATATTTTGAATATATTTTATTACATAAAATGTGTTATTAAAATATATGTATGTTTGTTTGTTTTGAGATAGGATCTCATTGTGTATCCTGGGCTGGCCTGAAACTAGCTATGTAAACCAGGCTGGCCTTGAACTTATAGAAATCTGCCTGCTGTTCTCCCTGAGTACTGTAGAACTCTCAGCTCCTCCTGCACCACGCCTTCCTGGATGCTGCTATGTTCCCATCTTGATGATAATGGACTGAACCTCTGAACCTGTAAGCCAGCCCCAATGAAATGTCCTTACAAGAGTTGTCCTACTATGACAAGATATTTGAGGCTGGGTACTTCATAAAGAAAAGAGGTTTCTTTAACTCACGGTGGCTGGCTTCATTGATTCAGGACAGATGGTGTTATAGTGAGAGGAAGCAATCATGTGGCAAGACGGGGAGCTAGAAAGGGTGCCTGAGGACTTGCTAGGGTCCACAAGAGCTTCTCTATCTTTTCAGTGGGCATGTCTCTAGTGATGTAAGAACCTTCTATGGGCTTACTCTCTCAACACTGGTTCACTGGAGACTACGCTTTCCACACGTAAGTCTTTGGGCTCACACATCCAAACCAGGGTACTTTCAACCTTCACACCAGCTCCCTTAGTTACACATTTCCTAAGACATTGCTTCATTTTCCTGGGAGAAGCCCTGAGAGTCTTGCCTTGAACATGTAACCAAGATCTTCAAGACCTTGAAAATGAGCCTGCTCAGCCTGCTCTTGAGAAGGGAGGAACAAACTTTACTATTCAAGAGACCTACCTTGTGTGTAGACAAGCCGTACATCAAGTATAGAGACCATGTGCAGAGAGGAGTGGCGGGCCTCTGCCCTTACAGAGGTGTTTGCCAACATCTGGAAACACAGAGGCAGGGAGGCTTCCTCCCATTCCTTAAGTGCTGACAGAGCAGCCTTAAATGATTGTGTAAACGATTGCTTTATCTGAACATCTGCTTCCCTTCGGTATCTATTGTTTGAATGCCAGGGTTTGTTGTTGTTGTTGTTGTTGTTGTTGTTTGTCTTTCAGACCCAAACCCTAGCATCTGCCGTAGAAATTTTGTCTTTGTTCATAGCTGCTTTGAGTATGCAGGGGCCTGTGCCCCAGTCATGACCAATGAAGCTGATGATGACGAGGCATGAGCTTCAGAACAAGTCTTTGGCTTGTATTGGTGTGGTTCACAGAAGGTTGTTTGGTTTCTTCTGCCTCTGGATATGACTATGGTAACTGCCAGATCGATATCACATCCAGACTGAAGAGGAAATCACCTGGGTGAAGTGGGCAGAGCAGGAAGATAGACTTGGGTCCTTGCTGACATGTTTGAGTGCTGATGTAAAACAACATTAAAGGCATTACAGTGATAGACTTCACACTATGTGCCTTAATTTAACATATTGTTTAAGTGCTTTTAAGTCAAATTTCTCTCACTGCAGCCCAACTATCCTTGCAGACAATGGGGATATAATTATAATACCTGCCAAGTGAATTTAGTTAGTAGTTTTTGAGGAAAATGTATTTATGCATTTTTAAAATAAATCATTCATGGGATGTTTTTCACAAAAAAAGAAGTACATTCAAACAGAATTTGTAATTCCATAGGAAATGTATAGTTGATACCTAAATATAATATGAAACATGTCGAGTCAAATGAGAAGCTACAACATAATGGTGTTAGGTGAATTGTCTTGTACAAATGCTACTCTGAGCTCACGTTATTTAGGATACAAGTTGTTTCAAAGCCCTTGGATGTCCTATTGTCCAGAATTGGGGCATATATTCACTTAAGCTTAGAGCAGTCACTACAAAACAAAAACAAACAAATAAACCAAAAAACCCCCCAAAAATCAAACCAACCAAACAAACAGAAGCACCCCAATCCACTCACTATGACAAACTAAGGCTTGAAAGTTGAAAGATCTAGGACTTTTGGAGAGGCCCTAGTCTTATGTCATGCTTATAATTCAGGAGTTCTGTGGTTTTAGATGTTGGACACAGGTGGGTAGTCCAGAGAAGCTCCTTCAGTATTCTTGATCTTGAGTAGACTCCTAATGACTTCCTTTCACTCTTAGTTAGGAGGTATGTAGGCTACCTCCTCACGAAAGAAGTAGATTTACTATGGGGTAAACATGCAGGTTTTCTGACAGCCAGTAGCTCACTGTGTAATTAGATATGTCACTGTGTGATATGGGAGA
Source organism: Uromys caudimaculatus (assembly GCA_028551405.1). Lineage (NCBI taxonomy): Eukaryota > Metazoa > Chordata > Mammalia > Rodentia > Muridae > Uromys > Uromys caudimaculatus. The sequence continues at coordinate 87,060,850 of CM052700.1, forward strand.
GGATGGGCTAGACCACAGACTGCCACACTGCTGTAACACATCAACAGAACTAGGGCACAAGCCATGTAGGAAAGGCTATGGTAAGCAAATGAGTTTTCTGGAGATGGCCCACCATTCTGCATGGCTGTGATGGGTGCTCTAAGAGGCATGGGCCCCAGAGACTTTGTCCCAGGATTGCTTCTCACTGCTAACATGCCTTTCCTGTCACTATTACATGGCCTAGTGATTCCTGGGCATCAGCCTACCCTACTGGGCAAATTTCCTGCAGATCACCACGAAGATGAACTTTAATGAATTAATGCTGTTTGGACGTATTATTGACTATAGAATTCCTCATTTTGATTCAAATAATTTTAGGAAGAAAGTTTAAGGAGATGATTTTAGTTGTTTTGCCAGAAAGATGCAATAAAGTTATGATCAAGAATAGAATGTGCCCCTCTTCACAGAATAGTAAGTAAAGGAGTACACAGAGCTTTCAAATTACACCAAGAAGAGAAATAGGCTTGGGACAGATTTGTGATCAAGCAAAAGCATTCATTCTGGGTCAGGTCCAAGGATGAGGCCACAGGTGTGCACTATGATAAAGCAAGGCCATGTGAAACTGTTGCTTTGAACTTATAATGAGCTTATAGAATGAAACACTGCTTTGAACTTAGACATCCTTCTATAACTCCCCTTTGTGTAACATTTCATCTATGAGGTAATTTTATAAAGAACTTTTGTCTACTAAGGTATAAAAAGGCTGAGAGAAAAAGTAAAGGGTGGCTGTTGGGGTTCTGCTCGATTCACCAAATGTATATATGTGAACATATGTATATACATCTGTCTGTATGATGTACAAGCATACATATGCAGGTATATGTGTATGAATATAAGTTTATATGTACATTTGTAAAATTGATGAAATGGATGATTGGGCCTGCTCTGTGTGTGTGTGTGTGTGTGTGTGTGTGTGTGTGTGTGCATGACTTTCTCTTTATCCTTTTTCTTTCTCTCTGGCTCATAAATAGTTAATGAGCTCCAAGTCTCTTGCCTCATGGTCAGCCAGAGGTCCCGGAGTTAAAGACTAAAGAACCCAAATAACTTTCTTTCCTTTTTTTTTTTTTTTTTTTTTTTTTTTTTTTGGTTTTTCGAGACAGGGTTTCTCTGTGTAGCCCTGGCTGTCGTGGAACTCACTCTGTAGACCGGGCTGGCCTCGAACTCAAAAATTCACCTGCCTCTGCCTCCCAAGTGCTGGGATTAAAGGAGTGTGCCACCACTGCCCGGCAACTTTCCTTTCTTAATCTCTTGCTGCTGTCACCAGGAGTCATTTGCCAGAAGCCATCAGCTTTTGGCTTCAGGAGAGCAAAAGAGAGTTAATTGCAAGAAGCCTTGAGCTTCTGACCCCCAGAACAGTAAGAGAAAGTTAATGGCCAGAGGTCATCAGCCTCTGGTCGGCCTACTCTGCCACCACCTCAGTACCTGGGTGTCAGGATGGTACCCTGACAGAACCAGGCCCCAGGAAAATGATTTCAGCTCTGAAGACACATTCTGTCTTCTAAATCAGTAACTTCTTTCTCAGAATTCCTCTAAAAGGAACTAGTGGGAAGATGATTAAAATAGAGATTAATTAAATCTCCTTGGGATCTACCTTAGCTGATGGTATTACTACTACTTTCAATCCCAATTTACTGTGAACATCATTTGAAAAAAGGGCCAAGAGATAGTTCAGTGTTAACTAGCACTGCCTGCTCTTCCAGAGGACCCAGTGTTGACTGCCAGCACTCACATGACTGCTCACAACGATCTGTGACTCCAGTTCCAGAACATCCAATGCCTTCTTCTGGCCTCTGAGGGAGCCAGGCATGCAAGTAGTGCCCAGATGTGCAGGCAAGCATGCATGCAAAACACTTGTGCATATAAACTAAAATAGTAATTTTTTTTAAATGAAAAAGCAAAGTTTAAAACTTGATACTAGTTGCTTAAGAAAGATATACTAGCTGGAAGAGGTGGTGTTCCAATCAAATTCTTTGTATTAAAAGTGGAACTATTTCTAGGGTGGCACAAGTTTGCTGATATCAAGCCCCTGTTCATAGTTTTTACAACGATCACCTTGGCAGATTTATGACTTTATGTTGATAATCATAGAACAGCAATTAGGAAAACTTACATAATATCAAGTCAAACAGAATTCATGTGTATTTATCCTAAAATTATATCTATGTGGAAAAATACTAGAAGGAAACACTGAACAATGGAAGAGATTTTTGTAAGTAACATTTTATATACAATTTTATTCTATTTGACTTGTTTTTTTTTTCGGTTTTATTATTGTTTTGCTGTACATTTTTTTTTCTCAGCAAGAAAAATACACATGTAGTGGTAATGGGAATTGAACGAGGGTGTTTTGCATGGCAATCAAGTACTTTATCATTGATCATTATTCCCAGGCCCTTTTTGCTTTAACTTTGGAGCAGTGCCTTTGTAAATTGCCCAGGTTGGCCTAGAATTTGGGTCCTTACTGACTTAGTCTCCCAAGTATCTGAGATTATGGGAGAGCCTGACACTCACACCAGGTTAGGTGCACCAGTTCCTGCACGTGAGTACTGCTGTGCAGGAGGCATTAGTGAAACTGTACTTCAGAATCAGTCCAGAAAACCCCACTCCAGGTGTTGATACGCTTTATACCAGTTGTTCTCAACCTTCCTAATGCTGCGACCCTTTAATACAGTTCCTCATATTGTGGGGACCCCCAGCCATAAAATTATTTTGTTGCTACTCCAAAACTGTAATTTTGCTACTCTTATTAATCATAATGTACATATCAGATATGCAACCCCCAAAGGGGTCATGAGCTACAGACTGAGAACCACTGGTCTAGGCTAAGTACACATTCTTCACATCTATTTGCAGTTCCAAAAACTCAGTTCATTGTTTTAAACATCTATAAGAGTAAGGGCATCACAATTTCTTCCCCTGAAGAGCTAATTTCATGTGAGCATGGCATTCTAGCCCTGGGGGTGTGATGGTTTGTATATGCTCGGCACTATTAGAAGGTGTGGCCTTGTTCGAGTAGGTGTCACTTTTTTGGAGTAGGTGTGGCACTGTGAATGTGGGCTTTAAGACCCTCATCCTAGCTGCCTGAAGTCAGTATTCTGCTAGCAGCCTTCAGATGAAGATGTAGAACTCTCAGCTCCTCCTGCACCATGCCTGCCTGGATGATGCTATGTTCCCACCTTGATGATAATGGACTGAATCTCTGGAACTTGTAAGCCAGCCCCAGTGAAATGTTGTCCTTACAAGAGTTGCCTTGGTCATGGTGTCTGTTTACAGCAATAAAACGTTAACTAAGACAGTGGGTTAGCAGGGGACTCATGCGCAAGTTACAGGAACTAGGGACCAAAGCACCTTCTTTTGATGGAACCCTATGTCTTAAGAATACTGTGGAGAAATGAAGAGACCTCTGCAAAGATGCCACCCACTTCACAGAAAAGTAGAAGTAAATACTTCTGTGGGTTTCTAGTTGTCATCTCTGTAAATAGAGAAAGGTCCATGGGACCGGCAGGATGGACATAGACAAAGAAAGCCATCTCTTCAGTGTTTTCTTATATCCTGATGGAGTTGATGGGGCTCTAAGAAACTGGGACATATATTAAAGGAAAAAGGATAAAATAAACGTCACATAATTTGTAACCTTGGCAACTGGGCAGTCTTCAAGGAGACAGCATCTTTCTACTTTCTGCTGGCTGTGAGAGTCTTTCTAGGACAGGGCCCTGAGCAGTCATGCCCTCTAGCCCGACATGGGCAGCCCTGTTAAAGGTCACTTCTCTGCGATTCCTTTTATTCTTGTGATAAATATTTGAAGGCTAACCTACCACTAGCTGCTGAGGCAGGCACAGGAAGATGAATGCATACTCCATCCGTGAGGAGACAGAAATTGATTAGAAAATGGTGAAAAAACCTCAAGCTGTGGCCAGTGCTATCAAAATAAACAGGCAGACCCCAAACAAAACAAACCTCCCAGTCTCACCTAGAGTACTGACAGGCTGTGTGGGAGGACTTCCCTGAAGAAGGGATGACTGAAGGTGGCCTAAAGAATGAATCACCATTCACAAAGGAAGAGAAGAAATGGCACATACTGGGTATAGAAAGGGAACACATGCACCAGAACCTGTGTCAGGAAATAACAGAATGCAGAGGCAGGCCAGTGTAGAGAATGGAAGAGACTGAGGGGAAGGGAAGTGGTAGAGTGCTTGGCCATGCGGAATCCTGAGATCCACTCACAGAGTGTGTGTCTTCATCTGAGAGCAATAGGAAGGCTATAGGAGAGGTCTATGACTGCAGGGTCTTCAGGTGCCTCTCCCCACTTTTAATCATTTGCTTTAGAGTAGAGAATGGCTTATAGGAGTGCCTTGATTACTTTTCTTTTTCTTTTTTTTTTTAAAGATTTATTTTTATTTTTTTATGTATGTGAGTACACTGTATCTGTCTTCAGATATATCAGAAGAGGGCATCAGATCCTATTACAGATGGTTGTGAGCCACCATGTAGTTGCTGGGAATTGAACTCCAGACCTCTGGAAGAGCAGTTAGTAGTCAGTGCTCTTAACCGTTGAGCCATCTCTCCATCCCTTGATTACTTTTATATTGCTGTGATAACATGCTATGACCAAGGCAATGTGGAAAGAGTTTATTTGGGGATTCCAGTTTTACAGGGGGAGTCTATGACTAGCATGGTGGGGAGTGTGACAGTAGGCAGGCAGACATGGTGCTGGAACAGCAGTCGAGAGCTTACATATTGATCTACAAGCAAGGGGAAAGAGAGAGAGAAAGAGAGACAGACACCACAGAGAGATACACAGAGACAGAAAGAGACACACAGAGAGACAGAGACAGAGACACACAGAGAGAAACAGTAAGAGGCAGGGACACACAGAGACAGATAGGGACAGAGAAACAGAAAGAGACACAGAGAGAGACAGAGAGATTTGGAGATGGTTTTTAGAAACCTCAAAGCTCACCCTCAGTTACACACCTACTCTAACAGGGCCACACCTCCTAATCCTTTCCAAACAGTCTGCCACCTGGGGACCAAATGTCCTGGGCCTTTCTCGCTCTCACTACCACAAAGAGGATCAAGGTCGCTCCTGGTCTGTTACAGGTTTCCAGGAAATGAATGGTGGATATAGAGATGAGAATTTAGGAGACTCATGAAGTGTGATGGAATCAATGTGATCCATGTTGGCTTACTTAATATGAATTTAAGCTCACCAAAAAGGATATATCAAGTAAAGAATTTTCTCCTAATATATTTGCTGTGTACCTGGAAAAAAGAGTGAGAGAGAAAGGGGGGGGGAGGGAGAGGAAAAAGGAGGAGAGGAGGAGAGGAGGAGGTAAGAGAGAAGTAAGTAAGTAAGTAGATAAGTTGGGCCTGGGAATTAACTCAGGGGATAAAAGTGCTTGCTGCTCAATCTGAGACCTGAGTTTCAGCCCCCAAATGTACACGAAAAGCCAAACTCGATGTCCGGTATTAATAATCCTAGTATTCCTATAACAAGATAGGAGCCAGAAACAGGTGAAGAACAAGCCAGCCTGGACTGCATAACACAAAGAATGGCCCTGTTTCAACACGGTCGAAGGTGAGAAACAACTCTTAAAAGTTGTCTTCTAACTTCTACATGCATGCATGGAACATGGGCTCCAGCACTCAGTCACATATAGCACTCTCTCTTTCTGTCTCTCTGTCTCTGTCTCTGTACCCCCCCCCCCGTGTGTGTGTGTGTGTGTGTGTGTGTGTGTGTGTGTGTGTGTGTGTGTGTGTGTGTGTGTGAAATGAGAGATGTTACAACTTGCTTCATTCAACTTGCAGTACTAAGATTGGACCCAGGACCTTGCACATGCTAGGCAAGCACTTTTCCAACAGTTTTATCCCCAGATAACTCAACCAGTTTTGATCCACTCCCTCTCATGTGTACAGACAGCACAGAGGCCAGAAAGATACAAATTGCATTTCCAGGCCTCTCTTGCAGCTAGATTTGTAGCCATGAGTTGAAATGTATGTATCAGATGCATTCCTGTAGAACATGGGTTTAGAAATTATATAATAAGGGAAACAGCAGGATTTGAAACACACATTCTGCTGGTGTGGCTTGTAACAGAAGGAATGTCCTGGCATTTCTGCCAGAACTTTCTGATTTGACAGGCAGACTCCTGATAGTGGCAGGAGTGGCAGCAGTCTTGGCAGCTTCGGTTGGTAGTGCCTGGAAAACGAATGCTTACTATAATTCATGTGGGCTGTCCTTAGTATTTGCAGTAGATAACATGATCCCGTGCGTGTTCCCACAGTTGGTACTTAGAGATAATTTGATAGTCCAGTCCTGAAGGAGACTCTGTCCCTTTATGTACCTCTCTCCCTGTAATATTCATTTTTATATTTGTTCATATAACAATATAAACAAGGATAACATGCTTAAAAACATGCTTTGGTTCTTCCAAACGCTTGGGAGAAGGCTGAAAGCTATTTTGTTCTAAAGGTGAGCAATCTGGAACATTCCAGAAATGTTAGACATCTGATTTAAAACATGACTCATTTAGAATTAAAATAAACTTTGACCTTAAATTTCACAGATACTATCTCTGTACATTAAGCAGGAATTGAATCTAAACCAAGAACTCTAACAAGTGGCAGTTTCCTTTACAAGGGCAGCTTTACTGTAATAAACACAGACTTTAAATCAAAAGTTAAAAATGCCCACATAACTGTTCTGGAAGTTACTCTCTGCTTCTACTTCTCAAAATAATTCATCTTTTTTTCTGAACACATTTTCGGTGCCTCTCTCAGGACAGCTTCCAGTCTCTTGTACCTGAGCTCTTGCAGCTTGGACTGTAGTTATTTATACACGTTTGATCTGAGCTGTGGAGGAGTCTGTGAAAACACTAAGGGCAGGAACACCCTCTGATCCATTTTTGTATGTCATAAAGTGTCTGCTAAGAAAGGTCCTTTATACAAAGGTGGTACATGATCTATATTTAATCAAGGAATAGATCAATTCTTGTTCAATCTTTGTCATGCGCTTACTAACACTCTTGAACGACAGCTTCTAAGGAGATCCTATGCAACAAAAACCACTTTAATACATTTTCACATAAAAGCAAAAGGGAACTTGAGTAGGACATACTTTTTTCCTCTCTTTCCTTTCTTCTTCCTTCCTTCCTTTCCTTCTTTCTTTCTTTTGTTTTGTTTTTGGAGACAAGTTCTCACTCTGTATCATGCATGGCTGGCTGACCTGGACTCACTATGTAGACCAGGCTGGCCTCAGGTTCTTAGCTCTGGATGGTCCTTTGGTACCCCCTTTCATGTTCACACTGTCCTTTCAGCAATGGCTTCCTAGAATGTAGGGTTAAGAATTTTGAGCCCTATTTGAACTTGCTGATAAAACCAGCTTTGGCTTACTCCTGTTGTCTGCCATGAGTCAGGGAAGGGAGTAACAGCAAACAAAGCATGCAGGCCAGTGCCTGCTCCCCGCAGGAAGACAGTGAGGCCAATGCCTTTTCTCCATAGGAAGACAGTGAGAGCAGAAACTTTATTTCTGTAGTGCATACATACCAAGGCACTGCACGATTTACTCTTACACAATCATATTTAATCTTTAGCCTCAAGAAATGGTATTATTAAGATTCCCATTATGCAAATAGATTTAGGGAAGCAAAATTTGCCCTAGGTTCCTGGTAAGAATCTTAGCCCTAAGCAAGTACTTCTGCTGTCTCCTGATCTGTGGCATTGGCTATGTGCTGGGCCAGTAGTTTTTGGTCAGGAGCCCTCTAGGGGTCTTTGAACAATGTCTGGAGATTTCTTGGTTGCTATAACTGAGTAGGAGAGTGGTTCTTTGTGTCTGGTGGGTAGAGTGCAGCTTCCAGGTACTGGACATGCCCACATGCAAACAAAGAATTATTGGGCCAAAAATGTCAATCACACTGAGGTTGGTGGGGACTCTGTCTTAGTCTACATGGGAATTGTTTCCAGATTATAAAACTCTTCTTGTAGCCCAATAAGTATAATGACTATTTTCATCTCACAAAGCAGGAAAGGTGATTCTTAACTAGGAGGCATCATGCAAGACAAGAAGCCAGGGGATCTCATTCTAGGAGCCTATGTAGCTCTTGCCTACACTCCATTATGGCCAGCTGCCTTTACTCTGGAAATATGCAACTTCAGGCAGTACCCGCTTAACTACTAGGAGCTTCAGAGGCTAAAAAGACTCAGCCAGACCAGGGAGATGTCCCAGGGGTAAAGACACTTGCCACTAAGCATGAGCTTGGTCCCCAGGACCCACATAGTGGAAGGAGAGAGCCAATTCCTGCAAGTTGTTCTCTGACCTTCACATTTATGCAGTGGCATGTGTGTACACACACACACACACACACACACACACACACACACACACACTATTGATAAACGTAAAAAAAGAAAAGCATTAAACCAACGCAGAAAAACCCTTCAAGGTGGTGCAGCCTCTAGAAAGATCAACAGCATTTGTTCAGCTCTTCAGAGAAGACTCTAGAAACTTATTATATACAACCATTGATCTTTCTCTAGTACTTTCAGATCATCGTGCTAAAATAAGACTGCGGAGAAAGCTAATTTTAGGATGGTAACTAGCTTTTGCAAGATAATTAACTCTGCGTGGGTTTTAACTTTAATCTTTCCCCTCTTGATTTGTAGGAGCGGAGCGCCTGGAAGTTTATTTAGAAGAGGAAGTGAAACTGAAAAGACTCGCTGAGATTCCTCTTTCTTGGAGGCAAAGCATTTTGAATATGAACAAATCTCTCATCCTGACTCATTAACTGCCTTCAGCACCAACAGGAACACACAGTCGGCTTGGAAGAAACCGAAGAAAAATCCAAGGACAGGATGCCAGTTTAAACAATAAAATCATAGCTTTCTGTCCAACCTTTGGCTACCAGGTCATTTGGTACAGGCTACAACCTCGCTGGGTTCCGGGTAGCTATGATTTAGGCTCAACACAATACACGTATGTATATAGTTATGTGATTGTGTAATCTGGCGTGTGAACTTTGGAGATGATAAACAGTTTACAAAGTCCAAAGGTTGGATTTCCCTGCAGCAAAGACATTTCTGTGGGATAAAAGGCATGTCTCCTGTAGGAAAGCTAACCCGGATGCCACAAGATGATTTGGAAGAGGAAAGAGGAAGAGAGGATGTCTTGAGAAAGAGTTACTGGAAGTAAAGTGAGTGTGACTCAGGCACCTGGCCTGGGTGTGGGCAAGGTGCTTCAGGCCTCTCCTCAGTTGGTAGTTGTTCCAATATGGGAGAGTTTAGGAAGCCTGCATCATTCCTATTGAGATCATCAACCAAGTGCTAGGACTCACAGCATCTAGAGAACCTGCCTTCTTAGCCAAACTCCCGGGTCACCTGCCAGAGCCAAAGCAGGCAGTCCCAGAGAGTGTATCTGTGGAAGGTTCCAGAAAGTAAATATCCAAACGTAGTGAATGAAACGTGCTTTATATAGATGTGGGAAAGAGCCTCAGAAACGTTAACACAGGGTCAGACTGACAATGTCAGCCGCGGGTGGAGACCGCTGGCTGACTTATGTACTTGGCATTCTGGAACATCTAGAGTGTCAGCAGCTGAGCCAAAGGAGCCAACATGCCCAGTTCGGTGAGGCAGACCAGATGGGTCATAAAGGGGTTAAATCTGCAGTTCCCAGTGCCGGGAGAGCCTTCAGGGGCCAAGGCTCTCTGCATGGTGCTCTCTCCATGCTAACAGTTCACCAAAGTTTTCTTGATAATGCATGTATGTGTACTCTCTTTGGTTTATTGTCTGTGTCCTCTCCAAAATGTAGGTTCTGAGAGGGCAGAAACCCTTTGTGCCTTTACCGCAGGTGCAGGGTCGCATCTGTTCCTGGCATTCATCATTCCCTGCTCACCGGGCCACCTGCGGCGCTGGACTCATGTGTGGTTTGCAAATTGACCTCGAATTATCAGTGGCTGGCATCCAAGCTAGGATTCTGGCAAGTGGGCGGTGAAGTCGGATGGGCCTGACGTCTAGCCAGATGCTTCTGAGTTTTGATAGCAACTACATTGCATCTTTTTTCCTAGCCCATGAACAGGAACGGTGACAACAACAACAACAACAACAACAACAACAACAACAACAGCAACACCCTTCTCCCTTTCTGCCTCCTCTGTAACCCCGCACTAATCTGGACAACTGCTTCTGGGGGCTAGGTCCCCAGTGTCCAAACCCAGTTTCCGACATCTTGTGCCTAACCCTCGGCTCGCCACACATTTTCCCCTTATTTTCAGCCCTTTTCAGTGTTCAAACGATTATTGCCCGTTGGACTACTTGAGTCCCCTTGGAATCTTCTTAAAACAGCTCCTTTCGCGCGAACCTCAACTTCCTCCTAAGTCATTCAATAAATATTTACTGAGAGCCTACTAGGGCGCATACTGCCCTAGGATGCTGGGAGTCGCTGCCCCGCCCAGCCACACCTATCATCACCCTCCGCCCCTCCACACGCCCTGAACCCTGGCTGGCGTCACGGAATCCGTCTGCAGCTTCCAAGTCCAACGCCTTTCCCCGGATGACTCCTGATTGGTGGGAGTGGGAGCCACTCTGCTGCCCCCCGCCCTTTTCATGTTGTTCCGCCCCGTGGAGAACTCTGGCTCCTCCTCCTCCTAGCTCCCTCCCCTCGCTCCAGCTCTTCAGCTAATTGCCCGGCGGCGCGCGCCCTAAAGTTCTAGGCAAAGTACTGAGAACTGGTCTCGGGATCTCACGCCGGCCAGTAGCAGGGGACCAGGGATCCCAGCACCAGGAGAGCTGGTGCGCAGCGCGGGCTCCCGCCCACCATCTGTCGGCGAGCAGCACTCGGCGCCCCAGTCTTCTGTGGCTGGTGCTGGAACTGCCGTCGGCTGAGACTTGCAGGGGGACCCGAGAAGCCGGGTTTGCGTCCTTCCCGGTCTGAAGCACGCACTGGGGAACCGAGCTGCGTCCCCCAGCAGCGGAACACTCAGGTGAGCAACAGGGCGTCCGCCAGGCTGGTGTGGTGGGGGACCTGGGAAGGTTCGGGGACACAGCCGGTCTCTAGGGTTCAGAGTGTGTCTGTGGTGGTCCTTGGAAACCTGGGTCCACGGGGCAGTCCTGAGACTAGGAGGTCGCCTGCGGTGTAGGCGCCAGTTTTCTGGGAGGAAGCACTCTGGTGCTGCTCATCCTAGAGCTGTGTCCCTCGAGTTACAGCCTGGCGGGGATGGACCGGGAGAAGGAGCGGATCTCAGGAGCCTGCGTGCGGGTGCATGAGGATGCCGCGCAGAGGAGCTGTCCTGGGCACAGCCTGGCTCGGTGCCGGGGCGGGAGGCACAGGAAACCTTAATTGGGCCAGGAGGGAGGCTTTACCACATCCGCGAGCTTGGGGCCCGGCGGCGCAGGCACTTCGCTCTTCGGCCTCCCCAGCCAGGTCACACCGCTCCACCGTGTCTGCACTGGGACTGAGAGCACCCTTCCCTTGGGGCTTCAAGCACCAGCGGGCGTTTGCTGCCTCTGGCGTCGCCCGTGGCATTGTCTTGTGTCCTTCAGACACTTCTTAACCAGTCGCGCGCCTCCCAGACTGTTGTAGCTGAGAGTGACATAAAGTTGTCTCTCACCTTGTGTCTGGGAAAGGGGCTGGAACATTGGAGCCCCCTCGGATGTCTTAGTGCCCTAGGAATCTGATTACTGGATGAAGACGTTTGAGTAGTGTATTTTATTTGCACTGTAGCTGCAAAAGATGGTTTCCAGAGACAGGTAAGCATAGGTCTGACTTTTCTTTATCCATACTCAACCCTCAAAACATCATACAAAGTGAGGACCTCCTTTTGGCCGCCGGAGACCTTCAGACAGATTGCAGTGCGTCTAAGCTAAATGTCCATTCTGTCCATCAACTCCACACTGCCCTGTTTGCAGCTCTTCATAGAGCCTAAAGCTGCCTGGAGTCATCTGCCTGTTTTTCCATCTGCCAGCCTTCTTCCGCTGCTAGGATGCAAAGTCCTGGGAAAACAGAGACCCCCGTCCTATTCCTCGGTCTGTCTGTTCTCAGTGTTAAGAATCCAGCCTACCACACTGCAGGTTCACACTACACATTTTTGGAATGAGTAAATGTTAACTTCTTCATAATCTGAAAATATTGATTTCGCGGCTGCTTTGGATTTTCATCTTTTTTTCTTTTTTATTGGGAAAATTAGTAAGTGACAGTAACTCCTACTGATGAGCACCCACTAACCATCAAGGTGTGTTTTCTGGGAACTTTGTGTAGATGCATATAGATGGTCACTGACATCATAGTAGTCTGATTAACTAGATTAAGTCCCCTATTTTAGATGTGTGTGTGTGTGTGTGTGTGTGTGTGTGTGTGTGTTCACAGCCCCGTGCTCGTACATACAGATGCGTGGTGGTTAGAGGACTTTAGGAGTTGGTTCTCTCCCTCCACTGTGGGATCCAGGGAGCAAACTCCGGTAACTAGGCTTGATAAGAACTGCCTTTTACTCAAGGACCCGTCTCCCTGACCCAGGCTACACATTTTTAACATTTAAGGCTCTTGCAGGTTAACCAGTTGTCCTAAGGTTATCTGGGCAGTACTATGACTCTAGCCTGTTTTCTATTGTGTTGAGTTACTTCTTTTTTAAAAATTAATTAATTAATTAATTACATCCCAAATGTTGCCCCTCCCAGCCCCCACCCTCACTTGCGGAGTTCCTCCCCCCTGTGTTGGGTTACTTCTAAGAGACCATAAAATATGGTTTCCACTTTTACAGGCAGTGGACATGTTGTTCAGCTAAAAGAGTCGCTGTTTTATCCCTGAGATCCATTTTCAGTAATGACTAATAGTGTAGGCCAGATAATACCAGACTGCACAGGGTGAATTATGTAATAATCTTCACCATCTTGATAGACTCTATCACCTGAAGAGAATGCAGCTAGGTTCAGGAATTGCCTGGGGTCAGTAGCAATTCCCCGAGCTCTTCATTATCTTTCTGACGCACCTCCCTCAGACTCTGATGTCTCTTGTCCCACTGTTTAATCAGAGTCAACCCAGTGATGGTACTTATACTATCTGAGACTGGGCTGTGGCTTTGTGGTGCCTGTAGCAAATGTACCGGATACACTGTTTCTGAGTGGTCCAGGGTCTCACTGCCATTGGTTTCTGTGGTTGAGTACATGGTTTGTGGGCCTGGTCCAGCAGGGGCAGAAAGGAATCAGGCTGTTTTTCCCACTGTGGTAAATGATCTCCCAGTGCGGATCACCTCCATCCCTCTCCTCAGATGCAGAAGCCACTCACCCAAGAAGGTTCTGAAGCGACGTTTCAGTAAAGTAAGAGCATTTAGCTCTTTCCAACCTTGCATGAAACTAAGGGTGTGGAGAGAGTTAGAAAGAGATGGTATGGTTGCCTCCTAAAGGGCTAGTGGGCCAGATGAATTTCCCTAAAGGACTCATCCACTTTGTGGGAGTGGGAAAATCAGAGCTTCAAGTCCAGTCGCTGTGGTTCCTAATGAAGGGTCAGGAGAGGAGCACAGACTCTTTCAGTTTCTGTAGGTTTTTTTGTTTGTTTGTGTGTTTGTTTTATTTTTCACTCTTTGGTTTAAGTTCTGAAATTAGTTTTTGCAATGTTGTGTTGGCCAAAGGCTCTCCTTAACAGAACATTTTTCCACTTGTGTGTTAAAGCACAGTGAAGTAAAGATTTCCAATCCTGTGTCCTATGTTGCTGTCAGATATTCTAATATTCTTAAGACACTTAAATTAAAGTTTAAGTCTTCCAAAACAAACATCTCTCTCTGAGTCATCAGTACTGGGCAATGAGCTGCAATGCTTAGAAGCAAAAACTAAATAATCAATGTGATTTTAATTTCACCAATATCAATAAACTTGAAGTCAACGCTTCACTAGAGTTAAAGCGTGAAGTAAGATTTTATGTTCGTTCGTTTCAAAAGCATTTGTGGATCCCATTCCAAGTCTCAGACTCCATGCTGGAAACAAGATGTGGTTGGGAATTACCAGTACACTCTACCTTCAGGACTTTACAGGCTAGAAGAGGATGCAGACATTAAACAGAGAATTCATTAGTTACCATGGTGATAGGTGGCTCAAAGGGAAAGAGTCTGGATTTTAATTAGGACCCTGGGGAGCAAAGTTCTATTTTCCTGTGGGTCATGGTTCAGACTGCAAACATCTGAGTGAGGAAGAGAAGAGAGACTGTGGCTGGGGATCCTCCCAGGAGAAGGAGATGTGCCAAGTCCTGCCCTTTTGTGTCTTTCAGGTTGTAGGAGGCCACATGGACCTGGCAGAAGGGTTTGAATTTCTCTGATGCTACACACAGATTTGTTTATTTGCTATTGATGATTGAGTCCAAAATTGAGTTTCTATTACTTTTGTAACTGAAGCTGAACAAGGTCTAACAACCTGAGTTGACTGGTATATCCCTCAAAGGAGCTTAAAATAAGTTGCTGACTCTCTTTCAAGTTAGCTCATTTGTCAGGGACTGAGATGAGTTAGGGGTATGGATTAGTTTTCTCATTGCAGTGACAAAATGCCTGACCAGAAGCAAGCTAAAGTCAGAGGGGTTTATTTGGTTGGTGACTGAAGGGATGCAGTCCATCACGGTGGGGAAGGCATGGCGGCGGGAGCAGGCAGGTCATGTTGTATCCACAGTCCAGAGGCAGAGAGAGATGGGTGATTGTGCTCGCTCATGGTCTCCTTTTTATTTAGTCCTGTACCCCGGCTCATAAAACGGTGTTGCCTACATTTAGGGAAGGTCTTTTCCTCCTCAGTCAGACCTCTCTGGAAATGCCCTCACGGACACAGCCAGAGGTGTGTCTCCTAGGGGACTCCAAATCCAGTCAAGTTGACAGTGACAGCCTGATGTGGATTTCGTTCTCACAGGTTCAGAACAGTTTTCAGCTGGTTTCTTATGTGGGTGGACATACCAGATTTACTTCCTTTGGAGCTTGGGAGTCTCTAGAGGAGGATCCTTGCTGCCATTAAGGATGCTGATGATCACAAGGAACAGACAACAATGGCAGCTGGTGCCTGTGGTTAGCTGCGTGTCAGAGAAAAGCGTTTGGTACTGGTAGAGATGAAAGGCTGGAACCAGAGATGCATAGTGGCCACAACTGGAGAAGAGTGAAGAAATGATATCTATCTCTATCTCTATCTCTATCTCTATCTCTATCTCTATCTCTATCTCTATCTATACCTATACCTATACCTATATCTATATTTCTTTTTCAGAGACATTGTTTCTCTGTGTGGCCTTTGGCTGCCCTGGAGCTCACTCTGTAGACCAGGCTGGCTTCAAACTCATAGAGATCAACTTGCATCTGCCTCCCCAGGGTTGGGATTAAAAGTAACTGCTACTACTGCCCTGCTATCAGGGTGTTTTTTAAGTTAGTGTGATGGTTCCTAGGACCAGGGGCTGGTAGAGGCAGTTGAGAGAAAGGCGGTGGTTCTGTGGGGGAGAGAATGCAATTGGAATCTGTGTCCTATCTTCCAGTAAGATAAGTTCCAGATGGAGCAAAAACTTAACGTCAAAACAGCTAGTAAAATGAGAACCCCACTTCAGTAGTCAATGGAGATAGGAAATCCTTCCTAGATATGATACAAACCCAGAAGCTTTTATGCATATAATTTTTTGCATGACCAAATCTTTTTAATTATTTCAAAGGACAACAAAAACTTAAGGAAAGAGTATCATTGCATACTACACAGATGTACTTTTATCAGTATATAAAGAGCTTCGACAAATCCAGAAGAGAAAGGCTGGTTACTCTGGAGGTAAAGACTATGAGTGTACAGTTCATAAATCTGTACAGAGGTGACTTTTTCTTTAAGATTTGTTTTATATATGTGAGTACACTGTTGCTTTCTTCAGACACAACAGAAGAATGCATCGGATCCCATTACAGATGGTTGTAGCTACCATGTGGTTGCTGGGAATTGAACTCAGGACCTCTGCAAGAGCAGTCAGTGCTCTTCACCACTGAGCCATCTCTCGGGCCCCCAGTGGTGACTCTTAAAAATCCTGAAACTTTAATAACTTTCACAAAACCTTAATAAGGTGCTATTTTTCACATGCCAGATTGGCACACATCATGGCAGTGGTAGTACTGGCAAGGGATTGAGGAAATACGGGCTCCAATACTGGATGGAAGTTTAAGCTAATCTAACGCCCATGATTTATCAAAATCACAAATATATGCATTGCCTGAATCAGCAGTTACAATTCAAGGAATTTTATCAGACTTGTAACTGTGTAAGCCTTATCATTTAAGTTAAAATATGAGTAATATGTAGAATACATAGATGTGTGGTATATATAGACTATCAGCAAAGGGATTGTATATTATCTATTGTGTAAAAATACATCCCTATATAGTGTATTTCCTATGTATCTATGGATATATATGTGTGCTTGCATTTACACATGTGCGCATCCACAAAGCTGGTGGTCCGCAGTCAGCCTCCAGGGCATGTGTGTCTTTCTCAGGTCCTTGCTGATGACCTGTAGGGCTGCATGAGTCATTTGTGGTGGGAATAGGTACACCGTGGAAATCAACAAGCGTGGCAAATCAGGGTGCTTTTCCAGAGAGCTGGCTAGTAAACATTTACTTTTACTCTCTGTATCTATACAAATATAAAATATATTGAAGGATACACAAGAGGTTGCTAATGCTAAATTCCCCCAGGGAGGGGTAGCAGGAAACAGGAAGATTAATGGTGAGGTTGGAATTGTGGTTTTTGAATTTGTTACACATAAATGTGTTACTTATTTTTAAGTAAGAATCCCAAGTAGCCAGAGAGTAACTGCAGACTTTCATTTCCACATGTATGTTATTTATGATGGATGTTCCTGTCTGGGAGAGCAGAGACGGAAGCTCTTAGGGGAAAGGGTGCTTCTGGTTGTGACGTGCCTAGCTGGCCTGTTAGCAGCTTGGGAAAGAGGCAAAGCCTGTGATCCTATCTGGTCAGCAGTTCAGTGGATATTATGACAGCTGAGGAGGTTCCTAAGGGCAGGTCCTACCCTCAGGCAGGCCCCAGTCTCAGGCAGGTCCCTGGAGGGAAAGCAGGATGCATGATTGTTCCTTGGGGACAGTAAGTCAGAAGGCAGGTAGGGGAAGGAGAACCAGCCACCCGGGTAGGACCACAACAGCATAATGATAGTCCTGCCTCTTATGGAGTAGCTGCTGAAAAGGAATCGCTGCCCTCTATATTTACTGAAAGAACATCACCACATTTAGTTCTGACAACCACCTTTTAGACTGAATTATGCTTCCAGTATACTCCTTGAATTGAGGAGGGTAATTCTAAACAGGACCGATCAGCTGGACTGCATGCCTCAGAGCAGGGTACAATGTCAGGAAATGGGGAAGTAAGGTGAGAGAAAGACATTTCAGGTGAAGATAGCAATGAGCCACAGTGGAAAAAGCACGTTATCTTTTGTAGCTAGAAGGTGGGATTTGCTAGAAATTCCAGGGTATACATGACTGTTCAATTCTCAGCTAGCTGGAGCCCCAACAGATGGTTTGAACAAGGGATTATGTGTTCACCAATAAGACTGGCAGTCAGATGCAAAGGGTAAACATTCCTGGAGGACTTCTTATCGTGGAAAAGAGAGACAAGGAGGCAGAAAAATCACAATAAAAAGGGAGCTAGATGATGCAATGGCCCATGAAACAAAGGATGCCTTTACATGTCAGGTCTCTTGGTGTTGCCTTGTTTTGTTTGAGACTATGTAGCCTGGGCTGTCCTGGAACTCATATAGACCAGGCTGACCCTGAAATCACTGAGATCCACCTGCCCTTGCCTTCTGAGTGCTGGGGATTAAAAATGTGTGCTACAACACTCAGCCCAGTCTCTTGGTGTTTGATGGAAGCTTTATTTGCCTGTGTGGCAGGATATTTGCGTTTTTATCTGAGAGCAATTTATGGAAGGGAGACTCTATCTTTAGACCATTCTACATGGAAATAAGCAAAGTTTGGTGATTTGTTGACAAGTGTATGTGCATTGTTTATCCATTGTATCTGGTAGGTGTGCACAGACACGGCCTCTGTCCTAAGGAGAAGGGGGTTGGTATGCGCAATTCTCTCATCTCACAAGCATGCATATGACGTAGCACAAACTGTGCCTTGCTTGGGCTCTATAGTCTGGAGTGATCTTAAGCTTTTACATGTATTGTCGAAGGATGAGACCAATAATAAGGTGTCAGAGAGGGAAAGGCTGCAGCCTAAACAAGACTCAGGAAGAGGACTGCATGCACGGACTTCTTGAAGGTATAGTCCGCTCCTGACTGGAAAGTCCTGTTTTTCTAGTCTTTGGTCCCAGGGCCGGAAGAGCATTAGGAATGGTTTGTTACTGAGTTCGGTGGTTGGGACTCAGACGCCTCTTTGCTTCTCTGGCATCAGCCCAGTTCCTTTTCACAATGCAGATCAGATGTAGGCAGACACTTGTAAGAGAGCGAGCTGCCTTTTCTAATCCATAGGTGACACCTTTGCTTTACAGTGCTGGGCCCACAGGAGAGTTTGGATTTCCTCTGTAAAATGTGATGTGGGGTTGCAACAGATGCTGAGACTCCTTCACTGCTAGAGTGTCCTAGGCTTTCCAAGAGGTTCTGGGACTTGCTGTGTAGCCTGCACTGAGGTTTACAAGTCATGGCCATGCCTACGTCCTTAAGGGTACTGAGCACTGCTCCTCCTTAGCCAACTGTTGATAGATGTGAAAGAGCCAGAGGAAGCAGCCTGGTGACTGCCAGCTGGGCAAAAGACCCAGCTAGAGGCGAGGATCACGTGACTAGGAAACAGTGATAAGTTTCTCCGGTATAATGCTTCTGTGCCCCAGTAACATTGTAATGCCAGGTTCATATATTGATTGTGGGGCCTTGTTGGGTAACAGTTTCCTTGAGATTGAGACATTCCATACTGCTGGGAAGCTCCTTAAGCAGAAAGGTAAACAACTTAAACTAGTTTCAGGAAGTCCCTGAAACCGACCAGATCCACCATTCCCCTCTCTGCCAGAGTAAGTAATTAAAGTTGAGAGTCCCGCCCAGAGGAAGTGAAGCTGAGCTCCAAAGATTGTCAGAGAAAAGCTATGAAGACTGAGACCAGACCAGCTGCCTGGAAGAAGTAGAGATCAGACCAGCTGCCTGGAAGAAGTAGAGATCAGACCAGCTGCCTAGAAGAAGTAGAAACCAACCAGTCTGCCTGAAAGAGGTTTAGATCAGAGTCACTTAGAACACTTTGCAATCTGTTGGCTGTGCAATAAGTTCCAGGTTCCCAACTTTGTGAGCCGTCACCCATGCTGGCCTTGGCCTTGGTGATGCAGATGTCTATGAGTCATTTCTGCTCCTTTAAGTAACCTTTCACCCATATTCCTGTAAGTAAACCCTAATAAAATTCATTGGTTCACCAAGTTGGACTTTGGTGGTATCCATACTTTGGTCTTGTATGGGATCCCTGTCAGGGATGAGTAAATGTGTGTTTCAGACAACAGTCCTCAAATCTGACTTTAAGATTTAGTGGGACAGGAAGCATAATTGGTGTCTGAACAGGAACCTGATAGAACCAAAGATAGTTAGGGAAGAGCGAGTGCATGGTCCTGGGTAAGGATAGCCAGGCCTGTTACTGAGGTTGAAAAGCCTGAGGTGGGAGCTTCCCCGGGAGGAAATTCCATTACAGTTATCATTTCCTGTATGGTGGGTGTTCTTGTGCCTTTGTGCTCTAAGAGTGGTTGTGTGGCTGTTCTTGCTGTAGGTAGTGAGACATACAACTAAGGCTGAGCCTTAGGAGTGTCTGTGGGAGACAGTCTCAGAACAGCAGCCTTCATCTGTGTGGTATGGGGTGGCATGCCAGCTAGATGAATGGAGTTCACTGTGTGAATGTGGAGACACTCTGAAAACAGTTAAAAAGGTAGAGGAAAGTTACAGTCTTTGAGATGAGCGCAGCAGAGGAGGCTGCCTGGCCAGTGTTGTGTAAAAGAGCAGTTACAACATGAAAGAGAGATGTAGCCAGTATTCTGTGTCAGCTCCTGATTTGGCAACTAAATTAGATAAACAAGAGAAATGAGCGGTGGTAAATGCAGTAAGAGATAAGTCCAACCTTTAGTAGACAAAGAGAGGAAAAATCTGTAATCTGGCATGCAGATGGGGCATTAACTGGTGTATCAGGAAAGTGTTAGCACTTGAATTTCTAGAAGAGCCTGGCTTTTGAGGCTAAGGGACACAGGAGCAGGTGGGATCAGTCTAACTGCTGTGGAGGCAGAAAAACTAAGTAATGTAACTCCCCTCCCCAACTCCCCCCAGGCAACGGCCGTATAACTCCAGACAGTACGCAAAAGAGCAATCGCTGATGGACTGGCTTATCAAGGCCATTAGGAACATTTGGTTATCTCCTCTAAAGTCCCCATAAATATCAGGAACTGGAGGACCATAGAGGAGGGGCAGGTGGTATTGAGGGAACTAGAAATCAGGTTGGCTGTATTTGAACCCCAGTTCACTGGGCCAGACAGAACTTTGTTTACAGAGAAGTTAAACAAAGGTTAATCCAGCAGGGACCTCAAGGCTAGTATGCAGCTTTAGTGGCTGAGTCCTGTGGTTGATCAAGATCTTTATAAAGCAGGAAAGGCTTTGGCAGATCTCAGTGACTTAGACCAGCATGTGATAAATGTCCTCAAAGTAAAAGAGCTACCCAGAGAAGAGCATTAAAAGGCAAAGTATGTGGCAGGATTTATGTCGAGCTGGAGTTCCTAAGAAAATCTGATAGAAAGGCAAATTGTGTGCTAAGGAGCTTCTGCCTAAGGAGAAGACATCCTTGACAGAACACAGATGAAGAACATCAAGCCTGTCCCAGGAGTGGGTAATCCCCCCAGACCAAGGAGGGTACATTTTCCTCCAGCAAAAGATTAATGCTAGGGGTGCAGACTGTTAGCCCAGTTAGGAACTCCCCCAACAGCCAGCTATGGTGAATGGGGGAGGTGCAGCAGGAAAGCAGGGCCACATTTACCGTTAGCCCTGAGTAGGGCTGAGCAGACTAAGTCAGCCCCACTGAGTTGGTCAGGTGTGGAGCAATGTAGGGAGATCCCAGAACGAGCTCCAGGTCATGTAAACGTAATCGTTAAAAAAGAATCGCCGAGGATTACAGGGAACAAATTAAGTTAGCACCTCCTATCTATGTGTATTAGGGCTCTCTAGAGTCACAGAACATATGGAATGTCTCTCTATACTGAGGGAATTTATTGTGATGACTTACAATCTATAGTCCAACTATCCCAACAGTGGTTGAATGGGAAGTCCAAGTATCTAGTAGTTGCTCAGTCTCATGAGGCTGGGTGTTTGAGCTGGTCTTCTGTAGAAGTAGGTTCCAACAGATGTGCTGGCAAGTAAGTGCAAAAAGTGAAGAAGAGTGACTCTTCCTTCTTCTAATGTCCTTATGTAAGTCTCCAGCAGAAGGTGTGGCCCAGATTGAAGGTGTGTACCACTACGCCTGGATCTGGGACTTGCCTTGTCCCAGGCTGACCTTTAACTCAGAGATCTCTTTGCCTAGTCTCCTGGGATTAAAAGGCATGTACTACCTTGCCTGGGCCTAAGCTTTTTAAGGCCACTATGCCTCAAGATCTCCATGCCAAGATCCAGGTCAGGAACTTGCGACTTCCAGCCTCAAGATGTGGATCATAGGTGAGGCCTCCAATTCTGGGTTGTAGTTCATTCCAGATATAGTCATAGTCAAGTTGGCAGCCAGGAACAGCCATTACGCTACGCTTTGTACCCGACCTTGATCTGTGGGGGAAGCAAATGATACAAATGGATGGAGCCTTTCCGTGCTGTATTAGACCTTCTCATTTCACCTTTAGTTATCTTTTAGTTGTGAACTTCTGGGCTCACCTGACACTTGCTGAGGACAGATGACAACAGACTTTCAGAGTGTTTCACAAAGTTTATCTTTGGATCTGTTATGAGACAGTAGTTCTGGGTGTTGCCTCGTCCTGCCTATCCTCTGGAAAAGGTTCTGTTATCTAGACATAGTTTTAACCTTGGAGAATTTTTTGAATTTGGAAAGCCATTGATGAGACAACTATGTACAATGGTGCTTCCACTTCCCTTATAGTCAGTCCTACTTGGACTGGGTTAATTAAGAGGAAAAATGTGTTAAATCAATAGCTACAGAGTTTATATCCAAAAGGTGTACCCTACGTGGGTAGGAATGGACACTTCTGTAAGGTCATTGAATAAAATCCCCAGTGCCTGGGGTGGGCCATCTCCTTCTGAGTTGTTGGGCAGGAAAGTCCCTGAGGTCCCACAGATCACAAAGGCTGTTGCTACTGCTTTGGGTTTTATGCCAGACCCTATGGCTGAAGACACTGCACATCCGTGCTTTGACTTAGGACACGGAGAAATTAAGCTGGGTCTGAACTGGAAACTTGCATCCTGCTGACTGGCTTTTATAGTGCCAGAGGGGGCCATGCTGGCTGCATATGAACTGCCACCAACATTCCTGTTTGGCTATGAACTCTGTGTTCTAAAATACCGACGCACAGGATTGCATGTGCCTGCTTGTGCAAGAGTGGCTCGGCTGTTGTGGGTAAGACTGTCAACCTTCTGATTGGATCTAAGGCCAGCTCCACAAAAACAAGATTCAAGCCTAGTACTGTGTGAGCCAGAACAAAACCTGTGGCTGGGAAGGTCAAAGGTCCCTCTAGGGAAGCAACGTCTGTGGTTTTTCTAGATGGATGTGATGTGCCTGTCAAAATGCCTTCTAAACTTGTGTTTCCACCCATAGGCATTATCAGCCCCACTCATAACCACTGGGGAGCTCCTGAGATCAAATGACTGTTACTGTGACGTGGTGGCCTGTTTCTTAGCCATAGGTGGACATCTATAGTCACCTCTGCTCAGGGATCTTTGAAGAAGATGGGAGTTAAAGAATGTAAGAGCTGGAGGAAGGGGCGGAGCGATGTGTATCAGTTCCTCCCAGATTGAAACATTTCATCCTGCAGGGCTGCTGCTTGTCTTGCTTTGCTTTCTGGCTACCACAGGGTTGAACAGGCTTCCTGTGCCACACACGCCCACTGTCACGATATATTGTGCTGCCACTGACTTGAAGGCACGTGCCAGGTGACTATGGAGACTTTTCTGCCTTTTCAGTGACTTCTCTCATTTCTCCCCCTTCACATTAATGGAAAACTGACAAATGCCAACCTGACATAGGCTAGACACATTCATGAACAACTTCAATTGAGGAGGAAATGCCCCCACCACATTGGCCTGTGGGCAAGTCTGTAATTTTCCTGATTAATGATTGATTTGGGTCGGCCCAGTCCACTGAGTGCACTGCCATCTCTGAACTAATGGTTCTGGGTCTATAAGAAAGCAGGCTGAGCAAGCCATGGGCGCAAGCTAGTAAGCAGCACTCCTCCATGGCCTCTGTGTCAGTTCCTGCCTCCTTCCAGGTTTCTGCTTTGAGTTTCTTCCCTGATTTCCTTGGATAATGGACTGTGATATTGAACTGTTAGCTGAATTAACACCCCTGTCTCCTCTAGTTGTTTTTGCTGATAGTGTTCTGTGTGCCAGTAAGACACACCATTACTCAGAACAATAGTTAACCCTGAGGCAGGATGGGTATTAACTTTATTGAAGGGGTGAGGAAAATTGACTTGAGAATAGGTGGATGACAACCCCCCGGGGGATAAATGGCTATGCTGAGCTGAGCTGTGGGGTCATAGCCCTTCAGCCTCATAAGATAGAACTCAAACTTCCTCTACAAGCATGTAGACCATACTCATCTGTGTGCCTTAGTCACACTCTTCTAACACACACAAAAGAATCGCTTCTAACTTTAGAAGGGTTAGGAGCAAAAGAAAAGTTGTTGAGATAGTGCAGAAAGCCCTTATCTGCCCCAACCAAGTTTTCCTTAGTAGTCACATCTTAGTGTTAGTGTGTTCCAGTTATCAAACCATCGAGCTGGTGCTGGCATGGTAGTTCTCAATGTCCTTTTGCTGTCCTAGAGTCCCAACCAGCTTTTCATATTGTGTTAAATTGTGCATCTCCCAGGCTCCTCTTGGCTGAGACACTTTCTTAGATGTCTTTGTAATGCTCTAACTGAAAACCTTAGGTTAATTAATTAATTAAAATTTATATTTTGTCTGCATGGGTTTTTGTCTGTATATATGTCTTTGCACCATGTGTATTATGGGTGCCTTCAAAGGTCAGAAAGAGGGCATTGAATCCCATGGAGGGTGTTAAGTCTCTATGTGGGTACTGGGAATTGGACCTTGATCCTCTGGAAGACCAGCCAGTGCTTAGGTATGGCTCTAGACCAGGAATGGCTCAGTTACAAAAGTGCTTGCTCTTCAGACACAAGGACCTGTATTTGGACCCCAGATACTCATGTAAAAGTTGTATGGAGTGATGCATGCCTGTATTCCTGGAGTTTAGGAAAAGAGACAGGGTTTCACTGGCCACCCAGCCTGACTGAATCCATGAGCTCCATGTTCAGTGAGATAATCTATCTCAAAAAATAACGTGGAGAGCAATGGAAGAAGACATCTGCTGTTGACCCCTGACCTCTACACAAGAGCAGGCAGATGTGTATGAGGAACACATAGAGATTAACTTTTTTATAAGGAGGAGAAATTTATCTTTGTACAATTTGGGAGGATGGATACCGAGGATCCAGGTGCTGACATCTGGTGTGGCTTCTTAACGCATCCGTACACAGTGTAAGGGCAAGCCAGAGAACCTCCTCTTGGAAATCCTTTAAAGATCCGTTTGGAAAGGGCTGTTTTTATGGTGGAACCACTCCCAAAGCCCACCTTCCAAGCTTTGAGAGGGGTATGGGGGCGTGTTTTATAGAATGGCTGCCACTGGGATTTGGTTATGCTTACAAGTCTGAGGATGAAGGCTTATAGATCCAAGGGGCTTTCCCATGATGTCCTGTGGAGGGTATGTGGTACCATGACCAGCATTTCTGTGCCTGTTGCATCCTGAAGGAGTGGAGACCCGTTTTAGCTCCTAGAGGGTGGAGGATCAGCTAAGAGTCATGACATTTGTCTGTGTAGAAGATTTCTCTCTCCCTTTTTCCTATTTATTTATTTATTTATTTATTTATTTATTTATTTATTTATCATTCATTCATTCCACCATTTAATACTTATTACACATCACTGTGAACACACAGGTGTTTATTTTCTACTTGAGGTTCTAATCTGGGAGTACAGGGTGTACTGTTTCTCAGTTGTCCCAATTTCATCCATGAGGAACTTAATCAGCTGGCTCCCATTGCCTTTGACATAAGTCCATCATGTGACCTCATCATGTGATCTTTCTTACTGGTGTATTTTCTGGAACTACAAGGTGCTCCAGATTCACCTTGTGCAGGCTGTGTCTCTGCCCTAGAATCATCTGGCTATAAAGTTGGTCCTGGTTCATAAAGTCAACTTTACCACCCACCACCTGGAATATAACCCACAGTGACAATCACTGATCTGTTTGTCCCCATCCCATGTTAAAGAGAAGAAAACTAGACCTCTACAAGAAGAGGTGGCTTACCTAAGACCACTTTCAGGTAGCTAGGACTTCATCCTTGACCCTTCCTACAACTGTGTATGAGCCGATGCTCCCATTGAGGACCAGGTTCGGCATATCACCTTCTCTCCCAGGTTGTTGTGTGAGACATTCAGATGTAAACTCTCCTGCATGTGCTCAGGGCAGGGTCAGCAGAGAAAGAGCTGCTGGTTCGTTCTCTGTGGAGGAAGCTGAGGTAAATGTGTGCTATCTGGCTTGAGGAAGATTTTATAGTGTGAACACATTGCAAACACAGATTCTGACTACTGATACAGAAGCACTTGCAGCAGACTTGCACACATGACTGGCCTGGCCTCCCTGGGCAGGTGGGCCAAAGAAATGCTTTAGATTCTAGCATTATTCTTTTGAGCTCATCCAAAAATGGTGAATTCAAGAGAGAAGTAAATACAAGCAGCAAACCCTTCCGATGTTATCCAGTGAACCTCAGAGAGCCACCAATGCTGAATTGAGCAGGTGAACGTTCGGTGTTCACAAACCAGAAGCAGCCTGGTAAGAGCATCAGGCATAAATAACCATTTATACCAAGGACACTTTCCTTTTTAAAATTTAAATTAAATTTCATGTGTATGTGTGTTTTGCCTTTAAATGCCTGGCAGAGGCCAGGAGAAGGTGTCGGATCCCTTTGACCTGGAATCACAGATGGTTGTGAGCTATCATGTGGGTGCTGGGAATTGAACCCAGTTTCTCTGGGAGAGCAGCCACTGTTCTTAACCTCTGAACCATCTCTCTAGCCCCTGACATTTTTCTTTTTGAATGAAGAAATAATTTAACCGCCAGGAAGCTTCTCAGATTCAGAGCCTGGCACAAGGCAGGCCTGTTTGGTATTGGTTTTTCACGGTGTTCCATTTCAGAAGATTTGTTTATTTTATTTATATTTGTATTATTATTTATATTTATAATCAAGCATAGGCTATCTGGCTGAAAAACTAATCCTTTAAAAGTTTTGAAAAGAATGAGGAAGCAATAATGTCTGAGGTCATTTGTTTGCAAATGACACATTCATTTAGTGTCAGAACAATAAAAAACGTTTTTGGTTTATGTTGCTAAAAAATTCTCAGTTGCAGCACTCAGGAGGCAGAGACAGGTAGATCTCTGAGTCTACAGAGTGAGTACCCGGATGCCAGGGCTATACAGAGAAACCATGTACAGTAAGATTAGCTTTAGAGCCTAAGCTCTGCTGTCCTGTTTCCTGCCACAGACTGTCTATTTTCATCCGCGTTTGTCTCAGGCAGGCTTTTCCCTCTTAAGTGCCTCTTAGCAGTCCACACAGGAGCAACAGTTGCTTCCATCGATATTTACGGGCTGTTGATTTGTTGCCTGGGTCATGGATCTAATCCAAATCACTTGCTGAGACCAGGATTATCAGGGAAGTTATGCCAGGCAAGGGTCATGTGCGTCCTATAGAACTAAGGAAAGATTGAGGTGGTAGTATCAGAATGGCGTGTTGGCAGGTCATTTGTGGTTGACTTTGGCTGTGGTTGTGACAGATACTTGCTATTGACGGAAGGAATGTAACTTTGACCCTTTTCCTTCCATAACATGCTTAGTATAGATCACTAGGCTAGAAACTTACAGGAGCCAAGGATTCTTAGTTCAGGATTTCTTTTTTTTTTTTTCGGTTTTTTGAGACAGGGTTTCTCTGTGTAGCCCTGGCTGTCCTGGAACTAACTCTGTAGACCAGGCTGGCCTCGAACTCAGAAATCTGCCTGCCTCTGCCTCCCAAGTGCTGGGATTAAAGGCGTGTGCCACCACTGCCCGGCTCAGGACTTCAAATACTGTTAAGTTTGACTATTTAAATATTTTGGTTTTCCTTGTTACTTGCCTTCTTTCTGCAAATGTCGCTGCCCCTTAGTGACAGAGACAAGGCGATACCAAAGGATGTAACTAAAACCGTAGCTGGGTCTTCTTTCTGGAGCAACACCCACTTGGAGACGCATCCAGGCAAAGCCAGTTTGGTCCGTTGACCAATGGGAGTTGGGAGGAGTCCTGTTCGATTCCAGCTGGTCCTTGGCTTGCCATCTCCTAGTTCAGCGGGAAGTGGAGGTCACCTCCTCCTGGTGGTTTCCTGGATGCTTGAGTTTTGTTCATTTCCCCCCTCCCGAGTCCTGTGGGAATCAAATTCAAAATGAATTAACACCTAGTTAGAAGAAATAAGCCTTTCGGTCTGCTCATGGCCTCAGAGCACCCGTTATTTCTATATTTCCTAGCTAAGTATGAACAGTCTTTAAAAAAAAAAAAAAAAAATCTGTCCTCACTATCATTGAATTGATTTTGTGTTGTCTGATGTCTCTGCTTATTTTAAGCCCTGCTGGCCTGGTTTATAGCATGATGTCTTCTTGTTTTTTTCTTTTTCTTTTTCATTTTTTTTCTTCTTTAATCTTCAAAATAATTGTGTCTGGGCTGTGGTCAAGATTCACAAAAACCCCTTTGATTAAATTTCTCATTCATTTATGCAGGACTCATGCCTTTGTATTTTGAGACTATTTTTAGAACCCTAATGAGGCAGAAGGATTTGTGTTGCACTTCCCTTAGCTTCCCTCTGCTCAGACACCTGCGCTTGCCAGTAATTATCACTGTTGCGGGCACGTTCTTGCTTTCTCTGTTGCACAGCGCTTTAAAATAATATTGGGGGAAAGCTAGGTGTGGAGGCATATATCTGCGCTGTAAAAAATAGTTGTTTTTTCATGGTAGTTCAACAAAAGATGTTTCTAAAGAGTAAAAGCTAGTTTAGTGCCATCTTCAGGCTGGTATTTTCTTCTCATCTTCTTCTACCACCATTACTTAATAGCCTATCTCCTTTGGTCATCTTGTTTCTTTTGTTTCCTTTGTTTTCTTTTTTTCAAGACAGCATTTTCTATGTCACCCTGGCTGTCCTGGAACTTGTACTGTAGACCAGGCTGGTCTCAAACTCACAGAGATCCGCCTGCCTCTGCCTCCCAAGTGCTGGGATTAAAGGCGTGCACCACCACTGCCTGGCCATCTTGTTTCTTAAAAAAACACTGAACGCCATTTGTGACTCCTGATGTTTTTTCTGTAAGACTCTGGGGAGCCTTAACTTACCCGAGACCCTCCGAGTGAATACATGGAGGCAGGGATTGATGCAAAATGCAAGAGAAATTTATTGATTCATCAGCATGCTGAGGTTGCTCTACATACCAAGACGGGAGGGTGACCTCATGGAGCCCATTCAAGGTCCTTATATAGGATTTTAGAGCAGCCGCCATTAGGTACAATGTGATTGGCAGAACAGTGTGACTTTTAAACTGGTTGGTCTTTAGGGAATGAGGTAGCAGGGGCTTAATTAGCCCCTCCCTTCCAGCCTACATGAACCTGTTTCTTCCAGGAGGGGAGGGGTGCCCATGTGCTAGGAGGGGGCAGGGGAACCTGGTGGAATATCTCAAAGTTCCCGAGCTGACCCCTAATTTCAAAAGTTAAAAAAAAAAAATCACTTTGTGTGACATCTCTTGACAGTAGCAGTCTTTTGGTCAAGCTAGTGTGAGTCAATTCAGTTTTGCAGTTGAGTGACAGTCACCATAGCATTTTAAAAACATCTGTTCATGGAAGGCATTTCAAAGAGAAGCATATTCTCTTTTCTAGAGGGTTAGCCGATTTCTCTTTATTTTAGGTAAAGTTTTCATTGACTGGAACTAGAACATCCATGCAGAAAAGTATGAGAAACTTGGTATCTAGCTTATTGAGCTTTCACAAGCCGGATGCTATGACCAGATTCCAGATTGAGAAGCAGAGCATCACCAACAGTTCGGAAGCGCCACTCCCTGTCCCAGAGCTGTGAGATCAGCCTTGCTAGACCTTGCAACAGGGATGCAAATTGGATGAGCTGTAGACTCACTCCGTGTCTCTGTGTGTGTCTCGATGTGTCTGGGTGTGTGTCTCTCTGTGTGTCTTGGTGTGTGTCTCAGTGTGCCCTGGCATGTCTTGGTTTGTGTCTCTCTGTGTGTCTCGGTGTGCCATTGTCATTTGTTCAGTCTGGATGCTGTTAGAATTTAGGATTCTGTTGTCTGATTATATGACCATGTGCCCATCCTGCGACTGACACGCCCCTGGGTGCCGTTGCTGATTCGTGTTGCCAAGAGTGTTCCTGGACCCTGCTTTGGTGACTATACAAGTACAGGTCTAGTCACAGAGTTGGTAGCCACAGGTTCTAGTACGTTCTTCTAACCAGTGGTTGTGCTGGTGTACACCTCCTCCAGAGCACACGAGTGTCTCTGCGGCTCGGCCTGGGGATTGCTACCTCCTGTCTAGTTTTCCTTTCAGCCAGTCTAGTCACTGTTTAACCATATCTTGTTATTTTTAAGTTGTGCGACCTTGCTTTAGTAAAGAAGTTGGTGATCTTTTTGTAGAATTACTGGACCTTAGTATAGTGGTTTAAGAGATATTTTGATCTCAGTTGCACCTTTTAGTCATTTAAGTCCCAGCCAACGTGAGGACAACAAACAAACTCAGGTAAGATTTGTCAGGATTTATGGAGTTGTGGCATGCACTTCTAGGCCAATGGGTCTTTTCTCATCACTAGATTTGTAGTGTTGTTTGGTTCACTTAAGAACTTATATTCATGAGGGCTGGAGAGATGGCTCAGTGGTGCAAGGCATTTATAGCTCTCCAAGAGGATCTGAGATCAGTTCACAGAACCCATGTCACAGGAAACACAAAAGCCTGTTAACTCCAGCTCCAGGGATCTGACACCCTCTTGGCTCTCTCATCAACCCACACACGTGTATACATGTGACATGCACACACACATGTGGCATGTATATATGCATACATGCACACAAACAAAAATAAAACAAATATTTTTAAAAAGAACAAGTATACAATTATGAATTCATCCTTTCTACCAATCTGCCATCTTAGACTGGAGTGAGAAAACTGGGCAGGTGGAGGATGCGAAGGCTTAGGAAGCAGCCTTGATCTCCAGGGAGCTCAGATGAGGATGCTGGCGATGATGTCATGAAGCTCTGGAGACTCGCTGCGGGTACCTGAGGATGGGGAGGAGGCAACCATCCACATGTCTTTGCACCTGATTATCAGGGGTTTTGTAAATGGAAGGGGGAGGGAAGGTGTTTTCCCAGAAGTCAGATCCACTCAGTATGGCTACTGTGTGTGTGTGTGGGGGGGGATCTAGAGGAAGAAAGTGGCAGAGTGTGCCATGAATTTCCTTGAAAAGTTATGCTTATTTACTGTTGGATGTGTGGAGGTCCGAGGAGAACTCTGTGGAGTCTGTTCTCTTTCTGACTTCATAGCAAGTGTCTATGATGACCTCAGACCATCAGGCTTGTGTGGCAAGTGCTTTACTTGCTGAGTCATCTCACCAGCCTCAATTTTGTTAATATTTAAAGAGAAACCATTTTTTCTCATGTTGACATCTGTATGGTATTGTGTATTCATGTATGTGTGTGTGTAGGCTAGAGATTAGCGTGGGTTGTCTTCCTCAAACCACCCCTCCCCTCCCCCCTTATATACTGAGGCAGGGTCTCTTGCTTGAACCCAGAGCTCACTGACTTGTCTATTCTAACTGACCAGTGTGCTGTGTGGATCTGCTGTCTTTACCTCTGGGGTTACAAACAGGTCACCATGCCTATCTGGCATTTGTGACGGTGCTGAGGATCTGAACTTCAGATCTTCACATTTGCATGACAAGCACTTTACTGTGCCATCTTAGTATCCCCAAGAAACTAATTTTGAATTTTTTTTATTTTTTGAGATTATCACATAATTATATCATTTTCCCCCTCTTGTCCTCCGAATTGTCCCCTATATTCTTTCTTACTCCTTTCCAAATTCACGCTGTTTTCATTAGTTGTTGTTATGTGTATAAATACAACCTGCTCAGTCTATATAATTAAAACACTAGAATAAATTTTTTTAAAAAAAAATCTCATTGAAAGACACAATTACACCTTTCTGCTCTCCCGTTGACTAAGAGTTGGAGATACACCTTTCTGCTCTCCCGTTGACTAAGAGTTGGCCGTCATTCTGTTATGATAGCGGGTCAATGTATGGAGCTGTAGCCTGTGTAGGTCGCATGCTTCAAGCCTCTCTGGAGGGTAATCTGGAAATCTTTTTCTAAGTTGAAAATGTGCATTCTTCTGATTCAGCAGGTCTGCTTGGGTAAATGCACCTCCTATCTGAGCTTAACCTCTGCAGAGGCTGTGGTTGTAGAGACTGCACATAACTGGGTGTGGGAGGGTCGAAAGGAAATAGTGGTCCATTCCTTTAATGGCTTCTCATATAGCTCATAATTGCTTGAAACAGTTTCCTGTCTCATGCATATCTCTGTGGTTCAGTCCTAAAGATGTGCAGGACAGTGCATTGTGTGGGGGAAATGTGTGTAATTTTTTCATCTGAAAGAAAATAGAGATGGCATTGGTTATCTTAATTTCTTCCTAAGAGTTGAGATTCGGCTGGAGGCCAGCAGTGTTGAGTTTTAAAACATGTAACTGAATCATAACCTTCCTTGCAAAGAAGGAATGAGATTGCTGTTGCCTTTGAGTGACAGGCAAATCATTAAACGGTTAGCTTTTACAGCGTCCGCTAGAGCACGTTCTGTCTCTTGATCGTCCCGCAATAATCAGATGTAGCCACAATTTTTGCTGCTTTTCAGATAAAGAAGCTCAGATCCAGTTTTTAAAAACAATTTGGATGAGATCATTCAGTGGCTGCTATTATAATTGAGAACATTAAGTGGATTGTTCAAGAAATAACTTCATCTGGCATGTACAAATTAAAGCACAGAGGACCAAACCCTCAAGCACTCTTTACGTGAACTGAACTGATAGCAAATAGTAGCAAGGTGTGGAGGTTTATTAACTAACGCTTTGCTCTGGCTCAATGTCTGTTCTTCTCCTTGTCGCCATGGCTCCCTCTCAGCTCATCAACCTCCATCAGGGCTGAGTTTCACACTCATTAGCACTGAGCAGCAAATTTGGAATTCATTAAGAGGTGGTTGAAGGCACGATGAGCTTTTGCTTAATGCCACGTGTGGATTGGGACGGGAGTCTGTTTAGAACTGTAATCTTCTTGACTGATGGGAAAGGGCTTCTTTCCCAGACCTTAGAGTGCTCCAGTGATGGCAATTTGTTTTTCACTTTTCTTTGTCAGATCTGACCTGTGTCAGCAAAGACCAAGAGAAGAGATTAATGCAACATTGATAATATTGCCTGCCTTCTTTCAGAAGCACTGAACTTAATTCAGGTATAGTTACTGGAACTTTCTAGAATGCTTTAATGGCAGTTCTGCTGATTTGGTGTTTGCCCTTGACAGCACTGGCTAAAGCAGATAGAATGTAATCTATCCCAATTATGCTAATGAGCAGCTGGAACTGTGTGTGTGGAGAGGGGAGGTACTCAGGAGCTTACCAAGACTTTTACTGGTGGAACGGATTATGAACCAGGTACTGGAGATGCAATAGAACAAGGATTTCAGCCAAATGGAAGAACACCGGGAGGAGAAAGTGGTACTTGAAAGCTGAAAGAAGGAAGAGTAAAAAAGCTAGGTTTCCCTAAAAAGCAACAAAATAGTCTATCTGCAGAGAAGAATACATTTATGTTCCTACAAGGCAACTATGTAAGTAGTCTAATACAGATGCTAAGGTCAGACAGTGCAGGGAAGACTCGCATTGCAGGGACTGACGGGCAAAGTACCTGAACAGTTTAGGTCTGAGGGAGAGGCTTGTTTTATAAACTGACCACTTGTCTAAAGGGAGGCTTGCGTGTGTGTGCGCCTTCCTGCAGCTTCACGATTGTGAGGTGTGAACGAGTCGCTGCTACGGTTTTATCCTTCAGTTTTCATAACTACGTCAGATGAGCAGGTGGGGAATAAAGCCAGGGTGGAGAAGAACGGTGGAGGGTCTTACTTTAAAGCTTAGCTGTATTCTAGGCTGACTGGCCTGATTGCTTAGTGAGCAAAACAAGCCTGTCTGCTGTATGTGACCCAAACGTGGCTGTGCCTGGAAAGAAAAAAAAAAAAAAAGGATTGGTTAGCTGGGGGTGTGGCAGGGCCAGTGATCAGCCTGGGGCAGGCTTGACAGTGCTTCTCTCACCCAGAGAGGTTTTACTGAAGCCTTGAGACCCAGTGCTTGATGCTACAAAGCAGGTACCTGGGGGACTGTGGGACTCACCCAGAGTTCACATCTAGATGTTGACTGTGGTTTACTCTTATCCTGTGGGGAATCAGAAAGTGCTTTTCATGGAGGCTGCTCCTAGTCTTGATAGAAATGGACCTATTAATGCTCTGGAATGTGAAGTGGGAGTTACACTCCGACAGTTTGCAGGTGGTGAAACCGGTTGGTAAGTTGGAGGCAGCTGGGAAACAGCCTGGCATCATAGCTACATGTACAGGGCTCTCTTTGTAGGGCCAGGAACCAGTTTGAATGAAAGTGCACAGCCCTGGATGTGCTAAATGATCGTGGCTCATCGTGGCTGGATGTTTAAGAAGGACATCCATTCTGTAGATACTTATCGTATGCTGCGAATTCAGTGTCCTGTCCCTTGGAGGCCCTAGAAATGGAACAGGAGTATGTGACCTTCACATTATAAACAAATAGTTAGTGTGTCAGGTCTGATGCATTCTACGGAGGATGCTAAGAAGAGATGAGAAACTTGGGGGTGTATAGGGGACCAGGAGTTGACATCTGATTTTCCTTAGGATGATCAGAAGCATCTCCACTAAGCACCATTTAAGCAGAGGTCTGAAGAGACCAATGCCAGGTCTCAGAAATGTCCTGTAGAGGAAATAGAAGGGCAGCGGCCCCAAGGCCACTCTCCAGAGGGCTGTGCTCCAGCCCAAAGCCAGGGAGAGTGACCAGAACAGAAACTACATCTGTCTTGTTGACGAACCCTGTGTCTCAGTCCCAACATCCCATAGGAAAGGAAGTACTCACTCTCATTGTGGGAAAATTCTAGTTTTTTGCCTAATTGGTGATGATCATCAGCTGGCAAATTTGCTACTGTCTTTAAGAATATTTTTGCATAAAAGAGTTATAACAATATGTTAATTAAAAATAACTTGTTATTACAATATTCTAATTAAAAATAACTTATTGGAAGCCTCGTATGTACTGTTAAATGCTAGCAGTGTATACACCGTCCACACCACCTGTGTTCTCGCAAGGCTTTTTGTGTGTAAGACACACTGTAGAACTTTAGGTTACATTTTCTTACCCGTTGCTTGGCTATACCCTCGTTTATGTCCTCAGATCCATCCCTTACCACCATATCAGGGACTCTGAGTGAGGCCCATTCCAGAGCTCAGGTGGTGTTTCTTATTATGTTCTTGCCAGAGACCCTTCAAAGCATCTTTCACCCATATAAGTTTTACTTTTTAAGTTAATAATTTAGAGACAGAGCCTTACTTTTTGCCCTGCTAGCTTGAAACTCTCTTTGTAGATCAGGCTGGCCTTGAACTTCCAAGTGCTGGGACCAAGTGTTGGGATTTCGTGCCGGACTCTGCCTTTGTAATGTTTAGAAACATTGTTTGGTCATTATGTTCCTGCTGCTAACGTCTTCCAGGTATGAGACACTGAATGACATTTTTTCTCTCTCTTTTTTACGTGCATGTGTGTTTTGCCTACATGTATGTCTGTACACCATATGTGTGCCTGGTGCCTATAAAGGCCAGCAGACGGTGTCAGATCCCTTGGAACTGGAGTTACAGGTGGTTGTGAGGTGCCACGTGGATGCTGGGAATCAAATCCAGGGCCCCTGTATCTCTTACAGGTCTTTCTTGATGTGTCATAACATCGCATAGAGCTTCACATAGCAAGTCAGGGCAAGCAGAGTAGGTCTATTCTCTCTCTCTCTCTCTTTCTTTTTAAAGATTTACTTATTTATTTTATGTATATGAGTACACTGTAGCTGTCTTCAGACACACCAGAAGAGGGAGTCAGATCCCATTACAGATGATTGTGAACCACCATGTGGTTGCTGGGACTTGAACTCAGGACCTCTGGAAGAGCAGTCCATGCTCTGAGCCATCATCTCTCCAGCCCATCTCTTCTTCTTATGCCAGTCATTAGTAATAACCCTTATTATCTCCTCGAGCCCCAGGTTAGCTTTCAGTAGCCCACCTTTAAAAAGCAGGACCATGAGTTTCTAAATTGTTATACTTTCTGAGTCTTAGCCCTTGGCTCTTTGTACTATACTATTAGGTAGACTTTAAGGCATTGAGTCTCAAGCTTCCTAATGCTGTGACTCTTTAATACAGTTCCTCATGTTGTTTTAATCCTCAATCATAACATTATTTTTGTTGCTACTTTATAACTTGTATTTTCTGATGGTCTTAGGTAGCCCCTGTCAAAGGGTCGAAACCCACAGGTTGAAAACTAATTGCTATCCCTGTGTTGGTTCCTGTATCAGTTACTTCTCTGCTGCTATGATAAAACATCATATCCAAAGAAAGTTAAAGAAGTGTTGATTTAGGCGCATAGTTCCATAGAAATGAGTGTTCACCATGGCCAGGAAGCATGGCAGCAAGCCGCAGGTAGGGGGCACAAGCAGGGATCTGAGCAGGCACATCTTTTACTGCAAACACAAAACAGCGAGCACACTCTTCCATGATGTGCTCTCTGCACCTTCTGGACTTCTCCAGATAGTGCCACCAGCTGGGGACCAAGCGTTCAAATGCCCAAACCTTTGGGGGACATTCTCTTTCAAACAACCACAGTTCTTTACTCATTGCTGGGACAAAATACACGGCAGTAGCAACTTAAGGGAAGAAGGGGTTGCTCTTGGGTTTGGGGAATTTATCATGGAGTAGTATGGTGGTGGGAGTCTTCCATGGTGGCTTGCTCACGTCTGTCTAACCAAGAATCAGAGAGCTCTAGCCTGGAGTCAGGCAGGCAGAACCTTCCAAGTCTTCTTCCCTAACCCCTTAGTAGCTTACACTACCACATCCCAGAGGATCCCTGACTTCTTCCTAAAATAGTGTCACCAAGCTGGAGACCAGCTGTCAAACTGTGACCTTTTGGGGGCACATTTCATCCTCAAATCATGGCATGACCTCTCGGGTTGGTTGTTTTGTTTGTGCTACATGAGCCACTGGCCAGCAGTACTGACTTCGTCTCCTTGGAGTGGAGAGAGCACTTGCTTATCTAAACGCATCCTTTGCAGCCGATATGCCCAGGCTAAGTGTGTTCCTCTAGTGGGTGTTTATGTGCATTCAAGGCATGTAAGTGGTTCTTAGCATATTAGTAGCTATAAAGCCTCCATCATTAATTACTCAGGTGGTTTAGAGCTGTATTGGTTTGATGACTTACCTTGGAACTTGATATCCTTATGGAGAAAGGATTAAAAGGTAACTGTTTTGATGGAGAGAATAATAACTTCAAGTCTAAAGATACTTTAATTTGAGTAGTAATAATAACAGTGATAAACCTGAGTGTTTGGTAGACAGATGGTTCAGCAGAGCAGCATGTGGGGAATGTGTGTCACCTGAGTCATCGAATATTTGAACAATTGTTAATTTGTTTCCCATGAAATCTGTAGTTTTTTGGATGAAGCAGGGTGGAATAAATGCTGTGAAATTGGAGAGAGGCGTTTTACGGATGGAAACTGCGTGTAGCTGACTGAGACCTTCTGTTCCCACACCCCGTCTCTGAGAGTGCTCAGCATCTCAGAGCCCCCCCCCCCGACCCCCCCGACAGTTTTTCTCTCTTGGCTCTCACATTGGTTGGCACGAAGAGCTGGTTTGTTTCCAGCCTGGATACATGGTATGCCCGAGGGCATGTCATAGAATAGAGCATTTAAAGCAGTGTCTCATTGGCTTGGTCTAAAGTGACTTGGAGTTTCCTTTTGTTCATCTAGTCCATCTGTCTTTGTGTTTGTTCATATAACATTTATTGAGTATCCGCACCGTGTTAGGGCCTGAAATAGTCCGTGACTATACATCTTCAACTTCTGTTTAAAGGGAACTTCCTGATGTAGCTGAGGGGAGGAGCAAGTGGTTAGCATATGCAAGGTCCTGCGGTCAGTCCCTAGCACCCTGTTATATTCCGTGGCTCTGAACTGCTTAGTCAGGATGCGAGCTCTTTGTTTTCCAATGTGCTTAATTCTGTTTTACTTTCTTCTGAGAATCTATTTGGTTTTTATACCAAGAGGCATTACCAACACTTGCCTAGTAAGAGTCTACTTAAGAGGAATAATAGACATTTTGGCCGTCATTCTGGGGACACTCAGTTCTTTAATAGCAGACATTTAAGCTCCACTTCAGAGCAGCCTTTCCTGCAGAGATGGATATAAGAACCTGCTGGCATCACTTTCCTGTAAGGAAGTCTGAGAAAGAGTCATTCGGTTTGCAAAGATAGGCACTAACTCTTGAGGCGAGCTGACAATGGCTGCATCTCAGGAATGCAGTCACAGATGGGTGTCTGAGCCATTGGACTGCGGAACAGGAAGTACTCCAGGGATGTGATGTCTAGAAAGGCCAGAGTCATTGAGGGGAGGTTGGAGAGGGTTGGCGTGTTCTTGTTTACAGTTCCGTCTAATGGCGGCATACTGTCCTGGCCAGGGAACCCTGATGGGAGCTAACCTCATTCTTCATCATGTAGATGTAACGCCCAGAGCTGAGGATGTTGTGGGATTGTTTCATGAATTGCCTTGCACTGGGGGAAGAATTTGAGCACTTCATGTTCTGAGGTGGCTCCCGTAAGAACCACGAGCATCCAATTTCAGCTAATTCTTCAAAGATACTAAAAGTAACTAGTTTGGACATGAAAACATCAGATATACTATCTGATGTTGCCAGGGTACAGTATGGATTATCCGAAGACTTGATAAGAGCTCTTGTGGCTAAATCTTGAGCCTCATGGACTTCATTCAGCTTCCCCAAACCAAAGGTGGCCTACTTAGGTTCTGCTAAAGAACCTCACTAACCCCTCTGAAAAAAACTGTGTGTAGC
The DNA here is from genome assembly GCA_028551405.1 of Uromys caudimaculatus. NCBI lineage: Eukaryota > Metazoa > Chordata > Mammalia > Rodentia > Muridae > Uromys > Uromys caudimaculatus. The sequence continues at coordinate 87,099,356 of CM052700.1, forward strand.
ATTCGGGTATCTGAGTGGTTCAAGTGTCTCTGCAAGACACTAGTCCTGTCTGAACTCCTTGTTCAATGTTTGAAGAAGTAGCCCGGAGAAGGGCCCTCCATGTTCTCTCCTGTGCTTTCTTTTCATTGTTTTGTGATACAGCCCACTTAGTAGCTAGCATCCAAAAGAAGCATTGCCATCAAGGGTCCCAAAGCTCCCTCCATTCTCACTGGAGTCAGAAAACAATGAGGCTTCTTCAGTTTAGAAGATGAAAACACTGGAGCTGTCTGTGCCGTGGTTGCCTTGCTGATCTAGAGATTGCGTGGCAGGCAAAGTGTTTGTCCCTGCCTATTTTTGTTTGTTTAGACCAAAATTAATAGGAAGATTTTCTTGAAAACCATGAGGGTTATTCATACAGGCATCCCCTTCTGGGGTTTTTAATTTTTATTTTTAAATCAGTTTTTACTGGAAGTAAAGAATATTTTCTCTCTGAGCTCAACACTTTCTGCACAAAAAGAAAAAAGAGCATACATAATGTACTCTTGATAATGAATGCTAACGTTGGCTTTTGTATACCAAATTTCTTTCCCAGCTTCATGGTGTGTTTGCATTCACAGCAATGGACTTACATGTGTTTGACATTAGTGTGATTTTTGGTTTGCCTTTATTGTCCACCCTCACTAACCAGAAAGGTTACGTGCAATATAAAATCTTTTAAACATTTTTATTTTATTTTATTTTATTTTATGTGTATGAGTCTTTCCCTGCCTGTATGCCAGAAGAGGATGTTGAAGTCTCTACAACTGGAGTCACAGAACTGGGACTTGCACTTGGGTCCTCTGGAAGAGCATCCAGTTCTCTTAACCACTGAGCCATTTCTCTGGTCCTCAGTATACATTCTTCATTCATAATTTATTCATCACTTACTTTTATGTTTGCCCAGAAACCCGAGAAGGAAACCACCTGAGGGTGAATTTATACTAGGCCATTGGAAAGCAGGTTCACATAAGAGTTTGACTTGTTTCCATAGTCTCAGGGGTCCTCATCTCTATCTTCTCCACATTCTACCTCCTGGGGCCACAAGCATTGGAAATTGGTGTTAAAAGAGGTTTTTGTTTTGTTTTTTAAATTGGGTTTTAGAGCTCCAGTGTCCTCTTCTGACCCCTATGCCATAAACCCCCCCCCCCCCCCCAAGTAATAAACTCTTTTCATTTGGGAAACATTGTTGAATATTAGTGAGCAGATGGTATTTGTGGGGGCATGTACATACAGCTTTATTAATAAAGTTCTAAGAGCCCTGGGGTTGTGGCTCAGGACCAAGCACATACCTACTGTACTCCAGGCCCTGGGTTCACTCCCCACAAACATAGACATGTGAGTCTTATATAATATGAAGCTCAGAAGTAGTTTTCAACTCAGGTACCTATGATTTTGTGACTTTACTGTTAGTTTTCACATTAACTTCACGCTTTGTGGTGACTTGAGGTCCAGGGTCCATAGCCTGTTCTTACTTGCTGTCTGTCTGTCCCACTGTCCTTATCATTGTCAGCTAAGGAATCGAATGTGTTTCTTGCTGAACTCCCTTCTTCCCTTTTGGGGCACTTTAGTGAGCTTGATTTTTTCTGTCTGTCTTGGATTTCAGTTATTATAACAGCTTAAATGAGTATTGATCTAAGCATTTTTTGATTCTGTAGAAACTATCTTTTACATCTCTCTCTCATGCGTATGTTTTAAGGTGTTTGTTTTTTGTTTCCTGGTAAAGAAGCGAGGTGTGACGAAGTTATTATCCACTTCCTTAGGAACTTTTGTGTTGGTGCTCTGCACAGTTAAAAGAGTAAATGAGTTTTAGGGCCTGTTGGGAAAAGCTAATAATTTACAATAGATTTTCTTTGGGAAATAGATCTCGAATTCCAGGCAGTTGATTTGCAAGCATACCTTTGACTCATAAGGCATTGCTTGTTAAATAGTTGACTAAGCCTGGGTCTTTGTTTTGGTTCCCTTACGTTTGCCCTAGTTTGGTTTCATGAAACCAGAGTCCAAAGCAGGGATTTGAGTGCAGGTGGTTTTTTTTTTTCCCCCAGACGATCCCAGGAAGGAGGGCTGAACTGAAAGGGACAGAGAAGAGCTAATGGCAAGTGTGCCTGAAGGTTGGTGCTGTTGACAATCTGCTTCTGACCGATCGCTCTCTCTGCTTGATGGGAGGTGGAACATTCACGGTCACACTGCAGTCCTCAGTCAGCCTGCGCTCTCGGCCACTTATGTCCCACGCTTCTGGGCTGTGTTTGCTTTCTAGCTAAGTTGGCACCTCTGTCCCAGAGAAGAAATAGAGAGACCCTGCACTGCCTGTGGTGAGAGCTTTCTGTTTGGATCCCCTCACTGTGGCAATGGTTGGAATGAGCCAAACCGATGGAACGAAAGAAGAGTCATTCTGAATATCTGTTCTCACTAACCCCCATCAGGTTGACTGTGCAGTACAGCCAACCATTTCAGTGAACCAAAACTATATGTTTTAGGAGACCACCACTCACATACCACTAAGGAGGGGAGTATACAGACAAATACGATAGGCATCTCTCTAGTGGCCATATAGTTTATTTCAATGTCCAAGTTCTAGGCGGTGTTCTGCTATCTACTCAGAAATAGTGTCTCTTAGACACCTTTGCTAATACTTGCTGTCTCCCTTCCATGGGTAAGGAGGGAAGTTATGTGGTTAGATGTTTACTGCTCTAATTGGTGTCATAAACCTAGGAGAGCGGTGTAACTTTAATTTTTTTGAAACCCATTTTCAGTGATGGTTCTTGAACACTTTAACCTCCATTTTAGCCTACCATCCACTAGAAACAGTGGGAAAGAAAAGATACGGGGGAAGTGGACCTGCTTAGGAAGGTTCTTTGGAGCAACTTCCATCTGTGTTGTCTGAAAATCAGCAGTTCAGTTCTCAGGTCAGCAGGCAGCGGCTTGATCCATTTGCAGACACTTCATGGATACACCAGCAGTCCAGTTTGCTAGAGTCGGGATAGCAAACAGCAGTGGCACTACCTAGCAGAGATAGCCAGGCCTCAGCCTCAACTCGAGTCAGCAGGAGGGACCAGGAGGAACTCCAGGAGAAGTTCTCCGCTGTGCCTCTTTTGGCGATCAGTGAAGACGGGAGACCCACAAGCTTAGCACAACTCGCTGTACCAGCAAGCCATGCTCCGTCTCCATCACAGTCTGTGGAGTCCTGTTTATACCCTCCAAACATCACGTGTCCTCCATGTGCCTTGCCTCAGCACGTGTCCGAGGAAGCAGCAAGAAACCACAGCATACTACCAGAAGTTTTTTGGTACATTTCTCTCTTTGGAGTCCCAACAAATGAAACTCAATTACACAATGTAAGGCGGGCTAATACATGCGTGTTATTAGTGAAGAATCCTTCATCACATGTCCTTTTACGAGCTTGCTGCCTTAATCTTTCACCTGTGTCCACTTCAGCTAATCATTCCTTCACGGGTTTGCCCCAGCAAAACGTTATCCACCCTACAAAGAACCCTTAAGGTTTCACTTCAGAGTGGCACCTAGAGATGAGACAGACTGAAGTCTCATATAATAACCAACTATATTCAGAATATAAGACAATTTACACTCTGAGGGGTAAGAAAAATCACACGAGTGAGGTATTCAATCACAGGGAGAGGTCACGCTTGACAAAAACATGCTTTTTCATAGAGGCACATGAATAACAGCAGCTGAAGTAAACTCACTCCAGTCCGCTATACCCAGGAGGGGCACGAAAACACATTCCAAGAACAGTTCTGTGTTTTGAAGAAACTGAGGCCAAAGATTCCTGTTTTCTCACAAGCACTCAGAATTCTCACACAATTCCATTCTTGGTCTGTGTTACAATAGTTAGAAATAAAACAGTATGCTCAAATATGACTTTGAGAGTCATGTCATGTGAGTCACTGTGAAAATGTACTGCTGTGAACTGAGCCTTGTGACTTCCCAGGGGAGTGATCTGGGAGCATCGGAGGGCAAAGGTGTCATTTGGGAAGGCAGCCCTAAAGTCTGTGAGCTTCCAGTACAGCTCCACAGATCTGGGGTCTTAATCCTGTAGATCCATTCAGAATCCCATTTTCTCTGTTTTAACTCAGTTTTGGAAGGAGGATAGTGAAAAGTCACATCCCGGATGCCTCGGTTCTGGTTTTACTTTCTAAATTCCATTTCACAAACCTACAGAAGCTTCTTAAGGGACCTTGGGATTTTCAGTCCACAACCATGGATGTACTGCCTCTCATCCAATGGCTTGACCATCACAGGGTTGGACAATCTCCAGCTTGCGTCTGGAGACCCCCAAGCATTGCTAGGATTCCGTGGTCTAATGTTCTGTAGTGTAGGACTGTTCTCTTTACTGTAGTGACTTCAAGATAAGATGGGATCATGGTGTGAAGGGTAGAGCTATGGTTTTCACCTTGAGAACAAACCAAAGAGCCCGTTTTAGAGGACCGTTGCTTGATAGGGAAAAGGAAAAGAAGGAAGACCTTTAGGATCTGACCATAGAGCTGAACGTAGAAATGGAGTCTAGTCCATTCCTTTTTCTCTTGCCTCTCACCCCTACCCACTTGCTGACCACCCTTGAACCCAGAGCAGGTGTGAGCATCCAGGCCTGGGTACCCTAAGGCCTCCCTTGGACACAGGCCGCTTGCTCAGTCCAGTGAAGCCCTTTGTTGCTTAAGAGCCCAAAGTCCAACAGCTGTTCTCTGATTTTTTTGTTTAAAAATCACTAGTTGAGCTTAGCCTCTTTAGTTTAAAAAAAAAAAGGCATTTGCAGGGAACAAAATAGCTCATTTTCCTCATAGGAACTCACAGCTAAAATACAAATAAAACTTTTACTCAACAACCTATTTATATTAAAACTAATAGAAATTTACCTCTTCACATATTCTGTTGGTATTTTATTTTATTTTTTAATAGCCATAGTAGGGATGCAGGTAAGTAAAAGAATATGTGATAAGAATATTTAAGCTCTGGGTTTAATCCCCAGCTCCAGAAACAAAACAAAACAAAACCTCTAATCCTGGAAGTCCCCTCCCAAGATTAGAGAGTGTACCTGTATACTCCACTTGCCTCTGAGAGAGCATGACAGGCAAAGCTGGGTGTGACTTTGGGTTTTTAAAAGGTCCTGTGAATTCTGCTTACTGCTCTTGGGACACTAGTTCTGGGGATGCTAGCTGACAGAAATATAAATTCCCTGAAATAGATTGAGGAGCTGTCTCAGACAGCCATCCACATAAGCCTGCAGAAGACTCCAGCCACACATGAAGGATTAAAGTCACGTGGGAAACCCTGACCCAGCACTGTCCAGCCCAGCTGTTTCTGAATTCTTGAGCCTCAAGTTATGAGCCAAGTAAAATGGTTGTTTCAAGCTATTATGTTTTAAGGTACTTTGCTACTTAGTAACTGGAGGTCACGATATGCTAAGAAATAAAAATATTTAAAATCAATGGTGTTGCAGTCTGAGATATATTCTGTGCTTTACTTTGTTTCTGAATAGTCTAGATATTATTTGAACCTCTTACAAGCAATGAACATTTTCTCCTTTTCTTAATACTAGGGCTAGAGTCCAGGTCTCTTGTGTACTAGACAAGTGCTTGTTAACCCAACAAACTCTTCCCCCATTGTGGGAACTGTTGGCCAATTACTGAGGCTACTTAGGATGCTAAGAAAAAGATGCCTTGATGCAAAAACACTGTAACAACACAGAAAGGCCCGAAGCCTCAATAACTGGACTCTCTTCTTCCTGGAGAAAAGAAGCATGCAGTCGCTCTTCTTCTCCCTGCACTATTTTATCTGTGATGTTTTGAATATTCTTGGCCCAGGGAGTGGCACTATTAGGAGGTGTGGCCTTGTTGGAGTAGGTGTGGCCATGTTGGAGGAAGTGTGTCATTGTGGGAGTGGGCTTTAAGACCCTCATCCTAGCTCCCTGGAAGTCAGTCTTCTCCTGTTTGCTGTGGGAACAAGATGTAGAACTCTCAGCTTCTACACCATGCCTGCTTGGATGTTGCCATGTTCCTACCTTAATGATAATGGACTGAACCTCTGAACCTGTAAGCCAGCCCCAATTAAATGTCTTCATAAGAGTTGCCTTGGTCATGGTGTCTGTTCACAGCAGTAAAACCCTAAGACACGATCCAAAGGTTTGTACCACAAATTAGCCAGAAAACCCCACAAAGACATGCGAATCAGGAGGCTCACCTGGGAGATACATACCTGAAAAGCCAGGTGTCACTTCAAAGAGCCACTGTGAGCCGTTAGCCAGGGTGATGCTGGAGGCAGTAGTATGGTCAGGCCAAAGGTGGGCGAAACAGGACAGTGGCCTACAAACAGTGTTTTGCTGCCCATGTGTCACGGTGCCGAAAGTGTAGCTGAACATAGGGTGTAGATGTGGGGTTCCCTGCTCGGAGGATCTGGAGGCTGATGGAGGGCCCGCATTAGACTCGTGCAGATGTGAGATGCTTGATGACCTTTCTCAGTTCCCACATCTTAGCCCAACAATGAGCATCCAACCATGTGGATGAGGCAACTTGCATCGAGACTGGCCGTGGTGTGCGTGTGTATCCTGCATGCACTTCAGGTCGCTCTTATCCCTCGGCTGCCAGGAATCGTTCCACTGTATCTGAACACAGCACTTCAACACACTAAACCACATCTGAAGTCATTGTTTTCATAGTCTGGCTCCCCAGCTCATGCAGAATGCCTCAGCAAGTGTCTGGTAAATGCAGGCTTTGTGTCTGGCCTTATTCATTGGGCTAGGTGAGACTGGGCTTCATGAAAGCAATCATTTCTGTCACAAATGTGTCTCCCATTCTGAGAATAATACTTGGTGTTTGCTCAGCCTTTATTGAATGAAGAAATATATGTACTGTGGTGAGGTGATCAGAACACAACTCAAAGATTCTGTCCTTAAAAGATTGACTGTGACTGGACAGTGGTGGCGCACGCCTTTAATCCCAGCACTTGGGAGGCAGAGGCAGGTGGATTTCTGAGTTCGAGGCCAGCCTGGTCTACAGAGTGAGGTCCAGGACAGCCAGGGCGACACAGAGAAACCCTGTCTCGAAAAAAAAAAAAAAAAAAAAAAAAAAAAAAAACCGATTGACTGTGGTAGAGAAAAAATCTGGAATCTGTGTCGGGGGAGAATGGTTAAAATTACAAGGAGATGTTCCTGTTTTTACTTTATGTTTTAGATTAATTAACTTCAGACAGGGTCTTTCACCACAGCGCAGGCTTAACTCACTATTGTAGCCCAAACTGACCTCAAACTCACAGCCATTCTTTTGCCTCAGCCCCCCCAAATTTCTGTGAAAACCTGTGTGAAACACCAGTGTCAGCTTAGATGATGGTGTTTATCCATCTTGGGGAAAAGTAGAGCTGCCAGTGAGGGATATCCCGGGATACAGCTGGTACTTGAAATAAAGTGTTTTTCTCTTGATTTGTTCTTTGTAAAAGTAACTGAGTCTTAGGCAGTCTTTATTATCAAATATCCTGGTGGGTGGTTTTGGATTTATTCAGATACAAAGAAAAAACAAAACAAAACAGGCCCCTAATCTTGGAATTTGTCAGGAAAAAGAAATTAGATGTTGACCCTTTGGGCCAGAATTATTGCTGCTTGTATTGTGGTTTGTATTTTTTCTAGAATAGTGCACTGAATTAGTCATTTAAGGTGTCACCATCCTCTTCCTGGAAGTGGCCTAAGAAGAAAATAGCTACTCTCCTAACCCAGAAAACCCCACCAAAGCATGCAAATCAGGAGGCTCAAGCCTGGGAGATACATACCTGAAAAGCCACCAAGTCTCTGACAGGTGTCACTTCAAAGAACCACTGTGAGCCGTTGGTCAGGGTGATGCTGGAGGGTAGTGTGGCCACGTGGGTTAAGCAGGACAGTCACCTCAAAATAGTGTTGAAATGTTGTTGCCCAAGTATCTAAGTGCAGACAGGGTGGCTGAGCATAGGGTGCGGATGTGGGCTCCTTGCTTGTAAATCCTCAGGCCGATGGAGGGGCCTGCAGGAGTCCAGACCTAGGTGAGTGCACATGTGAGTTCCCTTGGCTATGCTGGGATGTCCATCACTGAAAAAGGAACAAATTGTTGCTGAGTTAGAGGAGCCGGTTGCACAGAAAAGATGCCCCAGACGAAACAAAAGTTAAGGCACTGGAATAAATTCCACACAAAATAAGAGCAAGGAGGGGTAGACATGGGTGAAAACGAATGACTTTTTACTCACCATTGAAGAGAAAAAGAAGCACCGCATGGCGAAGTTCTAAGCCTTAGCAAGTAAAAACACAAATGCTAATTTGTAGTACAGACTTTTGGATGAAATGGCGCCAAGACAAGATCGTCTGCGTGTATCCTTTCTTGAGGAGGAAGAGTCAGGTTATTGAGGGGTTGGGTCTTTCTGTGTTGTCATGGTGTCTGCACCACAGCATCTTTTTCTTAGCATCCTTACAGCCTCAGTAACTGAGGTCACATCTAATACAACGAGAAAATAGATGCTCTGACCGGTAAGTGTAGCCGTTGTAACCACTCTTGTAACCAGAGCTCCACACCACATCTCCTGGTACAAAGAACCTTAGTTTTTGTATCTTTGACTTCTCTTCAGTGAGTTATCCTTGTCTTTACACTAGGAAGTTTTAAATTTCTTTCTTGATTTTCATTATCCATTAAAAGACTATTTTGAGAGACTGGAGAGATGGCTTAGTGGATAAGAGCACTGGCTGTTCTTCCAGAGGACCTGAGTTCAATTCCTAGCACCCACATGGTGGCTCACAACTATGTCACCCAGTTCTAAGGGATCCAACACCCTCACACAGATATACATGCAGGCAAAACACCAATGCACACAAAATAAAAATAAATCATTTAAGAAAAAGAGAATATTTGGGTACTTACAGTCTATCCATAATGAGAACAGTGACTGACGAACAGATTGTTAGTTCATTATTGCTGTTACTCTGATGTCATGTGTTCGGTTGTGTTTACTCTTGAAACTCAAAGTAGACTTCACACATGATTGTGGGGTCGGTGAAGTAAAGTGGTATAAAAAAGATACAGAATGAAAATGAATGAGCCCAAACCACATTTGATTACAGTGTTTATTCAAGACTGTGTCATCATTAACAATCCACCCTAATTCACTGTGTCCTAGTGAAGATACAATCAGCACAGAGAATATGATCGCTTTCCTAGAGCTTGTGCTTCCAGTTTATTAAATTTGACTTGTGTGATTTGCCTCATAATTGAATCTGTTTCTTAGCACTACACTAATATTAGGTTTCCCCGGAGACATTTATAAATACAGGCTGAGTCAGACTGCTAACCCTGGTCTTAAGTAGTTTAGCAAAACCGTTAGAAAGGTGGATTTCTTTTTAAGTTATTAAGGATCTCCGCAAAAACAAATGCAGCAACTGTGCAGGTTAAGGTTGGCAGCCACTGTGCAGGGAAGGCTTGCGATGTTTCTTAGGCGGGGAGAACACTGCTTTATTTCCAGTACTGACTTTGAAGGTGCAGGGAAGGGGGCAGGAAAAATGGTGGCACTTTCAAGAGTCATTTCAGGTGTGTTATTCAAAAGGAGACTGGGTCAGTGTACCTGGGAAAAACCCCGATCCCTACCCCCATGCCCGTAATTTCACAAGCTTATGCAACTGTTGAAGATAGCAGGCATAGGCCGATGGTTTTTTTTATTACTAAGGGAAATAGGATTCTGCGTTCGTAGTTGGAAACCTCTGAAGACCTGAGAGAGAAGTTAGACCGAGCCTTATTTACAGAGGTTTCTTAGATGATCCTTTTTCTTTAAATGCTGTGTGCATTTCCTCCAAACCACACCCAGTGCAGGTGTGCCTTTGGGTGGAGAGGCCACATCTGTGGCAATAGGCATCTACAGTTACCCTCTAGGAATGATGGGCAGGTCTCAGGTGGATGCAGGACGACTGCTTTTCTAGTCTTCTGGCTCCTCCGTTAGCCATGTATTTCAACAAATGTGGAGTCAACCTACTTCACTCACTCTGTGAGGAGGCAGATGCCCCAGTTTCTGCCACCTGATTTTTATTGAATTCCGTTTTGTTTTTCAAATCTTTTGACAAGGAGCCTGTGGGTAACTGACCCCCAGTGCAGCCTTCCCAAAGACCCAGGGACCTGAAAGCTAAATGTCAGAATGGAAATCTTCTACAGCTTCAGGTTCTTTGGAGGCAGACCTGACCAAAAATTGGAAACTGCTTGTGTGTTTTGTTTTGGAATGAAATGACTGAATGGGCAGCCTGAAAGGTCTTTATTCTTTTTTTCCTTTCATAAAACCTCTGAGATAAAAGCAGACCTGAAGGCTGCCTCTGTAGCTTGAGTGCTCTGGTCTCCCCACAGGATGTACTGTGGTCTGACCCAGAGCACTGGGGACAGAAAGAGGGCAGATTCTCAGCTTGAACACAGTCAGTGTGAGCCATGGGTGTGGTGCTGTGCTAGGGAAACCATGCAAGGGGTGTAACAGGTTGAATCCTAAGTCCCAGGACTGCCACAGCCTGGGGAACGATAAGGAATTGCTGTAACGTGACTCAATGGGGACAGCTTTCTGAAAGCCTACACGTTATCTGGATGTTTCTTCTAGCTTCAAGGTGACATTTTCTTTGGGACTACACAGACCACAGCCCTCCAAACAGGCAGTGTCATAGCTGAGTCCAGAAAGAGCAGCAGTGTTGCCCAGCTCGGTGAGAGCTCCAGCATGCACAGCCAGCTTGCAGGACAGTTTTGTACCATAGCTATGAATAGAAAAAGTTTGTTGTTATTTACTTTTTATTTGAGCTCATTTAATAGCAAAGTCTGCTATACACCAACACAAGGTTCCGTTGGGCCTTTATCTTACTTAATCAGGAGGCTCCCATATGGAGGAATATTAGTAAGCCAGGCTGAGCGCTGCTTCTCCAGGCCCTGGGTTATAAAGCATGAGAGCAGACCATGCCACCTCTTAAAAGTTTAAAGAAAACAACACTCCGAGCTTCCAGCTTCTAAGGTTTCAGAAAAGAGACTGAAACCTTGCACCTAACAGGAAGCAAATGTTTGCACCAGAGAAAAGCAGAAACTCTGTGCTCTCTGTCCAACAAACAAATGGATACACTCCCACACTTTTTGTGAGGGCTCGTGTGGAGGAAAGGCTGTTTGGTCAGCTAGGCTTGGCTTACGATTTTTTGCTGCTCATAGCAGGTAGTGTGGATACATAGCAGCCTCCTGGAACAAAGCCTATTTCTTCTGGCTGCCTTGCATGTTATGTAGAAAACTGAGCAGGTTATAGCTTTCTGTCTCCTGGGAAAGACCGAGCAGGTACTGACTGTGAAACTTGTGCTGGATTTCAAAATGGAGAAAAATAGAGGATGGACAAGTTGAGTCACATTTGTAGGACTTTGAATGATATCATTACATAGTTTGACTTTTTAAATTTATTTTAACCTAAATCTCTAAAAGTTTGTAGGATGCTGGGAAATCAAGCCAGGGACTTGGGTATGCTAAGTATCCGTTCTGCCATTAGCAATATCCCTGAGTGAAAAAAGAAATAAAAAGGCAAGGATAGGGCCGCTGCTAGGTGTGGTGGAAGAGAACGCTTGTTCTAGACATTTTGGAGCATAACGAGAGGCAGACACATCTGGGAGAGTCCAGAGAAGACAGGCCCCAGAACAATGTGAGGAGAAGGGGAGGGGAGAGGAAGGGTGAGAGAGGGGGAGGGGAGAGGAGGGAAGAGAGAGGGAAGCAGATGCAGCAGCCAGGTGGTCCAAAAGAGAGTAGATGAAAAGGCCAGGTAACCACAATGGTTGAATTATACAGGGAAGGGCATCTGGGAGAAGGGTAGCCCTGCCCCCTGGGCTAGAGAAGTTTAGGGTATGGGCTGGGTATGCCAGCAAGGAGGGCCCCTTGACAGGTGGGGACTGAGGGATGCAGGGAGAACCTGATAGCCAGGTCCGCTTTGATATGTTAATGGGCACTTCAGCCATTTGTCCCAGGTTTGAAACCTAACAATCTCCAGGTCAAGACTTCATCATTTACCTATAAGTTTGTGAAGAATCCCATGCTGTGATGTATTATATGCCAAATAACAGAACGTATTATTTTAGGCTCTATTAGCGATCTCTTTAACCGGAGGTCGCTGTGCACAAATGGGAGTGGGTGCTGGAGACTGAGGAAATGCAAAGGAGGGAAGATTACCTGAAGGAAAGGCATGCTGACTTCTGAGAATAGTTTGCCACACAGTGGTTCGATGGTGGGACATGGTGGCCCATCTCCTGAGGGGTTGGGAGAGCTGGGTATGCATCCCAGCAGAAAGCCATGTTGAGAGCAGGGCAGGGTTCTGGGAGGACATCCGGTAACACGTGAGATGCTTTGAGTGGGCAAGACAGGCTGGAGCTATTGCAGTTTTCTAGGCTAAAGCAATCACTGCACCCTGAACCAGGCAGTAAGCCAGAGTAGAACAAAGCAAGCAAATGCCAGTGGCAGAGACACGAGAGGCATTTTTGATGCAATGAATTTCCTCCTGTGTGTCTTTTATTTCTCATGGACACTGCTCAACTAGGAAGGAGGAGGAAGACGGGGGGTGGAGGTGGGGGGGAGGCATTGCATAGAAATATAGGCTGGGTTTTCCAGGGTTTGCAACATGCTGTCTGCCTATTGCCAGAGACTCTGCTAGTCCATTATTACTCTCCCTAAAGAAATGTTGAGAAGATTGGTGAGGGAAGTGTTCCAGTTGCCAGCTGCCCCTGCTTATCTTCATCCCCTCGGTGGCTGTTCTCTGATGTGACCTGCTGGGACTTGACTTGCTTATCTCCTGTTCCCTATCTGCCTGGTTCAATGACTTCCCACTCAGTGACTACAGTTTAGTATTCCTATATAGTGACCTCTGAAATGCCCGTCTGTCGTAGCCCCAGAATTTCTTCTCTGTGCTTTCTCTCATTAAGTCCTTCCTTGGACTCACCTTGATCTGCACTCTGCTATCTTCTCTGATGTGGCTGGATTGTAGTCAGTCATTCTGATGACCTATCATGGGTACCTTGATGGATACCGCTTCTTGATGGGTCTTCCTCCTCTGAATTTCTCTCTTGTATCTCCAGTTCAAATGCAGCCCAGCTATTGACTATGGTCCCTGAATTCACTCTTTAACTGATTTTTGGCTCCTTTATCAATAGCTGATTTTTTTTAAAAAGGTATATTTATTTATTTTATGTATATGAGTACACTGTAACTTTCCATACCAGAAGAGGGCATCAGATGCATAACAGATGGTTGTGAGCCATCATGTGGTTGCTGGGAATTGAACTGAGGACCTCTGGAAGAGCAGCCAGTGCTCTTAACAGCTGAGCCATCTTTCCAGTCCCCCCTTGACAGCATTTTAAAATCCTTTTGCAGATTCCAGGTTCCCACGTTCTCGCTGCTGCACTGCACACCTGCATTATCAGCTTTAGAAGTTCCAGCTTCTTTCCAGTCTCCTTCTCAACCTTGGCATGTGTCTTTGTTTCTTTTCTTTTCTTTTTTTTTTCTAGATATAGAGTTACTAGGAGAAACCATCCAAGCTTTGTGTGTATATTCCCAGCCCTTAGAGCCATTATCATCTTTGAAACTCTCAGTGAGTGATTGGACTGGGATACTGCGTTCTAAACCCAAGGCTTCCCTCCTGTGTGAATGGTTTTGGATGCAAGTATCAGAAAACCCATGAAGCAGTCTGGAAGCTTTCAAGTTCCCCAGTGGCTCCATTCATTGTCTTGAAGGGGCAAATGTATTATTCAGTCTTTAGTCCCTGCACTGTCTTTCCTCCAAACGTTGCCTAGAGGCTCATTAGCCAGGGTTGTATCTTACTAGCTAGCCTAAGCTCATCTATGGCAAGAGGTGTGGGCTTACCTCAGAGGTTTAGAATCCTCTATTTGCAGCCTGGGGTTAAGGGTGAGCTCAAGCTCCCTACAAGCATGTAGCTCTCCAGTATAATGGGAACATACATACGTATACACATATATGTATATATACATATATTTCCATTGACTTTGTGTATAGTGGGAATGATGGTGTCCATGAGAGTGACTTCTAGGCTGGTTGCAGTGGCTTTCACAGCCCCAACTCCCCCGAAGCCTTTTGCTCTTTGATTTGGACAGTGATTCCCCATCCCCCATGGGTCTCATTTCCTGCAGTAATTTTGCTCCTCTCTTTCTCTTAAGTCTTGCCTTCCCTGTTGTGTGGCCCTCACTGGCTCTTCTTGTTCTGCACTGACCTTGGCCATCCTAGTGATTCCTATGATTTCATCTGATAGCTCAGGATTCTGAAATCTGCCTCTTGCATCCCCCCCCCTTATTCTTGTGTTTGGCATCTTGCTTAATCAGTTCATTTATAATGACCAATACTATTGCTCATGTTACATGCTCTCTCCTAAGTATGGGACTTTTCATTTTCCTCTCTCATTTCTGCACATGTTATCTCAAAACATAGATACCTCAGTAACAAACAGCTTATGCAGTTTCTCTAGCATCTAGGTACTGTCATTTGACTAAAGCTGGCACACGCATATGCCTGTGTGTATGTGTGCACCCTAGTGCAAAAGAGAGGGCTCGGGAGGGAGGGAGAGAGTCACAGAGACAGAGACAGACTGACTTAGCAGCCCCCCAGGAGGTCTAATAAAATGACAGCTGTGCAGCTGAGAGCCTATCCTTACTGTGCCCCCCCCATCATTTTGTCTTAAAATTGAAGGTGACAGTTTTAGAAACTCTCTTGGACCTGGGAAAAGTCTTGGAATCCTCATTTAAGAGGCTGGATAGTCCACCATCAAGGTGTTTCAGGTTTGGTGTCTGTTGAAGGCTCTGTGACTCACAGATGGTCTTCCCTCGTCTCCGGTCAGGGCTACATACCCGGGCCCTTTAAAATCAGACTAATCCTGCTCATAGACTGCTGCTCAGAGGTCTCACCTAATCCATCACAGTGGTGATTAGCTGACATCCTGTGAGCTCTGGAGTAGGAATGGAGGGCTCATGCACTGAGGTCATGGCAGCAGCTAAGCTCTGCTTGTTTAGTCCACCCTTTGAGGGTAGGTGGGTGTCTGTTAGTTTCAGCCAAATATGTCTCCTCACAGCTATTTCTGCTCTTGTTGCCTAAGCAGAACATAGTTCTGTAGTTCCCTCTCAATGTCACTGTCTGAAAACTATTTCATGGGATATTCTTTGGGAATATCTTTTGATCGTAGGGGGAAAAAAATCGAGCAAACTATTGAATATCCACAGGTTTGTTCACATTAAATAGTGTGGCTGTTCGAAGCAGCTGCGACATGTGAGGTGAAAGCTCATGCTTTCTTAGTGGAACTATCATTTGGTTCCACTACAGACAGTGCCTGCATGCACCAGCGCTGGGGGTGGGGTGGGGGTGGTGCGCTGCTGAAGACAGGGTGGTAGGTTGGAGATTCTTGGCAGTTAAGTAGCTGGTGGGAGATGCTTCATAGCCACTGTGAACCTAGCAGTCAGTCAGCTTCTAGATACATAGAGTGTCACAGAGGTGTGCGGATGTGTCATATGTATGTTTTGTCTGCTGCTGCATTGTTTGAACACAGAATGGGAAGTAACGTAAATGTCTGGGAACATGGTGGATCAATAACTGTATATCTCACCCATACAATTTTGTAGAGCAGCCAAAAGGAAACAACCAGAATTACATGTGTCACTATGGGCAAGACTAAAGAATAATGTACAGAAAAATAAGTTGTTGATTATGTATAGCTTGAAGTCATTAGCTAAAATGAAAATTATTCACAGATGTCTTACAACTGCTGGCCCTACCGAAGGCCTCTGACTTCTGCTGGGTATGCTATTAGGAACTTAACTATTTATCTTCTCTTCCATTCTTTCCATTTCAACTTGCTTTTCACCTTAGTACCAGTCTGGTTTCCTGCTGCATGTGGGTCAGTGCAGGCTGACATCAATGGCATTCGCTGTGTTTGCCAGAGTCATCTTTCTGAGCCTTTGTCCACCCTGTCTTCAGCAGCCTCCCACCCCGCCCCCAAGCCCTGGTGCCTGCAGGCACTGTTTGTAGCTGAAATGATTGTTCTTTACCTTACCTTCTTTTGTTCACCTGGCAGAAGCCTACCGAGAAATCTTCAAAGCCCAGAGCCAGGGTTGCTTTTTGGGTCAGGCGTGGATGTTTACTTTCCCATGGATGTGCAGGACTTCATTCTCACTGGAGGTGTCAGAGGGCGGCTCCCAGTGCTGCTGCTTGCCCTTGTTAAGGGCATCTTAAGGCTCCGAGGCTCTTTGCCAGATTATTGAGCACTGTTGAGGCCACTAAAGGTTGCATTGCGAGACTGTCTTCATTTCTTACAGATTGTGAGAGGAATAATCATTCCTAAAGAAACCATTTCTTTCCCTGTCTGGAATCAGGTTGAGGATTTCTTACAGACACTAAGCCTCGTAAGGAGGACTTTTCAAACTCATTTTTGAGAAAAAAAAAAAAAACAAACCAAATTTTGGATCCTTTCATCACAAAGTTGGCAGAGGTTGATTGTGTCTTAGGGGGCAGGGGAAATAATCATGCTGATGACTTTCTGCCAGGAGGAATCTCAGAATGAACTGGTAGAAACAAAGGCATTGCTTCTATGAGACTGGGTTGACCCCATGCTGTGGATTGACCCCCGGTTCTGGGTCCATGCTAGGCAGGTACTCAAAGCTTCTTTACAGTTTATAGCTTCTGAGAAAGTGTCTTAACACACTGCCCAGGCCCTCACGCCCCTCTGTAGCCCAAGCATGGGGTAGCCCATGGGGTCTTCTGCTGAAGCTTCCCCAGGAGCAGGGATGTAGGCCTGGTTCCACAGCCTCTCCTCCCTCCCCTTTCTCTCCTGTCTTTTCCTCTCTGCTCTACTAATGCTATTTTTTGTTCATTGCAAGATAAATATCAGAGAATATAAAATTTACAGAGGAAAATTAAATGTCAATGTTTATAGGGGGCGAGGGCAACCCCAAATACAGCAATGCCTTACATGAGAATGAGATCCAGCAAATGCTCCAACAAAACAAAACCTATATATTACGTTAATCGATAGTTGCCATTCTTTTTAAATTCAGGCAGAATGGAAACTTAATTGTCTAACCCTTAGGTATACAGCCACCTCCAGATCAAGATATTGATCATTTTTAGCGCCTCAGAAGGTCCTCTGTGGTTTCTTCATGGCAATGAAATTGTCTTAATTGCATGGCAGTCACACAGCCTGTATGTACTACAGAATGTCCTGAACTGCACACAGCACAGTCACAATAGACAGGTGTCAGAGCACGTAGGACACTGACAGGGTCCTACAGCTCAGAAGCATGCAATAATCTTGCACTGTAGCTGCGCTGTGTGTGACGTTAATCTCTTATTTAGAACTATAGTTACATATAAGACACTGCCGTTGGCATGTGTTGGGTAACGTTCACCGGTTTGCTCTGGACTTTTTCCATAGCTTTTTGTTGAGTGAAAAAGAGAAATCAAAAAGGAAGGGCGTGACTGCTCCTAGGTATGGTGGAGAAGAAGTTTATTGTAGATACAAGGGAGAGCGCAGCCAGAGGCAGCTGGGAGACCCTGGAGTAAACAAGTGAGGCCATGTGAGGAGAGAGGAAGTAGTCACTGAACAAGAAGAGTGGCCTTGGCCAAGAGACCAGCATAACCAAAATGGTTGAGTTATATAGGGACCAGAGGAGCTGGGGGGAGGGAAGTTCTGCCCAGTAGCTGGGCTGCAGAGTTCAGGGTATGGAGTGGGGTGTGCCAGCCAAGTGGGCCCTTTAACAGGTAGAGACTGGGGGATGCTGGGGGAACTGGGCAGCCCGCATCCGCTTTGCTATGTTAATGGGCACCTCAGGCATTTGTCCTGGGTTAGAGACCTAACAGTTATGAATATGTAATTATTTTAAATAAAAAATCTCATATGTCTGTTTTAGTATGTTAGTGAGTATTATCCAGACTATGGTGTGAGTGCACTGTTCACTGTCAATCATTTAATGACTTTTCTATACTTTTTTTCTCTTTTTTTTTTTTTTTACTACCACAAGCCATGGGCAACCTTGGTCTTTTTCAAAGAGGTCTTAAGAGAGAGCAGACTACTGTAAGGCCCTTGTGATTGTCCTCCAATGGTCACATACAATTTTGGAGACCATGCACTATATGGGATGAAATGAATCTGTACAACAGAGATAAAGTCAGAAAAGTGGTTTTTTTTTTTTTAAAATGGATTTCCTATCTAGTTGTTTCAAAAAGTCTATAATGGACAAGGAATAGACAACAGATGAGAGCCGACTTAGTTCAGCTCCCGCCACACTCCCTTGCACTCAAGGGGACAAATGCCTGGGAGCCATCCACTCAGCTGGAGGCCGTCTGGAAAACTCAGTTTACAGGCTCCATCTAGAGACTGAGGCTCTTTGAACAGTTAGTCAAGTCTCCCGGGTATTGATCTTTGCGATTTCCAACTTAATTTTGAGACCACTCAGCCCCACTGAGACTATTGAGCCTTTGTCTCCTCCTCAGTGTTTGGGAGCAAAGAGGCATGGATATTTTTGGTAAATGCTGTGTTACATGAGAGCTGTCTTCTGTCTGGACACAGCAGGCACCTTCTTCTCTAGCAGGTGATGAAGGTGGTTTATTTTGCCGACAAGCACTTCACTTCACTTCTATTCTAGTCAACGAAAATTCTGTCTTTGATCCAGGGAATTTGATTGTCTGTCATTAAAGCTTATGACTCAGACACACAAAGGGTTGTGATGGAAAGGTTACTGCTTTCCAGACACACAGCAAAGGAGACTTGCCCTTGCCAGTGAGATCAGGATTGAGCGTGCTGTGTTTATCTGTGGGATTCTCAAAATAAAAATCTGCTAAGATGATTGATACAGATGTCTTTCAGATGAGGGCTACCCTGCAGCGTGAGATTCAGCTTTTACATCAAAACAACACTCCGGGGCGAGCTTCTGTTCCACTCCTTCTGATCCCACTTTGGTTCCAGATGAGGAAATTAGTTTCTCACAGGTTTCCATTGTAAAACTGTCACACATTAGATCGAACTCTGTGTGTGCGTATGCATGTGCGTGTGCGTGTGCGTGTGCATGTGCGTGTGCATGTGTGTGTGCATGTGTGTATGTGTCCTGCAAAACTCATCACATTCTGTTCTTTTCTTTTTCCAGGCTTTGCCTTCCCCATCTTAACCACGGGCTATTTATAGAAAATAAAGCTGGTGTCATGCCTACAGTTCCACAGTTTATTGTTTTAGGGTTTCTATTTATTCTATACATAGTACCCATGAAGATCTTACGTAGCTCTGTGTGTGTGTGTGTGTGTGTGTGTGTGTGTGTGTGTGTGTGTGTGATGTGCAATGCATGGAACACACACATGGAAGTCAGAGGACAACTCGTGGTACTCAGTTTTCTCTTTCTGCCATGTGTAGTCCAGGGATCAAATTCAGGTCGCATGGCATGGTAGGAAGCACCTTTACCTGATAAGCCTTCTCACTGGCCCACGGGGGTTTTGTTGTTGTTGTTTGATGTTGTTGCTGTTGTTTTATTTTCTCTAAAAAACAACTTACAGTGTTATGCTGTAAAAAGCTTACAGTGTTATGGAGTCACTCTTTTTTCTCTGGAATAGAAGGAGAATGGGAAATATGACCAGTGGTCCAAGTAGTCGCACTGTGGGTGAATCTGCTCTGGGACTTAGACTGTGCCTGTCACTGTCCTTGCTGATGTCTGGAAGTTTTGTTCTTCTCTTCTTCTTCATAATTATTCATACACAAAGGAAAATATTATATACATACAATTATAGAGTAAACGTGGGACCTATTCAGAGCCCACTGGGAGGAAAAACCTAGGTAGGTGTGTGTAGTTGCTTTTGACATTCATGGGTCTGTTGTTTTTGACACCAAGATGGTGTTAGTGACTTATGAAGCTGAAATGCCTGTTTGCCTCTGTCTGAGTTTTTGGTGGTCCTCATGGTCTATAGCTGGATGTTCCTGTCCTTGTGTTTCTGTTCTAACTTTGTGCCATGAGCCTCTCAGCTGGGCTGCCCTGTGCAGGCATCAGTGGGCTTGGCCTGTTGTCACTCTGTGAGTCATTGCTGGCCTTATTAAACTATTTTGGGCAGCAGCTTGTCCATTCTCCTCCCGTGAACCGTGAAGCCCGAGCCGCAGCATCCGTTGGTCACGTGAAGGGAAGGCAGTTGATTCGTTACAGTCAGCATCTCACCTCACCACAGTGGGCTGTCTGTCTGCAGGGGCCACTTGGAGATTGAAATGTTCCTTTTGTTTTAAAAAGGAATGCCAGAAATGCCATTCTTGACATGCTGCATCTAAAAGGCCTGACTCCATCAACTTGTCAGGTTGGGTTGTTACAACAAAATACCAAAAATTGCATAGCTTAAAAAGAACAGAAATTTATTTCTCATTGTTCCAAAGACTAGAAAGCCCAAGATCAAAGTGACAGCCAGATTGGCATCTCCTGAGAGTGTGTTTCTTGATTACTAGGTCGTACTTTTTGGGAGTGTCTTTGCGGGGTAGAAGGGGCAGGTGACACTTTGGGGCCCATTCTTTTGAGAGGGAGGTATTGATCTCATCCTTAAGAGCTTTGCCTTCCTAACCTAATGGATCCTTTAGGAGCCCACTCCATCTACCATCAGATTGGTGATAAGATTTTACTTTATCAAAACTAGGGAGGTAGGCATTGAGACCCCAGCACCTCATTTCTCCTTTCATTTTTCTTCACATATTCATGGTCCTCTCATGTGTTGGTGTTCACTCACTTGAGTGTGCAAGCCTATCTCAGGTCCACGGCCCACGGTGTGGCCTTGCCAGGAAAGATAGCGTAGGATTTAGTGATGAGAAGGTGGCCTGCTTTCAGGTCCCATCATGGAGACAATGACAGAATCTCATTAAGCACAGAGACTTGATGTGGGGACGGTGTGCCCAGTCTCACAGTAACATTCCGGCCTGAGAGAAGACACGCTGGAGTTGGTTGATGATACCACCTGACCATGGCTTAGACCTAGACTGCTGGCATTGTCCAGAGGCATTAGAGTTCATCGGCTCTGAATACAGATTAGTCACTGAGACCAACATGCCTGGCTAGTGGCACATCACCACCGTATATGGAGGAAAGAGGACCTAGGCTTTCTAATTGCCAGAGTTATTGTCATTAAACCTTGTAGCCCTGCACGTGCTGCTGGCTCAGACTCACAGTTGAGTTATTCTAGGCTCATTTCCTTTTGAACTAAGTTTTTACTATGTAGGCCAAGCTGGCCTTTGCAATCCACCTGCCTCATCGTTCAGGGCACTGGGGTTGTAGGTATGTGCCACTCTACCTGGTTGGTGGGAGTATTTGTTGTTTAGCAGAAGTTACTTTTCTCTATGTTGTTTCACACTTTTCTTCACCTACCCCTACATTCATTTCCTACTGGTGTTCTAATGGATCAGTTCTGAAAGTCAGATGCCCAAAACCAGGTGCCAGCAAGACAATGTCTCTCAGGCGTTCTGAGAGGGATCACACTTCCTGTTCTCTCCATCTTGGGGAGGCTGCTGCTGTTCTTGGCTAATGGTCTCATGTTACTCCAGTTTTTGTTCCCCTGCTTCTGAGATTACATTGCTAATGCTCATCCTGTTTCCTGTTAAAGGGCCCTCTTGCTTAGGTAGGGCCCACTGGACAGTCTGGAACAATCTTCCCGCCTTCGGGGCTCTAGCATCACTGTGCTTGCCAGCTCCCTTTTGCCATTTAAGATAGATGCCTGTGGGCCTAGGGATTGGACCCAGACATATTTGGTGCTACTAGTCTGAGGACTAGAGAGGAACCTGTTTCACAGTCCAGAATTCTCAAATTCTCCCTATCTCTTTTCATTCTGACTTTTTTTTTCAAATTCAGTCACACTTTACAGTTTATTCTTGCACATTTTTCTAGCCAGACACTTTCTTTCCCTAGTGTCCCACAGAGAACGACCCCTGCAGATTAGGCTTGTTCTAGAGACGAGGCTCTGACCATGCATGCGCAGTGACTACAGACGAGCAGCTCACCTGATGGGAAGGGGTGATGGCGGGGAATGGACATCTGGGGCAGTCTGCCTTCCCACAGCTCTTTTTCTGTCTCAGAACACGTACTTCCTGTGAGAATGTTAAGTAATTTTTGGAGTTTAAAAAAAAAAGTCATCTCCATATCCAGCCATACTTGAATTTGGCATTTGGACTGGAGGGAAGTTTGTTTTTTTGTTTCCAGATATTGGTTTTGTTTGAAATATTGTCAGTGAAATCTCACTGGTGAATTCAGCTTGTGAACGGGTCCCTCATTTAAACCCAGGGCCCGGAGACTGGCAGTGTGACATAGGCCTGTAGGCAGCTACAGGGAGAGTGAAGCAGGAGGATTGTGCATTCGAGGCTAGCCTGGGCAACACAAAGAGATGGCATTTCAGAGTCAATAAACAGACCTGGGTCCTTTATACCCTAGAGACATCACCAGACCTTCAGGGGACCGACCTAGCTTAATGATCTCTTTTTTTGAAGGGAACGTACCTTGACTGTCATTGGATCTTCAAGAAGTAGTGAACCGAGAAAGATTAATGGTGACCTGGGCTGGCAGCAGGTAGATTATCTTTCATTTTTCCTTGGGTGAAGGTCCCTGGAAGTATATGCCTATTTCTTTTTAATGCATAATCTTTTAGCCAGCAAGGTGAGTTTCCCCACTTATGTGAAATGGATCTCCCACTGAAACCCCTGTCTTTGCCATCAGTGACAAAAGGCTTCTTTAGTTTCCTGGTATATTGTGAGCTCTCTCTAGAACAAGATACGGGGAGCCTTTGTTCAGTGAGTTCTGAATCTTGGATAGGCAATGTATGATTTGTGTGTTTAGACAGGAATTGAAGGTAAAAAATGCCACGGCTTCCTCTCCACTATCCCCTGACACCGGATGTTTAGTGGCATTTTTTTCCTTCTTTGCAACTAAAAAAAAACAACAACCCTCATTTCCTTGGGTGTTCTGCTGTGCCCCTGTTCCCACCTTTGCCCACCACTGAACGCATGGCTCCTGCCCTCTTCCTCAACTCTGCCTGCTCCATTAACCTCACCTTTCCAAGAGACAGACATGACTTCTGGCATTTGCTTAGGTTCTTACACGGCAAGCTGGTAGGATTACTCACCTACAGAGAATGCAGCAGCAAAGGTTGAGACCGGGGTCATCCTGTGGAGTTTAAGGCTTCAGAGGGACAATGTGAATAGTGGGAGCTGTGGGCTTATGCATTCTGACTCTGAGAGGGTTTTAGAAGTAGGTATAGTTTGAAATTCAGTTCAGATGACCATAACAGAGAGGACATTAGTGTTTAGGGATCAGCAGTGCGACTTCAAGACCCAAGCAGAGTGGCATCAAACGAAGCTTCTTTTCTTAGTCCATGTGCATGTATTGAAGGAGTTAGTCTTTCCTCATTGACTAGGGCGTATGCCAACGCTCTTTGAAAACCATCAGAATAGTCATGCAGAATAATCCTGGGCTATGAAAGAACGCTGACACTTTCAGCGAAACTGATTTCTAACAAGATCTTCAGCATGATTTGGTCCAACCTACCTATTTATTTTACATTTATTTATTGATGGGGGGCATGCTTGTGGCAGGGTACACATGGGGAAGTCAGGGGACAACTTAGCTCCCTCACTCAACCATGTGGGGCTTGGAGAATCTAACTCAGGTTATCAGGCTTGGTAGCAGGCACTTTCCCCTAACTGAGCTTTGTAGATGGCTCTTTGCTTAATTATTTATCACTAATAGGAGAAATAAATGAGATGAGATAGTTCGTTTTTCTGACACCCAAGAGCTCTTTAGTGAGAAAGTTGGTCACAACAGTCAAGCCCCTAGCCCCTGACCTATTGTTCATTCTACCTATTTTGCCCCATTCCCTAAGGATGCGGATTTCTTTATGAGGATGAAGAAAACAGAGTTCATGCTTTAAACTTTTAAATTTCATAAATTAAACTCAGGGAAGTTTGCTTATATATTCATCCACATGACTGACTGAAACCTGTCATCCCAAGCATTGTCCTCGGTCACGAGAGCATAAAGAGCTGCAGCCACTTTGGAAAGCAAGTTGCAGTCTGTAAGTTAAACATACCCAGTGGCCTAAGTTCCGGGCCTACACATTTGCCCCAGAGAAGGGCATTTGTGCAAATGTTCATGGCAGGTTAATGTTGATAATCCAACCTTCATGTGTCCATCAGGCCAGATCAGACAAACTGCACTGGTGTACACTGAGGGATGGAAATAAGGACCACTAACAGGGAATCCAGCTGACACTTGTAAACACTTATGGAAATAAGGAAGCTGGACCCAAGCTTTAGACATTGCGTTATCCAGGGGCTAAGGAGTCCTAGGACAAGCCACGTAATAGCAGGAACAGAGTGCCGGTTGTGGAGCTGCTGGCACACCACAGACTGTGAGGGAGGTTTTGAATGAGACATGTTCCCTATTTGACTGAAGTGGTGGTAACGTAGGTGGATATGTTCGTTACAAGTTCATCAAACTGACACTTAAAAGGAGTGCATTTTAGTATATAGATTATACCTTAATACATTTAAAAAAGAACAGAGAGCAGGTAAGGCACTGCAGGACAAAGCATTATTGATCTAAAGCATAAAATACTTTCATGATCTCACTGATTCATCTCCCGTCTCCTTTTCTGTCACACAGTGGTCCTTCTGTCATTGTTCCTTGCCACTTGTCTGAGCAGACAGACAGAACTGGGAGCCAGCATGCTGTGAGGAAACTGAACAGTCCACCCATGTACATAAGTGATTTCTGGACCCCTGGGATATTTTGCCAACTTACGCAGCAATTGTAGGAATCACTTTGAGGTCCGTTATTAATTCTTTACTTACCTTTTTTTTTTTTTTTAACTACATACCTATATATGCAAATAAAATAATACCCAGAAAATGCCAAGGACTTTTTTGTTCCCTGGAGGAAGTAGAGAGGGTTTTAGAAAGAGTAAGCAGAATTTATTGTCATATTCTTTGCCTAAAATGTCTAAAAATAAGAAGGTTGGCGATCACAGTTAGTGTTCTGAGTCATAAAATGTAAGTCCCGTAAGCCTGGAGCTTAGAAAAATGCTATTCAGAAACCTCTAACTGCATATAAAATATATGTCTGCCTTCTGCCAACTCCCCTGCCAGCTCCTTGCTTCAGAGCTGTCTCTGAAATGTCTAGGACTCAAGCTGAAGGTATGTGAGTCCCCGAAGGTGGGATCAAGATGGAGAGAATGGGGCATTGTTCTCCAAGAGTGCTACCTTGTCCTGTGCCTCTTGGAACCCGAGACTCATTGTGGAAAAGGTAATTGAATAATCATCAGTGCCCATATCTACTCAAATCTTTTTAATGCCAAACTAAGAGAAATCAAAGGCCATGCCCTTTTCCCACACTGCTTTGTATGAAGTGGTATCTACCTTATCAACACTGCCCTCTGGCTATGAGTAGCTCACTGTAGGCTTTGTCCATTCTGAATACCAAGAGGCTGTTGTTAAAGGGCTGGGAGATGGCTCTAAGTCTAAGAAAACTTGCTATATAAACATGCTGGCCTGAGTTTGAATCTCCAGTGACCACATAAAAATCAGACCTTGTCCCGCACATGCCTGCAACCCTAGTATTGGGGGAGGGAATCAAGGGCAAGTTTCAGTGAAAAAGAAAAACCCCCAATTACAAGGGAATAAAGCCGGGATCGATAGTGGAGTGGCCCTAATGTTCTCTACACACAAGTGCACACACACAAGATGATTGGTTCCAGTTATCCTCGAACACAGCATTCGAGGAGCCCACCCACTAGCGAGTTTTGCCTGTCTCCATTACACCTCTATAGAAGGCCGGCAAGGGCTCCTTTTAGTTTTTCAAGGATCAACTGAGTGAAGCAATAAGCTTCATCTTCTTAGCCTCAGGTAAACCATCTTGCCTCAGAAGTAAGTTGTGAGAACCAAAGTGTCTGTTCATGTCATCCTTTTCCATGTTTGAAAATGGGTAAAGCAGTGGCTGTGGCAGTGTGGGGAGCTAGCTGCTCTCTTAGGCCTACCAGCATTAAAACATGAAGAAGAAAGCCTGCTCCACCACGCTGTTTGGAAAACCCGTCTCACTTCCTGTTTCCATTGCTAATACAGACCTGTGACTCTGTTTGCTTCAGCTAGAGAAAGAAACAGGCAATGAAGTGCCAGCCAGAGCAGGAAATGCCAGCTGCATTGTAAGCCCCTGGCAGCTGAGACTGTTCCTGGAGGGTTTTCCCTTGGTTTAGCATGGAAGGGAAGCTGGCCTTGCTTGTGCTCACTTGTGACCTATCAGGCCTGCCCGCTGGCCATTGAAAGGAAGGTGGATTTTGCCATTAAATGAAAAGAGCAGCAAGGCATTAGGGATGCTTCATTCAGTATTGGGGTGTTCAGGCTAGAGTTGGGGTGTTTCTTCTGTTCTAGAAAGGACACCAGTCTGCATTACAGCAGGGAGACACGATCCTCAATGCTCCAAAGATTGGATAATAAGTAACCAAGTCAGGTATGCACATCCATGCCAGCTCAAAGCCTGCTGGCCTGCACTGCACTGGCTCCTGGGATGTGTCAAAGGTCTCACAGAGAGAAGTAGCTTACTGTGGCTCAGTGAAGACCATATCAGAAGGATTTCTGTCTCAGTAGTGGTGGTTCCTTTACTCCAACACTGTATGTATGTAATGGGATAAAACCTAAACCCCTCCCGTGTGTGTGTGTGTGTGTGTGTGTGTGTGTGTGTGTGTGTGTGTGTGCTCTAGAGAGTGGGAGCGTGTGGCATCTCAGGCCTCCTGGCCACAATCAGGTTGTCCAGTGACTCCTTTGGGCCTCAGGAGAGCTGATAATTGACATTAACAAAACATTTAAAAATGGAATTAGCTCCCCAGAAAACAAACTGTTACCCAGTGAGAGTAAACTTAGCCTTACACATAGGGGCAGGCATGGAAGAAATGTTCAACAAATAATGTCACCATGTCAAGGTGGAGAAGAAGAGCCACTGTAACTGCCGTTTCCAGAGTCAGTAGAAACCCATCCTGGTACCACTGAGCTAGGAAAATCCCGACTTCATAAAAACAAATACAAAATCATATGGGAATCAAGAGCTCAGGATGCAGTCCCAGCCCTTGGGAGGTGGAGGCAAGAGGATCACTAGTTCAAGTCATCTTTGGCTACACAGCAAGCTCAAAGGCCAGCCTGGGCTACAAGAGACCCGCACATCACTCGGTGGTAGCGTGAGTGTTTGGCATGCCTGAGATCCTGGATTCACACTCCAGCACCCCTGTCCCTCATAAAAAGCATGTAAGGAATACATTTTCACAGTTCTTCTCCTTCCTTTTATTTTTACATATTTGGGCATAAAATCGTGAATAAGCTGTTATTGAAAATTGAATATTGAAATACTGAAATATTGAAAACCCAGACGATAAGAAAGAGAAGAAATGGGGTGTAGCTTCTTTCCATGTCTTTGGATGTTTTCTTGCGTCCATTTTTCCTGCCCTGTGTTGTCCTAGTTTGCTTTCTGCTACTGTGATAAAACACCATCATCAAATACAACTTGGGGCGATATTATTCAGCTCACTCTTGCAGCTCATAGTCTTTCAGGGAGCAGAGGCAGCGCCTGAAGCAGAGACTGCTCACTAGCTCCTTCCTCATGGCTTGCTTCCCATGGCTTGCTTCCCATGGCTTGCAAATCTTGCTTGTGTATAACCCCCAGGATCCCTTGTCCTGGTGAGGCACCACCCACAATGGCCCGGGCACTTGCACATCTATCATTAATTTAAAAAGAGAAATGCTGCATAGAGTTGCCTACAGGCTAATCTGATGGAGACATTTCTCAGTTGAAGTTTTCTCTTCCCAGAAGACTCGAGTTTGTGTTGAGTTGACAAAACAAACAAACAAACAAAAAAAACCTGAGCAGCAAATGTGTTTTTCACAGTTCCATGCAGTTGAGGCACTATGAAGGGGAAATGGGAAAAACGGGGCGGGAGGCAGTTATATATTTTTAATGTCCTGTTCTCAGCCATAAATATTTATTTTAGAGGCTTCATTATTTGCTGGATGAATTAATGTAGTCTGGTCTTTGTTTAACTCGCTGCTGCCTCTGCTTGTGGGATTGTATATACACTCTTTCTTCTATTACAAATACAGAGCCAAAGGTAAGACCATGTTTATAAATTCTTGCTATTGATGGCCCAGAAGGTTCCCCAGATGTTTCGCCAATCTGTCTGCTCCCATTCTTCTCTTTGCTAGGTGCTGCCATTTAAAGCTGGTTTTCTAAATAGTAACTGAAAGGGGATCAGATATGGGAGGGTTCTTACTGGAAATATTCAGTGGCAGCTCAACTCCCCAGACAAGCAGCATGAGGGTGTGTGTGTGTGTGTGTGTGTGTGTGTGTGTGTGTGTGTGTGTGTATGACGTGTCACTCTGACCCCCTGGAGGCAGAAAGACTAGCAACTTCTTCCCCCTCCCAACAAACCACTCATCTACCCTTGGGTCTTGGTCTCTCTCTCTCTCTCTCAGCCTGTTTGACTGGTTCGTTGGGTGGCTCATCTCACTTTTCACCCTGTCCCTCTCAGTGTGCTTTCCTCTCTGCCACTGTCCCTTCCCCATCTCCACTCTTGGGTTGTAATAACTACCTCTCAGGTTCCAACAGTGTATTAGTCAGGGTTCTCTAGAGTCACAGAACTTATGGAATGTCTTTCTACAGTGAGGGAATTTATTGTGATGACTTACAGTTTGTGGTCCAACTCCCCAACAACGGTTAGCTGAGAATGGGAAGTCCAAGAATCTTGTAGTTGCTCAGTGCCACAAGGCTAGTTGTTTCAGCTGGCCTTCTGTAGAAGTAGGTTCCGACAGATGTGCTGGCAAGTAAGTGCAAGCATCAAAGAAGAGCGGATCTTCCTTCTTCCAAGGTTCTTATGTAGGTCTCCAGCAGAAGGTGTGACCCAGATTAAAGGTGTGTACCACCACACCTGGATCTGGGACTTGTTTTGTCCCAGGCTGACCTTGAACTCAGATCTCCGTGCCTTAGTCTCCTGGGATTAAAGACTTGTACTACCTTGCCTGGGCCTAAGCGTTTTATGGCCACTATGCCTCAAGATCTCCATGCCAAGATTCAGGTCAAAAACTTGTGACTTCAGCCTCAAGATCTGAATCACAGGTGAGCCCTCCAATTCTGGGTTGTAGTTCATTCCAAATATAGTCAAGGTGACAACCAGGAATAGCTATAACGAACGGTTATCCAAATTCAGCAATCATCAGAGCCTGACCAGGTCCTCATGTCCAGCTCTCAGAATCTGAGAAAGAAGATCTAGTCAACCTAGGGGCTGCCTGTGTCCTGTGGCCACCAAGACAGTGGAGGTATGGAAAGAGGTTAGGTAGGGGAGAGGCTAGGAGCTTGGGGAGAAGTCTGTCCTGGGCACCATGGACTGGGGCAGCTTTGCTCTCTGCCCTACCAGGGGAACTCAGGGACACCTAGATCATCAGTCACCTCACAGTGAATGGGATGCCTCTTGTTTCCTGAGGATGATTTGCCTGGTCCTTCCCATCTCCCATGCTCCACACAAGGTAGGGGTTCCACTTCAGGGTTTCTTTCCATCATTTGTTTTTCTCTATTGCCTCCCTGTTTTCCTCCTTCCGCATTAGCCTAGGGTAAAGTCTGGTTTTAGAATCCACATGGCCCTGCCGTTCTCCTGGGGTGGGTGGTCTATTATTCCTTTCACTCCAAGGGTGGGATAGTGGAGAGGGGTGAATAGAAAATCCTTGACCTGGAAAGTGAAGCCAGGCTGGGGAATTTGTAACAAATATTAGGGTTGGCAGCGAGGCTATGAGTCAGAAGCAGGTGCTCCGGCTGAGAGCATGCCAGACTGAGGCCAGGGCAGAGCTGGTGGCTTACTGGATGGTGAGGAAATAGAAGATGGGGGAGAAGCTAGCATGGCTGCCAAGCATTCCTCAACCTTCACTTGGAGTTAGAGAGGATGCATTTTAATTCCTGCATGTTTATAGAAACAAACTCCAAAAGTTCATAGTGTTCCCTAAAAAATGTTATGTTCCCGCCCATCCTGGTTACTTAGCCATGTGATTCCCCTGCTTAGGGAATTGATCTCTGGTTGAGAACATCAGGGCCTCAGGAGGCAGGTAAGCTTAAGGCCACATTCATTGCTGGCCAGGGCAAGCCTCACTTTGAAACACCCAAGTTTGAGCTCTCTACCTTGTAGCACACGGGCTGTCATATCACAGGGGGACTTTGTTGTGTTGGTGGAACTTCTCATAACATATAGCAGAGCTTTTATCATCAATTTTGGTTGGTTTTTAATGTCAGTTTGCCACAAAGTAAAACCACTGAATAGGGAACCTCACCTGGTTGCCTTCATTTATTCAGAAAGTCCCACCCTTCCCATTGTGGGCGGCACCAGCTTGTAGCACATTAAAAGAGGATTTATCAGAAAGATCACTCCCCTCTATCTCCTGCTAGTCTCTCCCTCTCTCCTGTGTGCCCTTCTTCTTTTTCTGAGTTAACCATAGTTAGTCATTTTGTCACAGGAATGAGAAGAGTAACTAAGACGCTCAGGTCTAGACACTGCTGACAAAGTGCGGAACAAACACCCCACCACAAGTTTGAGAAATCTAGCAGTTTGACCTTCTGTGTGAATGTAGTTTAAATCCCAAATGCTAATTCACATTTCTTTTCATTTCCAAATAGGCTGACCTTAGAACTAGGTGATAGTAGTACGCGGAGCCCTTGCAGGTGAAGGTCCCTGTGGAGGTTTTCTTGTGGGCTCCAGCATGCACTGTGCCCCACACTTTCCTCTCCAGCCTAGAGTTCCTAGGGAGTTCCAGGGAGGGTGTGAGCTCCTTCTGTCTCCTGAAGCTGTGGCTAGAATACTGCCAGGTCTGAGCAGTGTGGAGTTGAACCTGGAGGTGTTTTTTTTTTCTCAAAAAGAGCTATCACCGCATCACTGAAGTACATCCCAGTAGCTGCTCAGGTCTGCCTCAGGGCACATGACCGCAAGCCCGCGGACATCTGTGAAAAACTGGGCTATTAATAAATGGTTTCAAACTATTGATCCTCAAAAGTTGGAATTAGTATGAGCTTGCTTTGCTTGTCTTGGGCTTTGGACTGAAGATGATGGGACTTCAGAGCTCATTAAGTTGTGTATTTACTGACTAGTGAAGGGTCGCTCTGTGCGAATCTCTGTGTAAATGTGTGTGCCTATTTTAACCTAGGTAGTGGTATTTCTGAGAATTTGAGCTGTAACTCCCCTCACCCCGCCCCCCAAATGTTGGGTAACATCACTGCTAAATGTAAAGCAAATGTACAGATCAGAGATCAGCCAGTTGTTTGCAGAGTGGAAAGATCATTTTAACATCCCTTCTGAGTTGGGCTCTTAGTCATTCTGTAAGAGTTTGAATTGAACCTCTGATGGCATGCAAACAGACCCACAGAGATCTAAGCAGGTGCCCCTCCCAAGACAGAAGAAAGTCCTTCACATCATGGAAACCCCAAGCTTCTCTGTGTGACTATCTAGCTGATTCTCAAGAGAAGGTTGGAGGGTCTCAGGATGACTGTTACCTAGTGATTTGTATGGGCGTTCTTGTGTGTTGAAGTTGATTTGACCTTTGACTGTTGCTATTTTGTCTTTGGTTTCCACAGACTCCCAGATGTGAGATTTATTGGGCTTTGTCTGGACTGATGTGAAGGCATAAGCTTCTGCATTGATTTTAAGTTCATTCTTTATTTAAGTTAAGCATGCTCTTTCAAAATAATGTTGGTAGGATTTTAAAAAAATTTTCTTGAAGCTCTCAAGGGATGTTAGCAACATATACCTTCTACTTTGGGGGTTCTGTGAATTACGTTGCCATGAATGTTCTTGGATAAGTGGGCATGCTTTCATGTGACTGAGGATGGGCCTAGGAGCAGAATTGCAGGATCATTTGTCGCTCCGTTTTCAATAGTTTGATGGACTGTCAGACTGCGATCCAAAGAATGCAAGTCTACTAGAATATCAGAAAGGTTCCCATTTTCCTGTGTCCTCCATAACACTTATTTCTGTTCAATACTAAAATATATAAGGTATAGCCCCTTTACGGGACAGTTATATATTGACATATAAGACACTATATCTTGGTGGATTTTAGTTATATTCCTTATGACAATGATACTGAACATTTCTTTATGTGTCTAGCAGTCATTTTTGTATCTTTTTGTAGTTATCTCAGTTTTTAAAAGTTGTCCTTATGAGTTGTAAACATGGTTTATATTAATATATTCTGAAAACCAGAACTTTATCAAACACATGAGCTACAGTCTCCCCATTCTTGGGCTTAGATTCATCTTTTGATGTTATCCTTTGAAAAATTGACATCTTTAATTTTGATGAAATCTAATTTATTGTCTCCCATTTGTTGCTTATACATAAGTGTCCTACAGAAGAAAACCTTACCTCATCTGTGGTGGTTTGAATAAGAACAGTCCCCGTAGGCTCATATATTTAGATGCTTAGCCACCAGGGAGTGGCACCATTTGAAAATATTAAAAGAATTAGGAGGTGTGGCCTTGTTAGAGAGTGTCGTTAGGGGTGGGCTTTGAGGTTTCAAAAGCACATGCCAAGCTTAGAGTCTCTCCAGTCATGGATCAGAATGTAACCCTCAGCTTCCGCTCCAGAGCCTGCCTGCATGGCACCTTGCTCCCCACCACTGATAATGAACTAACCTGTAACAAGCTCCTAGTTAAGTGCTTTCTTTCATAAGAGTTGCTTTGGCCACAGTGTCTCTCCACAGCAATAGTGATAAAGACATTATTCAAGGTCAGGGAGTGTCTTACACTTCCAGCTCTTGGTTTTAAGTCTTTGGTCCATTTTGAGTTAATTTTTTATATGCTATTATATAACATTTTAATTTATTTAAATTAATTAAATAGTTTAATTTAATTTCATTTGACTTCATCCTTATGCCTGTAGATTTTACATCATCCAGCTATCATTTGTTTAATTGTCTTGGTATTTTTTTGACAAAAATGAATTAGCACTGGCTATGTACATGTACCCTCTCATCTCTTGCCATGTGTTCCTCTAGGCCATCCAAAAGAGCTACCGTCAGATGTGAGTCTCTGCCTTGTACTTCCACAGCTATACATAACAAACCTCTCTTCTTCATAATAAAGAAATAGCTGGACCATAAATATAACGGCTTGTCAGTCTTGCTGATTTATCTATGCAGTCTTACGTCAACACTGGTTCCTACAGCTTTGTAGTAACTTCAAAATCAGAATTGTGAGTCCTTTCCATTTGGGAAGGATTACTTTTTGATGGGATATTGTTGTCTGTTCTTCCACACCACATGCTTTGAGGCTTACTCTGTCACTGTGAATCATATTGGAAATGCCACTTTGAAGTGATCTTGAATTCACTTTCAGGCCTCATTATTTTGTAAATGGTATG
Organism: Uromys caudimaculatus; assembly: GCA_028551405.1. Taxonomy (NCBI): domain Eukaryota; kingdom Metazoa; phylum Chordata; class Mammalia; order Rodentia; family Muridae; genus Uromys; species Uromys caudimaculatus. Next base: position 87,132,790 of record CM052700.1, read on the forward strand.
GATTTCAGTGAAGTTGGATGTATTATAAAAGTTTGACCATTGAGTTCTTAACCTTAAAGTGAAAGTGAAAATCAAAGGCCAATCCTGGCAACTGAAGATTACATGAGAGCGCCTAGGATGGTGCCCACACATGCCAGGCACAAAACATACATCGGCTGCCTCGTCCCTCCCTTTCTCCTAGGTCAGCCTTTCTCGTACCTTGTTAAATGTCTCTGAATTCTTGCTTAATCATCAATGATTTTCCATGGAAAAGCTGATTTCTCCAGGGTCATTGTTTTTCTCTGTTTTGGGGAATCTTGAACATGTCAGTTTGTCAACACCTGTCTGGAACTGAGTATATAAATTACTTCTCTCATCCTGTCGTGAAATGCCTGACAACGGTCACTTAAAGAAAGGTGGCTTTATTTTGGTTCATGGTTTGAGGAACCAGTCCATCATGGCAGAGGGGGAATGATGGCAGGAACACGAGGCAGCTCATGTCAGTTACGTCACATCTTCAGTCAGGAAGCAGAGAGAGATGCGGGATAGCACTCCACTTATGTTTCCCTTTTATTTAGTCTGGGATGAAGAATGGTGTTACCCACGAGGCTAGGTCTTCCCAACTCAGTTAAATCTCTCTGGAAACACCCAGGTTGGCCTGTCCAGGGTTTGTCTCTGGGAGTGGCTCTAAATCTGGCTAAGCTGACACTCAGGACTGATTGTCATACCAGGCTTGACCTACAGCAAGTGTTCATTCAGTGAGTGTTTGTTAAGTGAATCCCAGGTGTTGATCATACTATCTCATCTGCTTGCAGACATGTAATGCTGTGCGCAAGATTTGGTGGGATTTTTGTATGACTTACATGTTTAGCTTTCTTAGGTTGCATAACTTTTTGCAAATGATATATTTATGATATCCAGATACTTCCTTTTTAAGCCAATTTGAGACAACTAGAAAGGATTGGTTCTCAGTAATAAACTTTAAAAAACTAGGGGAAAAGGGAAGTAGGGAAGTTGGATAGGGGATAAGATGTGGAGAGGGTGATCAAGGAGGGTGGAGCCACAGGGAAGCAGGTCCCCATCTCCAAATGTAGCTGAGAGGCTTTATGCAGTAGTCGTGGTTTTCCTTGATTCTCCATACCTCCAAAGTCTAGACATGAAACAATGAACAAAGATCACCCCAGAGTTGTTACTGGCTGAGGTGAGCCTGACTCATGACCAAAGAATGGTGCCTGTGCTTGCTGAGCCATAGCCGTCATGGATAAACCAACTGCCTTAAGAAACCAAGTTGTTTTTTGGACTCAGGATAATTGCATTTGAAAGCCAGACAGAGCTGTCAGGCTGAAGGCATGTTGAGAAATGGGTGCTACCTCAAAGAGTGGATTGTGTTATCAAATAGCTCAGGAATGAGTTCATCCTAGGTAGCAGTTTGGGTTTAGTGATTATCGTTGTAATTGCTGTTTCTCCTGTAGGTTTCTGAGAGCCTTTAGTGTGCTAGGATGGGTTACACGGTGTCTTCAAGAGAGCAGATAGAAGCGGCAGCCCAAAAGGGTGCCACTGGGGTCTTCATTACTGACTCAACCTAAAGCCCTCAGTGCTGGTGATTAGCAGGCTATCCCCCTTGCCCGTAGCTCATCAGTACTGGGAGTTAGCAGTTTAAATAATCAGGGTGCAGAGTAAGAACTTTGCTTTTGAGTAAGGAGTCAGGGTTCTTGTTTTGGGGGCTCTTAATTTTAGACTGGGTCATTTGTCATAGTACGTTGTATTGAAGCTGTGTCTACTGTCTCACTAAGAACTTAAATTAGGATTTGCAACCAAACTGATCTAACTCTATGTATAGGTACACATCACTTGTAAAATACTCTAATTTCCAGGCTATAAATACTTGATTTTATTTTAGTTTTGTTTTGGAGGGTTTTGTTTTGTTTTTTGAGACATGGTATCACTCTGTAGCCCAGAGTCTGGTGTTCCCTATATAGCTTAGTATGGCTATGCACTCACAGCAATCCTCCTGCTTCCTCCTCCTGAGTGCTGGGATTATGGACATGTGCCATGACACCTAGATTTGCTGTTGGTTTTGAGATGTTTCTTAGAAAGCCTGCTCTGTTTGGTGTCTGACAATTGTCAGTGTGATGCATTTGAAAGTTAGGTTTCTGCAACTTGTCCTGATACTCTTGAAGACTACAGGGATAGAGCAACCAGGGGTAGAGTTGGACACATGAAAAGCAAACTGATGCCTTCTTCTTGGAATAGGAAAACATGGGCAACCAGTGATGGTGTGGGGGCAGAGATACTTGGTATGACCGGATGCATCCTGGAGTTCTACCAAAGAGAAAACCATGTCTATTGTCTAGGGACACACAGACTACTCTGTGAACTTGAGAACTCCTATTCCTTCCTCTCACTTTACCACACCCACACTCTCCAACTTGTAATAGAGGTTATTTGTATAACTAGATGTGGTGGTTAGAATAGGAATGGCCTCTATATATCCGTGTGTGTGACTGCTTGGCCCATAGGAAATGGCACTATTAGGTGTTGCCTTGTTGGATGAAGTGTGTCACTGTGGAGGCAGACTTTGAAGTCTCATATGCTCAAGCAAGACCTAATGTGGCACACAGTCTCCTTCTGCTGTCTGAGGATCGAGATATAGAACTCTCAGCTTCATCTCCAGCACCATGTCTGCCTGCATGCTGCCATGCTTCCCACAATGATGATAATGGACTGAACCTCTGAAACTGTAAGCCAATTCCAATTAAATGTTTTCCTTTATAAGAGTTGCTGTGGTCATAGTGTCCCTTCACAGCAGTAGAAACCCTAAGACATACAATTGCCCCAGCCCACAGGGTCTTCAGCGTGGTCCTGAGGAGGGAACTGACGGATAAAAGAGACAGAGACAGAGATACCTGGGAGCAAGACAGAGTCTCTCCGTTCAAGCTCCAAAAACCTTTAATTCCCATACATCAATTTATAATAAAGAAACTTTAAACAATATAGCCAAAACTTAGACAAAGCAACAGTGATGAGAAAAATCCAAGGAGTTACAGACTCCCAGCCACAAGGACATGGACATGTTACCAAGGCAACCACCCGTATTCTGCCAGCCACCTAACCTCCAAGGAGTCACCCTGACCTGGGAAAGAATCCATCTCTTGAGAGACAGAACCTAAACAAAATCCTGAAGCTCAGAAAACAGCACCCTTGACCTACTGTTATTTCCAAGCCTAACTTTAACACAAAATGGCTTCACTTAGGCTAATAAGAAGGCTGCAAATCTGTTGGTTCCCGGCATACAATGGCTAATCTTGGTTGTCAACTTGATTATATCTGAAATGATTTGAACTACAATCCAGAAATGGAGGGCACACCTGTGATCCAGGTCTTGAGGCAGGAAGACAGCATGCCTGTGATCCAGGTCTGACGGCTGGATGATGCACATTTAATCTGGATCTTGAGTTAGGAAGATACCTTTAATCTGGGTCACACCTTCTGCTGGAAGCCTATGTAAGGACATGGAAGAAGGAAGGTTTTGCTCTTTGCCTGCCCTCATCTTTCTAGCACAACCATTTTGTCACCAGCATTGGAGCCTACTTCGGGATTCCAGCAGATACAGACCAGCTGAGACATCCAGCCTTGTGGGCCTGACCAACTACTAAAACTTTCCATTCACAGGTAGCCATTGTTGGATTAGTTGGACTGTAGCCTGTAAGTCATTCCAATAAATTACTCATACATATACATATGTAAATTCCTTAATTTATATATACACATATATCATCTCTATATATGTAAATTACACACACACACACACACACACACACACACACACACACACACACACACACACATTCCATAAGTTCTGTGACTTTTGAGAACCCCGACTAATACAATAGAAAAAGAGTTAGGAGGAGGGGAAGGTGGGAAGGGATAAGGGAGGGGAGGAAATGACAACAAGCAGGTATTTTAGTGGTCTGGCTGCCTCACTTCCAGTAAATCTACTAGCCTTGGGGTGTGTGTCACCTCTGTGATGTGACAGCTTTGTGGTTGGGATTCCCAGGGCAGGCAGATGAGGTTCATACTTTCAGTCAAAAGAGTCAACCCCCACTGTGCTTCTCATCAACACTCACCTGAGGCTTCTGCAAGGGATTTGATGCGCCACAGAAGTGATACTAGGCAGCCTCTCTCCTCTTGTCACATGGCCTGGAATGCTTCTCTTTGAGACACAGTCAGAGGGTGAGCAAGTGGATTGACTGTCCGGGTGGGCGGCTGAGAACCCAAGGCTGGTAAGTGGGGGGTGAAGCAAGAGGGAGAGAGCAGAGGGTTTTCGGAGAAGAGGCCACACAACTCCAGAAACTGATTTCCGTTTTAGTTTTACTTCTGTGATATGTCCTTAAGTTTGAAAGATCAATCAGAAGAAAAAGTTTAAAGGAGAGAGTAAACTATCACCCCACATCTAAGCCAGAAAATCCTCACGGTGAATATATATCTTTTCTCTACAGTATGGAGAGATGAACAGAGAAATAACCTTGTAAGTCTGGGAAAGTCTGTATTCTAAAATGAAACATTTTTACTTAACAAAGGGGAAAGATGACTGATATTCTCTGCAGTAACTTTTATTACTGGACTGCCTTCTCCTGGGTTCAGAAAGGATGGAAGCCACCTAGCTGGTGGGTGGCAGGATGGCCCAAGTACCGCGGGATGGAGTCTTCAACGTGTTTTCTCCTGGTTGTTTGTTTGTTTGTTTTGTTTTTGTTTTTTGTTTTTGCTTGTTTTGTTTTAATTAATACTGTTAGGATTTAATGTTTTTCTGAGGTCTGTGGCTCTAATTAATGTGCTGTTAACCATTGACCTTTTTACCATGATTTATTATTTTAATAATTTGATGTTTGGTGGATTTAATTTTTGAAACAATTTTTGGGTGTGTTACTCCCCGAGTTTGTTTGTGAATTCTTTGTTTTTGAGGATTGTCACTCATGTTTGTGTGTTTAGTGTAGAGGGTGGAACCAAGTACTCTATCTTCAGTCATACCAGAAGAGGGCATCGGATCCCATTACACATGGTTGTGAGTCACCATGTGGTTGCTGGGAGTTGAACTCTGGACCTTGGGAAGAGCAGTCAGAGCTGAGCCATCTCTTCAAGCCCCCGCATTGTTCATATTTTAAAAGACAGCTTTTCTACTGTCAAATTGCCTTCTAAAGACAATTTATACTGTTATTTATAGGGTTCCTGTTTTAAATGGGGATTTTTTTTTTAAAAGACAGCGTCCATGTATTCCAGGTTGGTTTTGACCTGTCTTTGTAGCCAGTACTGATCCTGGTGTTTCCACCTCCTGCAGAGTTTTAGGGTTACAGTCATGCGTCATCATGCCTGGTAGAGACTGGAATATGTCTGTGGCGGGAAGACCAAACCCAGGACATTGTTCGTGGAAGCTAAGCTCTCTACCAACTGAGCTGCATCACTAGGCCATTGAATGGGAAGGCATTTAAGAATCAGTAGTGGAATATGGATTGAGCAGTGGCTAAAACTGAATTGTAAACTGGCCGTCAATTATGGATAAATCTGAATGATGGGAAATGGCTGTTTTCTTGGTGGTTTCTCACGTGTGTGCTGCTTGGAATGACAATGACTGTTAGGGAGCTTTATGAATGTCCAGGACTCTGGGACGTGCCTGGGGGTTCTTGGCCAGCTCCAGCCCTTTCCTTCTCTCTGTAGTGAAGACTCTTGGCTGCAAAGGGCGAGTGTTTGTTGCCATCTGAAGATAATAGAAAGGAGTAATTTCAGCCACCTACAAATTGGCAGCTGATAATATTGTTTCAACGGACATTTTTGTTGTTATCATTGTTCTGGAAGACAGTTGTTCACCTTGTATCACCAGCTATTGTGTTAATAATGAGGGAGAGTTTAGACAGAGCATTCTGTGCACTCCATGCCTCTTTTATTTATTTATTTATTTATTTATTTATTTATTTATTTGGTAAAATTTTGGGGGTTTATTGCTACAAATCACTTTCTGCCACATGGAAAACAAGGATCATGTTTTATCGTTTCTTTTACTTTGACTACCCAGTAAAGTCAGCGACAGAGCAGATTGCCTGGATGTGAATTAACACTTGAAGATGGAGTCGTGGTAGTTGGCCATGACTCAGCGGTACTCGGCCATTGGCTATGTCAGAGGGAGATGGGTGTAAGTATGCAGGGGTGTCCTTGTGTGCTAACAAAACAGGGAGGGGGTGAGTGACTTAGAGGGCTATGTTCTAAAGCTGTCTGAAATGATTTTAAATTATATTAGACATACATTTAGCTTATTGTATAGGTAGGCCCCATACCCAGTGCTCCAGTGGATGGCCAGCATGTCTCCAGGCTCCAGTGTCAGCAACATTGCTTGGTAGCCCTGATCCTCATATAGGGCTTCCCCTTCCTTGATCCTTTGGTGTTGTCTCTGTTCTGATGAGTGGCTCCCCGGAAACTTCCTCCTTCCTTAGTTTCAGTAGTTCCACCCAGGTGACACTATGAAACTGCTTTCCCTGTGGCCCCGTTGGCACCCTCTGATTTCAGGGCATGTAAAGCCTTCAGGGCATCCATTCAGTGTTAAGAGCTCTGTGGGATGTTGTGTAGGAGCTTGGAAGATAATGTTGAGAACAGTGCAGAAGATGCAGGACTGACTTGTGAAATTTCAGAGGGAAGATTAAAGACTCTTATCAGGGCCGTTGCCATTTTGACTGTGAAGATTCTGTGGTTTTGGTTAGCTGGGGCTGAAGGATCAGCTGTGATTAACAAGATACCAGAACTACTAAAGCAAAATCATTGCATTACTGGGACTATTGATGCTGGTTAGCTGGAGCTAAGATATTATCGATGATTAAGAAGAGACCAGCATCATTGAGGTGACATCTTCTGGGATGTGTTTTCTGAGAGCACAGAGGCTGTGTTCCAGAGATAGCCAAGGTTGTACCTTGTGCTGTGGCTGGACTTGGTAATGTGTAAGAGTCACCTAGGTGGTACTGGTTTTGAAGGCATAAAGGGGTCATGAAGAGCAGCTGAGGCTTGGGCACTGTGAGAGGTCACGGAAGGCCATTGGTGAAGGTGCAGCCTCAGTTGCGATTGATGGCCCAGGACTGAAGGGGTCATGCAAAGGAGATGAGGCTTGGCACCATGAAGAAAGCCTATGTGAAGCTGTTGGTAAAGTCTAGTTGCAGCAGAAGACAGTGGTGTTTTGGAGATGCCAGTACCATGAGATGATCACCAAGAACAGCAGCAGCAGTGGAGTACAGGCATCTAGAGCCTAGAAGACAAGGTGTGTGCTACAAAGGGCAGAGCTGGAGAAATGACTCTAGCCCTTGGAAGAATCCAGAAGATCTTGAGTGGATCCCAGACATTGGACGGTTGGAGTTTGATTTTGCTTTTGATTGTGACTGTGGCCTGATATTTTTCTCTCTTGAAGAAAGAAGGTATTTTAGTGGAGCCCACAGTTAAGAGACTTTGAATTTTTAAAAGACTTTGAATTTTAAGAGATTGGATATTTAAAAGGGACTGAAATGTTAATATGTAAGAATTTGCAAAAAATGTGGGACTTTTTAAAAGTTATTTAGATCTTGGAGATGAATTAGAAAGTAAGGGTTGAGGCTTAATAGTGATGTATTTGTGTGTCAAGTTGACAAGGGGTCAATTGTACTGGCTAGTTTTGTGTCAACTTGACACAAGCTGGAGTTATCACAGAGAAAGGAGTTTCAGTTGATAAAAATGCCTCCATAAGATCCAGTTGTAAGGCATTTTCTCAATTAGTGATCAAGGGGGGAGGACCCCTTGTGAGTGGTACCATTCCTGGGCTGGTAGTCTTGGGCTCTATAAGAAAGCCAGCTGAGCAAGCCAGGAGAAGCAAGCCAGTAAGGAACATCCCTCCATGGCCTCTCTATCAGCTCATGCTTCCTGACCTTCTTGAGTTCCAGTCCTGACTTCCTTTTCGTGATGAACAGCAATTGGAAGTGTAAGCTGGATAAACTTTTTCCTCCCCAACTTGCTTCTTGGTTATGATGTTTGTGCAGGAATAGAAACCCTTACTAAGACACTAGCCTAAAGGCCTACCAGGGATGCACATTAGTTAATGTTGTGTAACAAACATCCCAAAGCTTTGGCAAAGCTAACTCTCCAAACAAAATGTTTTATTTGGGCATCAATAAGACTTAGAAATGCAAACATCAACACACGTAGAGGTCAGGGTAGCCTCTGGCATGGCTAGGGAACAAAGGCAAGATTACAGGGTGCTACAATCTGATTGTGAAATGTCCCTCACAGGCTTATGTATTTCAGTTAGTCCCTAGCTAATGCCAACACTTTATAAAGTTGTGGAACTTTTAGGAGGTGGGGCCTAGCTGAAGTAGGTCAGTGGGGCTTGGGCAGTGAGAGTTATAGCTGCTCCTGACTTCCTCTTAGCTGCTTGCTGAGCTGAGTCTCTGAGAAGTGAGCAGGCAAGCAGCCTCAGACTCCCACCTCTACTGATCCAGCCACTTTAGCTTTCGTGCCTTCCCTGCTTTGATGGACTGTACCCTCAAACTGTAAGTCAGAATAAGTCCTTCCATCTTTAAGTTGCTTCTTTTCCGGTGTTTAGCTCAGCAATAGGGAAAGTCACACTTCTAGGAGTCTTATTAGGGACAGAGGAATCTGTAGTTTGAAAGGAAGCTGATGTATACTTTCTGAGCCCAAGGTCTGGTAAGCTCTGGCTGGCCAGTGGTAACATCAGTATATAAAGCTTGTTTTAAGGTTATAATTGACAGTTTCATTACCAGCTGCTAAGAAAACAAGGGTCTTTTTTGAAGACTGATTTCATTATGTAGCCCAGGCTGCTCTCAGCCTCCCGAATGCTGGGGTTATAGGCATGCACCAACATGACCAGTAAAAACTTAATCTTCAGATAAATCTGAGTGTGGTGGTGTATACCTGTAACCTAACATGTGGGAGGCAGAAGGATTATTGGTTCAAGTCCAGCCTGGGTTTGGTACATAATGAGACTCTATCTCAAGCAAAACATAACCCCCAGTTTGTTGGGTTGGGTTGGGGAAGCAGAGCAGCTTCTGCAACAGTTGTTGGTAACTCATTTACTATTTTAGATGGATGTGTATTCAGGTTGGCAAGCTACAAGAGTGACCAAGTTTACTTAGCCCCCAGTTCTTCAGATGGCAGGATGCTGAGAAGGTCCTGAGTTCTGCCCTGTTCAGTGTCAGCTGGTTCTGTGGGGCGGCGAGGGGCTGTAATCATTTGAAGGCTTGCTCATTCATACATGTTCACGTATGTATGCTGACTGACATGTGATGCTGGCATGAGCTGGACTTGTCTGTTTGTTTTCAGATGCCTTCCCCTGTGTTGCCTTTGTATTGGCTACCCTGAATCAAAAGCGTGGTCACATGCCTTGACCTCCTGGCCCTTAGCTTGTGGGGTTATTATGAAGGGTGAAGTTCCTTTAGGAGCTGTGGTCTGGAAGTAGGTAGATCTGGAAAGTAGGCCTTTGAGTGTGACAGCCGTTCACTTCCTGTCCTTCCTGCTCTGTGTGTGATGGACAGTAGCTTCTGCCGCTGTTGTTTTTCCACTATGATAGGCTGAAATCTTACAGAAATCATGGGCCCCAATCAATGTTGTACCCATTTAGTCCCCCCACCCTACACTAGCCACAGATATTTAGAAACAAAGAGTGAACAAAAGTAATAGAGTAACAACTTGAAGGGTGAGCGGCTTGGTCTGAGATGGCCTTTCCTTCCTAACATCTGAGGTCACAGGTAACACTGCTGCTTTTCTAGAGCACTAGGAGCAGGGGGACATCGTATGAGTGAGGTGACATTTCCCTGACGTCATCAGCACATGGGAGATAGAAGGATTGTAGGGTCCAGGCCAGCCTGGATTCCATAATGAGGATATCTCAGACAAAACAAAACCACAGTGTATTTTGGTTGCCATCTGAACAACTCACGAGCTACCAAGCCAAGCCCCTGTAGCGGTTATAGACGTTCAAGACAACGAACAGGGAGTAAGGGAGTCTGCGTCCTGCACACGTCCTGCACACTGCACAGCAGTGGACAGAGTGAGTAACAGTGGCATAGCCTACCCTGGACACAGGTGCTTCTAGAGTTTTCATAACTTTTTGGCTCTCAGCTGCCAAAATCCACCCCAGGTTTTTCTTTTGCTCTGTTCTGTCTTTTCCTTCTGTTTCTACTTCCGTTGCCTTCTTTTTCCAGCATGAACACTTTAAAGCGGCTCCTGTTCATTTCTTCACAAGCCATCCTTCTGTGAAGTGTAAAACTTGCTATGTGCCTCCCCCCCCCCCCCCCCGCCACCTACATTCAAGAAAGTTGTGTTTCCCACACGAGGTATTGCTTATTATTGCCCCGGTGATAGGGGAACAATAAATACATCCACAGTACGACTCAGGAGCTTCGTCTTACAGAGCTTGCTTTCAGCTTAAGTCTCAGTTAGGTGGCTGATAAACTTGAGGTGTGATATCTGATACATGACCCGCTGGAGCGTTTAGTTTCTCGTCCGAGCGCTTGGTTCATGTATTTATAGAGGGTTAGTCATTGAGGGTTTTTTTTTTTTTTAACACTTCAAAAAAGATAAGTACATTTTTATCGGAGATGGAGAAGTTTTAAGAAATACATTTGCATTCTATGCAGTGACTCCGTTGATAGTCTTTTAAGTTAAATAATAAAATGCTGCAGCGTGCAGTTGCCAGTTGTTAAAACTCTATCCTGTTTCCCCAAGCAGTCATCAGTTAAAGGAGGGTAGCGCCCCCCAAGGCTAGAGTTCAAACCACCAGGTACTATTTTAGGTTCTTGGGTGGTGCTCTCTCTCCTTACCCTTCAAACTGCTAAGTCACACCCTGCTTTGCATTTTAATTTGCTATAAGCTGGGCAGTGGTGGCTCATGCCTTTAATCTCAGCACTTGGAAGGCAGAGACAGGCAGATTTCTGAGTTTGAGGCCAGCCTGGTCTACAGAGTGAGTTCCAGGACAGCCAGGGCTACACAGAGAAACCCTGTCTCGAAAAACCAAAAAAAAAAAAAAAAAAAAAAAAAAAAAATTTGCTATAAATTAGATGCCACAGCATAGGTCTGGCATTAGGTGCACAAGTGAAATTAAGCACCCCAAGAAGAGATGAGAGCTCTACATGTAAACCTATCTGTTTTTGTGGGAGACCACGTGAGCCCGTTGCTCAACCCCCCTGGAAACCCCAGAAACAGCTAGGGAGCTTCTCAAGCTCCTTTTGCCCTCGGCCCCAGAGGATCTGGAGGAATTAGTATCGAGTAGGGTCAGGCTTGGGAGTTTTGTAGCTTACCATGCTGACCCTGTTCTGAAGCCAAGATTGAGAAATGTCACAGGAAGTGGCCTTCTTGGTCCGGCTCCCTTCTTTGTGGGGCACATTTTTTTTCTGTTTAGCTGGGCCCCGCCCCATCTTCTAGGCCCCGCCCCATCTTCTAGATTCCACCTAGCACGCCTGCCAGCAGCCTGCATGTCTGCTTCCTTTCACTCGCACACTCTGTTCATTTTCTTCATCAGAGTGGTTCCGTCCTGGGATTGAGCTCACGTTAGTTTCCTTTGCCACGGGCAGAGACCAGCAGTGTGCACAGAACCAGTGCTTTCCAGATGCACAATAATCGATTCCCCAAGCGTGGTTGCTCTTTTTTAACCTGTCTGTCTTTCACTGTGGCATCTATTATTCCATATTGCCTCATAAGTGTCCTTGCTTGTTTATGTGTGTGTGTTATGTGTCTGTGTGTGTGCAGGTACATGTAAAGACCAGAGGTCTGTATTGAGTATCTTCTTAAGCACTCCACACCACTGTCTCAAGACAGAGTCTCTCACAGACCTTGGAGTTCACGAGACCCAGAGGTCCTTCTGTTTGCCTTCCCAACACTAGGCTTATGGAAGTGTGATGCTCTGCCCAATTCTTAACACGAGTGCTGGGGACCAAGCGAAAACGTATTCCTGCAGGGTCAGCTTTACTTTCTTTGGCTCCCCCCCATCCTGGTTTTTTTTTTTTTTTGGAGATAGTCTCACTGGAAAGTCCAACATGGCTTCAGTTAGCCTTCTTCCTGGGATACCTTCCAGAGGACTGAGCTTCCAGGCTGTGCCATCCCACCCAGCTTCATAAATGATTCCTTTGAGATAAGGAGAAACAAGCAATAATAACCAAAAACAGGGGCAGGAGAAAGAGGAGGCTGGGCCATGCTTGATGTTCCACGCAGGCAGTAGAGTTACTCATTCAACTGGGGAACTCTGATTCTCCACCCAGACTCTTTAGTCACCCTGATCTGTTCTGGCTCTTGGGATCACATGGGCGATCATGCAGCAAGAAGGGTGCTAGTTTATTGGAGAAACCGTCTGATTGGAGAGATGGCTCTCCACTGTTGACTGAGGATTGGATCTCCCCTGTTAGCCCCATTCAGAATATAAGGGATTATTTCAGGCAAGCATGATACCCACCTGGAACTTGAAAACCCTCCTCGTTCAAACAAGGAGGAAGATTCTTGTCCCTAGGACAGGGAGGAAGTAGCTGCCACTTCCAACTGAGGGGCACAGAGGTAACCCAAGAAACCTAATTTTCAGCCAAGCTTTATCTTTATAGGGCTGACATCATTTGTGCTAAACCTGTGAGACTAAAAACTTAAGTGGCTGTATTAATAGGTTTGAATTCTGTTTTTCTTTCATTAACTGTTCAGATACAGTTCTTTCTATGCTGGGACGGTGACCTCTCATTTCTAGGCCTAGTTCTGTGTCCTGGTAGGAAACTGATGGACCAGAGGCACAGAGTGATGTTTCTACCATCAGGCGAGAGTAGACTGTGGGGTGGAAGCTGCTCTGGAGGGTGTGCGGGTAACTGTGGTCCATACGGTTTGACAGGCAGTTAGAATTGCAGGGCAAGCATGTTTGCCCAGAGGTTTGTTAACCTGATCAAGAGAGTTGAGTGGAGAGTGGAGAACAGGAGTATGAGAATATTTAGGAGGGGCTGCAGATGTCCTGAGACTCAGCAGGTCTGGTGCTGTGCATCCCTGGGCAGATGGAGATGGCGCTTTCTCAGAACAGATGCCAAATGCCTTGCTAGGAGAAGGGTTGATGGCTAATTCCCACTGCAGGCTTTATTTTCCTTATTCCCGATGAACTCTTAACTTCTTCCTTTGGTTACTGTCATAAGAAGCCTGAGAAAATAACGCAGGGGCTGTTTCCTTATGTCTCCTTCCAGCCCAACAAAGATGCCTTGGCCAGAGACAAAGTGTCAGGGAGAGGTGACAAACTAAAGGAGAATGAATGAATGCCTTAGGCATGGCTGAGAGCTCTGTAGACGTTTGAGAGGTCTGTAGATGGGACACATGAAAAGGAAGCCATGTCTACAAGGTCCTCTAAGCCTGGGTCTGTCCCACATGAGTTCAGTGGACAGGAAGTGGGGCTTGTGGGAATCCATGTGCTTACCCAGAGGATGTGGTCCTGGCCTAACAACTCTTGCTACTGATCTTTGGACATGACTTTTCTACAGAGTGCAGAGACAGATAAAATGCCGTCTGTAAGTGGGATGTGTCCCGGCCTCTAGCCTTCAGGATGCAGAGAGCGACTCCAACTATAGCAAACATGACTAATACTTTCATAGTCACAAAGTAAAGCAGGAGCCCAAAAGGGAAACCAAACTGGGGACAGGAGGAAGGGCTGCACGAAGAAGGCCCAATCTAAAGTGGCTCGAGGAAGATGGAGGACATTTCTGCAGATGGGGGAGATAAAACGGGTGAGGAGGGGTTCCCATGAAGGAAGATGACTGAGGATAAAGGGGTGTCGCTGTGGGAGGGGGGTACCCTGAGCTTTGAGTGTGAGCTTTGTGAGGTGGAGTTTGGGTGGTAGCAGCTACAATAGAGTTGATTGACATCTGCCAAGGCATCACAGTGAGTGTTTCAGCCGTCGGAGAAGCCGATGATACTTTCCTATCATCAGCCCTGTTGTCAGGTAAGAAAACCACCCACCCGTTTAGAAATGTGTACCAAGTGGCAGAGAGCGGGAGTTGGAGGACCTCACTACAACGGTATCATGGCACGTTTCACATGCTGGCTTTGCAGTGTCTACTTACCCTCTGCAGCTTGAGGATAAGGAACAGGAGAGAAAGCCTAGACAGTGAATAGGTCGTGGGACTATGAGATGAATAAGTAGGTAAGCAATGAGAGACAAAGTTGAGCTAATTGCATAGTGTTGTGGGGGCCGAAAATGGATCAGTGGTTTTGAGAATAAAAGAATATAAGCCAGTTGGAGTTGATGAGCCTCAGGAAAGCCACACTTTGTGGTATTTGGGGATCTGGGAGAAGGAGTTTGTTTGGATGAGGACTGGTGGTTGGTTGGGAAATCAGAAGCAGGTATCAGCCTGACCTCCAAGGGAGTTACTAGGAGCCTTGATACTGGAGGGATCAGTCCAGGGCCACTCAGCAGGCTGGAGGCAAGGCAAAGAGCCGAGTGTGAGCTGCCTTACTGAAACTCTGGGCACAGGTAAGATCGCCAAGAGTGGAATCATCTAGGAAGAATACATGAGGACAAAGCTTCCATAGATGCCTATGGTGCTCCCCATGAGCACTGCGCACGATAGCAGAGGCATAGAAACAACTAAGGCCCAGGGACCAGTGAATGCATCAGGAACACAGTGCCAGCATGTGGCCTATCATACAAACAGAACAATCTTACTGCAGACAAAAGCATGGATCATGTGTTAAGTAAAACTGGCCAGTTGCAGAAAGAGGAACACTGGGCAACCTCACTTATGTAAGCTGTCTGAAATAGTCACACGCAGAGAAGCAGCAATGGGAGGAGGGAGAGAACAGGACATTGCTGTGCTGGTTTTGGGGTTGTGTTTTTACAGGGTAAGCTCTGGAGATCTGGTGTGCAACCTCCTGCCTGTAGTTAATAAGCTTGCGTGGTACACCCAAAGTCTGCTAATTTCACATTAAGAACTCTGACCACAATAAAAGTAAACACACAAAGCCCATTAGATGCTATACATACAGATATGGGTTTAAGAGGAACCAGAAAACACATTTTCCAGCACATGACCTGGGAAAACCCCAGGGTTGTTGCACAAGCATGCTAGTATCATGTCTGCAGAGCTAGGGCTTGTAGTAAGCTGGGCTCATAAGAGAAGCTGGGGAGCCTGAAGGTCTCTGTAAGATTAGAGCCCATACCCAAGGCATTAACAAAAGAAGCTGCCCCGGCTGGTTCTTTGTTTTCACAAAACAGCAAACCAGGTCATTCCAATGTCTCTCTTCATCCATCGTTTTTTCTAAGGAGAGCTAACTGGACAGCACAGGCTGAGCATGGGGAACATCACTCACGGTGGTGAGGCTGCTGGAGACAGGTGTCCAGCTGAGTCAAGGGATCCAGTATGGTTTGGCCCTAGCACATAGCAGAAGACAGGTTCCCTCAGTCTTCTTGGGAGTTGAGTAGAGAACTGTAGGATATAGTGATTGAGATTGGTACCAGGTACCGGGCGTGGGTGGCCTCCAGGAAGACATTTAAAGGGACTATCTGAAAACTCTAGACTAATTCTCAACCCTGGTTGCACACTTCGATCTCCAGACCAGAATCTACAAGAAGATACTTCTACTTCAGCTTCATTCAGGAGTTATGGCTGATGTGGCTCACACTCCCACGGACACTGACTGGCATCCAGGGGTGAACCCTAACTAGCACAGGGTTCTGTCTGTCCACTCTGAAATGCTTGAATGACTGTCGTCCAGCAGACCAACAGCTTACCCTTAGGAAAGGAAACAGTTTGGGTTCTGCTTAAGATGTGCAGTCACCCTAGACTCCTTCTGTGATTATGTTACTGGATTATCAGAATAGCACAATTTCTTCAAACTTAAACCTGAGGTTGGAGGGGGAGACCTGTCTCAGAAGTAGGAAGGAAAGATTTCTCACTACCATAGAGGTGATTGGTGTGATGGTTTGAATAAGAATGGCCCCATAGGCTACTTACTATATTTGAATGCTTAGTCGTCAGGGAGTGGCACTATTTGAGAAGGATTAGAAGGTGTAGCCTTGTTGGAGAGAACATGCGCCATTGGGGTGGGCTTTTGTTTTGGTTTTGATTTTGGTTTTGGTTTTGAGGTAGCCACCCTGGCCCATCTGTGTTTTTGTTTTCTAGGGAGTGGCAAATAAAATCTTGCCTCAGGATTTAGAGTAGAAATGGGGATTATAAACCTGTGGAATTGATGTTTGCTACCCACTGCCTAAAGAATGGATAAACAGCCAGCCAGAATGTGCCAACCTCCCAAGAAATAAATACCAGAGACTTTAGATTCTATGCTGAGGATAAAATATTAATCTGTGCAAGTGGTGCCTCAACTTGTACATCAAAATCACCTGGAGGACAGGTTGAAATAGGCCACTGAGCTCTACCCTCTTTTGAAATTCTATAATCTGTGTTGGAGTCTAGTACTGTCCATTTCAATTAAGTTCCAAAGTGAGGCTGATACTGCAAGTCCTAGGAGACCACCCTTTGTAAATCGCAAGTCTGGTAGAACACAAGAATGTCTGCCATTTCCCAGCCACAAATGGAAGTATTGGTCTAGAGGAAGAGAAGAATGATACTAGATACATGTCTCAAACAGTGCTCACACAAATCACCCTGGAAATGTGTACACAGTGGCCATGACTCGCAGAATTATCCAAATGCAGGTCAGCATTCACACAATAGAATTTAATAACAGTGACCATAAGAAAATGGTCACATCCCAGATGTCAGTTAAAGGAGGTAATCGAGTCTTGTTCAGGAGAAATGAGCCCAGCTTCTCAGCATTTTCTGACTTGCCCATCCTAGTAAGGACATCAGAGCCAGAGAGAAATGTGATTGCCTCTAAAGTCAAGACTCAAAGCTGAATTAGTAATTGCAATAGCTGAGTATAGTGGTGCTTGCCTAGAATCCTACACTTAGAGGCAGAGGCAGGAGGATCGAGAGTTTCAGGCCAGCCTGGGCTATGTACAGTGACCCTGTTTTAAGAAATAAACAAGCATGCAAACAAACAACACTAACAGCTTTAGTGTGCTCAAGGCAAGGAAGTGACTTTAGCTTTACATTCTCTCTGGAACATACCTGAATCCTGGCTTTTAGTAGGGGAAGCACAAAGAGTGTATGAGAGTTCCACATTTGTACTCATAAAGGCTGGAGACGACCCATGAAAAGCGACTAACAAAGGCGTGGCTGCATCGGGGTTGGAGATACAGCTCAGAGGTTAAGAGCACTCGCTGCTCTTTCAGAAGACCAGGGTTCAGTTCCCAGCACCAACTTAGGCCATCTCACAACTACCTGTAACCCCGTTCCAGGAGTTCTGACGCCCCCTTCTGGCCTCCATGAGTATCTGCATGTATGCATATAGCTCACATGCATACATTCAGGTACACTCTTACACATTCAAAAGATGTGGCTGTTTGTGTGCTGGTGGTGGAAGGTGAAGGTGGTAATCTTTCTGGTGTAGGTCATGGTGGGAAGGTGGTTAATCCTTTCCTCACTAGTTACAGAGAGGAAATTAGAAGCTGTGTGTGGAAGTTACAGTGAGATAATTCACTTCTAAGCAGTGGATAAGTATAGATTAGCAAATAAGACATAATAACCTTCCTGTCATGGGAGGGGGCGAACAGAGATAATGTGCAGGTCTTGTGGAAAGAGTGCTTGCTTTAGATGAGAATTCACCCCTGGGTTCCACAGTCCTGTGAGTGACTGGTGGTGGCTTTGTACTTTGTGTTAAATCAACAGTGGCAAATGAATGATTCCGGCACAAACTTGGGTACTACTGCCATGCACTGGGCCCTGTTCCACAGCTGCACCCATTGGCCCTGCCAACATGGCTTCTGAAGGACCAGGAAGGGGCAGGGGTGAGAAATGGTATTCTGTTTGGATATGCCAGGTGACTAAGTACTTTGGATAAGTAGACTCTTGACCTTTGTCTTCCCTGGAGGGAAAGACTCTAGTGAAACATGTTCTACCAGGAGCTGCCCTTTGGGTTCCAGAGTGTAGATTTGTTTCGACTCTGAGCTTCAGTGCTTGACCCCAGGGCAGTCAGGTACTGTTGTTCCTGCCAGACCCATGGTCAGATAGTTTGAAAGATCAGCAAGCACTTCACATAAGGTTCAAGGCTGCTTATCAATTATCAGGTCCAATATCAGAAGCAGGTCAGACCTGCTTCTAGAAATTTCTGATACTGAATTTCTGTTCTAAGGCATTTTAAGTCACACCACCAAATCCTTAGTTCTGATCACATGATGTTTCTCAAGTAGAGGTGTTTTGAGATAGTCCCTAAAAGTCCCACACCTGGATCAGAATAGTTTCTTTTACCATAGCATAGAAGTGGGTACCCTGTTCTTTTCTGGTACCAATTCAAGGCATAATTTATCTGCTTTACTGAGATACTGTAAATTAGCTAGAACTAATTTCTGTATGTCTCCTGGTCTTCATGAGAGCTGCTTCCAGCTATGCAAGGAAAACTTGTTCCTCAAGCCATACCTGGCCAAGTGCCTGAGGGCGACCCCAGCCCCAGCTGAGCAAGTAGCTGGGTTAAAGGCTGCTGTTTCCTATCTCTCCTAGTTGAAATTATTAATCTGGTGTGTGTGTGTGTGTGTGTGTGTGTGTGTGTGTGTGTGTACATATAAAGGCCAGAGGCTGAGGTCAGGTGACTTCCCTAACAAGCTGAACCTGTAGCTTGCTAATCAGGTACACCACCTGCCCCATAGCCCTAGGGATCCACCTGTCTCCTTCTCCCAGTGCTGGGATTACAGGCCTGTGCCACCTCACCTGGCTTTTATGTGGGTGCTGGGATCTGAACTCATGTCTTTCTGCTTGCATAACAGGTACATTATGGCCCGAGCCATCTGCCCCAACCTTATCGTTCTTTTAGGGACAGCCCGTGGTGATGAGGTTCTGACTTTTCTGTCTTCTTCTAGAGGAAGCACATTGCTTTGACAGTGTACAAATAGTCCGTCCTCAATGGAGTGCGTTCGGGGAAATGATAACTGTTGGAAGGTTCTTTAGTTTCTTTGAGTTGAAAGAAATATAGAGGTCTTAGGTTTCAGAAGCCAGGAGAGGAGGGGACAGAACTCAGCTCTGTCTAGTCTTATCCAAACCGGACACCTTAACCCCATTTTCTCAACTCAGTTCTATGGCATCCTGAGAGGTACTGAGTACTGAGATAGTACTATTTCCTGTTTGCATAAGAAACACCCTCTACCAAAACAAAAAACAGTGACTGTGTTTTTTTAGGTACAGTCTGAAGTAGGATAGCATTGGCTCAAACCAGGCCTGGCTCCCTCCAAGGCCCGTGCACGCTGTGGTGGGTGTGCCTCCCTCTTCTCTATCCCAGATAACATCTTTTTTATGTGAAGTTTAAAAAACTGTTTCTCAGGCTCATCTTGGAGATATGTTGGTCATTATTCTTACCATTTAAACATTTTTTTCCAGAAGATTTATTTATGTTATGTATGAACATTTTGCCTGAATGTACGTCTGTGTACCCTGTATGGGCCTAGCACCCTCATACTGAAATCAGAAGAGGGCACGGGAGTCTCTGGAACTGGAATTAGGGGTGGTTATGAGACGCCCTATGGGAAATCAAACCCAGGTCCTCTGCAAGAGCAGCAAATGCTCTTAACTGAAGAGCCATCTCCCCAGTCCTCCTCCCCAGTTTTGATAGAGCTCTATTCTCTTTTCCCTAGTAGAAGCCCCCAAATGGCATATGTTCGAATAAATTATGCTCACTAGACTTGTAGCTACAACTGGTTTTTCACCAGCTTGATCTGAGAGCTTTCTAAAGAAGCTGGGCAGTGTAAGGAAGGCCTCAGTCTAGCTCTGAGGCCTAGTGGAGTAACTTTGCACCAGGCTCAGTACATTTGGCTTTTCACTTTGGATGTGCGGGCTCCATGATTTAGAAGGGGAGAGTTATGGGTTCCCTCCATCTTAACTTGGTGATAAGGCTGACTTGAAAGCAGGTCTGACACTGAATTCTCTCATAGATCATATACTTTTAATAGGTGGATGCACAAAAGCATCCCCAAACCTGTGAGGCCCCTCCAGCACACCACAAGAATTTGTAGAGATCTATGAGCACCTCCCTTTATAGGAGCAGCATCCGCAGAAGATCCTAGGGAGCGCAGAATGTTCTGTTCCTCACGCCAGGTGGAAGTTCTGTATTTGCCAAAATACCGTTCTATATGTACTCTGAGATTGGTGCACTTTGCTGGAAAAGCTGCAGTAAAAGAAAAATGGATATAAATGGCCATTCTGTGTATGACAGGAAAGCTATTGCATTTTGTTCAGATCAGCATGTTCCTTGAGTTAGTTTCATCCAAGGTCAGTAGTGAGGTGGGAACACCTGACTGTCTTTCATGGGTCAGCCCTCATCTCAGTATCTCAGAGATCCATGAATCAGCAACTTGGGCTCCTGGTCCCACATGCCTCCTGAGGAATTTATCATTACAGCTTTCGTAGGTCAATGCAGTCAAGACACCTACTCAAAGTAGATGTCCCTTAGTTGAGGCCAGGCCCATCCCAACCCTGCAGAGTCCTTGAGAGTGGATGCAGGAATCCTTCCCTTTGACAGACATAGCTTAGCCATGCAGAGTCCCTGAGAGTGGATGTGGTAGTTGTCGCTTATACAGTGGCCACCAGTAGTGGTGCTGGGATCTGTAGACTCAAGACTCTGCCCTTTATTCTTTGCTCTGAGAGTTAAACACATCCTCTTCCTAGAATGAACTTCATTTGTCTTTTAGAGAGCAGCAAGGCCTGGGAAACAAAATAGCAGTATTTCCCTGGCTCATACTCCCAGACTGCTTTAGTAATGGGTCTGGGAGGAAATGGGGAGTAGGGTGGGGTCGGGGAGACGGGTGTGGTGAGTGCTAACCCTAAGTGCCAATTCGATGGTTTTAGCCACTAAGAGCCTTTGCCTACTGATTAGCTCCCTTCAAAGTGAGATCGTGAGTCAGGAGATAAAAGGGACCCCTTTCATCGGTTGCCTGAGTTGGGGTCTGGACTTCTCCTTCAGCAGGGCTTTATAATTCCCACGACTCATTTTATTGCCCAAGGTCCTGTCCCTCCCCCACATTTCTCACACACCTCTCCTCCCATGCACTCCTTTATCAGAATCTCTGGCTTAGAAAAAACAAAGCCTGGCACACATGACAGAAATCCTTTGTTAGCATTCCTAGTCCGCTGTGGACATGTTGCCATGGTGATGGCTGTACACACACACACACACACACACACACACACACACACACACACACACGCACACGCACACACGCACACGCACACACGCACACGCACACACGCACACGCACACACGCACACACACACACACTCTTATTCAGTTATTGAGGGTATCATTGGTTTCTTTTTTTCCCCTTTCTTAGACAACAGTCAACACAGTCAACTAAACAAACTATTAGTGTCTTTACAGCTTTTCTTGGCACTTTTTCGCTAGTTTAATTTGCTTCTAATTCAGCTATACTTAGTCATGCCCTGTAAGCAGAGCTAACTTTATAAACAGCCAGTGTTGTTTGCTTTCAGGCTTATTCACTGTGAGAGCCAACTTGCAATGATTCCAGAGATGGAGAGCATGCTAGAGTAACGTGGTATGTTAGTTTCTTTTCTGTTTCTATGATAAAAATACCTTGACAAAGTCAACTTATAGGTGGGAAGCTTTCTGTGGGCTTATGCTTCCAGAGGGATGAGTCTATGATGGTGGAGTGGAGGCATTGCTGAAGGAATCGGAAGCCAAGGGCTCAGGTCTTCAACCACAAGCACAAAGCAGAGAGAGAGAGAGAGAGAGAGAGAGAGAGAGAGAGAGAACACAGCAAGGAGGGTGAGGCTTGAAGCTCTCTAAGACCATACTCCCGTCAGTGAAACCACACCTTCTAAGCCTCCAAAACCAGGGCCACCAACTACAGACCAAGTGTTCACATGCACGAACCTGGCAGCCTCTAAGCAGGGAGGCCCACTGGTGGGGAGGAAGGGGGAGGCGTCTCCTTCAAGCCACCACTCATGGGAATTGATTTCTATGGCTATAGGTCCCTTAATTTGTATTCTGAGATTTAGCTAATTCACTGCATTGCTTTGATTTTTAGCTTACAGCTTTAATATAACCATTTTTTGAGAGAAAAATGCCTGAAAGACATTATAAGACTTGAGTATTTAATAATTAATCCCATTTGATATCCTATCTAACTAGTTGATTTCAAGGCAATCATATAGCAGTCTTCTTTAAAAATTAAATGATGTGAACACTTGAGGGGGTTGTAGACTTAATTGAACTTACTGTGTTTAGTAAGGCCCTGGCCTTCTGTAGCCCAAGCCAGGCACATCCATTGCCCTTAGCCCAGGGCTGGGGATGAAGATGGTGCTTCCTGGGTTTTCTCCTCGATGCAGTGTGAGGGGCTGTTGTTCTGTGTAAGACTCGCTAAGACTTGCAGAGCAGGGAGCTAGTAGCCTCGATAGCTACTTGGAAACAGGGATGAGTTTGGGGGAGGCGTGTCCGTCTAGGCCCTAGTCTGTGTTTTTCCCCACCATATATCCTTTGCACCTGGTGCCTGATACATCAGAGGTGGTATAATAGCTCTTATTGCTGCACCTGGCCATGGAGGTGGGAAGGTGTACACACCTATTTCCAGCTCTGTGTTTAAAGGGCTAAGATAAGTGTCCCCATCTTGCTATCTGTGTGATCTGGCTAGAGACCTAACTCACTAGAAGCTCTCTGGTCTTCTCTGTAAAATAGAGATAATATCCTCCCATCAGACTGTTAAAGAGTGAGACAGTATTTGTGGGAATCCTTATAGAAATCCCTGTTGTAGGATTTGGCAGAGTATCATGTACCCTACCCACTGATCACTGTTTTAATTACTATTATGCTACCAGATGTGGGGAATTCTGTTGTCACCACCCCCATGTCTCCTCCAGTTTTTGTTACCTCGCATTACAGATGTCTTTAGAAGGAATTAAAAACTCCTTTGGGATAAGAAATGCACTACCTTTCTCTAAAAAAACCAAACCAAACTAAAAGAAAAAAAAGCAAAATCCCCAAAGAATTAAAAATAATTAGAATTTCATTGACCTCATCTTTTCGGTAATTTCAACTGTGCATTTCAGTGACATTTAGCAGTTTTACAGTGCTGTACAACCATCGTCACTATCTAGTTCCAAAACATTTTCATCACCCCCTAAGGGACCCATAACTATTTAAGCAGTCTCATATAATCCCTCCCTGACCCCACCCCTTTCACAGAATGTTATAATGTGGCCTTTTCTGTTTGGCTTCTTTCACTAAGCATGGTGTCTGCAATCTTCTTCCATGTTGTGACGTGTGTGGATCCTTTGTTCTATTCAACATCTGGATAATATTCTCTGGATAATATTTAATAATATAAAATAACATCTGGTCATTTTATATGTCTCTACACTCATCAATTCAGGGTCCTTCCACCTTTGGCTATTAAAAACACTGCTGATACAAGCAATAATCTGGAACTTTTCCTTTGAACACTGGTTTTCAATTTTTTCAAAAGTAAAATTGTATATTGTATGATAATTCTGTGCTTACATTTTTTGAGAAACTGTCAAACTCCTCTCTGCCATGAGTGTGCATTTTATGTTCATACCAACAATGGGTTCTAATTTCTTCATATTCTTTACAATGCCAGTTGCTGCTAATGCTGCTGCTGCTGCTGCTTCTTCTCCTTTCTCCTCCTCCTTCTCCTCCTTCTCTTTTTCCTATTGTTGTTGTTGTTGTTGTTATTATTATTATTATTATTGTAGTGATAATAATAAAATGAAATCATGCCTCCCTGTGGTTTGGGAATGTTTTATAGTACTAACTAGTTTTATAAGTATCTGTTTTCAAATTAACATATTAATGTTCCTAAACCTGTAACATTTCAAAGCTGTCTGAAAAAACACATATGCAGAATTTCTCATAAGATGAGATGCGAAGTGTCTTTTGACCACTGGAGTCTGTAATATGTGGCACGGCCTCGCCACTTTGTGCTAAGAAGAGGTGAGGTCTACCTTCTGTAATTCTCTAGCCTCTCTAATTACTTTTCTTTTGCTTTTAGAGATTTCCTCTGAGACTTCCAAAATGGCTTTTAGACACATTGGATAAGAGCTGGCACTTGCCTGCGAGGACTTCATACTCTCAGCTCTACCATCTTCCCATGGCATTTTGACTGCACTGAACCCAAGGGACCAGCTTTTCACAATGAGTGACGAGAAGAATCTGGGTGTGTCTCAAAAGTTGGTTTCACCTTCAAGAAGCACAAGTAGTTGTTCCTCCAAGCAAGGAAGCCGGCAGGTAAGGTTAAATTCCTGTGGGTCTTAACGTGCAAATTGAATCACTAGAATTTGCAGGTACAGATGTGTGTTCACTGGGAGACGCCACCTCTCGCTTAAGAGCAAGCCCTTGTCTTCATACCTGGTTACATGAAGAAAATTAGTTTACATTCCTCCCAGGTGCTGAGAACTGCATTTGACTCTTTGTGTTGTTTTGCTCAACCTTTGCAACTGTCTGCCAACACAGACACTAACATTCCCATTTTCCCTCAAAGGAAGCTCAATCATACAGACCAGATTACTTGCCCCAGTGAGGGCAGATGCCAAATGAGAGCTCAATCTCTTTTGCTCGAGGGCCTACCTTTTTCTTTTTAAAGATTTTTTTTTTATCTCTATTTTCTGTTTACGGGTGTTTTGCCTGCACATGTATCTGTGCAGCACATGTGTGTAGTGCTCTCAGAGGATGACAGGTACCATCAGTTTTCCGGAACTATTAGAGCTGGATATCAATTGCCATTCCACGATGATAGGAACTCGAACCCAGGTCCTCGGCAAAAGTGTTAAGTGTTCTTAACTGCAGAGCCATCTCTCCAGCTCCTCCCACCTTTCCTTATACCCTATTAACCAAAATAGCAGTTATCAGTTTCCCAATAATTACATTACTACCTTCACTTCCTTCCATTCACCAATATGTTGATGAATGCTTGCACCTCCAGCTTGTCTGTGAGTAGCTAAAGTTTCACCTGCTATTTTTTCCCTAATGAGATGAGGGAAGCTAGTAAACATGGGAAAGTGAGGAGTAAACGGTAAGACAGAGGAGAGAATCCCTAACTCCTGAGTAACTGTCCATGGTCACCGGTTGCTTCTTGGTTTCCTTTCCAGTATGGCTTTGTTGGCAGATCTGCTGGCATCCATTGGTAACCATAAGGGCATATTAATCACTGGCATCTGTCCTTGTTTCACCAAAGTGGTAGATGGGAGATCTGCAAGAAAGCTGGACTTCCAACCTGAGAGGCCTTTGAGTTGTTCAGTATTTACTGGCTCTGTGGGCTTTGCCCTGTGAGAAGTCTGGCCAAAGACTTTGCTTTTGTCCAGATTTGGAACCAATAATTAAGCAGTGGCCCACCTCGGGAACACTGTAAAATAGTGACTCAGCTGAGTGTCTCTTAGTGTCAGGGAGCTCGCCACCCACAAGTCCATGCTTTAAAGTTTGCTGTGGGCTTGACATGTAAGAAGCCCTTTAAGACCTTGTTTTCCTTCTCAGTATTTATCTTTGTGTGTATGTGCGCATGTGTCCATGCCTGTGAATATGGCTGCACCTGTGCCATGATGTCCATGTAGAGGTTGGGAGACAATCTCAGCTGTGGATTTTTATCTTCCACATTGAGACAATCTCTTCCTTGTTTTCTGCTGCTTAACACCAGACTGGATGGCCCAGGGACTCTCCTATCTCTGCCTCTCATCTAGTAAGAATGTTGACATTTCAGATGCTTGGGCTATGACCTGTCTAGAATGAACTGAGGTCCTCATGTTTGTGTGGTGTGTTGGCTAGTTTTTGTTGTTTTGTTTTGTCTTCTGTTATCAGTCTTACACAAACTCAGGTTATCTGAGAAGGTGGAACTTCAGAGGAGAAAATGCCTCCATTATATTGTAGGCAAGTCTGCCGGGGGAGTTTTCTTGATTAGTGCTTGTTGTAGGAGGGACCAGCCCACTGTAGGCAGTACCGCCTCCAGGCAGTACCACCCTTTGGTTGAATATGAAAGCAAACCAAGCACACCATAAGGAGCAAGTCAGTAAGCAGCATTCCTCCATAGTTTCTGTTTGGGTTCCTGCCTACAGGTTCCTACCCTGTTTGAGTTCTTGCCTTGGCTTCTCTTGGTGATGGACTATAATTAGGTTGTGAAAGCCAAATAAACTTTTGTTTCCAAGTTGCTTTTGGTTGTGGTCTTCCTTACAACAAAGAAAGCAAACTAGAACATGAGATAACTCCCCTGCCTCTGAGATTTTTTTTTCCCCTAAGATTAAGTTTGTTACTGCCTAATGCTAACACTGTGAGCCCCTAGAGATCTGCTCTCATGGGAGCGAGTGTGCCTGCCCACTTGGGCAGCCACCAGCAGTCTTTCCCATGTCTTCAGACAGCACTCAGGTTGGGAATGGAGCAGAGTGTGTGATTTCTCCTCCCACCCCAGGGACTTTCTTTAAAGCAGCATCTCTTCTTCTGCCCACCTTTGCTCCACAGGGAGGCAGTGCTCACTGAAGTAGGAAGTCCTCCCCAGAGGAGCTGTGTGCTCATCCTCAGGACTCTGACTCTCCCAGCGCATTCATTGGCATTGGTTGCTTTGGTTTTCACAAGGCTAGTTCCACTCCAAGTTTCATTAAAAATATCAAGAGGAACTTGCACCACTCAGTGCTTCAACTTTTCTTTTTTGACATTTATCAAATGGTCATCTTTTCTATTTAAGGCCTTCCACTTTAATTCTCATAACACAAACAACATGAACAAGTCACCCGGGAGAAAGGAACGTCTACAGAATTGCCACTATCAGATTCACTGGTAGGCATGTCTGGGGACATTGATTGTTGGTTGATGAGGAGGGGTGAGCCCACTGTGGGCAGTGCCATCACTATGCAGGTGGCCCAGGATGGTATAAGAAAGCAAGCTAATCAAGCCATTGAGGAGCAAGCCAGTGAGTAGTGTTCTTCAGGTTCTTGCCTGCAGTTCCTACCCTGACCTCCTTCTGTAATGAGGGCATATAAAACCAGTAACCCCTTTTTTTTTCCCAAGTTGCTTTTGGTGCTGATCTCATCAAAAGATAGCAAACTAAAATACTTTATTAGTGTGAATGTTTGTATTTCCTCTGTGGCAGAGAAAGTAGAGAATTCAATATATTTATTTCACGACTAGACTGAATTTAGTTGTAAACCCCTGTTGACTTTGGAGGAACCGTGCATCCGAGTCTCTCCACTGTCCCATTTTCTGACAAAGGTAAGTGCTCTGACCCAGGCTAGTACAGCTCTTCTGTCCTCGATGTGCCTGTCATCCATCATCAGTCTTTGCCTGCCTCACACACTGGCTGGGGCTCTGCTGCCATCTCAGGAGCCATGGAAGCTCTCCTTGGCTGGCCTTTTGGGGGCTCAGCCACTTCCATTGCATCTGTCAGCTGCTAAATAAAGCAAAGCAGCACATTTCCAGCCTTGTCACAGGATGCTCAAAACAGCAAGCTTTCGACAGCCACAGGCTGCACTGGAGACATGGTAAAACCGCAACTGTCAACAACACATGCAGCCACCTCCTGGTTTTGAAGGTGCCACTGTGAAACCCCTTTCAGGTCTATTTTTCTTTTATCCAGAGTGACGTCCCATGTGCACGTCACCGGCCGTTTTCTGTGGTGCTAGTTTTCCTTGTGTGCTCTGGACTGTGCTTAGAGCCTCATCTTGCATGTCTCCTGTGAAATCTATAGTCACCTGCCTTGGTTTGGGATAGGCTGTTGCCTGCCTTCTACTTACTCCCAGGGACTCTGATCCAGGGCAAGTCTCACATTGCATTGGGGACTCCTTTTCCATGGTAAGAATGGAATGCCCCAGATCCTCATCAGACCAGATAACCTGGCCCAGGTTCAGCTGCCTCCTTCCACGGCCCCGGATGAGCAGATGGCAGAACCTCCACTCACTATGCTGTGGGCAGTGCACCATCCTGGTTTGCAGCAGTGAGCCTGGCTCAGGTGGGGACCGTTTTAGCTCCCTCGACTCACAGAAGTAAGCCAACAAACACTTTTGCCCACAGTATGTTTTAAGTCTTTACTTTCTTTCAGACCCATGAAGACTTTCAGACTTTTATAAACATAATCTTTTTCCCCTTTAGCATTATTGAGGTGTGATTGACAAATGAAAATTATACATATTTATAGTCTATGCTACGCTCTTTTGATATTTGCATATGGTGTAAATGATAAACACAGTCCAGATAACAAATGTACCAATCCTCCTACATAGTTATAGCTGGCGTGTGGCTAGAAGAATGTTTAAGATCTGCTCTCCTAGACTCGGAGATGCTCAGTCTGTAGTGCTCAAGGACCTGGGCTCAACCTCCAGAAGCTACATAAAGTTGGGTGTGATGACAGACACTTGTGAAACCAGCACTGG
>CM052700.1:87161322-87203897 GCA_028551405.1 Uromys caudimaculatus
ATGTGTGAACATTGTCCCCGGGCCTCACCTGCACATGTGTGAACATTGCCCCCAGGCCTCACCTGCACATATGTGAACATTGTCCCTGGGCCTCACCTGCACATGTGTGGACATTGTCCTCTGGCCTCACCCGCACATGTGTGAACATTGTCCCCAGGCCTCACCTGCACATGTGTGAACATTGTCCCCAGGCCTCACCTGCACATGTGTGAACATTGTCCCCGGGCCTCGCCTGCACATGTGTGAACATTGTCCCCGGGCCTTACCTGTACACAGGTGAACATGCACACACAAGGAGACTTATTGTCCCTACAAGTGTCACAAATAGTTTTCCAGTTCCAGGAGCCCCACTGATAACAGAGTTCGAGAGTGCACGGGCCCTTCGTGTGAAATGTGAGTCCACCCTCCTGTAGCCTTCAAGCGGTCTAGATTCCTGATAGAAATAGTGTGTTAGCAGTCGCTACACTATATTCAGGGCCTAGTGATGACAGAAACATCTGTCCATGCTTGGGCACTATTTCTCTTTGAATATTCTCAGAGTGTAGTTGGCCAGCTCCACAGATGGCAGAGGCCACAGGTGGCCAGTGCAGTGTTCTCACCCATTGACCCCATGTCACACCTTAGATCTTCACAATTGCTTCTCTCTGAGTAACTGGAACCTTCAGCTTCAAACCTATGCCCTCATGTCCGCTAATCTACAAGTGTGCTGTGCCTTAATCCCACCTTCTGCTTCAGTGAGTTCAAGCTCTCACATGGCAGGTTTACATAAGATAATGCACAGTGTGCATTCCGGTTTTATCCATGTTGTCACAGATGTAAAGATGCCATCCTTTTAAAAGGCAGAATAATATTTCTCTCCAGAGAAAAGATATTATGTATGTCTATATGAGAAACTGTGGCGCACGCGCGTGCCCGCGTGTGTGTGTGTGTGCTAAGTGTGTATACATACTACATTTTCTTTTTCAGACTTCTTCTTTTACTTCATGAATATAAGACAGCCTAGAAGGGCAAACATTTTTACTATGCTTGGAGTCTGGGGCAGCAGGAAGAGGGAGGGCACTAAGAGCTTGAATTTACAACTCCATCTTGCACAGATACACATGCACACATATCACACAGATGTCTCACACTACATATATTACACACACATGGCACACATTTTGCACAGATCACACATACTGTACACATCGCACACATACATAGCACACTTACATACATCATACACGTGATATTTTAAAATAAGAATAAAACACCCTCTTGGTCATGGGACTCAGTCTTTCTAAATCCTTTTCTCTTGGTTCTTATCCAGCACAGATAGCTGCTGATCAGAGTCTCTATACCTTAAACTTTCTGTTTGTTAAGCTGACTTTGCTTGTCTTTGATTCTTTAATTAACTTGAACTTGTCCTATCTATACGCATGAGTAAAATGTCAGGGGCTCGTGCACTTCCTTGTAGACCCCCGCATGCGTGTATCTCTCGCTTCTGTGTCGCTCTTCTGTGCATGTATGTATGCAGTTCTATGTAGCTACTCCCCTGTTCATGTGTCTGTGTTAAATGAACTTGGTTTCTTGAAGGAGAGAATGAGAACTGAGTGAAATAGTACACGAAAGTGTCTGGGCTGGCACCTGAGGGATGCTCAGTGCCTGAGGATCAAGTGAGTGAGTGACGAGGCGTGTGGTTGCTAGGCAGAAAGATGCCTTTGCAGGCTGTTCTGCGGATTCATGAAGCAGGTGAAGAGGTGTATAAATAGGAGAGAGAATTGCTATTTTTAAACTTATAAAATAGGAGTAATTATAATTTCCTTTTGTCTTTTCCCCACTCCCCCCCTTCTATTCCTGCCTAGAAATGTCAAAGCACTGCATTTTAGAAGCCAGACGGGGCTAGACAAAATGAGTGGGTATGGCTTGTCTTTATTAGAAGAGCCCAGTAGCCAAGGTGTATTTTGGTTTTGGTTGGTTCTGGGTTTTTTGTATATTGTTTCAACTCCTTCGATTGAGAAGGTACTACTGAAGATGCTTGAGCACGAGATGTAAAACTATGAAGGACAGAGGAGCCAGACAGAGCCTCACAGATAAGAGACCAGCCGATGCGAAGCCCTGGGTGGATCGAGGTCGTAGCTCCCATTCTTTAATGAGATGTTAGCACTTGGCGTGCACATCAGAGATCAGAAATAAGTTATGCTAAAACAGTTCACAAGCGTGCTCCCACCTCAGCCTGGGACTTGAAAGGGAGAGATGTATTCCGGGTGAGTCTCCCCGTGGTGACTCAGCTTGCTCTGTCACCCGCTGTCCTTGGGCTAATCTTTGGTGGCATTTGAGCTCCTTCAGGGTCACCCAATAAGAATTAATTTATGCAGCCATTAGCTGATGCTACACCTCAGAAACCACAACCAGTCTGGGCTCCATGCCAAAATCTATAGAACTGGTATGTTGAATGGGAGAGAATTTGTCAAGTTTTGCACAACAAAGTATAATGATCAGGTGTTGACATTTTCAGTTGAGCATCGAACATGCTGAGATCCAAGGTGGGTGTGGTAGTGTATGCCTATAATCACACTACTTGGAAGACTGAGGCAGGAGGATTGCAAGTTTGATACCAGCCTGGGCCATAAAACTCTGTCAAGGAGAAGGAAGAAGTGAAGGGAAAGGAAGAAGAGGAAGTGAATGCAGTCACATTGATTATTTTAATTTAGAGGCACTGAATTTGATCAGGTTCCTTATTAATGTGTGGACTACATCAGCACTATGAAACGTTAAGGCGGCATGGCTATGGGACCCTTCTGTCATGCCACACTGTCTTCCAGTGCCGCCTTGGTTCCTTTCCTGTTGCTATCACCGGATATCTGAGACTGATGGTTTCTAAAGAATAAAGAATAATTTATTTGGCTCTGGAGTTGGGGAAGTCCAAAAGTGAGAGTCACACCGTGCTGCTTGAATTCATGGCAGAAAGCAGAAGTCACAAAGCACCAGGAGTATCAGAACCAACATTTCCAACAATCCGCTTTAGGTAACTAATGGAGAAGTCACTCCAGAAAGAAAGGCAGCTGTCCCCTTTTAATGACTTTGATGCCGATCTTTGAGAGCAGTGGGGACATCCTGGGTCCTGACCTGCATGACTCAAGGACTTGGGTGCTGGGCAGTCAGTGGCCACTAGGAGGTCAGCTTGAGACAGTAGCTCCAAGTTCAGTGTTCGTGCTGATTATGGTCAAAGACATGAGCTGTACTCTGTGGCTGTAATCAAAGTGAGAGCGTCATTAAGAAAAATCGGGAAATGAAAGAAAATGGAGAGAGACTCCTGAGAGTAGGAGGGGTCCCACCAGACAAAGACTGAGATCATTTTTATTGGATCGAGTGGGTCTATCACAGGCCGAGTTATGGGGACCACACAACACTCTATGCGTGTTCCTCTGGGGCAACCAGGGAGATGGCCTCGGACTGTTCATGTGCTGCTTACCCAGTTAGGGTGGTGGTCTTACATCAAAGCCCCCTTCTGTCCATGTCTGACCCATGCTTCCTTAGCTGCTGACCTGGGCTCATCTATTGGCCTGGCTGGCATTGTTACACACTGACGCTGCAGGTGTTGCTGGCTGATAATTGAAATATTCTTCATTGAAATATCCTTTTATTGTTCTCACATTGATGGGGCCAGCTTGTGGTTTTACTCTGGGCCTTTTCCATGTTATGGCCGAGGGGGAGTTAACTCCTGCCTCAACTTGGTCACTTCTTAAAGGTCCTACCTCCCCACACCCCACAATGACAAAGTTCAACATAAGTTTCAGGGTGTCAAACAATATAACCATAGCAAATAGTCATAGAATATTAAGGACAGCAAACATATTAGCTCTGGAGCCAGAGGGCCTGGGCTTAAATCTTGGACTGTACACAAACCTGTCCAAGGTACCCTCTGTGTGCCTCGGTTCCTCATTAGGTTGCGCAAATTGCCAGATTCCACAGGACCTGCTGTGGAAGTGTCTGACAAACAGACCACACTTTTTCTATAAGCTTGGAAGTGCCAGGGATCCTCAAGTCACCCCACGGGTGGCTGCTTCCCTGCCTCATCCTTGGAGCTGTGAGGCAGTGATAGGATAGGGGCTTAGCTTATATCTAGGCCACAATGAGAGGAAGAGTCAGCAAGGGATACTGCCAGTCAGGACCACCCAGGAGCATCTTTGCAGCTTCCGGTATCTCCTCATACTGTCCTCGCGAATCCCAAAATGGCTAATGAAGTCCCGATTGTTTGTCTTGCTGTGGAAAGGAAATATGGATATTTCTGATATTGACTGCTGTGTCTAAAGTCAGGGGAACAAGGGGCCATCTATTTGGAAAGCACTATTTTTAGATGCTAGAAGTGCCTTCAGAAGTCAGTTCAAGGTCCACATGTCTTGTATAAATGGTTGTTTAGAAAGGCCTCTGTAACCAGCACCTCTGGGAGTGGGAGGCAGAACAGGAAGGCAGGTGAAGTAGTCTGTGGGCCCAGGTTTGCAGAGAGCTCTCTTTCTGGATGGCTAAGCAGAGGAAAAGACTCAGCTATCTTTTTCTGTTTTCATTTTCCAGGCTTATTTTCTGGGTCCTTTACTTCTTTTTTCTGCCAGCCTTTTGGCCATGGCTATTTTGTGATGTTATGTTCTGGATGTAGGAAGGGTGACAGAATAAAAATTAATTCACAGTACACTTTCCCACTGAGGCGTGCAGAGAAGCAGACATTCAATAGGGGAAGGGGTTAAAGCATTAGCGACGACGGTGACAAGGACAAAGGCTCTTGTTCCTCCTTGCATCTACAGAGGCCGGGCTGTTATCCATGCTTGGTCAAAAGAGCAGGGGAACCTGAACCGTAGTCGCTTCCAAAGTTCCCAACCTGGCTGTTCTGATCTGTGGTTCTGGAATAAAAGGCAGCAAGCAGGAACTAGTAGACTGCTTTGTGGATAAGGGAATCAGATGTTCTTGTACAGGATCTGGGTTTAGTTCCCAGCACCAACATGAAAGCTTGCAAGAAACTCCAGCCCCAGTGAGTCCAGATCCTCTTCTGGCTTCAAGCACGTGTGGTGCCAGACAGACAGACGTACAAGCCAACACCCATGCACGGAATTAAAAATGAAAGAAAAAGCAGGCCGGGTGGTGGTGGCACACGCCTTTAATCCCAGCACTTGGGAGGCAGAGGCAGGCGGATTTCTGAGTTCGAGGCCAGCCTGGTCTACAGAGTGAGTTCCAGGACAGCCAGAGCTACACAGAGAAACCCTGTCTCGAAAAACCAAAAAAATAAATAAATAAATAAATAAATAAAAAAGAAAAGAAAAAGCAGCAAAGATAGCTTTCTCTGTTTCAGAATCACTGCCTTATTCAAAACCTTCTTGAATTGCCTTAAGAAAATAAATATATTTCTCTACAATTGGCAGTAGCCACAGTGCAGGTCATGGGAAGGAAGAACCAGAACTCAGGTGTCCCAGGGGGGAGCATGTCTTCCCAGCTATGCAGTGCCTGGATCACTCCTGAGATGCTTGAGCTGCAACCTTGAGCTGAGCCGGCTCTACAGCTCTTTCTCATGGAAGAAAAAATCTACTTCAGTGATTCGGTGATGGAAGTCAAGATGGCTCAGCCACTAAAAGTGTTTGCCACACAGGGCTGACAGCCTGAGCTGGATCCCAGGAACCTACTAAAACAAACAACCTGGGTGTGGTTGTAAGCATCTATAATGCCTGTGCTCTTACCAGAAAATGGAGGCAGAGATGAGAGAGTCCCAGTGCTAACGAGTGTAGAGTATGAAGTGCAGTAGGAACGAGAGAGACCTTGCTTCAACATGGTAGAGAGCCTTTACTCCTGAAAGTTGTCCTCGGACCTCCACATGCACAGTGTGGCATGCATAGCCTCACACATCACACATGCATAGGCACACAAAAACAAATAAAAGTAAAACAATGCTAATGGCCCAGAACAAGGCCAAACAGAAGACACCTAGACATTGGTAGAAGAGTAGTGAGCATTTTCTGCCTTCCAGAATAATCTGGTCTGCCTCTGGATGCTGACCTCGGCACTGAATCTAGCCATATTCCTCTCTACCTTTCACAGGGGTAGCTGAGTCAGATGTCCTGGCGCATCTCTGACCTCATTCTCTCCTTTGCCTAGTGTTGTTTGGTTGAATACTGTCCCCTAAAAGAGAGGTGCACATATTCACCCTCACAACCTGTGAATAGAATATACACTGCAAAGGGGGACCTTAGTCGATGTAGTTAATTTAAGGACCTTGAAAGGGCAGGACATCCTTAATTGCCTAAAGAGCCCTAAATTAATCAGCAAGAAATCTGCCCAGGAGAAACACATAGAGAGCGTGATGTGAACATGGAAGTGGGTGTGGTCAGGAGCAACAAGCTGAGGAGCAGCTGGGAAGCTGCAGCCTCAGAGACCAGGACAGCCCAAGACAGTCTTCCCTCTGACCTCCAGAGGGAGCCTGGCTCTGCCTACACCAGGTTTGGGATTTCTGGCCTCTAGCATTGTTGAAGAATTTTATAGTTCAAAGCTGGGTGGTCATAGAATAGGCCTATAATTCTAGCACATAGGAGGCTGAGAGAGGAGGAGCCTACGTTTGAGGGCAGCCTGGGCTATATATAGCAAGACCTCATCTCAAAATCAAAACCAGAAGGAGATTTATTGGTTGAAACTTTAAGCCACTAAGTTTGTGGCCATTTGCCACAACAGCCTCAGAAAATTATTTCTCTCTGCTTAGAGTCCCAACTCAAGTCCAAAGGCTTGACACTTTGGGGACGGTGCCTGCCTGAGCCTCTGCTACAGTGTGTGAAGCCCTCATCTGGCACCTACAGACTTTCAATCTGGGATTCCTTTGCATTTCTCATGTGTGCTAACCTCCCGAGTGCCATTGCTTGGTGATATGTCTCAGCATTTCTAGTGGGGGTACTAAGTGTGAGACCTTTTTGGATGGGAAGGTTTGCCATTTTAAATGCCTGTGGCCTACGCCTGTGATTCTAAGTCACATACAAAGCATTTCTCAGAAGCTGCAGAAGCTTCCCTGTTTTGATTACAAACTTCCACTAGCTGTCTGAGCACTCTGAGATAGAGACTAGAGAACGCCGTGGGCATCTAGTGTGATCATGGGTTTCTCGAGAGATACCAAGCATTGTCACTGAGTGCCACTGTGTTTTCTCTGAGTACAGAGTCTGCAGTTTGTTTGTTTGTTTGTTTTATTTCCAGTGTTCAGATACCACAGGGCACTGTATGATACAAAAGTTTTTTTTTTTTTTAAATCAAAAGGTAATTAAGATAGATTTAAAAAGGAATGTTTCAAGATAGAAGAAACAAAATGGTCATACCTTCTTCCTGTTGGCCCCCAACCCATTCACATGGGCTCTGCTGGGGAGTTCCCGCCCCACCTAAGGGTGCTGAGTTAGCCCAGTCTCCTCTGTGGCAGGCTGGCTGCCACCTTAGAAAAGTCATTTTGAGAAAGGAGATGGAGAAAGGGTGCAAAAGGTTTTGAGTCCTGGTCCCCAAAAGCCTCTCAATTTTGTGACCCCAAGGTAATTGATTTCACTTAGATTCTTAGGCGAAAGAACTTAACAGGTCATATCCTCCTTCAAATCTGAATTTCAAAGCAGACATTTCATGACTCTGGGGGAAAGCCACTGATTACAAAAGATACAAATGAAAGAAGGCCAGAATAGGTTCAGTGTCCCTGGGTAGGGAAATCAATGTCTGTCTAGGTGTGTGTGGTGGGACAGGGGCAGGGTCAGGGTCAGGGAGTTGGGTGTCTCTGGAGGGATTCCACTGGGTCCTACTGCACTTTTGGATATTCCTGTCCAGAGATGATGTCCAGCTGCAAGGTTCTGTGAACCCACAGATGCGTCTTGTTGCTTAGCAGTTAAGTCATGGGCAAGCTACTTTGGACTTCAGTGATGGTCCCCTTCTGCGTGATGAAGGCATACAGGACACTCCACTCCCTTTATTACTGTCAGGACCACCATCATAAGAGCTGTGGACATCCACCACACCATGGTGGGCTGCTGTTGGGCAGCATGGCTCCTGGGTGTCTCCATCATTAGTAGTAGCAATATCGCCGCCAAGGCCTGTTTACAGAACGTTTGTGGGAAATGAGGAGATGTGTAAAGGATGTTTTTATAGTTGTTAAGCCTTTATGCTATTCGAGGAACATCTAGCAATATCAATAACTTCCAAATATAGCTGAGGAGCCTAAAAAGTGCTAAAGTAATTACTGCTATAATGCTAAGTGACTCATCCGCTGGCTGGAGACAGTCATTGCATGTGTGCTAAGGTTGCTTAAAATGGTATTTTAAATATAAAACTGCCTGTGGTCAGTACAGTTGCAATAAGCATGTGTCTCTTCTTTGGAAACCCAAGGTGGTGTTAGGCGGAGCGGTGGGACAGTTGACAGCTCTCTTGGTGTCCTTTCCCCCCCCCCATCATCCTTATCACCCATGATTTCTGAAGGGACTGGGGGTTCCTAGAATTCTTCCAGTGAGTGTCTGTGTTCTGTAACTGGCCAGGTAATAAACCTGGGAGCATTTGGGGGCCTGGATCCTCTGGGTGTTTCTCTCCCAGCTCTCTCTGCCTCTGTGATGGGAGAGAAAGCCAGTGCCCGTTGGCATGTCGTGACTGAGGATCCCCAAACAGCCTTCAGAATCAACATGAGCTCACGCATGCTTATCCCCTTCTAGAATCTTCTATCCTGAAGTCAGATTGCCTGAGGTGATATCATTAAAGCTGTGCTTCCCAGGGCATGGGTTTCTGACAAGATTTAGATGAGGTCTTAGAGTTCATTTATTCAGACCTCTCTCTCTCAAACTTAGCATCTTTTCTGTCCTCCTAGACCAGGCACCATTAGCCTTTGATGGAGCACTCTCTCTGATGGAGCACTCCAGGGACTAAGGAGTACTCTTTCCTGGAGCAGCTGTGTCCCTGTTGATTTATTGTTTAGATGGTCTCTAAGGGCTTGGGGCTCTACTCATCAGTCCGGTTTTCTCCTTGGAGTCTATGTCCTTTGGAGCCTGGTCTTCTGGAAGTAGTTTAACCAGTGACTAACACTCAGCCCCTTCCCCACCTGTGAATTAGGATTTGTGTCCAGAGGAACTCCCCTCTCCAGTCCTTGGACTGAGATGCGTGTTCACAGGATCTCCCAGTGATTTCAGTTGCATTTGACCCTCACACACCAATCTGCCTCTGAATATTTTTCTTTTTCT
This sequence comes from Uromys caudimaculatus, assembly GCA_028551405.1. Taxonomy (NCBI): domain Eukaryota; kingdom Metazoa; phylum Chordata; class Mammalia; order Rodentia; family Muridae; genus Uromys; species Uromys caudimaculatus. Next base: position 87,170,523 of record CM052700.1, read on the forward strand.
TTCTTTCTATTGCTCTTTGGCCAAATGGCGCTTGTAAAACCTTAGTGGAGAGACACTTAACAAAAGGTGACTCCAGCTCTCAGTGATTGCAGTCTAAGTACACAGTTGGTCTGACATCAGAGTGGTTGTTCTGCTGACAGGTACTTCCATGTGCCCAAAGAAAAATCATGAAGGTAGTGTTACTGATCTTTAGCCTTTCGTGATAGTCTTTTCATGATCAAAATGCCTTTAAACTCATTGATGGGTGTAATTAGCAGCCATGTGATTTAATGCTGGACATTGCCCTCTGGGTTTTAAAAACCTGGTAAACTGATAACAGACTAATTAGAACAGCCTGCTCTTCAGTCCTGCCAGATTCCTTTCCACACTTCTCAGCTGCAGGAAGAATGGAAGTTTCAGTTATTTCTATTTCTGATATCACAGCCAGGGGAGCCGAGAACTGGGCATGTGCGAGGGGCCTGGGAGCCGAGCAGTGTGCACACAGCTGTGCTGGCAGGAAGCAGCGCTTGCAATCCGTGCACTCAGCACTATGGAAATGAACTTGGCCCACTCAGAGCATGAATCAATGCCTAGCCGCCTTTCTAATCACAGAGCAGCTTGCTATCTTTGGCACTTTTTAGACGTTCTGTAAAATAGACTGAACTCAATGTCAGATGATGGCCAGATCGGCCTCGTTTGAGCTTTAGCTTCAGAAGTCTTGAGAAACGGCAGGCACATTTCTCCCTCTGTCTCATGGTCTTGATGACCTTTCAGCCTGGTCCATGCAGGATGAGACATTAACCCAGGCATATTAGGCTCAGTATTAGGCTCAGTGAGCGGAGTTAGCCATTGCAAGACCTTGACCTCTTGGTGGCCCAAATCTGTCCTGTAGTGTGTCTCAGGTATTCACTTCACTCTGGGTGCATGCCCTATCTTCAAATCATGGTGTGTGGAGGGCACCAAGTGCCACTCCCCCACAGTCCCTTTAGCCTGGAGCACTGGCATCTCATTTTTTTTTTTAAAATTACATTGGTTTGTGTTTGTGAGTTTCTGTGTTTCTCTCTGTGTATACACAGGTGTGTTTAGGAACACACACGTGCACACATGCGTTGCCCCGGCACATGTGTGGAGATCTGAGGACAACTTCCTGGAGTCTGTTCTCTCCTATCATGGCTTTTCTTCCAGGGCTTGAACTCAAGTTTTTAGGCTTGATGGTAACTACCTTCATCCACTGAACCATTTCCCCAGCCCGCAACTGATTTTTTTTTTCTGCTCTGAAAAGCAGTTCACTAGAATACCACACTCAGTGGGCACCCAGGGCCCTTTCCATAGGCTCCCGCTCTCGGATTTGCTCAGCTGATACTTACTGAGGACACCGAGGCTAATGAACAAGACTAGTAAGGCAAGGAACCCACATTCTAGCTGGACAAGCAGGCAGTGTGAGCTGGGTTTTCATTATTACTACTTCTCTTCAGAGGAGGGAGGGGCTTTCTTCAGGGGAGAGAAGGTTTGAGGAGAAATAGAAATTCACCAGAGGAAGTTAGACAGGAGTTCAGGCAGAAAGTGCAAATAGGTAAAAAGTTAGCATCAGTGAAATGCATGGGCTGATTTCCTACACACTTGATAGCCTGTGACCAGAGAGGCAGGAGCTCTGAGCAGGCCAGGACTTCTGAGACCCTTCTTCTAGAGTCTAAAGGCGGGCCAGTTCCAGGATTCTCCCCCAGTGTTCCCCTACCACTTAGGACTTCTTTTTCCTTGTTCATTGGAATTTACACATCTAAAGATGGTAAAAATAACACTTGACAATGAGGGCAGAATAATTAAACCTCATAGGCTGTGCCATGGGGTGGCTGTAGCACTTGGCAGCTTTACCACAGCAGGAAATTTACCTCATTCTCTTCCTCACTTTCTACATTAAAGAATCCTAATAAACATGATCTTGAAGGGTTACACAAGGGCTAAGCCTGATAATAAAGTATGTGTCAACTATGACATTAGCCACAGTAACAGTTTCTCTGACTTTTTCAGTGTGTTTATTAATAACTACTACGGACTATTTTAGGTCGATGAACTGGAAAAAAGGCTCATGGTTGTGTGGGTCTAGAATGTGCTCTCCAGTCCTTTTGTGGTGGTGTTACAATATTCATTTTTCTGTGTTTCAAACACCTCTGTGTTTGGTATTTTTGTAACTCAGGTGGCGTGTTATGAACTGTGACTGCAACTTAACCCCTTCTTGTGAAGCCAACTACCTAGTGTCATTTACTTGAGTCAAGAGTTTAACCTATTGTCTTGACTGGAAACTGCAACAAATACCACATGGAGAATCCTCTTAGTGGCTAACCTGTATGTGCCACGCTGCTGGAGTTGTACACAAATTGAAGAAGAAGATCTCTATGGGAAGAAAATACCAAAACTCTGGGGCTCAAATGAAAAATCAGTAACTTATGATTGAATTAAATGGTAAATTATCTAGTAATGCACAGTGTTTACTTTACCACTGAGTAGACTACTGCCGAGCAGACTTACGGCTGAACTGAGCTATACCCCAACTCTTTCTGGTCGACTGACATCAAGCAAGTCCTTATTTACAAAGATGTGTCATAGTGCTTGCAAAATCTTTCTGGATATGGGACATCCATGTCATTGCACAAGGCTGAGGAGTCAGGAAGTTTCTTATTGTCTCATTGTCCCTTCACTTGAAGCTGAGATACAAGAGACTTTTCCCCAACACTGTCAACCAACAGTGCCCCAGGTTCCCCAGTCTCAGAAGGAACAGCTTCAAGCCACTGTCAACCTCAGAGTTAGAGGGTGCTTCTTAGCTGTCACCTGCTAGCTCAGTGGTGACTTGGGAAGAAGCAAGCATTTGAATGAATACAGGGCCTATGAAAGGCATTTGAGCCTTCTCTCCTAGCTAAGGAGAGCCTGCCCTTTCTTCATGGGGTAAATCTGCCTGCCAACACTTTCAAGTTCTTAACCTAGGAAGAAGACGAAACATACAAAAAACAGATGACAGGAAAATAAATATAAGTCCTTCTTCACTTGTTGACTTGAAGGAAGAGCGAACCTACTGTAGCCCCCTGCCCTTCATGCACCTTATCTCCAGAATTCTGGGGCACCTCCTTTCTAACCTGAGTCAGTAAAGCCACTTTTGAATTCTATTCTTCTTTCCCATTCAGCCACAGGTAAGACTGTATCCACGTTTCCCCCATTTTGGGAAGCATGGAGTAACGGCTGACATTTGCACTGAGCACAAGGAGAGGAACTGAGCAGATGTGCCTGGCTGCTCTAGAGTTAGTGCTCTGCACTTTGCCTTCTGCCTGGGAGTCTGAGGACAACCCCAAAGGCTGATCCACTTGAGCGCTTTCCAGAGGGCTGCGGCTTGGCCTTTCATGTGATGGTACCACACATGTATACCTTTCACAAAAATGGGTCTGTTGTGTGTCTTCTGAAAACAGTCATTTGGCCCAAGGACACTGGGAGCAATTCAAATGTGCCCCACAATCTAGCCTTCCAGGGAACTCGAGTCTAGCTTTTGTTCCACAACTGGAGTTAGTTATCAGGTGCCTGCTGTTCACAAGACAGGAGGAAATGGGAGGTGCTCTCAAGGGGCTCCTGCCCATTATGGATTAACCCTGGAGTGATGGAGTGAGGGTGGAGGAATGCCTTCCTCTGGAGAAGCATCATTGCAGGGCCTGAGAGAGTCACAGCACTGAAACAGGTAAAACACAATTCTAGAAGTGGCTTTCCAAGCCAAAGCAAATGATTTCAGGATCGTTTGGTGTTCTGCAGACAGTGTGCTGCTTATCACTAAATAGGCATTTTCCAGTTATTGTCTGGGCGTAACTGAGTGGCTGAACAGCTGCTGGTGGTTATTATAACAAAATCTCATTCAGTGCTGCTACCTCACCAGAAAGTTTCTCTACATTAAACACTGAATACCACCCAATCCCCCCTTTTAACCATTAAAGAAATCCCTTTTACAGCTGCAGATTCTGAGATACCTCCAGTGGTTATTTTTAAAAACTAGGATGTGTCTTTATCTCCATTCACAGTGAAAAGGGCTCAGATAAAAGGCAGATTAACAAAGAATTCAGTGGCTAATGCAGGGCAGGGTCCTGTTGCTAGAGAGGATGTGCTGGCTGGGAAGGAAGGGAAAGAGCCCAGCAGGGCCTCTCCCCGCCCTCTGCCCTGGGGCGGGTCCAGATTTACCTTCTGATTCCTGACATCCACTCATTGGCCTCTGGCTGTGCCATCTGCCCAGGGGTTGGAGCTATAACTCAAAGCCAGTGTCTACACGAGATCTTTTCCAGAATCATACGTATGCAAAACTATATTACCCATTGTGGGAAATATTTTATATCTAGTGTGTGTATCCAGACTCAAGTTGTATTCCAGTGTGTGCATTCCATGTGTATTATGACCTAATTACTCCTCCTCCTCCTCCTCCTCCTCCTCCTCTTCCTCCTCTTCTTCTTCTTCTTCTTCATCATTATCATCATCATCATCTATCCTACTCCCAAGGATATTACCAATTTTGGTTTATCTGGCACAGATTCAGCAATGACTTAAGTATTTTAAAAGAAAATTTCAGAATTTTTATTGTTTTTCTTTTGATTACTTTTGAAATTTGTTTTCACTCAGTTGGAATAAACTCAATAGCCAATGATGGGGGTTTAATTAAAGCAGCCATCTGCGCCCTTCAAGACTGAAAAGAACCCAGGCCAAGGATACAAGGAGTTTGTTGTTGTTTGTGTTGCTTGGTTTTTTGTTGTTGTTGTTGTTGCTTTGTGTTTTTATTTCTTGATGTGTGACACAGACAGCCTCAGACTCGCAAGTCCTGGGATTGTAGCATATCTTAAAAAGAAAAGTCTCTTGGATAAGAAAGGGGGGAGTTAAAAATTCCTGGGAGAAAGAGGTGAAAATACTTCAGACAAAACTCTTTCCGATGTTTCTGCATTTCTTCATTTCTGCTACTTCAGCCCTAGAATATTTTTCCATTTTTTTTCTTTTTTTTTTGTAACATCTCTTTTTTTTTTTGATACTTTATTTACATTTCAAATGTTTCCCCCTTTCCAGGTCTCCCCTTTGGAAACCCCCTATCCCATCCTCCCTCCCCTGCCTCTATGAGGGTGCTCCCTACCCACCTACCCACTCCTGTTTCCCTCCCTGACATTCCCCTATACTGGGGCATCTAACACTCTCAGACCCATGGGCCTCTCCTCCCACTGATGGTCAACAAGGCCCTCCTCTGCCACATATGTGGTCAACACTATGGGTCCCTCCATGTGTATTCTTTGGTTGGTGGTCCAGTCTTCGGGAGCACTGGGGGGGTCAGGTCAGTTGACACTGTTGCTCCCTCCCCAAGGGTTGCAAACTCCCTCAGTTCCTTCAGTCCCTTCTCCAACTCCTCCATCTGGAATCCCATGCTCAGTCCAACAGTTACTGTGAATTGAATCAAACTGAATTGAATCATGGGTATTCTGAACTTTTGGGCTAATATCCACTTATCAGTGAGTACATACCATGTTCATTCTTTTGTGACTGAGTTACCTCGCTCAGGATGATATTTTCAAGTTCCATCCATTTGCCTGCGAATTTCATGAAGTCATTGTTTTTAATAGCTGAGTAGTACTCCATTGTGTAGATGTACCACATTTTCTGTATCCATTCCTCTGTTGAGGGACATCTGGGTTGTTTCTAGCTTCTGGCTATTATAAATATCAGCCCCTAGAATTTGAAGACAATTATCCATGGAACCACTGTTTCCAGTCAGCTTGAAAGGCTCTCAGGCTTGCATCTAGTTCCATTTTTACAGATACTTCCCTTTCAAAGATTTATATATTTTTTATTTATGTCCATGTGCCTCTGTGTGTGTGTGTGTGTGTGTGTGTGTGTGTGTGTGTGTGTGTGTGTGTGTGTGTATGTCACAGGCGTGTAGTGCCCATGGAGGCCTGAAGGGGTGGGGGTGATATCTCCTGGGGCTAGAGTTCAGGCAGTTGTTATCCACCTGATGTGGTGCTGGGATCAGAACTCAGATCCTGTCAGAGCCACAGGTGCCCCACCTTTCAGCCATTCCTTAGGCTCTCCTAACATGCACACTGCACAGACACGTACAGCTTCTTGCTGACATATTTGGTTAACATTAGACTGAGGTCTGCTGACTGAACAGTAACCACGGATGACATCAAAATGAGCAAAAATAGAATTTATAGTAAGATCTTTCCCTTCAACTGTACTGTCAAGGTTCAAAGACTTAAAAAAAGAGAGATGGTCGTTTAAAATAAAAAGAGCTTTTTAAAAAACCCAATTTGATGCCACTAAACTACAGCTTTGAATCTATAAAAGTCCAAGAATGGATGGAAATTAAATTTATATTTCTTTCTTATCAAATGTATCCAGGCTCTCTGTCTTGGGTCATTTCTCAGTAGCTTGCTGCCTAGTGTTACTGTCTTTTAAGGTGTGACACTTGGCCTGTATTCTTTCATTGGAACAGGACAGCTGGGAAGTGGTGGAAGGACTGAGGGGGGAGATGACTTACACCCAAGAGCCGCCTGTGCAGAAAGGATTTTTGCTGAAAAAGAGGAAATGGCCCTTAAAAGGCTGGCACAAGGTAAGACATCAGTGGTGGCTACTCCTTGGCAGGCACACACTACCCCACTTAGTCTTAAGTTTGAGAACTCTTATTCTATCTGAATTTGGAGACCAGAGGAGGGATGTTAGCATGTACATCTTGCTAAGTTTTGTTTACTTCCCCACAGAGATTCTTCTGCCTGGAAAAGGGAATCTTGAAATATGCCAAGAGCCAAACTGATGTAAGTTCTTCTTAGCCCAGCGTGATACTGAAGACGTGTGCAGGGTGTTTGAGGTCAGCCCAGAGCCTCGGTGACACAAAGCCCCCTCTCCACCCCACCCTGACCCCTGCTGTCTTAGCTCTCGATCTGGGTGAGATCCATTCACCACCTGGAGAGGGGGCAGGACACCATACTGGGTTCCATAGGTCTGCTCTGGTTTTAGCTAATTATAGGGACAGAGCATTGGCAAGTGTCCTTCCCACTCTCATGGTGACTGGGGGGCTTGGTGGAGAAAGCCATGGCTAATGTGGACTTCCTCTTGAGTTAACCCTAGGAGGTTGGCCTAGAGGGTTCTGAGTGACCAGTGGGCCAGTCTCACAGGGCGCTCTCTCCTCTTTTTGGCTGTTCAAGTCCTCCCTAGTTTGTCTCTATTCTTCCCTTTAAGTCATTTATGGATGACTGTAGACAGCAAGCACCGTCCAGGGGAGGCAATGGCTCTCGCACTGCCTTAGAGTCAACTCATGGTGTTTCTGCTCCTTTTCTTACATCCTGGCTATGAAAACTCATATTGAGCTTTCTGTCCTTCAGCCTCTTCATCTGTGAAATAAGGCCAGTGCTTCTCCCATTCAGAGAAAGAATACAGTCCATGTGCAACTCTTAACTGGGTCCAGCTTGCATGGAGGGCTCCATCAATCACAGCGTCCAGGCTTAGCATTGGCGGATGTAGAAGATGAGGTGGGAGGGGTTTGGGGAGAATGTGACAACCGCCTTGACTACCGTGACTCTTACACAGCCCTCCCTGTGCTTCTGTAGATTGAGAGAGAGAAGCTGCATGGCTGCATTGACGTGGGGCTCTCTGTGATGTCTGTGAAGAAGTCGTCTAAGTGTATAGACCTTGACACCGAGGAGCACATCTACCACCTGAAGGTGAGGCTTCAACCAGGGCCTGGCTCCCACCATGCAGCCGCCCCCAGGGCTATTGGTTGGGAGGTTGTCTGAGGCAGAGTTTTGCTGTCTTGCCCACTCTGGCTTCAAATTCCTAGGCTTCAGTACTCTGCAGCTTCAGCTTCCTGAGTTGCTAGGCCTACAGGCACCACTCTCCCAGCCTGCTTGTGCAGAGGCCTTTCTACTGCCATCCACTGACCATCACCATGCTGCTGGTGATGACTCTGGGACAGCCATTCCACCTGTGGGCAGTTTTCATCACCAAAGTATCCTTAAGGGGTACTTTTGATGTTAGGGTGGGTCAGGTTTTTCTTGGCTGTGTAGGACTCTCTCTCTCACACTGCTTGAATAGTTAATGTCCTTGTCACCATTCCCAATGTTACCACTCCTCCCCAGTGACAACAATGAATGACAAAAGCACCTTCATGTGCCCCTTCCCCCAGACTGTGTGTCTTTAGTATAGAATCATTTACCCTAGAATAAAATACGCTCTCCGAAGGATAGTATTTACTGTGTAGACCCCTGACTTATGACTTTAGCCAATTTTATAAAGACTTTGTTAGAATCCTCATATTGTGGCGAAATATCAATTTTTCCTCAAGTGGTCGTTGGCAAATCTTATGGCTCAAAGCTTCCTACCCACTGCCTTTCTCCTGAAGGTGGGTGACATCATGGAGACATTGAGCATGAGGCCCAGGGCAATGTCAGCTCCTACGTGACTGCTTGCTGGTGTTAAACTTTGACCAGTCATTTAATTCTTGAAAACCTGTCTTCTTGTTGTTGTTTTTACCTTACCCCACCTCCACCCTCTGTAAAAATATGAAAGAGTGTGTGTTTAAGGTTTGTCACAATTCCTTGGGGGTCAGTAAGTTTAATAAGTTTATCATTGTTTATAATGGTTAGGCAGTGCCTGAATATCTGAGGTAAATTGAGAATTGATGTTTAGGGAATGGGGCTGAGGGCTGGGATCACCAAGGATCTCACCGGTCCCTGTCCTTGCCTAGCATGTGTGTCTCATATCTGTCCCCTAACCTAACTCTGAACTCTGGGTTAGTTCAGTGTGTAAAGCAGTTCCCCTGACACTGTGGGCCGATGATGCTTTGCTGTGGGAGTGTCCCAGGTGTTACAGTCAACAGCCCTTACCCACTGGACACCAGGGGTGTGTCTAATGGTAACAACCCACACTGTCCTCAAGTGTTTACTGACAGAGAAAATCTCCTCAGTGAAATAACTGGCAAAGTAAAGGAGGGGAAAGCCATGAATTATTTATATAGTAATTAATAATTAATATTATAATTTTATGTTTATAATTTAATACTGAGTATAATAAATTACATATATTTATAATTTTGTGTGTGTGTGTGTGTGTATGTGTGTGTGTGTGTGTGTGTCTACGTCTTTACCCCTCTGCTCCTCCCTCAGTGGTTAATCTAGGCTGGGAGAGTTGACACCTCCCATGACTCTTCCTTCTGTGTCTTCACGTGGTCAGAAAATAATGGCTCTCTGCTTGTTTGTAACTCTAGCTAGCAAAATGAAGCTATCATTCATTTCTACTTTTTAAAGACTTAGAATGTCTTAAGATGCATTGGACTTGATACCATGAGGCAGAGCAATTCTCTGTGGCTTACTGTAAACTCTGCTTGGTTTCTCGTTCATTCCTGATGATCAATTCTGACTTGGAGTGTAACTGACTGGTGTTTGCTGAGGTCTCCCTCCCCCCTCCCCCTTCTCCCACTACACTCCCTCCTACCATCACCACAAGGTCTGGATGTATAGCCCAGGCTGGCCTTGAACTCACAAACCTTGAGTGCTGAGGTTCCTGGCATGCTCCACCACACCTGGCTTGATTCTTTCCCTCATTTTATACCCAAGAAGTCTGGGCAGAAGAGCAGTTAAGAGACTGCCCAACCACAGTCCTGGAATTACTGAAGGGCCTATGCCAGGCTGTGTTTAGTTATTTAATAAAGTACCTTGTTTCTCTTCTTGTTTAGCCAATAAAAAACGAGTCAAAATGAACGCCTTGGGCACTGGCTTTTCAGGGCTCTGGGGAGCAGATCAGTGTGAGGATGACACAAGATTCTTATTAATTCCTTTTAACCACATCTGGGAAATGAAATCTGTTTAGGCGCTCACAATGCAGAAGAGACAAATAGGTGTGTGTCTATTTGTGCTGTGGCTTCCTTTGTGCTAAGGAAGAGCCTCAGTCTTCAGGTACCTCTAAGCACATAAAGTTCTGACTCTCTGAGTGCCGCTACCTCTGTCTGTCTGCACACCCTCCTTCCCAGCAGCAGTCTTAGTCAGGATGGTCACTGCACTGGCCTGGCAGGCCACTGGCCTACCTGGCATATTTGGGGGTTATTTTAAATTGCAGCTTTATGAGTCCATATCTTAATCTATAGGCATCTCGCTTTTCTTTATTTTTTTCTTTTCTTTTTCTTTTTTTTTCTTTTCTTTTTTTTTTTTTGGTTTTTGGTTTTTGGTTTTTCGAGACAGGGTTTCTCTGTGTAGCCCTGGCTGTCCTGGAACTCACTCTGTAGACCAGGCTGGCCTCGAACTCAGAAATACGCCTGCCTCTGCCTCCCAAGTGCCGGGATTAAAGGCATGCGCCACCACTGCCTGGCATCTTTGAAATTATGAATGTGTTTTATACATAAAATGTTGGCTTAAAGATGTCTGTAGTATGGAAGTGATTGCTCTATTTCTTTTAACACTTTTATGAGCATTCGAACTATTTCTTGAGAAAAGTTACTAGTGATAGCCGGCATGGTGCTATGCCTATAATCCCAGCATTCAGGTAGTTAATACAGAAGGCTTTCATAAGTTCAAGTCCAGCCTGGGCTACATAGCAAGTCTGAGGCCAGTCTGTGCTACACAGCAGATGCTACATAGTAAGTGTAGTACACCACACTACACAGTAAGAGGTATATGCTCGGTTACATAGCAACATACCATCTCAAATAAATAAATAAAAATGTCAACTAAAAACATTCTTTCCATAAAGTCGATATTTATATTTCCTTATCTATGGAGGGAATGGATAAATATTTGTATAATAATAACAATAAGGGTGCTGGAGAGATGGCTCAGCCCTTAAGAGCTCTGGCTGTTTTTTCTAGAGGTCCAGAGTTCAATTCCCAGCAACCACATGGTGGTTCACAACCAACCATAATGAGATCTGTTGCCCTCTTCTGGCATTCAGGTGTACATGCAAATAGAGCACTCATATACATAAAATAAATAAATCATTTAAAAAAATAACAATAATAGTACTCTGCAATGCTTTGTCAGATATTTTTCCTTTTTCTGAAAGTGGCAAAATGGTTTTCAGTTAACCGGCACATGTGTTAGGAGTTCCTTCCAGCCGTGCATCCTTCACAGAGTAGACGAACACGGGCCACTATTTCAGAGAACGCCTGCTACTTCAGTTCAGTTCAGACTGGTTCATAAAGTCTGAACTACATGCATTTAAATGAAGAACGGAACTGATATATTCATCAGGGAGTGGGCAAGTCTCAGGCGAGAGAACTTGGAAATATTTTAAGAGATAAATGTGAGTTTTAGTTTATTTGTTGTTTAATGAAAACTGGTCCTGTTTGCATTCTAAGAAGTTGTATAATGGTTTGAACATCTCAAAGGAGACATGAGTGTGTATTTGGGGACGATGTCTCTTCCTTGGGTGTTCTCTGAGACCACATAAATGAAACCAAGTCAGTAGATGCAGTTTCTTGCAGGGCAAAGGTGGCGTCGTTTTGCTGATCCTTTTTAGCTAGTGGCTCACTTCTATGTCTCTCAATTTAACTCCTTGCAGGTGAAGTCGGAAGATGTCTTTGATGAGTGGGTGACCAAGCTCCGTCACCACAGAATGTACCGGCAGAATGAGATTGCCATGTTTCCCCGGGATGTCAATCACTTTTTCCCAGGGTCCTCTGTCACAGATTCTGCCTCAGGAGTGTTCGAATCTGTTTCCAGCAGGAAGGTAATGATTGTGTTGGCAATAGTGAATCTGAAAGAACAGAGGGGTACATTCCAGGAGGGAGGGGAGGGGAGGTTTGTCCGTGGAGCAGGGTAGGTTGGGGTGGGGGTTGCTATCCAGTTAGCTTCTTGACCAGTATCAGATCCAGGACACAACTAGCACGGATTAAGGCAGGGAGCTCAGGTAAGGAGCGATCTGAGATCCCTGAAGGCTTAGGCTTTCTCTTAGCCACACAGACCTTGTTTTTCCTACCTGGCTGTCGAATGCAGCTAAGCATGTGTACAACCGCACAGGATTGAGGACTGTTCCCCAAATATCTTTACTGTGGTGTCATCATTTCATAGAAGAAAATAAGAACTGTTGCCGAGAGCCACAGAGCATGGTGTGGCTTAGCTGGGGTGGTGGCCAGAGGTACTAGAGTCTCCTGTGGGGTGGTTTGCTCACCCTGTTATCCTTTCCCTTAGAAGCTGTCCCTGCCAGGCTCTGTTTTGATAGCTAACCTGCTCTTGTCATCCGTGAACAGCGTAGCAGTCTATCAAAGCAGAATTCATTTCCAACTGGAAGCAATTTGTCATTTTCCTGTGGTGGTGACACTCGAGTTCCATTCTGGCTACAGTCTTCAGAGGACATGGAAAGATGCTCCAAAGGTAGCAGTCTGACTCTTGGGTCTCTTTTTGCCGTGGCACTGCCGATGCATGCTTGGCATTGCCGTCACATGCATAGGTCGCAGTCTGACTCTTGGGTCTCTTTTTGCCGTGGCGCTGAGGTGACACGCTTAGCGTTACCTTCATGTACATATGAGTCCCTGCTGTCACTCTTTCACGCTCTATCCCTTACTCTGCTAAAGAAGGTCTCATCATCATTAGCCCACACGCTCTCCCCACAGAGCTTAGTGTCTTCACCTGGCTGCAGACAGACTTCCTAGTCTAGTCCCGGGATGGGTGCCTGAGTTCCTCCTGGAACCATAAATCTTATCTCCATGGGTGGGGACTTTTAGCTCATGATCCTTTAAATGCAAAGAAAATGACTCTGCTGCCCACCCAAGATGAAGAATCAGTGTCCCTAAGGGAATGAGTGGCCAGCTAGAGAGCCCAGTATAAGCATTCTACACCCTGTCTTTATACTAGAATTGAGATTTTTATATTGTTTTTAATTATGTTTACGTGTGGTGTGTGTTGGGGGTGGGGGCACATGTGAGTGCAGGTGCTCACAGAGGCCAGAAAGTGCATCTGATCCCCTGGAGCTGCTCAGTGTGGGTGAAGTCGGGTCCTTTGGAGAGTACTATATACTCTTAACCTAACTGCTGAGCCACCTGGACCCTTTAAAATGTGGGGGTGCCTGCGCCCATGCCTCTGTCCCAAACATCCTGTTTAAATTAGTCTGGGGTGTATACCTGGTGACCCTGGTCCCAGCACTCCTTGAGTGAGTCCGGGAAGGTGGCAGGATTGATCACTCCTGCACGAGGCAGCTCAGGGTTCTCAACCCTAATTAGCTAAATTCATCTGGAGAACCAGACTGAGGTTTCCAGTGGGAGACAGAGTTCAGGCTTAATTGTCTAAGGTGAGGCCTGGAGCGTATGGAATTTGAAAGTTTTGAGCTAAGAAGTTGAGAGCAGGACAGCTTGGTTTATAACGCACTTGCCCTGCAAGCGTGAGAGGCTGAGGTTGATACCCAGAACCCAGAAGCAAAGCCAGACGTGGTAGTGTGCGCTTGGAATCCAAGCCCTGGGGACCTGGAGATAGGTGAACCCCTGGGGTTAGGCACTCTTAGACTACTTGGTAAGATTCTGGCCAGTGAGAGGCCTTTTCTTAAAAAACAAAGCAGGAGCGGGGCAGTGGTGGCACACGCCTTTAATCCCAGCACTTGGGAGGCAGAGACAGGCGGATTTCTGAGTTCGAGGCCAGCCTGGTCTACAGAGTGAGTTCCAGGACAGCCAGGGCTACACAGAGAAACCCTGTCTCGAAAAAACAAAAACAAAACAAAACAAAACAAAAAAACCAAAATGGATATAGTTTCTGATGAAGACCAGAGGTGCCCTTTGGGCAACACACACACAACACACAACACACTGACACAGACAGAAAGGCACACACAGACACACACAGACAGGCTAGACAGACACACAAAACACATAGGCACATACAGCGACAGACAGACACAAACTCACATACACATGCACACACGCACGCACACACGCACGCAAGTTTGTTCTTGCATTAGGGGCACTATTTGAGAAAGTTGTCAGGTGGCAGCCTTCCCTGTTGTTACATGAGATGCAGTTTCCAGTGGGTTTCTAGTTTCTACCCCTCCCATAGTGTCACTTACAAGCTCCACTAACTACAACTGGCAACATGGTCTTCAGAACATTGTACCTGGACCAGCATCAGCTGGCCTGGGTTTATAAAAAATGCAGATTCCCAGGCCCAACCCAGATGCATGAATCAGAAACTAGGGATAGAGCTTCAGATCCATGGGCACGCAGGCGGCTCTGTGCATCTGCACGCAGGCGGCTCTGTGCATCTGCAGGCTGAGAGCTGCTTTGTTGCTCATGTGGGTCCTCCATCACTCAGCAGAACCCATGTGCAGCCAGTGTACAGCCAGCTGTGGGGTGGACTGTTTCTCTAGTTAGTGACCAGGGTCTAGTCTAACCTGCTCTTCTGTCATCTGAGGCCCAACGGCAGGGGCTCACTATCATCCCAAGGCCGGATTATGGATCCCAGTATGACTTAGAGCCTGTTGCTGCTGGATTAGGGGTGCCAGTGCTGGGGGGTTCTGAGTTCCTGCTGTAGGCCACATTTCTCTGAGCACCCCAAATACATCCATCTAGCTCTCAGCACTGTAGCTCCATGTGTAATTATCCCCATTTTCCATATGAGAAAACCAAGGCACAGAGAACTTGTGTCACAGTTCACAAGTGGATTTGAATCGAGACCACCCAATCCATATGACAAACTGCTAGAATCTATGGCTTTTTCTGTGGGGGAAAAAAACATAAAGGGGGAAATCAAATAGGAACACAGAGCCTGGTGCTGCCCGGTGCTCCTGGACAGTGGTGAGCGTCTACCCTTCCTCCCACAGACCTGGCACACTGCCATACCTATCTGCTGGAAATGAGCCAGCTCTTGGAAAACATGGACGTCCTGCATCGGACATACTCGGCGCCAGCCATCAACGCCATCCAGGTTAGCCTGCCTGCTCTTCTTGTCACCTTCTGTCTTCTGCCTCCTCTCTTGTTCTCCACATTTGACTAACAATGGGATGTCCTCTGTCCAGTTGCTTTAGCCAAACTCAAGGGGATGGTTGTGGTCACTTTCCTGTGCCTCTGTCCCTGTAGTTTTGGTGGACCTTACTGTCTGTGCTTTCTCTCTCTCTCCTGTTTTGAAACAAAGGGTGGAGCTTTTGAAAGTCCCAAAAAGGAAAAACGGTCACACAGGAGGTGGCGGTCCAGAGCTATTGGCAAAGATGCTAAACGAACACTGCAGGTAACCTTTGCTTCTCCCCCGGGCTCGCGTTCCTCATGGCGCCTCTCCACACACCACATGCAGGGGCCTCTGACTCAAGTAGGACAGCAAAATGAAGGTTGTGGAGTTGATCTCTGTACCTTGTGTGGAGAGATGACTCCAATAACTGAGACCCTCTGGTTACAGGGATAAGGCTGTGAAGATACTTGGGCAGGGGAGAGTTTCTGAAGGGGAAATAGATTGATGATGGAGGGACTGCCACACCTGTGAGAATTTGGAGTCTTTCCTCCTTTAATACCTAGTTTGTCTATGATGCTCCCTGCTCTGGTGTGTGTCTTGCGTGGTGGCTGCTGTGGCCCAATACTCTGACCTGCCTTGTTGTTCTAATCCCGCCGTGTGGACCTATCTTCTCTTAGAGGTCACAGGCCTGAGCCTCTATCCCACAGGCCCCTTTGCCATTTTTCTTCAAGCTCCCAGCCCCCCAGCAGAGCCCCCATGTGGGGAGCCAGCTGTCTTTCCCAGGCACAGCTAAGCCGTGGGCAAGATCACATACTAGATGAAAGCATTATTAGAGCCAAGCTGAATCTGGAGCTTTTAGAGAAGCTCTTGTTAGCCTTGGGAGCTGAACGTGGATGCTTTCCGAGGAAAGGACTTGGCGTGTGAAAACGTGAGCGTAGGTTTGTTTTCTAGAAGCTCCAGGTGCAAGTGAAGAAAGTGGGAACTGATTTGCTCTGACAACCTAGTTACGTGGTGACACTCGTTGTCACTTTCAACCTGTGACTGTGAAGTTTTCACTGTGTCTGAGACAGCATGTGATTTCCTGCCCGTTTGTAGTTTTATAGGATCCAGTGGCCATGGAGAACATCTCCCCAGTTTTCTTTCATTTTTCTTTGAAGTTATGCCTTGGTGGGAAGATACGCTTCTAAGATGCCCCCTTAACCAGCTCCAGTCATGGAGGCTCTGGTCTGGATAGGAATCTCTCCGTGCTGTTACTGTAGGTCCCTAAGCCTTGTTCTGGCCCTGTGAGACTGCACTCCTCCAACCCTAATTTGTCAACCCTGGACTTCGGAGAAGAGAAGTCTTACTCGGATGGTTCTGAAGCCTCGTCAGAGTTCTCCAAGATGCAAGAGGATCTGTGCCATGTTGCCCATAAAGGTGAATGAGTTCTCCTGCTTCCTAACATATAGGATGGAAATGTCTGTCAATACAAAATGACAGCTATCATCTTTAAGGGAATAATAGTTTATTCTGGAGTGACCAAGGCCCAGAACATCGATCTAGGTTGCCCCAAATTCTGTGTTCCAAAGCAGTTTAATGAGGTTTTAGAGTTTTACAGAACAGGAAAGTCACAAATCAAGGCAGGTTTAAAATTCCTGGGTGGATACACCAGAGAGTTGATTGCAGTGAACAGGGAGAAGATTTTTCCATAGGCCCAAATGCTATCTGATGACATTCTTAGCTTTTGGGTTGGTGGAAACTTGTGGTCTTCTAAGTTAATTAATTCCAAAAGGTGTTTTTATTTATTTATCTGTTGGTTTCTTATCTATTAGTCATAAGGTGTAAGTTCCAACCCAGAGGTAAGCAAGGAATGTTCTAGAGGGGCTAGAATCAGCCCTAGATACGGTACTTAGTCTCTGGGCCCGCAACAATCTAATCTCCCTACAGTTCTGCAGCTCTAGCCAGTCCATCCATCCCTGTAGTTACAGCTTCCCGGGAGATCTCACTAACACGTCCTGTGCACGCTTGATTCTGGGGCGTCCTTAGAGAATTTGTCTCAGTTGGCTCATTTTCTGCTCTGATAAGGCTTTCGAAAGCCTCATTTTTATTTATGTCTTTGTCAGCGTAGATGTTGTGGCAAAGATTTTGGGTTTGGCCGCTTGGAGGAGACACTGAAGGTTTGCGACTTAGTGGGGATGTAATGATAAAGGGACCCTTGTG
This sequence comes from Uromys caudimaculatus, assembly GCA_028551405.1. Lineage (NCBI taxonomy): Eukaryota > Metazoa > Chordata > Mammalia > Rodentia > Muridae > Uromys > Uromys caudimaculatus. The sequence goes on from CM052700.1 coordinate 87,187,610, forward strand.
GTGATGGCAGTTCTGCATCCTGATGAAGGCACTGGTTATAGGAGTTTTCCAGTGTGATGAGATCACGTTGACCTGTAGCCACACACATGTACCGATGAATGCAGAAATCTGAGCACACTCCATTACTCTACCATCCCTGTCCTGGGTTTTGTATTGTGCTGTGGTTAATAAAGTGTTGCCATGGGAGAAACGGTTTAAAGTACATGGATGGAACTTCTTCTGTGCTGCTTCCAAGTTCCTGTGACACACTCCAGTGACACCCCCCCAACAAGGCCATGCCTCCTAATCCTAACAACCCACCGACTGAACCAGTCTTTCAGATATATGAGCCATTCTCATCCAAACCACTGCAGAAGGGGATACTCTCCTCCTGGCACAGAAGAAAAGCAAACTTCCTGGAATCCTATTCATAAGAGAAATGCTCATTTACAAATATGAAAAGCAAAAGGAAAACAAGGGAAATGCTATTTTTGTGTGCCTGGAGTGTTCTCTGGTGTTAAATTGGGATTGAAGGGTCACTTTCTGAACTGTTTTGAGCCAGGAGCCTTGAAGGAAAAGCTGTGTATGTCACAGTAGTGCCACAAATCTGCATGACCCGAGGGAAGGGCTGTTCATGCATTGCTCACAATTGGAGTTCACTGTTAGTGTGCTGAGCAATTGGACTGACATACATGCTCAGGAAGAAGTAGGATTATTTAGCAAAATATATTAATGCATCTAAATTAATTCAGATTGAATAGCGATTAAAAGGTATTTTACAACTATGGGCACCATGTAAGGGTTGAAACTTAAATGAGACAGATTACAGATCATCAAATCATTCCAGAGAGTTTAGGAATGTTACTCTATTGAGGGACCCTGTACACCCCTCCCTGCCAAAAAAGGATGCTTCCTTGAAAACACACACACATACACACACACACACACACACACACACACACACACACACACACATGCATGCATACACGTGCACACACACACTATATGCATGCAAAAATGAAAGGAAAGAAGAAAAAATGAAGCCCTACTGTGCTGACTACTGTGTTCTCATGTGCTTTTTCACTGTTTCCAAGCACCATGAGATGCCAGCATCCCCCACATTTGGGTTTGGAAACTGATGGTTCCTCCGACATCTAAAACATAGCTAAGTAACAGAGACTGCATTGAATTCACATTCGCTTTACTACACATTGTCTTCCCTCTGTTTGGCACAGTGCCCCTGCTGTTGGTAACTGCAGTCTTCCCTGTGGTTAACAATCTGTGGAGGAGGGAGCACAGGCAGGAGAGCTTCAGCTCATCAGAATGCCACATACGACTTCCCAGTCCAAAGCCCTCAGAGCCTCTCCAACCTGATGTAGTAGGAGCCTGTAGCAAGGAGAAAGGTCGGGACCAAGAGTCAACTGAGCCATACATATGGTGTCCATTCTGTGGCTGGAGCTGAGGGTTTCTGACAATCAAAAGCTTCTTCTGGGGTCAGGAATAGATAGCAGAGAATACCTGTAATCCCAGGGCTTGGGAGGGCTTGAGACCAGGCCAACCTGGCAAGATCCTATATCCATCCTTCTCCCCAAAGAGCCCAACCTGTGTCCCATTGTTCTAGTCCAGCAAGGTTGAGAACAGGCCAGTGAAGAGACTTAAAAGCAGACTCTGTGACTGCCTTCTGATAGTTGTCTTCCCCATAAGGACAAGCAAATGTATTGGACAACGAGGAGGCTGAGGCAAACATTGTTTAGCCGCAGCAGGTCTCAGAGCACAGTTCTCAGGTGCCAGGCAGGGGTTAAGTAGCTTGGGCTGAAGACCATTTGGCAAGGGTATGGGGGCTGGAGAGAGGGTGGGCCACACTCTGGGTGGGCGACTTGGGTGATCTTTGAGGTTCTCTGTAGCTCTGTACATCTCAGACTTCTTGGGTGTCTTTGTTTATGATAAAATATCCACAGGTGCAATACACTCACTTAGATATCTTTTTTTGAAGCTTATTTATCTCTAATGAGTTTAGGATGACATCACAAGTAAATAAGAAGACACTCCCGACACAGGAGATACCTCGAATCTTTTCGATCCAACGTCTCTGTCTTTGTTAGGGTCTCTGTTGTTGCAGTGAAGCACCATGACCAAAAAGGAAGTTGGGAGGAAAGAGTTTATGCAGCTTAAAGCTCCACAGTGTTCATTATTAAGGAAGTCAGTTCAGGAGCTCAGACAGGGCAGGGTCCTGGATGCAGGGGCTGATGCAGATGCCAGGAAGGGATGCTGCTTACGGGCTTGCTCCCCACAGCTTGCTCAGCCTAGTTTCTTATAGAAACTCAGGACCGCCAGCCTAGTGGTGGTACCACCCACAGGGGGCTGGGCCATTCCCCACCAATCACTAATTAAGAAAATGCCCTATAGCTGGATTTTATGAAAGTATTTTCTCAAGTATCGTTCCCTCCTTTCAGGTAACTCTAGCTTGTATCAAATTGACATAAAACTAGCAAGCACAGTGTCTCGCAGTGTAATTATGGTCTCCCAGGAACAGCCTCTAGCCCTTGCTCTGGGAGTTATGGATCATGAGTTGGCCAAGAGTGACCACTCTAAGATCCTCCGGGTATGTCTAAGGCTATTTAAGAAAGTTAAGCAACTGAGGTTGAACACAGTGGTAATCCCATCATTTGAGAGCCTGAGGTAGGAAGAACACACATTTGAGGCCAACTTGGGCTTCATGGTGAGGTCCTGTCTCATATCCCTCTCCCGCTCCCTGTCAGGACCTGATCTTTCTAATCGGCTAGGAGGAGTTTTTAGATCTGACAATAAAATAGGACTGTTTGGGTTTCTTTGTGTTTACACCCACTGTAGTCTTGCATTTAGATCTCTTTCCTGAACATGAGGGAACTGGCCACTGAAGAGCTTTGCTCTTGCTGAGCAAGCGCTCCACTAGCCCAGCTCTGTTGCTAGCTCTCCTAGCTGAGCACTGTGAAACAGGCAGTGTCCATTCTGTCCCTGGAAAAAAGCATAAACAGAAATGGGCCAGTCTGGTAGAAAGCCTCACCTGGCATCTGAAAGGCAGAACAGATGAACTGAGAAAACAGAGCCAACCAGGTGCATGCTCCTGGTGTCTGGGGAAACAGATGTGTCCACAGACAGATAGAGCTCACAGGGACCCACGGGGACAGCTGTGGGTATCTCTGGGGTGGGGGAGCTGAGGGGAGATGTCTAACTAGGCATAAAGTGCAGTGAGGTCGCTGCGTGGCCTGTGTCCTCCCCTCAAGGCTGCAGTTCCTTGGCTCAGCAAGCTCAGGCTAGTCCTCATTCATTCACTCTCTGCCCTATGTGCATTCATTTATTTCATCATCCTGACGAGAGCTAAGCAGCACACTACTCCTACTGCCCAGATTTCAAAATGTTGGCATCGCTGTCATTCTCATGCCTCTCTCTCTCTCTCTCTCTCTCTCTCTCTCTCTCTCTCTCTCTCTCTCTCTCTCCCTCCCTCCCCCCCACCCCCTCTCTCTCTCACTCACTCTCTCTTTTTAATTATTTGGGAGCCTCACATCATGGGCCCTGATTATACTTACCTCCTAGTCTTCCCATGTCCATCTCCCACTTTGACTCCATGCTCAAAAGAAAAAAGGAAAAAGCAAGTCCATTTGGTGTTGTTGAGGAGAGCCATGCATAGGCCAGTGAGGGGTGGGGCCAGGTCTCCATGCTCATGGACGCTAACATTGCCTGAAAAGGCAGCAGCCCAGACCTGGGACATCCACGTGGGATTTGGTGTTAACATGGGCCACAGACATCAATATGATGCCTGGCTATAACAGAACACTGACCTACCGGTGGCCCACAGAAGCTGCATAGACCACAGGCTTCAGCGTGGCCTCAGGAGGCTATACATGACACACACATCAGGATGGCTCCTAAGACACCAAAGCCCGAGGCCATCATCAAGTCAGCAGCACCGCCTGCCTATGTCCACATGGTGCTCAGGCTTCGTCAAGATCTGGAACAGACACCAACGTGGTGGCCATGTTGGTCCTTTGAGGAGGTCCAATGCAGAGAGTAGCCTTTTCTTCATCTTGGGCTTCCATTGTTGCCCAGAGCCATGGGGATTCTGCAGCTGGCCAGCAGGTCCAGGGCCGTATCTGTGTCTGTAAAGCTCTAGGCTGTTGTACGCCATCTGTCATCCCTATTGGGCAGTGACAGCATGTCTACCAGACCTTTCTCTCACCTGTCACCACCATCATGTCTCTAGTTCTGCCTCTGCATAGGGCATATACCTCTGCTTTTCTCTTTCCAATCTCATCACTACATATTTGTTTATTGTGGTGCCCAGGCTGCAAGGCCAGGGAGGTACTTGGATATCTTCAGCTGATAGGCTGGTGTGTCTTCTCGTGCATCTTTTTCATCATAATAACTATTATCCTGTCAGTAACACTCATTGAGTATCACATGGGTGCATTGGGTTAAAGACTTTGCCTGCATTGTCTTATCTAAGCCTTAGTACAGGCTATAAAGTAAATGCAAGCAGTGTCTCCATCTAGAGTTCAGGCACATCCGATAACTTTCCCAGGGTCATAGAATGGACAAGTGATGGACCCTTCCCTCCTGGTCACAGAAGCAGCACCATAGCATACAGATTCACATGCATATGTGCATGCTTGCATAGGATATCATTGAAGATTCTCTGGATCTTTCACTAAGTACCCCACCCTCAGTCAGTCAGCAGCAGCATATAGACAGTGGACAGTCTTCCTTCTTGCTGGGAAATGAAGGAAGCAAGTTGGTAGTGAGTATTTAGTTTCTGTTATTGAATAGGCCATTCTTGGATAACGATACCTCTGGAAATGCAAGCCTGTGAAATTTAATAAAATACCAGGTCACTGGAGAAGCTACTCATGGTGCGCTCTCCTTCTGCCCTTCTGGGGCAAGCTGTGATGGAAGAGAATGGAAAGATATATCTAATGTGGGCTCTAGGATCAGAACTTTAGGTAGGGATTCCCTTATCTCTAGGTAGTAACTTAAACCCTATGTGATCAGAACCTAATAGATATTTTGTCATACCTGTTTCTGTTTTTCTAATCTCTCTCTCTCTTTGTGTGTGTGTGTGTGTGTGTGTGCATGCGCGCGCGCGCTTGCACGCGCATGCATACATGTTTATGTAAGTGTGTGGTTTGTGTGTATGAATTTGTGCATGTGCATGCCACAACTCCTGTGTATGTGTGTGTATTGTGTGGTGTGTGTGTGTGTGTGTGTGTGTGTGTGAGAGAGAGAGAGAGAGACAGAGACAGAGACAGAGACAGAGAGAGACAGAAAGAGACAGAGACAGAGAGAGAACAACCTTCAGTGTCAGTCCTTACTTCTTTGTTGGAGCAGGCTTTCTTTGTTGTTCCCTGCTGGATAAGCCAGTCTGTCTGGCACACAAGCTCCTGGGGAGTCTATTCCCCCCCTTCTGTCTCACTGTGGAGCACAGGGATTTCAGAGTCCAGTATCGCACTCGGCTTTGCGTGAGGTCTGGGCACTCTAACACAGGTCCTCATGCTTGCATGCAAGCACTTTACCTGCTGAGCCCCCTCCACAGCTCCTGGCTCAGACTTTGAAAACTCCAGTTTGGGCATTTAACTGATCCTGGTTCTAAGTTCTCATGGAACCTACAAGCTCCGAGCTCGCAGAGTGGCTGAATGCTAAAATCAAGGGAGGGGATCTGAGTGCAGTCAGAGGAAACTAGCAAGAAGCAGGGCGGCCCCTTACTTTGAAATCATTTTGACTTTGAAATCATTTTGCAGAAAAGCTGCAAGAGTAGAATGAAGAACTTGCATAAGCCTCTACCCAGAGTTCTCACTGTTCCCCCGTCCCCAGCATGTTCTACGCATGTGCTTTTATTGTTCTGAAATTTGTGAGAATGGGATTCCTGTACCGTATGCCCTTCTTTGAGGCTTTATGCTTTAATGTATTTACTGGGCACAGTGAAGTTATCTCACTCAGGACACGTCACTGGGAAATGACACTTTGGTCTCTCGGTCACAATGTCAGCTTTTGAAAAATATCTTTAATACCGTTCTCCGTTGGGTACGGGATCTAGACCCAACATTGTTCTTCATTGTCCTGTTTTTTCAGCCGGGATTAATTGGGGGCACTTTTTCATAAAGTTGACACCTCGGTGCCCTTGAAGAATACAGGCCAGTTCTTAAAAACAGGATGTTCAGGTGTCTGTGGTCCCCTCACTATAAGATCCAAGTTGCACATCCTTGACTGTCCTCGCGTGCTTTGGAGGCACTGGAGATGGTGGTACCCAGGGCGTACCTGACTCTCGCTGGTGGTTGATTTTGATCACCTGGTTGAGGTGCAACCTGTCTCTTCTGATACAATGATACCATATTTCCATGATAGCCAGTGAGCCTTGTTCTTAACTGTTTCTAGCCTTTAAGGACATAACACTGAATAGCGGCCATCTTAACCTCTAAGTCATAACGTCATGGGAGGCCTGGGCAGATGGACAAGTGCGTGTAAATGTTGAGAGGTCCCATGTTTTCCTCTGAGCCACACAGTTTTCCATCCACACAGGCCTCTCCCACTCTCAGGCTCTACTGCACAGGATTAGGGAACACTAACACTGATGGACCTATGTTACTTCATGTTGTCACCAGAGCCTAAAAGTTTCCATTAGGGTTTGCTCCCACACAGTCAATATGTTTTTTAAAAAATCAATGCAGAATGTGCATTTGCTGAACTCAGAATACTTTGCTAACTTCTTGCAGAAGTACAGTTTCTACATTTAGTTTTTAATTATGCCTCTTCTTTGTTCCTTCTTGTAATGATTATATCTTTATAGTTTACTTCGCTTTAAGGTCAGCTTTCAATAGCATATCGGTGGAGAGAGAGAAGCTGAAGCAGCTGATGGAGCTGGACACCTCCTCCTCCCCTTCTGCTCAGGTCGTCGGTCTGAAGCACGCTCTGTCATCCGTAAGTTGCTTATGTCCATCTCATAAATGTCTGCAAGTGTGGCCAGGCTTGTGAGTTACTAATTCTTTCCATTTCTGTGGTTGCATAAAAAACTGATGATTTTCATGGGTGAGTGCAATCTTGGGGAGAAAACCAAACAAATTATTCAGATTGTCTTTGAGCCTTTCTTCAAACTTTACATAGTCAAAACCATAGAAGCTAGGATTTTCTTAACTGTTTGGTTCTCTGAGTTTGATTTCTTCCAGTTTAGCTGATTTTTTTTTTCTGTTTCTATAGAACTTATATGCTTGTGTGGCTACCTTGCAGACATTCGTTGGCTAATGTTTACAAAGGTTGATATTTGGGAGAGTCTGTAGCTCTGAGGCATCATAAGTTTAGATCGACTTAATAAATAAACACAGGGCAGTGAGAAATTTCCAATTTACAGGTCGTCCATGTCCACTGCGAAGTGCTGGTCCCACTAAATGCTCCTCCAAATATGTACATGATATGCTCTTTGATTAAATAGCACAAGCCCTTTAGCTTCTTCCCTCTCACGGGCACAGGGATGAGACCTATAAAATGGCTCTCAGGTGATTGTGCATCTTCAAACAGGAAAATCACTGCCGGGGCCTCTGATGGGTTCCAGCAAGCCACTATCACTCACACTTGCTTTCCTGCTCAGCATCAGTTTCTTGCTCAGAATGCCTGGCTCCGTTGATTCGCTGTGCCCCAGGCTGCCTGAGCAGCTGAGGATGTCTGGTGCCTTAGCCTTGGCCTATCGGGAAGCCAGAGAACTTTTGAAACGGCATATGTATTTGCTCTTTTCTCCACACTTGTACTTTGGAATTTCTACCTGGGAAGAGAAGAACGATTGCACACGTGGAATTACTGTCTGACTTGCCACCGACTTGTATTTTGGTCAGGTGGGAGAAAGGGATTTCAGGATCATGTGACTAGAAGCCGCTGTAAACACTGAGGGGAAAAGTTCCATTTATGTTTTCTATTCGCCATGCTACTGAGAAAAGTAATGCTACCAATGTACTGTAAATTAATTAGTGTACAATGTAGCATTATTGATGAACCCTTGGCTTGTAGTATACAGTACTTGCTGCAGATACTTCAGGTACTTTCATTCAGTGGCAGTTCCAACTGTGCTGTTTTTGGTTAGGTTTTTGGACAGAATCTCATAATAGCCCAGGCTAGCCTCATGTGGTCATGTGATCCTGTCTCCACCTCCCATGTGCTTATATTATAGTTACATGCCAACTATTCGATCTTTGAAGGAAAACTTATAAATAATATTGACTCACTCTACACGTAGAGTATCCATTTCCTTTCTTAGGGTTGGAGAGAAAGCAACATCTTTTGGACCTTGGGAACAACTAGCACCACTGGGTTGGTGCCTTTTTCTTTTAAGTTTATTTCTTCCTGGTACACACATTCTCACTGTTCCCGTCTAGGAGGCTTTTAATGCTTTAGACAGTACCTCTGGTGGGAGGTCCCTAAAGTTCCTTCCTATCTTCCTCTTGTCCCTTCGCCTTCTCACAGAGGTCCAGCCTTGTCTTGGTAATCTGCTTGGCTACACTCATTTGGCCATGATTTATAGGCCAGACTTATATTACCTTTTCTAAGGACTATCCTTGTACACACATTAACAGTTTGGAAATAAGATAAAAACGATTCTTTCTTTTTTGACTAGATTTCTGTGTTAACCTAAGACTTCATTTGCTTCATTTTTTTTTTTTTTAGAATAATCACAGAACTATTGCAATGAATATATCGATACTGAATTTGAGACACACACACACACAATTTCTAGGCTCTTGCCACTGTAACAGTGTTGTGTTGCCTCACAGAGGTTGTTATATGTGAGTGCATGGCCCTCATTCTTGTTCAGAGGTTCTTGAATGATTCAAGGGTTCATAGAATAACCTATGGCCTCTGTAGCTACTAAAAAGTGAAACCGGAGCCAGTCCTTGGGAAGCCGAGCCAAGTGTGAAGAGTCCAGCCTGGGCTTCAGTGTGAGACCATATCCCCCACATTCAACAGTGATGGTAAGGGAATACATGAAGCCCTTGCGGAGATCCAGGAAGTGAGCAAGGTGGTCAGGATAGACCTGAAGTCATAAAATGCACAGGAGTGCCAAATGAAGCAAGTGCGCGTTCTGCTTTTTCTGTGAGCCAGGTCCTTGCAGAGGTTGGGATAGGAAGTGGGACTGTACCGTGAGGGAATAAATAGGCTGTCTGGTGGTTTCTTTTTCTTTTTTTTTTTTTTTGGTTTTTTTGAGACAGGGTTTCTCTGTGTAGCCCTGGCTGTCCTAGAACTCACTCTGTAGACCAGGCTGGCCTTGAACCCAGAAATCCGCCTGTCTCTGCCTCCCAAGTGCTGGGATTAAAGGCGTGCATCACCACTGCCCGGCTGGTGGTTTCTTTTTTGTTTATGGCTCACACCCACCCTTCCCTAGCTCCATGGTCCTTTAGCCTTTACAGTGTCTATGTAAGGTTCAGCTTGTTTATTTTTTGAAAAAAGTAAATCGTCTTATTCCCAAAAATGGATAAGTCACCAGCACACTTCAAAGGTCCATGGCAGCTGGACTGATAATTAAATCGCATTGGGTGATGCCCACTGGCGTCTTGTCAAGGATGGGAGGGGCTGGGAATCTCTAGGTCGGTGGGGTTGGGGAACTGGCCCAGAGATCAGCCCGGCAGGAAGAAAAGATACTGACTGTGAGTCACCAGTCTTAAAAGCTGATGTTGTCTGACTTCCTTCTGCCAACCTTACTAACCTCCTTCCACCTCAATTAACACAGAGTTTCGTGGGCTGGGTTGTTACCTCCCAGCCTACCCCTGGAGCCATGGGGAAAGCCCAGACACACCCCTAGGGTGTCCGTACCCAGGGGATCGACACTCCTAGAGTTGCTTTGCCTAGTCCCCTGCTGCATTTTCCTAAACTGTCCATTTACTAATAAAGCCCTGCTATTTTTTAACATATTCCAGGCCCTAGCACAAAACACAGATCTTAAAGAACGTTTACGCAGAATCCATGCGGAATCTCTGCTCCTCGACCCGCCCGCTGTTCCCAAGCCGGGGGACAACCTGGCAGAGGTGGGTAGGTTTCTCATCTGGTAACTGTCCTCTACATCTGCCACCTGTCCCCGGTGTCCTCTGTCCAGATGTATGGCTCCCTGCTTCACCCCCTTGAGTGTTGGCTATGCCTCTGGCCTCCCCTGGCTACTGCCACAGCCCAGGGCTGGCTGGGCTCTTGTGTTGCAAAGCCTTGCTGGTAGAATTCTGCTTAGCACACTCTTCAGCTGCCGCCTCTGTCTCCCCGCCGTACCTCATTTCTCTCTACGTGTCGCTGTATTGGGAACTGTAGAAAGACAAGTGTTTTTCCTTGTCATTTCTGAAGAAACCTGAGTTTCTGTGATCCAAAGTGCACAGTTCCTTGCCAGCTTCTTTTTGTGTTCTGTAAAAGCCATGCTTCTTCCTTCTTCCTTCTTCCTTCTTCCTTCTTCCTTCTTCCTTCTTCCTTCTTCCTTCTTCCTCTTCCTGCTTTGTTTTTCCTCTTTCAGAACACAGCTTTATACTTCTAGGGGGAGAAAGACACTGCACTACAATTGAAATCTATTTGTGAGTAGACACACATTAGAACAGCTTTTACTGAGATGTGACATAGTTTAGCAGCTTAGTGGGCATTTGCTTCCTGGACCCTAGTTCAGTACACACATGCACGTGTACACACACACACACACGTATATACACGTATACACACACGTCTTCTCACACAACCTGCACCCATACACTCATACACATGGGGGCATAGTGTACATGTGTTTGTGTATATTTATAAATGCCTCGCTGTAATCTTCCTCTTCTTAAGAAAACCCATACACAATCCCTTCTGTGTGTGAGCTGAGGATAGATAGAGAGTTGAGACCAAGACACTCAGGTCACCTGTCCTATTTACCGCAGAGACAATGCTGACAGGAGCATTGCACCAGACCAGAGCCACCCCTCATGGTGGTGTCTGAAGATGAACTTCCTCTGCAGACGCACTACCTCTGGGAGACCAGTCTGCATGTGTATATAACACACATGTGCGCGCACGCGCGCACACACACACACACACACACACACGTGCACACACACACACAGACATGCAGACACGTACGCACACACACATGCACACACACACACATGCACACACACATGCAGACATGCAGACACACACACATACACACATGCACACACACACATGCACATACACACACATGCACACACACGCAGACATGCAGACACGTACACACACACATGCACACACGCGCGCGCACACACACATGCAGACACGCACACACACGCATGCACGCGCGCACACACACACACACACACACACACATGTTGGTGGGCCTCAGCGCATACCCTGCTGACAGGAGCCTGTTCTAGGCCTGAGCACATTCACCAGCCGGGTCCTTGCAGGTGTGCGCGTTGGCTAACACAGGGCCCAATCACTGCCACCTCTGGCGGTCCCTGGGCATCTCCAGCTACTCGCTGCTTTCCAAGCCTCTTACTGTCATATACATTATTATCAAGTGAGTTACATTTGCATGTTTGATGATTAAATAGATGACCTGTGCTACGCATTTATGAACCGTCATTCAGCCCTTTGTGTTTTGAGATGAAACCCAAATCCCAGGTCTAGAAAAATGCACATTTTTGGGGACTACCCCAAAAGAAATGACCAGAAAGTTGAAATATTGTGAGCTGTCCAGGCGGGTGATAGCAGGGCCTTGAACTTGCCCTTCCGCAGTGGTCTCGGCTTGGCCGGTCTCTGTCTCATTTATTTCCTCTTTCCGAGAGTTTCTATTTCCAATGCTTTATCCTTTTTTTCCTGCCACTGAGTGACTCCGGCTAACTTTCCCAGCCATTGTTGCCTTTAGGAAGTAATAAAAGAAAGAAATAAGAATGGCCACACAGGCTGAAACATACCCTAAATCCTGTGTATACGTGTGTGTATGTGCGTGCGCGCGGGTGTGTGCGTGTGCGTGCGCTTGTTTACTGACTTTATATTTTGGGTTACTTAAATCATTTCAAATATTTTTTTACTGTGTGTGTGTGGTATATCCACATGCATGTACCACATGTACATGTACACACGTACCACAGGACATGTGTGGGGTAAGAGAGCAGCTTGCAGGAATCAGTTCTCACTTTCCATGATGTGGGTTCTGGGAGTTGAATTTAGGCTTGGCGACAGACAGGTACCTTTATAGGCTGAGTATCTCACCTGCACTGCAAGTCACTTTGCAAGTGACTCTCGGAGCCTCAAACATTTACAGCGCGATGACAGGCCCCGGCAATAGGTTTAGCCCAAGGGCTTCTGGTTTCCTGGCCTCCCACTGTTTACCTACTTTCTGTTGCCTTCTTTGGCTGCCCCGAGGAGCTGCTGGTGTTGGGTCTGGGTACTGAGCCCTAAGATCCCTTCTTCTTGGAAACCATCCCTCAGCTTACTCAAGACCCTCCTAGAGTTGTGACATTCTTATATCACCAGATAATACAATCTTATATTATTTTAGATTAGAAATCAAAGGCCGGGGGCTCACAGAGACTGAACCACCAACCAAAGAGCAGGCAGGGGCTGGGCCTAGGTCCCCTACACATTTGTAACAGATGTGCAGTTTGGTCTTCCTGTAGGTCCCCGAACAATTGGAATGGGAGTTGCCTGTGACTCTGTTGCCTGCTATTGGATCCCCTTCCCCTACCCAGACTGTCTGGTTGGGCCTCAGAGGGAGAGGATGTGCCTAGTCCTGCTGCTCCTCAGAGAAGGGGAGAGAATAATGGGGGGGAGGGGTTGTAAGGGCAGGACTGGGAAGAGAGGAAGGAGGAGGGCTGAGATCAGGATGTAAAGTCAATAAAAAAAATAAATTATTGAAAAAAAAATCAAAGGCCAAGTGAGAGTGATGACTTCTATCTATCTAAGTGGTACTTAAGAATGAATGTGATGTAGCACTCAGAAGACAGGAGCAAAAGGAAAGCGTGAAGCCAGCCCAGGTCAGGTACTGAGTTCCAGGCTTGTCCAAGGTAATAGACTCTGTTCCAAACAAATAAATAAATCCCATGCTGAGCCTGAAGACCCGGTGCTCCTGGAAGGTCCTCTACTTAAAGCAAGTGGGAGATGCGTGGGTCGACTGTCTCAGCCTGAACACGGCTTTATCTTCCTCCTTCTAAAAGAAATAAATATATGGATAAGAAAGGCATCAAATCAATGGAAAAGGCAGATTATTCAATAAATTAGGTCAGCGCAGCTGAAAGCAATTTGAAAAGAAGCTTAAGTTTTCTCCCGTTGTCTGCTAAAATTCAAGTTAAATATGAAAGTTGAGACAAAATTTGATTCGAATATTTATCAAACTGCTAGGATAAGGATTTCCTACACTAGGGAGTAATAAAAAATTCTCAGAAGAAATGTTAACTAAATTTGACTTTGTATAATGAAATATTTATAAAATGAGGCACATAAAAATAAAATAAAAAATACCTTCAGTGAGAATGACAGACTTAGCTAATGCCAAATCAGCAACAGGATCTTTATTCTTTGAATAAAAATCCAGTAATACCAAGTAATTTAAGGCATCAACACACAGGAGCAGATTATCCACACTCACCAGCATACAGAGCTATGGAGTTTGTTTCTGTGGGATTTTAAAAACCTTTTCTCTTTCGAGTCAGTCGTGATGTGTTTAACTACTAGGACATATTCAGAGATGTCATTGGGTGATCTTCCTGGTAAGTGAGTTTATGGAGTGTAGACACCCAAGGCCCTAGACTGGAACTATAAAAATACCTGCAGCTTCCCGTTTGCAGTTTTGCATTTTCTTGCTATAGACTAACAAAGGGCATAGGTCACCTGCCCCTCCGCCTTTTGTCCTACTGGTAGTGCTTCTAGGCCATAGTCTCCTCTCTTGGGATTGGGGTGTGTTCCCGTGGATACCCTCTGGAGGACCGCCTGCCCCTGGCTCGCCATCACCTACTATCCCTTATGTGTGCAGAATACAGTCTAAACAGAGAGTATCACAACTACGCGGCCCAGTGGCAGTTGTGTGTTCTGTCAGCACTGTGCACTGAGCATACCCACATCTCCTGTGTTGCTAAATAGCCAGGGTCAGTGGGCTCATTCAACCAACATCTCCACAGACACGAGTCAGGACACACTATGCTGTTGTGACATCACTGGAGGACAGGGATTTCCGAACTCTGTTAAAATCTGTTGTTACACTTGGACAGACATTAAATTTCATTGGCATATGACTGTACTTATAAACTCACAGGGTACATTTAATGTTTTGTAATATAAGCAACAGGTAGACAACCCCTCCTGAGACACAGTGAGGTGAATTATTGTACCGAACAAGTTCCTGTTTTAGTAAACAAGACCCTGTGTTCTTTAAAAAGCTGTGTTGGGGGACGGGGCTGCTGTGGCCTGGTGTTTTCAGCTATGAATTCATAAGCAGTTGCTAAGATTGTGTACGCCAAGAGCAGACGGGCTAGAATCCCAAATCTGAAAAGTTTCAAAACCCAAACGTTTTGGTCCCCATGGTACCACACATGGGATATCCCATGCCTCGTGTGACAGGTGTCAATCTAAATCCAGTTCACTAAAATACTCTAACATTACCCTCGGACTACGAGTAGGCGTACACAGGAAACATAACGGACTTTATGTTGGCACTGTGACCTATCCCCTAGCCACCTCATTACATTTTCAGGAATCCATTTTAGAAGTGAAATCCAAAACACAGCTATACCTAACCATTTCAGCTAATGATCTCAACACATCCTCTTTTCAGTGTTGCTGAGTCAGGAGATCCTTCTGACCCATCCGTCTAAGCAGGGGAAGCTTGAGCAGGTGTGTGTGGTGATGAATTGATGATGGGATCAAGTAAGTAAATCGGTCATTAGCATCTCTGAACATCAGTGCCTCCGGGAGACTCGAAGGCTCCTTGCCTGCAGGACATTTAAGGAGTTCTGCTGCGTGCGCTGCACACTGTAGGACCTGCAGCTCCGAAGTCTTGTGCCTGGGGCTTTGGACGAGAGAGACATCTATTTCCCTTTAGGAAACAACTGCCTACTATGAATGGGTGATGTCTCATCAACATGGCTGCCTAAACAAGACCCAAACAAACAGGACACCAAAAGACTTGATAATATGGCAGAGGGAAAACTCGTGGGGGCCTCAACCCTAGATGAAGAACTACAGGCTGCTAAGGAATGGATGCCGAGGGTAGAAGTAGACTTTCCCAGGAAAGACACTCCTCCCCCAATTGATTATCCAATACCACTTGTTCATCCCTGGAAACATACATACCCCTATTTAAAAAATGGGGAACAGAGCTAAACAGAGAATTCTCAACTGAGGAAACTCGAAGGACTGAGAAGCACCTAATGAAATGTTCAACATCCTTAGTCATCAGGGAAATGCAAATCAAAACAAGCCTGAGATTCCACCTCACACCAGTCAGAATGGCTAAGATCAAAAACTCAGGTGACAGCAGATGCTGGCGAGGATGTGGAGAAAGAGGAACACTCTTCCACTGTTGGTGGGACTGCAAGCTGGTACAACCACTCTGGAAATCAGTGTGGTGGACCCTCAGAAAAATGGACATAATACTACCTGAGGATCCAGCTATTCCACTCCTGGGCATATACCCAGAAGATGCTCTAACATGTAATAAAGACACATGCTCCACCATGTTCATAGCAGCCATATTTATAATAGCCAGAAGCTGGAAACAACCCAGATGTCCCTCAACAGAGGAATGGATACAGAAAATGTGGTACATCTACACAGTGAAGTACTACTCAGCTATTAAAAACAATGACTTAATGAAATTTGCAGGCAAATGGATGGAACTTGAAAATATCATCCTGAGTGAGGTAACTCAGTCACAAAAGAACAAACATGGTATGTACTCACTGATAAGTGGATATTAGACCAAAAATTGGGAATACCCAAGATTCAACTCACAGACCATATGAAGCCTAAGAAGAAGGAAGACCAAAATGTGGATGCTTCAGTGTATCTTAGAAAGGTGAATAAAATATTCACAGGGGGAAATATGGAGACAAAGTGTGGAGCAGAGATTGAAGGAAAGGCCATCCAGAGACTGGCCCACCTAGGGATCCATCCCATATACAGCCACCAAACCCGGACGTTCTTGTGGATGCTGGGAAGTGCTTGCTGATGGAAGCATGATAAGCTGTCTCCAGAGAGGCTCAGGCAGAGCCTGACAAATGCAGAGGCGGATGCTCGCAGCCAACCATTGGACTGAGTATGGGGTCCCAAATGGAGTAGTTGGAGAAGGGACTGAGGGAGCTGAGGGAGTTTG
>CM052700.1:87203997-87245699 GCA_028551405.1 Uromys caudimaculatus
GACTGGACCACCGACCAAGAATACACATGGAGGGACCCATGGTACTGACCACATATGTGGCAGAGGAGGGCCTTGTTGGCCATCAGTGGGAGGAGAGGCCCTTGGGCCTGAGGGTGTTAGATGCCCCAGTGTAGGGGAATGCCAGGGAGGGAAGTTGGGAGTGGGTGGGTGGGGGAGCACCCTCATAGAGGCAGGGGGAGGAGGGAGGGGATGGGGGGTTCCAAAGGGGAAAACATTTGAAATGTAAATAAAGTAAATATCCAAAGAAAAAAAGGAAAGAAAAAGAAAACATACATACAAATAACATGTAGACTTGGGTGGACTGTACTTATAAATGTGTGTATATTTGTGTGTGTGTGTGTGCGCGCGCGCACGCGCATGACAACAGTTAAAGTAGAAGCCATGAGTGAGAACATGGGGGCTGCCTGGGAAGGGTTAGAGGGAGAAAAGGGGGCAAATGATGTAATTACATTTTAATTTAAAAAGATAGAAAGCAAGCAAGCAGCTGCATACTTGGAGATATTTACAGGGAAAGGGAACGTTGACTCTTTAGAGGCTGTATAAGGTATTTAAACCCATACCTTGGGCTGACATAGAAAGACTCTGAGACAAGAGGTGCAGAATTTCCTCTGTTCCCAAAGTCAGTTCAACACAAGGGCTCATTGCTGTTTATTATTAGAAAACTCTGCCGAGGCCTCCTGTCCCTGTGGATCTCTTGGGCTCAGGGTGTGTTGATGAGTTGAGCAGGGCATCCTGAGCTCATGAGAAATTTGGGTTTGACAGCATCTAGCTGGGCTGCCTCTCTAGCCTGTTCTGTGACTCCCTTGCCAGATGCCTGACAACAGGAGCCACCCCAGCAGGCCAGCAAAGTACCTGACGAGGGCCTCAATTCAAGGGAATTACCTTGTCCTAAGTTAGTCCTAACCAGGGTCTAGCTCCTGTGAGTCAGAGTTAAGGTCACCTTCCCCTCCACTTGTGTAGCCCAATGTTTGTTGGTGGTTCTTGTCTACTGTGTACACACCCACAGGTCAGAAGTCTTGTCTATTCTCCATGTTCTATGGTTGACTGTATGCAAATATTTGCTTAATTCATTGAATGGGGTTGAAGTTTTACTTACTAATATGATAGAAACCACACTCACTGAATATCCAGTTCCTCCCCTAAGCATGAGTCTGAACTCTGGAGTGGAGAATGGGGGAACATGAGAAAAGAGTAGACTGTTGCTCTGCTAAATTGTCAGTCATACTAGGGCCTGAGGCTTCCTTCTCTTTAAGAGTCATTGTGGGTGAAGAGAGACAAGGAAATTATTTCCACTCCTCCATGAATAAGGGATGGTCTACCACCATGGGCACCTCTGGATCAAAACAGAATTAATTTATTGGCGGATCCCTTGGAAGCAGCACATTGGCCTCTGAGTATGCAGTAGGACACCCTGCTTGAAGTCAGCCATGCACTGAGCAAAGTTTAAAATGGAAAGAAGCCCACTGAGCGGTAGAGAATAAAGGATGTGTCTTGGAGCCCTCCTGCTCCGCTGTGGAATACAGCTGGTTCGTGCTTGGGGTTTGTGGCATGTACCTGAGCAAAGTTCTTCCCTGCGAGTGAAGTCTCTGTCTGGGAGAGAACTTTGTTTCTCGTTTTGTTTCTGCGAGGCTCACTTCTCGTTGGAAGCTCTGAGCCTCCTGCTTGCATGGGCCTGCGACCCAGTGTTTGTGCAGTTACATCACTTGTGTAGTTTGTTTCTCTTGAGGCTGTTCTAAATCCATGCAATTTTCTTTCTGCTCTTCCACTAGGAAAACTCCAGGGATGAAAGCCGAGCCCTGGTGCACCAGCTTTCCAACGAGAGCAGGCTGTCCATCACCGACTCCCTTTCTGAGTTTTTTGATGCCCAGGAAGTTCTGCTGTCTCCTAGCTCCTCAGAAAATGAGGTAGGAACACTGTTTTCAGTCATGTTCCCCCCCCATGCACCCCCCAATCTCCTTTATGAATTTCTCACCAAACCTCTTAGTAAAGATTTGTCAGCAAAAATGCTGGACTCAGTGGCCCCTCCCCACCATTACTGTGAGGGTCTGCTTGTAATCCCAAACACAAAGCAATACAGCTTGCTAGAAGGAAAATGTGCCTTCCCTCTTCTTTCTGTCACTTAGACTTTTTGCAATTTCCCATTGCTAGCTGTGAATTCTACCTACGCTTACACCTGTTTATATTCTAATTTATGTTCTACATTTTATATTGTTTCTGTCTGATATGTTTATTATATTACTTTATACTTATAAACATCGTTTTAAATGGATGCATAAAACACCTTGCTTTCTGGAATAGGCAAGCCCCACAGTTAGAATTGTTACCCATTAAATATAGAGAAATATAATATAATATTATATATATATGATTTGTAATAAAATATGGTTTATTTCTGTATTAACTCCCATGGAAAAGTATGTTCCACAATGAGTTCAAAGACTAGCTGTCCACCCTTTTACTCAAGTATTAGCGTGCTCTGGAAATGCTTCAAGATAAGAATTTTTGTGACAACAGCAGTAGCCTTAGGATTTTTTTGTCTGTTTGTTTTTCTTGTGACAATCAAGAATATGGAAGGATTTCTTCCTCCTTTTCTCCCTCCTTCCTCCTGTCTCTTTCCTCCTTTCTTCCTGTGCTGGGGATCAAACTTGGGTCCCTCCATCCCCTCCCTCCTAGGCAAGCACCCCCCCCCCCAATCCTCAGCCTTAGTTCGTCCTTCCTTCCTTCCCTCCCTCCTTCCCTCCCTCCCTCCCTCCCTCCCTCCCTCCCTCCCTCCCTTCCTTCCTTCCTTCCTGTGAGCATTACCTAGACAGATTGGGGGGGCTGTTCTATAAAAATAAGGCCCCAGATTATTTCTGAGGATTCGTAATGTGAGGCGGGGTGCCCTCGATCACTTGGAGCAGGTTTCGGCAGGCTGCTCTCTGCCTGCCTCGTCTTTCACGTGCGCTGTCTCTTCTTTCCCACAGATCTCTGATGATGATTCGTATGTGAGTGACATAAGTGATAATCTGTCCTTAGACAACCTCAGTAACGACTTAGACAATGAAAGACAGACCTTGGGTAAGTGTTGCTTTATAGGATCTCTGGAAGCCTGTGTGTGTGTGTGTGTGGGGGGGGGGGGCATACATGATTTCACATGTGCATGTGTGTAAGCCAGAGGTCAACCTTGGGTATCACTCATGTGTATTAGTTTTTGATACAGGGTCTCATGCTGACACATGGGCCTGTCACTTAGACTAGGCTTGCTGACCCAAGAGCCCCAGGCATCCACCTGTCTGTGCCTTCCCAGTGCTGAGATTAAGTCCCATGCCTGACATATATGTCTATATGTATATGCATATTAAACAGGGTCAGAGGCAGGCGGATTTCTGAGTTCGAGGCCAGCCTGGTCTACAGAGTGAGTTCCAGGACAGCCAGGGCTACACAGAGAAACCCTGTCTCGAAAAACCAAAAAAAACAAAAAAAACAACAACAACAAAAAAAAAAAAAAACACAGGGTCTCCCTTGCACAGTTGAGCATTTTCTCTGCAAATTCAGTATAGGATAAGCTCTTTTTTCTTCAGACACCAAAGTGTTGTTATAATTTAAGAATTCAATAGGGATATGTAACTAAAAAGTCTAAGTAATATTTAGCTTTGGATTATTCAAAATAAGACACTCCTATCTCTTCTCTGGTTATCGCTTAATCCTAAGAAGGAAAGTGATGATCAAGAAACATAACTTCAGAGACTCTCAAGATGGTTCAGTGGGTACAGGTGCTTGCCACTAAGCCCAACAGTCTGAATTTGATCCCTGTAGTCCTCACAGTAGGAGAGGACTGACACCCATGTTTTCCTCTGCACACACACGCACGCACGTGTGCACACACACACACACAAACACACACACACACAAACACACACACCACATTGTGGCACATAAATGCTACATAAATGAATGAATGTAGTTTTTAAAGAAAGGTATATTATAATGTGAGTTTAAGCTGTGGGCTCCCTGGAGTCTCTGGCTAATCCTCAGCAGCCTATGACTGCAGGAAGCAGAAGAGGGTTGGGTTAGGGAGATGCTCATAGCCCACTGGGCACACAGTCCTCTGCACAGGTCCCTTAACATCAGACGTTCTCAGTGTTGGTTTCTGGTTTACCACATTCAGTACTGAAATCACCATCCACCACCATTTTCATACCTACCCAGAGGACAGGGACTGTACCAGGTGCCTTTATTTTAGTCTCAGCTCAGCTAATGTTTGTGAACTATGCTGATGGATTCTCTAAACATTACAGAGCCACTGCTTCTGGGATTAAGCGGCAGGTGGGTAGCTTCCCACCATCTACAAAGCCTCCTTTCAGCATCACGTGTTGAAAGGAAGAGACTGTGCTCTGTAGAGATTAGTCCCTTGATAGGAAAACCTGAAACCCCATGAGTATGAAGTAGAAGGTCAAGGATAGGAATGTGAGTTATTTTCTATGAAAACAGAGAATGAGAAGGGAAATGAAGAGCCATCACCCACTCGCTTGCTCCCTCTGTGAGCACAGAGTGCTGGGAGCACTGAAATAGTGCACCAGCTACCTAGGAAGATGATATGCTGAGGCCCCTCCCCCATCTCTCAGAGGCAGAGTAAAGGGGATACAGAGCTGGGAAGGAAGCTTGGTGCAGAACCTAGACAGCAGCTATGATGCATTAGTAGCAGCTGAGATGAGCATAAGCATAACTAGATGGCCAGGCCGCCGCTCTAGCTTCGTCCATAGCTGTTTGCCTCAAATACAGCACATACTGGGCAGACCTTCCTTTATCTGAACTTGATCACTGGAAACAGATGTCTTCAGTTCTCTGCAGACAGTCTCTGATGGTGACAGGGTTTCTAGACATCTTGAAAGGATGCCTGCAGAAATAACCTTGATTTGTGTCCTTCAACTCAGTTTGCCTCTTGAGGGAAGAAAAATGAACACACATTCTGTCTGTGGGTGTAGCTCAGTTGATAGAGCACTTACTTAGGATGCTCTGGGTTCTATCCCCAGCACTACATAAAGTCAGACATGATGATGTTTGCCTGCAACCCCAGGATTAGGGAGGTAGAACCAGGAAGATCAGAAATTAAATGCATTCTTGATTACAATAGAGAGTTCAAGTCCAGCCTGTTTGATAGATGAGACTGTATCATGGGAGAAAATGGAAATGAAAAGAAGCTGAACCAGGTGCTCTTCAGTTATTACACTAGAATCCCCCAGAGTGCACCGGGACACTTCATGGTCAGGATGCTTCAGATCATTTTCTTTCCCCAAATAGCACAGGTTATGTGGCAGGACTCGGTCCTGTGCTGACTGCCCCAGAAGAGGCTAAGAATGTGGCCTGAAGGGCGTGTTTGAGTCCCAGCCCCATTTCTAGGCTTTGCTGGCTCTATGTGCTCACCCCTCCTCTGTGCCTTTTTTCTCACCTATAAAATGGGCATAATAACATTGTTTACTTCAAGAAGTATCCTAGAAGCTCAGAAGAGGAGCACATGTCAGAGGCTGAGGCAACCCACAGCACAGTGAAAGCATGGTGTGTGTGAGCAGCAGCCAAGTGGCTGTGGAGGCAGAGTAGCAGTCTTTGAAATGTTAGACTAGGCAATCAAAGAAAGTCTGAGACTTGCCTGCAAAGTTGTTTCTAAAGATGCTGTCAATTGCAGCTATGCACCTGTGTCAGATTTTTACCCATTTAACCAATTAAAGTAAATGTGACACTTAATTGGATGCTTAACTTACTGTGCGACGGCACAGCATGGCCCCAGTTTCGGGCTTTTCTATTCATCAAGGCTGCCTCCCTGCTCAGAGGATTGGCTGTGCAGTGAGTGAATGAGTGTTTATGTTCAGTAAATGAGCACACACCAGAAAGTGGTCTGTTAGCCATTCGTCATTGCAGCGAAAAGATGCCGCGTGGAAAGACACAGGACAGGAAAGAGCTGTCAGACCTTGAGGCAAAGAGGTAGGCAGTTTTACAACCGGAAACATAAGCCCTTCATTCACCAAAACCTCCATGGACCCGGTTTAGAAGTAAATGCCAAGTCAGGATGAAATTGTAAAAGAAGACATAAAAACAAGAGGAAGGAAAGAAATGCCCACAGAAGCATTCTAGAACTCACCAGAAAGTTATCCAGTGTCAGTTAGTCAGGCGATAGCAGTGTCTTCCTAGCAATTTGCCACCATTTCAAACAGTGAGGTTGGGTATGGAGGCACACACTCAGAATTCCAGCACCTGGCAGGCTGAGGCAGGAGAATCACGCATTCAGGTATAGCCTGGGGTACATAAAAATGCCCTGTCTAAAAGTACCGTGGTAGAGGGCAATAAACAAATAATGACCACCTTGGGAAGGGTTCAGGAGATGAGTGTTCACAGCTGCTCTTGTGGGAAATGGTGTACACCAGTGCTAGTCGGGAATCTTGTCACTGTGACAATCTCCTGAGGTGAAAAGCTTAGAGGAGGGAAGGTTTCCTTTGACTCATAAGTTCAGAGGTATCAGCCTTTGCTCATTTGCCCCATTGCTGTACTCTGTGGAGAGGCAGAGTATATGATGGAGACATGTAATGGAGCAGCTCACCTCATGGAGCCCAGAAGCAGAGGCGGGAGGAAGGAGCAACCCCAAGGGACTACTCTCTCTCCAACCCCACCTACTGTCCACTCACTATAAAGCAGAAGTCCTGGATCAAACCATCAATCTCCTGATCCTACAAGCTCTCTGTCATGACTGGATCCATCAGCTGGGGAATTGGGTCTTCAACACACGAGCTTAGGGGGAGGGTTATTCCACATCTACTCAGTTGCCTTTCAAGTAACGTTCTCATCACATGAACCAAAAGTCCAAATGCATTTAGAGCCTCTCAGGGCAGTCCTCACCTGCATGTGCTGATAAAATGATTGGAAGGCCGGGCAGTCTGTGATAGTCACTACTCTTGGTTGTTGTTGGGTTTTCTTTGTATCTATCTATCTATCTATCTATCTATCTATCTATCTATGCATCATAGCTGAACACTGAGAAAAAACGTAATTGTCCAACAGTAACAAGTGATCTGATACATTTTATGATGTGTCTGTAACATGGACTGTTTTTACAGTGACTAAGAATGGTACTGTTGAAGAATTTAAATAACTAAAACGTATCTCAGACAGCTGACTAAGCAGAACATAAGAAGGCCCGTACAGCATGACAACACAGGTGGCGAATCCGCTAACTTACTGATAGTCCCAAATGTAGATTGGTACTATCTGGGTTGGTAGAATAGTAGATGGAAACTATTTTTCTCATATTTTAAGAATAAATACAGTTTAGTTAGTAGATAGTACACAACTATTCCAGTACTGGAAATATGAAAACAGATTGTGAGTCTAAGGCTAGCCTGGGCTACAGAATAAGACCACATCTCAACCAAAACGGTAAACACACAGAGTTGATTTTTAGAATTTGATGTGTTTAAGTTTTTGAGTTTATACCAATCTAACCTCCTATTGGCATAGGAACCCTAGTTCCATCCATATTCTGAATATGAAAGCTGTGAGGAGCTAGCTTTTGAATGGGACCTTAAAGGTCTCCCCAGGAATAGTTTCATTTGTTAGCAGGGCTGGGGGTTGGTGACGAGCACATGCCCTACTACGGAGCTGTGCCCTCGTCCTGAGCCTTGCTATTTAATTGCTCAGAATTCTTTTACTAGTTTCTAGCTTTCCACCATTCACTGGGTAACTGAGTTCTTACAGTACTTGCTAGGTTATATTCATGGCTAACTTTAAATGGTGAAATAAAAACAAAAGCTTCCCGGAGTCAATCCGATTTCCCTCCTTTCAGGGCCGGTTCTCGAAAGTAGTGGGGAAGCCAGGTCCAAAAGGCGGACCGGCTTGCCAGCGCCGGGTCCCAACACCAGTAGCGTTAGCGTGTGGAGCATCCTACGCAACAACATCGGGAAGGACCTGTCCAAGGTGGCCATGCCTGTGGAACTGAACGAGCCCCTGAACACTCTGCAGCGGCTCTGCGAGGAGCTGGAGTACAGCGAGCTTCTGGACAAGGCTGCGCACATCCCCAGTCCCCTGGAGAGGATGGTGAGGCCCACCTCCCACAGGAGTCTCCTGAGCCATTCTGAGCCCAGAGGCCTAGAGCCCAGTCCTCGTTTTCATTGCTTCTTACAGACAATGACCATTTCTCAGAAAATATGCAGTCCTCCCCTGCCCGGCTGTGAGCAGCCACTGCATCAGAAACAGCCTTAGGGAAGCAAGGGGCTCCTGCAGCTGGTGCCTGGGGGCGGGTGTTTCTGCTCTTCTTGTGCTTGCTCTTTCTCTGGAAGCTTCCGTCTGTCTGATGGTTCTGATAGGCCTGGCTGGAAAACATGGCTTTAAGCTGTGTTTATTTTTACTACCCTCAGAATTTAATCTCTTGAGTTGTTTCTCTCATCCAGAGTAGATTTCCCTTGAGAATATTTTTGTTTATTTCTGGAATTGTCCCATTTGTTCCTACGCTTTTGGAAAATATCATTCACAGGACATTTTACATCATTAGAAAAATTCCCCCCCTTCTTCCTCCTCCTCCCTCCCTCCCTTTCTTCCTCTGTCCCTCCTCTGTCCCTCCCTCCCTCTCTCCCTCCCTCCCTTTCTTTCCTTCTACCCCATAGAGTTATTTAAGTAAACGAGTTTGTTTGTGAAACTCCTGAAAATTTTTGTTTTGGAAACTGTTCTTCCAGCTTCGTCATCCATGAGTTGGTGGTCAGTTGATTCCTTGCGTGTGAGGTGAGGTGGGACTTCAGGGTCCACCCACCTCCCACCCCCTGCAGAGTTCTCGATTGCTATTTGCTGAGTGGCTAATTGGAGTGGAACCTCACCCAGGGGGTGGGGCTTCACAGAACTAGGCAACAACATCCCACACTCCCTGTGACAGAGGACGCAGACCCTGTCAGACTCCACACAGCCCACAGTTCTGACCCTCATCGAGCTTCTTAGCTGCCATGATTTGGAAATGAAAGGGGACCCTCAGATCTTGCTAAAAGACACCCCGTGGTCATTTGGCCTGATCTCTGGGGTCTTCTCACTCATCAAAGAGACTTTTCTCTCTTGATACTAATGATTATAAGTGTCAAAAAACACAAGTTGTGATTTTGCCCTCTTTGTTAAATTTCCCCCAGAGAGTGTCTGCTGAAGACAGGAGACAGGAAGCTTCTAAGGCAAATGATAAAAGTCGGCATTTATGGCAGCTTGGTTCAAAGAAAATGATTCACTTTGAACATGAAAATATTCTTAAGTATGTCTCTCTCCTGTGGCAGTTTAGAACTCTTAAGATGTTCAGCAATTGATCCCTGCACTTGACCGTGAACAGGTATTTGTGGGAAAGCACAGTGCTTCCAGCCTGAAATCCTGCACTGGGGAAGCTGAGGCAGGAGGATTGGTGCAAGTTTGGGGCCAACTGATTATTCCTATTCTTGACCTTGGACAAAAGTTTGAGCTGAGCATAGTATAGTCACACCTGTAATCTCAACTCTAGGGAAGCTGAGGCAGGAGGATTGATGCAATTCCAGGCCAGCATGACCTATAATATGAGATCTTGTCTCAAAAACCAAAAAGAGAATAAGAAAGTTTCAAGCAAGACCAAATGTCCTGAGCACGACCGAGGAGCCGAAGCACAGCCAAGATGTTTCCTTTTGTGCTTTGTAGTCACCACATTCTCCTGGGTAGGCTCTTCGTGCCACCAAAGGAAAGATTTTGTTCTGCCTGCCTCTCCTGACTTTCAGTATCATGGATAACACTGTCTTCTTTAGTTTGTTGTAACATGTTTGTGCATGTGTGTGCTTGAGGGAGTTTATGTGCACCACATGTGTGGAGGAGCCCTCAGAGGGCAGAAGAGGAGGTCGGATGCCCTGGACCTGGAGTTCAGGAGGTTGTGACCCACCATGTGGATGCTGAGAACTGTGCTCTGGTCTTCTGCAGGAGCAGCAGTGCTCTTAAACAATGAGCCACCTCTCCAGCCCTATATTTTACATTTTAAAGGAGACTCAAGGTGTTTGGCATTCCACATAGAAAGTGTCAAAAGTGAGCTTACTGTTGGTGTGTCAAAAGCTAAGGAGAGGACAGTAATGTGTTTGTGGTCTAAGCGGAAGTCCTGACTTTGATTCCTAGAACCTATGTAAAGGCCGATGGAGTGGTAACCTTAGCACTGGAAGGTGGCAGGATAGGTGGCTTCCTGGAGCTTGCTGGCCAAATTAGTGAACTCCATGTTCAGTAACAGACTCTGTCTCAAAGAAATATGGTGGGGAGCAACTGAGGGAGACCCCTGGTTCTGACCTCTCGCCTCCGCATGCGTGCTTACTCCGTGCACACGGCACACGTGCACACACGTGCACATAAACACAGCCAGTTATAGATGAGACGGAGCTGAGTACAGCACACCCCATAGGCTGCTCAGAGAAGACTGTTGAGACCCGCTACCACTCGGTATTGAAGATAAATCTCTGTTACTATGTTCATATAACGTTGAGGGGAAAACAAACTACAGACAAGAGAGTCCGTTTCCTTTGCTCCTCTGAAGAGCTGAAGAACATGCTGGAATCCTCATGGTGATGGTCAGGAAAGGATTCTGCTAACCCCTCGTGCACGTACAGTTTACACTTCCCCCTTCCCCTCCCCCCTCCCCTCTTCCTTATGCTTCCCTCTCTCATCTTCCTCCCTCCCTCTCCTCTCACACCCTTCTCTCTCTCTCTCTCCTCTTTCCTTTCCTTCCCTTCTTCCTGTTCCTCTCTTCTCTCCTCCACTCCCTCCTCCTCCTCCCTCACCTGTCAGTCTTCCTCACAGAGAGGCAGAAGTTCAGAACGCCTCTAGTCTGTTGCTTCTCAGGGTATAACAATGACTCTCACTGTTCGTTTGGTCACTGTGAATTTTAAGTTTCTGGGTTTCTACTATATCAATTGGTGACTATTTGAGTGTATTGTATTTCTGAGTTTAGGGAATCTGTTGACTTCCCTGTACTCTCACCATCTGCCTTGACACCCGGACATTGGGTCTACCCACACTGCCTGGCTGTATGTAGGGGATTTGGCGCTAACATGCTGTTGGATGGATTTCATCCCCTCAATCAGATCTTAGCTCCCAAATTTCAGTCACTAAAATAAGTAGGCAGTTCAAACTGGTTGATTTGCCTCTGGACCCAAATGGACATTATTTAAACCTACAATTGTAGACCTAAGTTGCTTGAGTTGTCTTTAAAATTAAAGGCCAATCCTAGTCTTTCTGAAAGAGATGCTTTATTTCTTTATGACTGATTTCTTGGTGACACAGGAGTAAGCCAGTCCCTTTCTTCCTTCTGCTCACAGGTGTATGTAGCAGCCTTCGCCATCTCTGCGTACGCCTCCAGCTACTTCCGAGCTGGCAGCAAGCCGTTTAACCCGGTCCTTGGAGAAACGTACGAGTGCCTCCGACAGGACAAGGGTTTCCAGTTTTTTGCTGAGCAGGTGATGTGCACCCTTTGTGTTTGTTGAGAGCATTGCTTTGCCTGCTATTAAGTGTGCTTCTGAAATATTTATTTTCCCCCTTTCACTGGCTTCAAAAGGACTGAGATAATTACAGGCTTGGCAACGTAAACCCAGGATCCATTTTCTCTCCATGGAAGCCCAGATACCACCCACGGCACACAGGCCTCAGTAACTCTGAGCACCTGCCGGGTCACATGCAGCAGCAGCAGCAGCTGTAGTAGCAACAGTACTTGTTTATTAGCAAAAGGACATGCGAAGGCACAGAGCCTCTGACCAGAGTGTGACTTAGAGGTTGAAAGTGTATCCGAACAGTTGGCACCACCATTATGGAGCCTGGCTGTCCCTCAGAGTGGGCGTGGCCACATCAGTGCAATGGTCTAGAGTTTTACTTAAGAGGAATCACTCACGTGTGTATTTATTATTTAGAGCAATAAGCTGTGTTTTTTTTTTTTAATGTTTACTGTGTGCCTGGTACTATTGCAGATGCCCAGACCCTGCAGTGGCAAGGGAGGCTATAGAGACAAAGAGTCCCTGTACTCAACTAATGGATGGCCATGTTGTCCTTGTGTGGCCTTGGATCCATTAGAACCTTCCACATAAGTTAGCCTGGAAGGTTCAGGACCTCGCAGCTCACATTAGAAGTACAGTTCTGTTTTTTACAGGCTGTAGAACTCAGGGCAAGTTACTAAGCCTCCTTGTGCTTCAGTTTTCTCTTTAAAGTGGGGGTGACAGCCACCGTTAGTGATTTGTGGGGATAGAGAAGGCTCTGGTCTATGAAGTATGGCTTCTCTATGAAATTCCTGTCTTCATGGCTGTGTGAGGGCTCGCGTGTTCCGGGGAAAGAAAACCCCATGTGTTTGCTTATGTGGAGCCCTCCTTCAGCTAAAATAGAAAATGTACCTTTAGAAAGAGGAAACCACCTTTCTCCCCTTTCAGGAGACGAGTCATCATTGCTTTGATATATTTCTCTCCCAACTCCTAGAAAACTGAGGATAAAGAGGGAGTGGGGGTTGCTGAAACATTCTTTGCCTTCTGGTTATTTTTGTCAATGGATTTGCATTATAAGACTGGCAGAGGCGGTGGTGGCGTGGTGGGCTTGGCTCTTCTTTTCTGCTGCCCACCCTTTGTCTCTCTTTTTCTTTGAGATGATCTCACTCCATATGCAGTCTGGCCTCAAACACACTCTCTCTTGCCTAAACCTCTTGAGAAAAGGGATTGCAGGTTCAAACCTGCACATCCAGCCTCCAAGAAACTGAAGAATATGCCACTTGTCTTAATGGCCGCTGGGAGCGGTCATGCTCAGGTAGCTTGAGAGTTCAGGTTCAATCTTGGCTCCATAGAGACTTCTAGAGCAGCTTGTCTCGTGAGAGCCTATCTCAGGGAAAAAAAATCACAAAAACCAAAACCTAAAACAATTGTGTTCCCTGGAACCCAGAGGAAAATGAATATACAAATGCCCCGAAGTATATTGCCAGTGGCTTCCCAGGTGAAAATAAGATAAATATTGCTTAATCTGGGCAGGTGGGGGGGCTCAATGAGTAGTTAAGGGATCCAGTAATCTGTCTGATACAAATTCAGCTGGGTTATTTAAATACTGAACTCAAAAAATGGAATGAGAATAAATGAAAACATGATTCGGTTACCATGGTGTTATATGCACTCTTGTGGAAAAAAAAAAAAAAGAAGTCCCAAAATAGCCCCAAACTACAGCTGACAATCAGGGCAGGAGGAAGAGCTGTGAGGAGAGAGGGGTGGGAAGGTGAATGACAGCCATGGAGCCCTGGAGGGGTGGCAGCAGTCACAGGATCTGCCAGCACATCTGCTGTGGCACTTGGAGAGGAGGGCCAGGGTCCAAGGGCAGGTGCCCATGTTCCCAGGGAGATCACCAGAGAGTGCCAGGTACCTTAGTGTGTATGAACTGGGGCCCAAGGCAAAAAGCAAAAGTGGCTCGCCGTTGTCTGCAGCATAGGCTGTGCCCCCGTTTGCTCCATGTGCAGTCTTGCATAAGCAGCCTCAGTCCTTGGAGCCTCGGCTGTGTCCTCTTCCAATGGGAATGGCAGTGCATGGCCCACGGAAGGATGCTGGGACAGTAATGCACTCACAGGAAAGAATGCATAGCTATTGCTCTTATATTTAGAGAGAACGTTTAAACACCTTTAAATATAGAGTGTCAAGAATAGTTTAAGGGAGTGACGGAAGCCCAGGAGGTAGGGTAAGATATGCTGTATCCCCCTGCTAGCACAGGAGGCTGGTGAGACAGAACAAGCCCCCAGGCAGCCCTGTGCTGGCTTTGCTGTCATAATGACCACTTGGCCTGATAGAGACAGAGCCATATCCTCTGTCTGGATTTTAGCCTTTTGGCTTAAATGACTTCTGCTTTTAGTACACCCAGGAACAACTGAGCCTCTAGGGACTAGGATGCTACCGCTGTTATGTATTTGCTAGGACTGGTGGATTTCCCCATTAGCAAGTTATATGGGAAGTTAATAGTGTTATCACAGGAGAGCATACAGTGTGAAAATGTGTCTTCTGCCCTAGAAGCCATCAGAGTTCAGGTCAGAGTCTCCTTTTTCTAGGGTGCTGGGCACACCTCAGCTCTCTGCGCGCGCGCGCACACACACACACACACTCACACACACTCTCACACACTCACACACTCACACATACCACACCTTCCTCCTGTCCTTATGCAGGTCCTCACTAAATGCCCTCTCCATATGAAACCCTCTACCGTCAGGTCTCTAAGGCACAGCATCCTTGTCATTTTATGTGCATACATGCTTGTGTGGCTTTTCTGCTTCTGGCCCAGGAGATAGTCTGCCCCATGGAGACAGCATGAAGCTATACTTGTCCAGTGTGTGCAGGTGACAAGCTTTTGAAATTTGGGGGGATTCTGTGGTTTCCCGTGTGTTCAGGAGCCCTTGGAGGCCACAAGGAGCACTGGATCCCTTGGTGCTGAAAGTGTGGATAGTTATGCCCACTTAGTATGGGTGTTGGGAACCGAACTCAGGCCCTCTGCAAGAACAGCAAGAACTCTTAGCTGCTGAACCCTCAATCCATCCCTTTACAATCTGTCTTTCTTTTTCCTGGCTTAAGATGTACTAATAATAGAGACCAATGAGGTTATGTCAGTACTCAAGATGCTAAGGCAGGAGGATCACAAGTTTGGTTAGCCTGGGCTACCTATTGATCTTGTTTTAAAAACAAAGAATCATGACTAAATCATTAGCAAAGGCTCAGCAATTTGGGCCACTTCTTCCCATGCATAGAGAGGTTTCCAGCCCCAGAGATTAAGCATCAGCTCTGAATGGGTCCTTTCTATGGGCTTTCAAAAGGACAAGCCCTAGACTTTCAAACTGTCTGGCGTCTTGTAGTGTTCATATCTGGAGATACTGAGAACAGATATTAGCATCAGTATGTTGAAGTCAAAACAGTCTCTCTGACCTCACTTTACAAAGAAATAAATGTTGCACAGAAAAGTTAGATAGGTCAGATTAAAAAAAAAATTAAATAGTGACAGGATATTTATTGCCTTTAAAATGGATCACGTGGAAATAATCAGTCGTGGGAGACCTGTTAGGAGGACACTATTAAGAATCCAGTTGGGGGGAGGGGGCTGGAGAAGTGGCTTAGAGGTTAAGAGCACTGGCTGCTGCTCTTCCAGAGGTCCTGAGTTCAATTCTCAGCAACCACATGGTGGCTCACAACCATCTGTAATGGGAGCTGAGGCCCTCTTCTGTTGTGTCTGAAGACAGCTAAAGTGTACTCATATAAATAAAATAAATAGGGCTGGAGAGATGGCTCAGTGGTTAAGAGCACTGACTGCTCTTCGAGAGGTCCTGAATTCAATTCCCAGTAACCACATGGTGGCTCACAACTGTCTGAAATGGAATCTGAGGCCCTCTTCTGGTGTGTCTGAAGACAGCTCCAGTGTACTCATATGAATGAAATAAAATAAATAAATTAAAAAAAAAAAAAAAAAAAGAATCCAGTTAAGACACAATGAGGCATAGCCCAAGGTAGGAGCTGTCAAGGTGAGGAAAAGTAGTCAGATTCTATATCTAGTCAGCAGGTAGAATGTGACCTTTTTTATTGATTATTGGGACTTTCACATCATGTACCCCAATTGTGTTCACCTCCTAGTCTTCCCATGTCTGTCCTCTTCCTCCTTGACTTCTCCTCTCCAAAAAATAAAGGGGGGGGGGAGAGAAAAACAAGTCTATTTTGTGTTCATATACTCACTGGAGCATGTTCAAATTTCTAGTGGCCCCACCCCTTGCAGGAGAGATGGCCCAACCCCTCATGGGGAAGCTGGCCCCAACTCTCAACCAGCCACTGTGGGTCTCCTACTAGTTGATGGTTTCTGGCGTGGATGCAGGCAGAGAAAGATTCTTCTCTTTAAGTGGTCATGAAAAGGCACCTTAATGGTGTGCTGTGGCTTGAGGAGGCACAGGAGAGACATCTCTGGATGCAGTCCCTGCTGTGCACCGAGAGAACACAGATGGGATCCGAGACCAGACACAGCACATCAGTTGGAAAGGTAGTGGGCAGCAGGTTCTATACTGAAAGCTCCTGCTTCCTAATTTATAAAGTAAGGTTAATGAAGACAGGGGCTACTCTGTCTATGAAACAATTAAAATTCCATCTCTCCCAGGCCAGGAAGAGATCACTCAGTGTAAAAGTGCCTGCCTTCAATCCTGATGATGCGAGTTCGAGTCCTTAGACCCACATGCCCGCTCTGACTCCTGCAAGTTGGCTGCTGACCTCCACATGTTAACACATAATATGCAGACAAATGTAAAAGGAGTTTAAAAAGTCTAAAAACCCAAAAACATCTTTTGAGTTCATCTAAAGGTGGTTGACCAAACATCATTTTATTGATCTGCTATCGTGGTTTTAAAAGATCATATCCGTATTCTTACAAAATGTGTGTATCACAGGATCTCCTTTAGTCCCTGTGGGCAGTATGCTTCTCCCTGTATAGAGAGGTATCTAAAGCCTTCCATATGAGCCAAATGCTTCTCCCTGTTTTATAAGATTTAAAATTATTATGGAGCAGGCACATGGTGTTTGTATATCATAGTTTGCTTTGAAGTTTATATCTGGTAATTTTCATAAGCGTACCAAGTTCCTGATGACGGCTGTTTTACTCCTTCCTACACTCCATAACTCCTGTCTCACTCCCTAGTGGGACATGCCAGGTGAGTAGAGACCTGGGGTTGGAGGAGTTAAATTATCCTAATCTAACTGCATGGGATCCTGCTGCTTAAAAGCTGACTAGACTATTTTGAGAGCTGTCACATGGGAGAGAGGAGGATGATAGCACCCTTTGAAGCCTTGATTTTAGGAGTTGGGTCCCCGAGCTAGTGAAAATTCCTCTCCAAACCTGCAGAGAAAAGCAGGGGCCTTGTGGTGTCAGACAGCACATGGGGAACCAAGACACTAAAAGCAACAGCAGGGTTCCGCCTCCTCCTTCCCATAGCTGGGATTTCATTGAGTAATCCGAAGGTGTGGGTGCTATTTTTGTCTTTGTCTGCTCCCTAGTCTGTCTGTCAAGGCAGTGGCAGGCTGCCTGGGGATCCTTCAGCCCTGCAGCTGTCCATATACCCATATATGGTGGTTTGAAAGCAGGTTCCTCAGCACAGGTGGGCCCAGAGCAAGGCTTGTGAGCACCTGAGGACTTGCTATCTTGTTTCCTTACACACCCGCTCATGCCAGTTAGAGCTCAGTACTGAGCTGTAAACGTGATGGTTTTTAGAACAATTCAGCTGCTTAACCCTGAGGCACTGACACTCTGTTTTACTCTGCTGACCCTTCAAAAGCTGTGGTTTGGGAAACCTGACCCATCTGGTTTCAGCCTCGTGTTGTTCATAAGAAAGACCTTGGGTAGATACTCCAAAGAGAAGATATCTCTGCTAACAGCCTTGAAATCAGAGAAATTTCTGGAAGAGTGCTGTCAATGTGACTGCTTTTATTTTGTTCTGGGTTTTGGTTTTTTGTTTGTTTGTTTGTTTGTTTGTTTGAGTACTGATCTGTGTCACTTACACACGGCCCTGAGTGCTGCTGAGATAAATAAGAGAACACACAATGCCCATTTTGTTTTTAGATTTTTAATGGATGGATAAAACAAGTAATGGTGGGCCCCCAGTGACAGCCTCTGTTTTGAGAATGTACTTACTTACTCAATATTTCTTTATATATTGATGATAAATAAACACATTTTTCCTTTGTTAGTGTGTTGCACGTTCATGTGTTTGAACATATATATGTGTTCACGTGTGTGTGTGTGTGTGTGTGTGTGTGTGTGTGTGTGTGTGTGTGTGTGTTCGTGTGTTGGTGGGTGCATGTGTGGAAGCCAGAAGAAAACCTTGAATTGTTCCTCAGGTGCCATCTACCATGGTTTGGTTGTTTTTCTGAGAGAGTGGTCTGGTACCTACCCAGTAGTCCATACTGGCTGACCAGTGGAGCCCCAGGCCTCTGTCTCTGCCTAGTGCTGGGATGACACATGCCAGCCAGCAGGCCCGGCTTGTCATGTGGGTTCAGTTCTACATTCAGATCCTCACACTTACACAGTAGTCACTTCACAGACTGAGCCATCACCGCAGCCCCAACACATTTTACCCCTTAACGTGAACTTTCTTCAATGGCCACGGTCAGCTCTGCTTGACAGACATTATTAAGAATTATCTAAGGGTCAGGGAGATAGATAGCTCGGAGAGGGTAAGGTTACTGGCTGACAAGCCTGAGGACCTTGAGTTCCATCCCTAGAACCCACAAAGTGGAAGGTGAGAACTGGCTCCCACACATAGTTTTCACACTTCCACATATGAGCCATGGTGTGTAAGCGTGTACACACACACACACACACACACACACACACACACACACAGAGTAAGTTAATGAATAAATGTATTTTTTTAAGACTTACCTTGGGTTGACCTCATCAGTGACTTAAGAGCCTGGGCTTTATGATTCAGT
The DNA here is from genome assembly GCA_028551405.1 of Uromys caudimaculatus. Lineage (NCBI taxonomy): Eukaryota > Metazoa > Chordata > Mammalia > Rodentia > Muridae > Uromys > Uromys caudimaculatus. Next base: position 87,222,468 of record CM052700.1, read on the forward strand.
CTTCTGAGCCCTGGGGAGGCATGATGTTGTGTTTCTTAGAAGTAGCACTTCTGAATAGTGACTCTGACCACTTGTCAGAATACTTGCAGGTCTTTTCAAAGCATGTCAAACACAGTGCTGGCTGGGGAGGGTGCAGTCCTCAAACATCCCTGCTTTTATTTTCAACTGTTCAAATCTTGCCTGTGTCCTTATCTCTTGAGGGTTGGGCCCTGCTTCCCGGGGGCTTCCACTCACAGCTTCCTTGCCACCAGAGTAAAGAGGAGCTGGCCATGTCGAGAGCGCCCTCTTGAGGACACCCGTGTCCAAGCTGTAGCACTGCTCCTTGCTCACAGCTCGGCTTGGGAAAGGAATGGCAGGCCCAGCAGCACGTACTCAAACTCTGTCTTGTCCCTTGTCTCCATCAGGTCAGCCACCACCCACCTATCTCTGCCTGCCACGCCGAGTCCCGAAACTTTGTTTTCTGGCAAGGTAAGGTGCTGATCCGTTTGCCCTCCACCTTCATACACTAAAGGTTTTGTTTTCTTCAGGGACTGCTCTGTCCCCATCGTTTGATCTCAGAGCTTTTCCTCTCTCTTACCCTGTAACTTCTCTCAGATTACCTCACTTACTGCAGGAGTTACAGCGTCCACAGCTGTTTAGCAGAGGGCAGGCAGCAAACAGGTTTCTTGCTTTTTAAAAATTTAAGTCTTGTTTCCAAAATTACAGTTGACACTTGACTTCTATTCATCTTTGTTTTTCATGAATATCTTTTACCCACTGAACGTTTATTTGGTGTCTGTGTGTCTGTGCATGCTCGTGTGTGCAGAGGTCTAATGATAACGCAGGACTGGGCTCTCACCTGTCATGTGGTTTCGAAGGACGGAACTTATGTCTTAAGTCTTGGTGACAAGTACCTTTCCCTGCTGAGTCATCTCACTGTCCTCTTGGTTTTGTGTTTGTTTGTTTGGTTGGTTGGTTGGTTGGCTTTGTTATTGTTTTGAGTGTTGTTTGGAGGTTTTCGTCTGTGTTTCGTGGTTGTTGTCACTTTGCTTTGTTTTGTTTTTGTCTGGCTTTGTTTTTGTTGCTGTCAAGAACATAAGCCGAAGGTCTGGGAAAGGCAGTCACTTCTACCACTGAGGCATAGTCTTGGCCCCTCTTTACATTTGGGGGTGGTGGTTTGGGTACTGATGTTTCTAAAACTTACATTTGGAGATGGGGGAGATGGAAAGTTGTTCTAAAAATAATGCTTCAGATTTTTCAAAAATGAGTTAGCTCTGTTAAATTTTCATTCATTCACAGGGTTGGGGTACAATAAGAGAAGCTGAGCATCCCAGGTTTTGTTTGTTGGAGACAGAGGCTCATGTAGTCCAGGCTAGCCTCTAATTCGCTTTATAGACTAGGATGGCTTGAAACTTCTTATCCTCTGGCTTTACCTCCTGAAGTGCTTGGCTTCCAGGCGTACACTGCCACACATGCTTTATGCAGTGCCAAGGACTGAACTTTGGGCCTTGTGCATGCTGTGTATGCAGTTACCAACTGAGTTACAGCCTCAGCTCCTAGTCAACTTTTAAAGCATTTTCTTTACTAACACTGTTGTTTGGTTCCTGAGCAATCGTTACACACTGACATGTGTACGTATCTTTGCGATATCTGAAACTACGAGAGCACGCTGTAACACCCCATCCTTCTCCATTACCTACTTCTCTGTCTGAAGGCTGTTGATATTACTAGTTGAAAAGTAAAAGTTAAGTGTTTCTTTTCTTTAATCTTTTCTATCGATGCTTAGTATTAGATATTGACGCCTCGCCTGAGATTTCTTTACTTTTCACTAAAACCCTCTGGAAATGTCTCTCACAAGGCTGCTAAGCTTGCACCTGATAAATCTCATTGGCCCTGGAAGTGCTTCTTCTTTGTTTTCATAAAGTCTGCAATTTTGTTTTTAACAAGAGAGCCTTCTCCAAATAGTTCCTGGAGGCTCCTGTGTTGCATTTCTCCTCCCCCTTTCCGGGGTGATCCCAGCTGTTTCCTGGGGGTAGGACCCTCAAATCTTCCTCATCACACCTTGCGTTTCTCTGCCCTTTAGCCAGGTTGTTTAGACCACTCACATTTGCTGTGATTGTAGATGTAGGTGATTTAAGCCTGCCTTGTTTTTATTTGTCAGCTCTGTTCCTTGTCCCCTTTCCTCTTTTTATGCCTTCTTTTGAATTAGTTGAATACTGTCTATATGTCCATTTTATCTCTTCTGTGGGATTAGATCTATAGCTCTTTGTTTTATGCCTTAGTTGTTACTTCAAGATTCATAGTATGTATCTTTAAGGTATTGCAGTCTGCCATCAACTGGCATTATTATATACCAGTTTAGATGCAGTAAGAAACATAGCAAAGTAAACCTGACCTTTGTAAGAGTATGTGTGTTACAAATGTAGCAGTGTGTTGTTACTATCTTTGCTCAAATCCAATTCTCCCTTTTTCCAATTTTCATACCAATTTTATTGAAAATATTCACATACTATATTGTTTACCCACTTGAAGTGTATAGCTCTGTGATTTTTTTTAATTAGCACAATTAATTTTAAAATAGTTTCATCACTCCAAAAACAGCTTCTTTGGAAAATACACCCTCCCAGCTTCCTTTAAATTTACTGTTTGCAGTATTTCATTGGAGGAATCCACTCACCTGTCTCACCTGGACCACAGTCACGCATCTTCTAGCTGACCCGCCTCTGCCTCTCCCTGCAGTTCTTCTGCCTCAGTGCAATGAATAGTCAGGACCTGCTTCCCATTCTCATTCTCCCTTCTCGCTCCATGTCAGCGTCCACACATTAGGACAGCTGACATCTTATAGATTCTGCCTTCTTTCTCAGCCTGTGTCTGTTTGCCACTCCGGTCTCCATTTTTGCTGCTTCCCTTATGGACCCGCTGCACCACAGCTGTGGGCTTGACTCACTTGTGCTGTCCCCTGAGCAGCTACAGGCTGTCCCCTGAGCAGCTCCAGCAGCCGCTTCTCTTACCACCTTACTTTTACCCCCTCCTGCCCATGTCTCTGTGTGACTTTGACTTTTTTTTTTAAAGTTTTTGTCTCTCCACACTGCTTCCTTGAATATTTTCAACTCAAAAGAGACTTATTAGCCAGGCTTGCAGAGCCAACTGTTCCCTCCATCTGGCTTTCTACTCTAACCCTCAGATAATCTCAGACCTACAGGACCCACCACCGTCCACTCTCTTATTCCTCTGACCCTTTAAATACTATTTCCCCGACGCTGATTTCTCTATGCTCCACAAACTCATTTAGATTCTACAAAACCCTGTTTCTGTGGCCCCTTCTGACAAGCCTCAGTCAAGGCCTTCCGTAGGTAGACCAGCCATCCCTTCTGCACATCCCCCTCCCCCCCCCCCCCGCTCCATCTCATGCTACAGACACTGGGATAGCCTGTGTCTATGTGAGCTCGCCTTGTTTTCACCCCACTTTCATGCTGTTGACTCTTTCAAGAGGACTTTGTCTTATAGCTTTGCTTTCCTGGTTCTGTTTTTGGGTGCCCATGAACAAATAGCACATGAACAATTATGTCCGTTGGAACTAATTTGATGGTGACAGGTATAGAATGAACAGTCTCTATCTAGTTGTCTCATTCACTGTGTGATATTTGATATTTCATTTCAGATGTGAGATGGAAAAATAAGTTCTGGGGCAAGTCCATGGAAATTGTCCCAATTGGCACGACCCACGTGACTCTGCCTGCGTAAGTTTCTCCATGTTGGGAATGTCAGCTCTCAGACCAGAAATCTACATTAGGGGTAGGACGCCCACCATGCCCTTGGCTTCTCTTTTACTCCACCTGGCAGTGGGTTCAGGAAGCTCCCCTGGCAGGCTCAAAGTCTAGTGAATTCTTTCACTGGATGGAAATGCCTCCTGGACAGCAGCTCTCTAAGCTGAGGCGTGTAAAAACGCCTTTCTGCTTCCTTTCAAGATAAAAGGTCATTTTTTTCATCATTATGGTCCTGCCTCCCTGTCAGAATTCTCTCAGAGGCCCCCAGGACCCTAGGCCAGGCTGTCAGGAATCACGTGCTGCTGTGACCTTTCACCCGGGACTGTTGGCCAGGCTGCCACACCCTGCTTGTCACTAATGCCCTCACTTGCCTCATAGGATGCGTGGGAAAGTTAGATATTATGTATAAAGCACTTAGAATATCGCTTACTATTTCCTCACAGTTGCTGCTTAACTCTGTAAGCAATGCCTGAGTTCTTTTTTATGGAAAAGCTATAACATGTAATTAGTAAAGCGTGGGAGCCTGGCCCCCACCCCACGCTTCTTTCTAGTAACTTCCCTTTCATACGGGGATCCCCATGCTTGCTCTGTGGAGGGGCGTGGCTGGTGGCCCAGGAGGCCACCAGCTGCTAGTGAAGCCCCCAGTTCCTTCAGGAGGCAGAAGGATGGCAGCTGAGGTATTGTCTGGCTCAGGAGCCTCAGCTCACATGTCACTTCGAGACGTATTTGATGCGGGGTCTGCAGATAAGGGATTTGTTTTCTGCCTCATTGTATAAATTAAGATGGCTGCTGCAAGCCGTGGCTGGCTCTACTGGGAGCAGTCTTTGACTCGCTCTTCTCTTTCAGTTTTGGAGATCACTTTGAGTGGAACAAAGTGACCTCCTGCATACACAACATCTTAAGCGGACAGCGGTGGATCGAGCACTATGGTGAAATTGTCATCAAGAACCTGAATGACGACTCCTGCCACTGTAAAGTGAACTTCATAAAGGTACCCTGAGTGAACGCGCACTGAAGCTGGAGGGCTGAGGCAGTGCCAGGTGCCCAGGGCACGGGCCGCCTGCCACTCTGTCACCTGACCGAAACATTGACCCTGCCTGCCTCTCCTACCATCTGCCCTCAGGGCAGAGCCTGGGAGACTCTTACGAGATGTCCTCCAAGCCTGACACAGATACATTATGCTAAGTGGATAACCCAGACATGAAAGGGTGTATTCTGCATGATTCTGATGATGTGAATCCCAGAAGAGCCAAGTTCATAGAGAAGAGGAACAGAGGGTGTGGGGGTAATCAGGGGTGGAGGGAAGGGTAGGAGAGGCTGTGTGTCGTGGGTGTGGAGCTTCTGTCTGGGAAAGTGGAAGAGTTCTAGAAGTAGATAATAGTGACAGTTGTACAACATCGTTGGTGTACTTCCTATTGTTGAGCTATGGTTTTAAGAACAGTTAAAATGAAGCCAGACTTGGTGGTGTGTACGTGTAATTCCAGCACTCGAGAGGCTGAGGCCGGAGAATTGTGAGTCAGAGAACAGTCTGGGCTATGTCATGAGACTCAGTTATGGAAGAAAGAACTATGTGAGGGGACAGTTGTGCTTGTATGCTTTGCCACAAGAAAAGGCATGACCAGCCATTCCTGTAATGGAGTTTTCCTTCTGTAGCAATAAAATGGCGCTTTGTGCTCCTGGTGGGCCAAGTACTGCCAGCCACCCAACCAGAAACTCTTTGGATCCTCGAATAAAAGGCACACACACATAGTAGCTTATTTTTGAAATGCTTTGGCTAGCTCACAGGCTGGGCAGTTCTAATCCTCTGCCCGGCTATCATAGATTTCCCTCCAGTACTCCTGACTCAATACCCTCTAAATCTATGATCTGTCTTTGCTGCCCTGTTCCTTCTGGGCGGCCCCCTAGTCTTTGCTGCCCAAGATGCTGTTGGACACCTCTTCTGGGAGGCTGCATTCCTTCTCACCTACGTTTCGGATGATTTTCCTTCTGCAGCCCTAAATCTGATCCATCTCCCTCCGAAACCTAGTGATCTTTAATGTCTGGACACACAGATTCCCAAGTAATTCAAAACATTAAAACCAGTCCCCCACGCCACTCACTTCTCTCTTCTCAAGTAGAAGTCTGCATCCTTTCAGTGGCCCACAAGGCTCTGCACCGTCAGCACTGCCCACTCTCAGCCCTGGAGTGCACGTGCACACACAGTGCACATCTGTATGACACGTGTACACACTCATGCACGCCCTTAGGCGTGCACGCCCTCATCCCTTCCCAACCCACCTCTGTCTGCCTCCTCAGCCACACTGGCCCCTCTTGCCTTACTTTCTCCCTACTGGCCTCCTCTCCCCCGGTCCTGATGTCACCACCTTGATCTGTCTTCAACTCTCATGGTCAAATTTTCTTCAAGGTTTTTGTTAGCACTGGAGTTAGCTTACTCGTTATTTCTTTATCTCTCTCTCTCCCTCCCTCCCTCCCTCCCTCCCTCTCTCCCTCCTTCCTTCCCTCCTCATTCCCCCTTCTCTTCTCTATGCCCTCCAGACCACCCCCAGTTTCACAACAGTAAAAGTCTGTTCGTCCTCCAGCCCTGACTTCCACTTGATTCGAAGCACAGAGGCTCAGAACCTTTACAGAGAAGTGGCAAGGCCGCAGATGCCAGGACATATGTAGGGTCTCTCTCCAACCTCCTTGACCTTTGCTCCACCCCTTTCCCTCCTAGAATCTTCTTGCTTTTAAAACTCTCTTGAACATAAAGTTGCTTGAGAGCAAACCCTTGTCAAAGATGTTTGTACCTAACTGAGATCAAAACCCTGAGTCTGACCTCATCCCATACTTCTCTGCACCACCTGTAACCCACAGGGCACATTTGTGAGGTGGATCAGAGTTTTTATGATAATTTATAAGTCAAATGAGGTTGCAGACAGGCATAAAATTAGCAATGACAATATTTTGAGGACAAAATGACTTTGTAGAAAATTTGAAAGTACAAAAATGCTTTGAAAGCTTTGCCTAAGTCTTTTTTCAGAAAGAAGCCAAAGACAACTTGGGGCAAGGATGTGATCCTCCAATCCAGGAAGAGTGGCTGTCCACATCTCCTCAGAGGGGTCGGCTCACTTCCTTATCTACTGTCTACTCTGGGATCAGAGAAAGAATGCATTTAATGTGTTTTGAGTCCAGGCTTGCCTCAAACTCAAAGCAGTTCTCCTGCATCAGCCCTCAGAGTAGTGAGAGTACTGATGTACACCACCTGCCCTACTCTACAGGAAATATGCTTGTAGTTTTTGGAAATGAGCATTAGATGTTGAAAGAATCTGGCCGCAGATGCCAGACACCTTTGGGGGCATGGCCGTCTCCTCTGTGGCTTCTCATCCAGTCATCAACATTTGATTTGTTTATAAATATCATAATTGGAAAAACCTGACCCCTACTTCCCAATAAAGCTCCGGGCTCCTTTCTTCCCTGCCACTTTTACACGGCTGGAGAACTCATTCTCTAATTTCCATTTCACGGCTCTGGCGCTGATGTGTCCCACCTCCCTTTGCAACTTACCAAAGCTTAAAGGGGAGAAACTGAACCAGCAGAAAATGACCTGGAAATGTCACTCAGCTTTCCCACTTTCCAAATATGGCTTCTGTTTCTACTGGAAACAGCACTAGGGCTTTTGATTTATGGAGGAGTGCCTTCTGTTCATGAAGGTTTTTAAGGGTGGCCAGGTAGTTGGAGATTTCCAAAGCATCACTTCTAGGGAGTTGGCACTCCCTCTGCTGGCTGCCGAGTGGTACTTCGTAAACAAGGCTGAGCTGCACTAGAGTCCTGGGAGAAGGGATGAGCTAGGACTGAGGCAAAGTAAGCCTCAAGCAGGGCTGCCGTGCAGACCGCCATTGATAGATACACGCTGAGAAAGTGGCTTGTTGTCCAGGGCCCTGCTGCTGGAACAGGCCTAGCATGGGGGAAAACTTCAGTTTTAAGCAACTTTTTTAAGTAGTCTGCAAATGACTGTTTTCTTCAAGTAAAAAGAATTAGGAGTTAATTTTTCTTTTTTATAGTATAGAAATAGAGTTTATTTAGGACATGGGGAGGTGAGTTAAGAGGGTAGTAGAGGCAGAGAAAGGCAGAGAGAGGAAGAGAGTAGAGAAGTAGAGAGGTGGAAGCCGGCCATGACCACGTGGAGAGAGGGGGGAAGGGAATGGGGAGAGGTAAGAGATAAGAGATGTAAGAGAGAGGCAAGAGAAAGAGATAAGAGAGAGGAGTTAATTTTATGCAGAAGTGAAAGCTCCCAGGCCTTAGTCACAGCGACATGCCTGGGGCCACTGCTCATGCACTAGCCAGTTCGCCCTTGCAAATGCACTGGTACTTGGCAGCGCCTAAGAACTGAGTTTTGTGTTCCTGTGTTACATGTTACATGAAGCAAAAGTAGAAAAAGTACAAAGCCTACACAAGCATTCGTTAGTGAGTTACAAACTGCAAATAGGAAGTTAACTGCAATTTTCATTAAATAGCAGAAGTTTTGTTCTGCTTTGGTTTGGTTGGTTTGGTTTGTTTTGTTTAAATCCAGAACCTAGCTAGACTGTGAGAGCAAGCTAGAAAGCCCAGAAATAAATCCACATATTTATACTTAATTGATTTCAAAAAGGATCCCAGTAACACATGGTGAGAAAGGGCAGTTTCCTCAAGAATGCTGTTGGGACCACTGGGGTTTCACATGCACAAGGGAAGTATTTGTAATCTACTAAGACGTTAAAGTATAAAACACAAAATGGAACTCAATCTCGAGAAAATGGTGGATAAATGGAGAGCTGTGTGTGGGCGTGCACCCCAGTCAGAGCAACCCGTGGGACTCAGGAGAGTAAAGCAGGAGGACCCTGTAAGAGCTGCATGGCAAGATCCCATCTCAAAGTAGATGCTAGAAAAAGTGCAGAGAGCTGGGCTTGAGGTTAGAGGCTTTTGCTGCAGGCCTGAGGATCTGACTTTGGCATCTAGAACCCATGTGGTAGGAGAGAACTGACTCCTGAAAGTTACCTTCCATGTGTGCTATAACACGCACACATGCACGCACTCACACACACCTCTTTGTTTTCTACAAAGGCATATAGAGCTAGAAGCACAGCTCAGTGGCAGTGAGCCTGCCTCCCAGAGAAGGGGGAACAAAAGTACCTTAAAAGCCAGCCATGCAGACAGCCATGCAGACAGCCATGCAGACAGCCAACAGATAGACAAATGGATGTTGAGCATTACTAGTCATTCACCTCATGGCTGTCTGGAATAGCTGGTACCAAAAAGACGAGACGAACTGAGGAGACTGGAGCCCCTGCACACTGCTGACGGGATGTGAGTTAGTGTGGCCTTTAGGGAGAATGGAGGGCATCAAAACGTTGAGCTTCTCTGAGTAGACAGCCAAAGGACATGAATACTCAAAGAGCCATCTGCACTCCCGAGTTCACCAAACTGCTGACCACCAGAGCAAAGGGATCAGCCTAAGGGCACCCACACTCAGATGAGGCGCAGAAGCGACCAGAACACTTCCTGGTCATAGAAACGATGAAGTTCTGCCATCGGCAATATATACATAAAGGAATAGAGTAGATACTGTCTGTGCAAAGTGAAATAAACCGGGCCCATAAAAATACCACATGACCTCATCTGTAAGTGGAACTAAAAATGTTGACTCCTAAAAACAGGAAATAGGGTATTAGTTATCAGAGGTAGAGGAAATTAGTGATCAGAGGATACAATCTTTCTGCAAAGTCAAGAGAGCCATTAACAATGCATCTATAGACTTGAAACTTTTTAAGTGCTCTCTCCTAAATAAATGTGAGGTAAAAACATGCTAATTAACTTGAGTTAGCCATTCCACAGTGTGCACATATTTCTAAATATCATTTTGTAGATGATAAAACATATAATTTGTATTTATTTACAAAATAAACAACCTATAACTGGCCATATAGAAGCACTCTTATGGCTTTTTTTTTTCTTTCCTTTGAGACATGTTGTCATTTAGTCAAGGCCAGCCTCTAATTCCCCTGGCAGCTGGGGATGACCTTGAACTCCTGATCATCCTGCCTTCCTTACAGAAGAGCACCACTAGGCCCAGCCTTCGATCTTTTGCTTCCTTTTTTTGTTGCAATGCCTGTAATAAGTGAGTACCAGAGTCCTACCCAGACTGTTCCCGTCTGCATCCTAGGCAAAATACTGGAGCACTAACGCCCATGAGATCGAAGGCACGGTATTTGACCGCAGTGGGAAGGCTGTGCACCGGCTGTTTGGAAAATGGCACGAGAGCATCTACTGTGGCGGCGCCTCCTCCTCCACGTGTGTCTGGAGAGCAAGTGAGTGTCCGGCAGATCCCAAGCATAGAACAGATGAGTAGCTACCTCGGGCAGGGGAGCGGTGAGGGGTGAGCTTACTCTGGGTCTCGCTGCCAGCTGCTTGAATGAAGTTAGTGCTACTGGCCGGTCTGTCAAGTCCTTCTCATGCTTACAACAGCATCTCAGTTCGGCTGCTAGGTTCTGTTCTGGGTTCTCAGAACCTCAGAAAGGAGCCACTGCCAACCCAAGGGTTCTTGGGGTTCACACATGGCACCATAACAAGCCTTGTTAGAATGACAGCAAAATGCAAGTAATTCTAGAGCAAAGTATCTCTAGAAAAGCAGAGTGGCCTAGGCTTCCCAAAGCATGCAGGATCCCCCAACTGCTCCAACCCCCAAAGCCTCCCAGGTCTCTCTTGTAATCCCAGAAGGACACTCCCCCTGGAACAGCTGTGTCAAGAAAGCTGTGGAAGCCCAGGCTATACCAGCAACCCTTTCGTCTTCTGATCCAAAAAGAGCCTGCTTCCACATTGGAGTTGTTTCATTAACCGTTGTCCTGAGATGAGGCCTTTAAGGATGGGAGTTAGTTTGGTTAAGGGGAGGAGAGAAAGGCTGGGGGTTGAGGTGGGAATTTAGTAATAAGTTGAGGTGTGATGGCCCCGTGTTGTTACCTCTGCAGCCTACTGGAATCAGAGACACAGACATGTATGAGGAAGCATACAACACATGTTTCCTCCTTTGTGCGTAGATGGTTGTAACAACTCAGGATCACGTCACCTCATGGCCACATGTCAAGCAGGGGGGAAGGGGAGGACTCGAGAGCTTCTGACCCTCTCTTTGCTCAAGAATAAAGCACTTTCCAGGATTCCCAGCCAGGGTGTCTTAACAGCTCATCAGTCTAAGTGGGTCCCAACCCATCCTCATGCCAACTGTGGGCATCAGGGAAGGCTCAGTTCCCCTGAAGTTAGTCAGTCTTGTGTTCCGTTAGGAAGAGATGTGACTGTGGGGCCAATGGTGTCTCTTTCAGTGGGCTGCAGCCACATCTTCCTCCATCCTAAAGGCTATTGTGGAACTGGAGTGATGGCCTCAGAGGCACCACAAGGCCGCAAGGACGGTCTCTCATTTGCTGAAAGCCTCTCATGGGTCACTGTCACATCTTCACCATTCCTCCTTGACTGTGTCTCCATGGGGGCCTCCAGCTCCCCTGGCCCACGTTAAAGAAAACCGCCATCTTTACTCCGGTGGGTGGGATCTCAGCTGGAAAGCACAGCATGGAGCTGGTTCCTGTGTTCAAGCTTAGGATGAGGTACACAGGATGGGGTTGGCTGCCAGTGGGCCTTGAAAGCTTCAAAAAGGGTGTCTGTGGCAAAGTTTGCGGAAGACATTTATATGCAGATGTGTAACCAGCAAGCGCTAAGACCGTAAGGGGATTTCTGCATTGGATCTCCCTGATTCTTAGCTGAGATCAAAGTTAGGGCAAACTAGAACCTAATGTTCGAACTCTGGGATGTGAGACTTTAGGGGCTGAGACTTGGTGAAGAGAAAGGCAGGAAGAAAAGAATATTGACTGTTCTTGGGATCAGCACGATTGCAGCTGCTGAGGAGTTCTAGGAGTTTGGCTGTGTGAACTTGGGTCTTCTGCAGTGGGAGTCTAGCTGGTTAAGAAAAGGCCTACTGGGTTTATTTATTTGATTTTTAAAACTTCATTGCGCGTGCGCGCATGCGCGCGCGCACGTGTGTGTGTGTGTGTGTGTGTGTGTGTGTGTGTGTGTGTGTGTGTGTGTGTGTGTGTGAGAGAGATATCAGTGCAGGAGTATTTGTGACAGCACAAATGTGGAAGTCGGGACAGCTTTGTGCAGAAGTCAGTTTTTTCTACCATGTAGGTTCTGAGCTCAGGTCATCAGTCTTGAGTGGCATCTCAGTGGGCCCCTGGTGTGTATATTTGAATAACAAATTCTGTGATAGTTCATACAGTACAAATGCTTCACAGCACTGAATAAATTCACACCAGGACCAAGGCAAAGGGACTGAGAGTCCCTGCGATGGAAAACGCAGACAGGAAAGTCTGCAGAGAAATGTTCAGTAGCTGCTTGTTAGTCAGAATATTTTAATAGAAATGGGACAGTTTAGAGTTAGAGATGAAACATAGCTGGTCTGAGATGAAAAAGGTGACAGAATTAAACTAACATAAATGAATTGCAAATTAGACCTGGGTGGTTTGTTTCCCTTTCAGATCCCATGCCAAAAGGCTACGAGCAGTATTACGGCTTCACACAGTTTGCTTTAGAGTTAAATGAAATGGATCCTTTGTCAAGGTCTTTATTACCACCCACCGACACTCGATTTAGACCAGATCAAAGGTAAGGATTGTTTTTCAAAGATCTTTCTCTCCAGAGACATTTAAAACAATCTACAAACAGTGGTATTCACAACTGCCTGGCCACCTGGAGTCTGAGGCCGGTACTGTCATCAGGAACACAAGGATAAAATGGGGCTTGAAACAGCTGTCTCAGAGGGACTGGAGCCTGTACTTCCATCCTTGTGTGGTGTGACATTCACACATCTGTAGGGACCCATTTCTATCGAAATACCAGAGTAGAGGAAGCGGTGGGGGCTACTTTGAAGACTTTCACTGCATGTGGTAATAAAGAATTTCCTGTTTATTTGGGATACTGAAAGCACCCAGCTCTCCTGACCCATCAATTTAAATTTCCTTTAGTGCATTGGGATCTGACTTCTGATTCTGGGCTTGCTATTCATGAGTTGTATGGTCTATGGCAAGGCTTTCCATTTTCCCCAGCCTCAGTTTCCTACTCTGTAAAACAAAAATTATCTCCCCCTGATCCTTTTGTAATTGAGACTTAAAATCTAAAGGCCACATGAAAAGAAAGATTGCTATATACAATTTCATTTTTTAAAAACAAGCCTTAATGATGTGGTTGATACAAGTACATAACCAAGTTCCAAGATACTGATCAGCATGAGTCTGCACTTACAATCTTACAGTGAGTCTGCACTTAAACCGTACAGTGCGGATTTGCTCTAGAAATCAGGAAGACATCACTTGATAGGGAGAAAGTGGACTTGGGAGAATGAACAGTTCACAGACAAGAAACTCAAATATTTCTGAAACATGGCACAAAAAACAGGTGAAAATACCATTTCTTAGATCGGCCAAAAATATCTATGGCTGATAACAGCATGCTATCGTATAAATTAATATATAATGTGAAATACTATAAAAATAATATAAAAAGGAGGTATATAAATTTCTTCAACTCCCTATAACATATAGTTAATATATATTAATATGTAGCGGGAAATATTAAAAAAAAAAAAACCAGCAAGTTCCCGCACTACACCCTAGCTACTCTCTGCCCCAGCGGTTTCACTGGCCTGTTCTTATCTTGTGGAGACTCTGACTCAGAACCCCAAAATCTCCCCACCCAAATCATTAAGTTCCCACTGGTGGGTCGCTACCATGATAGCCCCATGCTTCAAAACCCCCATGGCCTTTGTGGTGCAAATCAGGCAAACTCACGCTTTGCCGCCATACCTTTCTCTCTGAAATCCAGTTGAGTCACTGCAAGAAGGAAAACACTACACAAACTTAGTTCAGAAACAATGGTAACTCAATCTCTGGGCACATCAACTAGAATCCTAATCTTGTAAACCATATTAAATCTCGCCATGAAACTGGGAAACACTAGCAGCTATATCTTGCCCTTTCGCTCTCCCCATTCAAAAGCCCCTCCCTCCTGCTTCCTCTCTTCCTCAGTCCAACCCAGAAGTCCCGCCTACTCTCCCAGTGATTGGTCCCTTTATTCATTGGGGGGGGGGTCACAATAAGTCACCTGAGTACGTGATTCATTCCTTGTTCTGGACAGCCCCTCCTGGGAAAGCAGAATTAACATCAAAATACAGGCAGCACTAGGACCATCCACAACATTAATATATAATATTAATTTATATATATAGTATAGTATTGTATCAATTAAAGACTCGCTCTTTTGTCTAACAGTTCTAAGTCTGGAAGTTTCATGTACAGGTACACTTTCCTATGTGTAAATGGTAGTTGTCCAAAGTCATTCACAGCAACATTAAGTGTAACACTAAAAATAGTAGGACCAACCCAATGTCTGAATGTAGAGCGTATGATTAAGGTACGTCCACAAGACTGAATACAGCTTTTAAAAATGAAGATGTCCCAGCACTACTGTGCACAGATCTCTAAGATGTTAAGTAAAAAGCAAAGTAAAACAAACATGCTTTGCCACCTTTTATGTGCTTAGAACAGAGGAAGGAGTAAGAATATGTATTTATAGTTGAAAAATATGTATCTAAGAAACGAACAGTGGGGGGCTCCTGTGGTGGCAGAGCGAGGGAGGAAGAAGACAGACATGGGTTTCTCGGGCTTCTCTCTGGATAGGGATTTTGAACCCTGTAACTATCACCTGCTCACAGGGGGTCATCCTCGTCCTAGCTCAGAATGCTGCCATCATGGTGGGGAGAAGAGACTGGGCGTAGGATTTTGTACACAGAAGTGGCTGGTTATTATTTTTTCAGTGAATATTCCTTTCCTCTTTCCCCTCTATCCCCAGGTTGCTAGAAGAAGGAAACATAGAAGAGGCTGAGGCTCAGAAGCAGAGGATTGAGAAACTGCAGAGGGAGAGGCGGAGAGTCCTAGAGGAAAGCGGTGTGGAGCACCAGCCCCGGTTCTTCAGGTTTGTGCCTGGAGGAAGCAGGGGTGGGTGGGGGGCGGAGCACACTAGCCTTTTGGGACAAATGACAGCGTCTGCATGACCACCACTGTCTTGAAAGGGTGTGTCCCTTGCACTACCCAGGTGGCTCAGCAGTGCCTCCTTGTAGCGGAAGAGAGGGGCACTTTCAGAGCTGGTCCCAGTGCTGGGCCATCTTGTTCCATTTCACAGGACAGGCTAACTGATGACAGCCCTGCTGTGGGATTTGAAGGACCCGTACCGAATCAGCGGTTCCAATACACTTGTGCTCGAGTTTGGAAGGTCTGATTGGTCTTTACTCTTAACATAACTTTCTGGAGCTAGGTATGCGTGACTTTCAGTCATACCAATAATTCCAAAATGAGGAAGGCTGAGACAAGAAGATTGGTAAGAGTTTGAGTCCAGCCTGGGCTACACTGTGAAACCCTGTCAATCGATCAATCAATCAAATCAGTAGTTGAGAGGGTCTTGTTTAAAATAGACTTAAAATTGTAGAAGGACTGTGAAATTGTAGCTGTTTATCCTCTGTCTTCCCTATTTTAACTGAGAAGAAACAGAGACCCAGGGAATCGAGGGGATTGAAGAAGGGCCCAGTGAATCTTCCAGATGGGGCCTTTGCCTCTCCTGACAATCTCGGCAGAGTTCTCTGTGATTTGGGAGTTCTGTTGCAGCTTAGGTAGCAGATGCAGACCAGAAGGTCCACTCCTGTCTGACAGCCAGTGGTTTATTGTTTGGTGTGACCCTGGGCTTGTATATTGATGTGGACAACAGGAGCAGCCTTTGGAAGGCTGTTCGGACTAATCTCAGCAGCAGGACAAAGGTCTATATGCCAAAATTCTGACAGAGCCAATCCCAGTGACACAGACCTATAATCCTAACACTCGGGAGACAGGAGGATTGCAAGTTCGAGTCCAGGCTAGGCAAGTTAGTAATGACAATGAAATCAAAACACTGCCTCTGAAAAAAATTAAAATAGCGCTAAGAAGATAGACTTATTCCTAATGGAGTTGATGCCAGCTTAACTGCCCACCAGTGGGGCAAGTGTCTAAGTTGACCTGTCATCCATTTCCACAATGGAATATCCCTCAACTGTCTAAAAAGGAACGGGAAACCCCATTGCTGAGGTCACCAAGCTTACCCATAGAACACAGATGGTAGGTGCTGCTGGCTTGGCAGGCCATAACGCCTCAGCCATTAGTCCGGTTCAACATGAAAGCAGCCATAGATAATATTTAAAGAAGAGGGTATGGCTGTGTTCTAACAAAACAGTATTTCAAAGATTGTGTGGGACTTGGCATGTGGCCTTGTTGGTAGAATCCTTAGATAGCATTCGTGAGACCCTGGACTTGGTCCCAGTGTCATAAAACACACATGCACTGGAGGCTGAATTGGGTCCTTGACCTTAGTGTGCTGGCTTACTGAAGGGGCAATGAAGACAGACATCACATGCGTTACTGTGGAAATGAGCTCCAGTCTAGACTGTGGTGTCAATCACCCAAAGGCTAGAGCACCGCCCAGTACTGTGAAAGGGAACAGGGCAGGGGGGACTGTGTGTAGCACTCGGGCATGAGCTTTCTCTGGCAGAATAAAGCTGACAACATTACCGCCCAGGAGCAGATGTGAGGCTGGAAGGTAGGGCTAACCAGGAAATGGTAGGCTCTGGATCCTTTTGTGCCCTTTGAATTTTGATGTACCTGCAATGTATCTTTTTCCAGAGCCATAAACCAAAAGTTCTCTCTCCAGACTGTTAGGGTCCAGTTCCTTTTTATTTGTTCTATTTGGCTTTATGCTAACTTAGACTGACTTCGATCACCCTAGTTGATTGGGTAGTATTTAGTAGTTCCCAGTGTGGTGTCCATCAGTCCAGCCCTGTTTGATGTCCAGCACACACAGAGAGGATGGATGGACACACACAGACACACACACACACACACACACACACACACACACACACACACACACACAGAGACACACACACAGACACAGGTCCTTTTAGAAGTACCACCTTCCCAGCTTCCAGGCTTAAGAAGTATATATCAGAAGTAAAAATGGCTGCTGGCCTTCGGACACCACTCAAATACCCAAACAACAAGAACAATGAATTTGTCTGGAGTGAGGGTGGGCAAGCAAAGGAAAGAAGGAGAGAGAGGAGATGATAGCAGACTCTACAAGAAGCTGTCTTGTCTCATCTCTCACAGGAAATCCAGTGACGATGCTTGGGTAAGCAACGGGACCTACCTGGAACTGAGGAAAGACCTTGGCTTTTCCAAGCTGGACCATCCCGTCTTGTGGTGAAATGTAAAGGCAAGAGAGAGTTCCTGTACTTTGCCCACATTTGCTTCTGGAAGCAGCACACACTTGTCTGTACGGTTAAAAGATAGTATCTAGAACGATCACTTGTGCTTATCGTAGCATTGTAAGCACTGAAGTGTGTATCTTCTTCAGTAAGTCTCTTTACAGTTTCAAGTGTTATCATGAGTGTCTATATGAATGTAGAACACCTCGGTATTTCTTTTTATATATAAACTATTTAATAAAAACGAAAGATTGAATGTTAATGTGTGGGTTACAAAAAACCATTTAACACTAATTTTCCAAAGGTAAGGGGGAAAATTCCAATTTATGCCTTATAAAATCACACTGGAGGAAAAAAAAAAATTCCAGGTGTGTTAAGAAATAACACCCAGGGTTACTCACCCATGCATAGCTACCCAGGTTTAATTAGTAGCCGGGATATCGTTTTGCCTCAGACAGCTCTTCGATTGCTCATACAGAACAATTCTGCTGGTGCTGAAGTACCAAGAATATTTTCATTTTCACTTTTGTGGTTAAGGAATCTGTATAAAGTTAGTGGAATGCATATTTTTTATGTAAGGTGGGCATCGCCCAACCGGAAGGGGGGGCTTCTCTCCCTGTAGTTCTGATGCCTTATATATAAAACTGCCCCCAACTTGCTTAGAGAAGTTGCATTCATCAGAGAAGACTCCATTAATTCAGTGTCCCAGTGGTGTCCTAGGGAGGCAGCAGGCGTTTTGTTTTTCCTCCGTAAATGCTGAATCCTTCAAAGGTTAAGAAACTACTTGGGCGTCCTGCCCCGCCCCTGGCTTGCAAGCCCTCCTTTTGGCCCCTATTGAGGATGACATGTCTCTCATTTAGTACAAGACAAACAGTAGCAGCCCACGGCAGTATGACCTTCTAACTTCTGCAGAGTCACTGGTGGCTTCCAGTAACTCAGCATGTTGTTCCTCCACACGGCTTTGGGATTCTCTACCTCTTACCGAGCATCGAGCATCGAACCTTTGACCTTGTATAGACAGTTTGACCATCTGCCTTATAGACAAACATTGCTGTTCTTCTGTGTCGTCCTCTGAGAAAGCTGCAAGGGTTTACCTTTTTTTTCCTCAACTCTCTTTTTATTTGTAATACTCTGAGTTCTGCGTCTGTTTCAGATAGGAGCTACCAAAGGGAAACTGTTGTTCTTATAAGTGTCTTACTTTAAATCACTATAATAGAATGTACACAGTAGCTGAATTGTGTTATCAAAACAATTCTGACTTCTGCCCAGAGCATGTTAAAACCAAAGCCTGATTGTTAAGCCTTTGACTCGAATGTCTATAGCAGTTCTGTGAAACACTGTGTGTAATGATAGGGTAAAGAGATTTCTATAGAATGAATTTGAGGGAGCCAGTGAGATGGCTCAGCAGGTAAAGGCACTTATTGTATAAGCCTGGCATTGAGGACGGTCTCCAGGACCCACTTCAAAAGTAGGAGAGAGCCGACTCCACAGAGTTGACCTGTGTCACACCAGATAACTGACGGGACAGCATGAAGGTTTTCACGGTGGAGCATTGAACGTGAATCAGTAGTCTTTGGAGTCTAAGTGACCGTCCTTTTAAGCAACTCATTAAATATTGGTCCATTTATTCCATGTTCTGGAGACAGGGAGATGAACGCAGCAGGAATCTCATTTCCATTTCTAAGCATCTGGATGGTGCAGCCAACTCCTTAGTTCCTGTTTTGTTTTGTTTTTTTCCTTTTCAAGTGTTATCCACATTCTGACCACAGGCTGGAGATGTAAGGAAGGATCTCAACAGGGAAACAAAACCACGAGGACAAATGTGGGGTTTCGGTAATACTGGCTGTGAAATAGGCCTGCTCGAGAGGCTGCCCCAAAGGAGAAGGAAAAATGACAAAAGCCACAAAATCAAGAATGTACCCCCAGAATCAGTACAGCCAGTTGTTTGAAAATTCTGAAAGTATCTCATGATATAATTTCCGTTGATTCTAAGCTTTAATTTGGAACCACACAAATAGATGGCCCAGTGTCTCTGCTCTAGTCACCTTATTTGAATCAGGGACAGGAATGAATAAAATATGTTCCAGAACTGTGTGCAAGCTCTGTAAGTCACTGCCAGTGTCTGGATAAAGGGCTTTCGGAAATGCAGATGGTCAGAAGGTGCACGCTGCTACTTGAATCTTAAGACTCCCTGCAGGGGGAGGAGGCTGCTACATTCTTCCCATCCTGTCTAACACACCCTTCCTCCAAGTTTGTATGTCTAGGACTTGGATATTTTCATAAGGCAAACAGAACTGCGGTATTGTTTTGAGAAGAATTAAGGTAAAGTTTAATCTTTCTGAACTCCTGACTTTCTCCAATACACAATGCCAATTGCCGCACCATTTGATGTGCATGATTCAGCCCCTCTCTCTCATGCTAATTATCCTATATCAAGTTTATGGTAAGTTACAGATGTTCTCCTAGTACTGGGACTTTGTGCTAACCACAGGCTGCACCTCATGTATTCTCCTCAGTATTCACAACCCCAATCTGCAAGGCATCATTAAGGAATGAGTGTCTTCAGTGTAGCAAAGGAGGGGCACACTTTCCTTCACAGGCCCTGTCATAATAAAAGCCTCAGTGCAGCTTCTTCCTGCAATTCACATCTTGATGCTAGGAAGCTTCTGGTACTAACTAAACATATACAGTTCACCTCCCAGACACCAGGGGGAGTGAGGCACTAACTAAGAGATGCAGTTCACTTCCCAGACACCAGGAGGAATCTGGTACTAACTAAAATGCAGTTCACCTCCCAGACACCAGGGGGAGTCAGGTACTAGCTAAAGAGATGCAGTTCACTTCCCAGACACAGGGAGAATCTGATACTAAACAGATGGATGCAGAGCACTTTTTGAGACACTAGGGGGAGCCTGGTACTAACGAAACAGATTGCAGTTCAACAGATTCAAGAGGGTTCTTGTACTAAACAGATGAGGGTTCACTCTAAGTCATAAATACAGTGACCTACTATGTAGCAAGAATGCCTTAGCAGTCCCCAAGCCTTCCAGTGCCTCTGGGGGCTTCCTGATGAAAAACTACACAAACCAAGTTTTTTAATGTTAACTCCATTTAGCTGCTGTTTTCCTTATATCCTATATTTTAATTACTTCCAATAAATCATTTGCTCAGCCTTCTAGCACTGTTGTTCTTCTGTATTGGCCTGATTTGTGTATTGTTTTAGTCTGCCCTTAAAGAAGTCAAGCCAAAAATAGGGGTGAGAACTACTTTGCTTTTTAATGTAGGCCTACTGTGCACCACAAGCTCTCTCTGAGGGACTGTAGCTATTAGAGACTGTCCTCACACCAACCAGAGCTATAAGTTGCTCTCGTGATCTTAGGTAGGAATACAGGCTACAGTGTTTGGACAGAATTTATTTGAATGTCTTTATTTTTAATACCAACATCAGCATAAATCTATTTTTGCTAGTAGATCAAAGCTATTTTCACATGCTCTGTTTTCTGTCTTGTATCGATCCTGTGAATCAGTGATTGTCTTTGTTGAAAACCTATATATCAAATGTGTCTACAAATCAACATGGTCTAAAGTGCAAGCCGGTTTTTTGTTTGTTTTTGAAACTGATTTTAGGGGATGCAGTTGTCAAAAGTGATTCATTTGCTTCATTTGTGATGAATTTTTTATCTTCCTCTGTTACCCCAAATGATACTTGTAAATCTTCTATTTAACCATTTGTAAAATCTAAAACCTACCCCACTACCTGCACCCCTTTCTCTTCCCCAGAGGCTCCTTTTAGTTTGTTGTCTCCCACCCTGTATAGCTCACTGACTGAGAATAAAGAATACCGTGAAGGCTGCCTTTGTCTTTATTTTTCCTGGTTGTGCATGGCTGTGGTTGATGGAACTGGCAGCAAGATGTTGCCTAGAGTCTGTCTGGAAGAACAGCTGCTCACCTAAAGTGACGGGACACTGAGAACTGGGTCTTCTTCCCAGCATTTCCCAGCATTCTCAGCTCTTGCAATAGGCACTAGGAGCTTGGGAGGTCACCTCTAGTCAAAGGATCCCCTGCTCCACCCACCTTACTGTACTATGGAAATACCATCTTCTCTGTGCCAGAACGTGAAATGGAAGAGTGCTGATTGATTATGTCCTAGTAGTCACAGGAATCGTGACTGACCCATCGCCCTGTCCAAGGTGTGTCCCTGAGCATTCAGTGAACTTCATTTGGTTCAAGTTGGTGTGTCCCAGCAGTTTACCGTAGTGTGGTGCTAAAGAGTATCTGAAAAGCAGCCTGAGAACTTTTTAAATTATTGGCCACTATTTGCTCATGTTGGTATTAAAGCATCATGATCCAGACAACTGAGGAGACAGTTTGGAAAATATCTCAAGCCATTAGTTTAACTGTTTAGTCATGTTCTTACTATACCCATAAAATACCAGTGTCTTTGTAGTCAAGGACAATAGCAATGAGCAAGCCAGGACTGTCTCCCCATCTGGTGTTCTCATACACTTCATAACACAAGCCAGTCCAACAGATTCAAGAGAATTAAATGAAGGGCCCAGAGCAAGTGTGAAACATGGGAGATTAACAAGGCCAGAAGCCCTTACTGCCTCAGTGGCAGTTGGAGCTCCCAGAAAGGAGACACCATCAGGAGTGTGGCTTTGAAGGTACATGCTAGACAGACAAGCCAGAACTGGCTGGAAGAGCTATCCTTTCCAAGGTCTCAAATCAACCATTCATATAATGGTTTTAATGAGTTAAGAGGAGGCTCTTCTTAGCTGTCATTTAAACTAACAGACTGGGAAGGATACACTAATTAAGATGCTTAAATTTGGTTAAACTCCTGGGACTTATTTACACACACAATTTCCCCCAAATATTTCAAACCTAGACAACCCAGGGCACAGTATTGATCAGCATTTTAGCACCACCATGGATCTGGGACACAATTGTCATGCTGCTAAGAACAAATTCCTTTTCATAGATTCCATATTTTATAGTTTTATAAAGTCTCTGAAATTGAAAGTGGGGGTAAGATGACATTTGACTTGATTTGGTTGAGTTTGTCTTGTTGCCCAGGATCTACAGGTATGTGCTTCCACGCCCGCCTATTGCTCAGGAGCTTCTCAAAAGGGCTGCACAGAAGGAGGCTCCAGCTGCTGCTGTGATGGAGTCGTGGGGGACACATTTATGGAGCAAACACCAGTTCTAAACCCAGCCACTTCTCTGCCATGCATCTGGTGGCAAGCTGGTAGGTTAGTCATCACAGTGTAGTCAGATGGTTCTGTTGCCCACATTGTCCAGGGAGAGGTGATGGAAGTTCCTCTAAACTGGTGACAAATCTAGAGGAAGTCTGGGTCTCAGTGACAGGGAAGAGACAGGAGGGGCCTGACACCAAAAGCAAAACAACTCATCCTGCTTTGCCCAGGTCATTGTTCTTTTGTTTTTTTTTTTTAATATTTTTGATACTTTATTTACATTTCCAATGTTTCCCCTTTTCTGGGTCTCCTCTTTGGAAACCACCTATCCCCTCCCCATCCCCGCCTCTATGAGGGAATTCCACCTCCCACCTACCCATCCACCCATCTCCATATTCCCACCTTGACTGGGGCCTCTAACACCCTCAGGCCCAAGGGCCTCTCCTCTCTCCCGGATGGCCATCAAGGTCATTCTCTGCCATATATGTGGTCCGAACCATAGGTCCATAGATGTGTATTTTTTGGTTGGTGGTCCAAATTCCAGGATGACCGGGGGGGGGGGGTCAGGCCCATTGACGCTTTTGCTCCCTCCATGGGGCTGCGAACTCCCTCAACTCCTTCAGTCCTTTCTCCAACTCCTCCATCTGGGACCTCACTCTCAGTCCAGCGGTTACTGTTAAGTGAAACTTGGGCATTCTGAACTTTTGGGCTAATATCCGCTTATCAGTGAGTACATACCGTGCTCGTTCTTTTGTGACTGAGTTACCTCGCTCAGGATGATATTTTCAAGTTCCATCCATTTGCCTGCAAATTTCATTAAGTCATTGTTTTTAATAGCTGAGTAGTACTCCATTGTGAAAATGTACCACATTTTCTGTATCCATTCCTCTGATGAGGGACATCTGGGTTGTTTCCAGCTTCTGGCTATTATAAATATGGCTGCTATGAACATAGT
>CM052700.1:87246199-87257595 GCA_028551405.1 Uromys caudimaculatus
ACTGAGTTACCTCGCTCAGGATGATATTTTCAAGTTCCATCCATTTGCCTGCAAATTTCATTAAGTCATTGTTTTTAATAGCTGAGTAGTACTCCATTGTGAAAATGTACCACATTTTCTGTATCCATTCCTCTGATGAGGGACATCTGGGTTGTTTCCAGCTTCTGGCTATTATAAATATGGCTGCTATGAACATAGTGGAGCATGTGTCTTTATTACATGTCGGAGCATCTTCTGGGTATATGCCCAGGAGAGGTATAGCTGGGACCTCAGGTAGAATTATGTCCATTTTTCTGAGGGTCCGCCACACTGATTTCCAGAGTGGTTGTAGCAGCTTGCAGTCCCACCAGCAGTGGAGGAGTGTTCCTCTTTCTCCGCATCCTCACCAGCATCTGCTGTCACCTGAGTTTTTGATCTTAGCCGTTCTGACTGGTGTGAGGTGGAATCTCAGACTTGTTTTGATTTACATTTCCCTGATGACTAAGGATGTTGAGCATTTCTTTAGGTGCTTCTCAACATTCTCTGTTCTAACGTTGAGTCCCGCTAACCAGGAGCTGCTGCAGCTTTAGATAAACTGAGATAACTGGTCAACCTACACTATTGAGCTGCCATATTGGCCCTGGATGTTCTACTAGAACTCTGGAGAGAGAGGGGCTGGGACCAGGGGTGTGGAACAAAACAAGTCTTCCATCCTTATTAAACCACTGGAATTCCTTGTTTACATCATTATGGCCTGCCATCACATCAGTACAAATGTCTTTGGTCCAAAGATCCTGTTGACCACATTTTTCTTGTTGCAGCCTATGATGTCTGGAATACAACCAATCTCTCACTCTTTCCACAGCCTTAAAAAAAAAAAAAAAGATTTATTTTTACACACACACACACACACACACACACACACACACACACACACACACACATGCACGCATGCACACACACATGCTCACACATGCGCTCTGATTCCCAACTGGAGGTTCGGTAGTTGTAAGCTTCCTGACAAGGATACTGGAAACTGATCTTGTGTCCCCTGGAAGAGCAGCAAGCACTCTTAACCATGATCCATCTCCTTAGTCCCCCACACGGCCTTTTAGAAAAAGCTTTTGAGGAGAACAGATGGGGAAAAGCTGGAGAAAATCCAAGACATGGCAATTTTTCTTTTTTAAAATCTCATATGTTCTTAAGAGAAATGGAGTTTGGCTTCACCCCACCCAAAAAATATTTGAACCAAAGTAAGTGAGCACCATCAGCTCCCTGGGACCTGCATCAAAGCCCAGAAATACACTTAGGCTCAGCTCTTTGCTGGAGTGTGTGTCAAGGGTGGCTCTGGGAAGCCACTTTCAGATACTGGCTAGGAAGGGTTCTGCTGACTAGTGAATGAGTAACAAGGTTAGCCCCCAAAGGAGCCAGTGATCCCCCAGAAGCCTGGCTGCTCCCAGGAGAGCACTTATGTGAAATAACTGGCTGTCTTTAAAAGCAAAACAACAAAACCAGAGTTGGCATGCTTGTTGTAGTGTACATGCATACATGCAGGCAAAACACTTGTGGTTTAAATAGGTTTGCTTTCCCTAGACACGTGTGTGTGTGTGTGTGTGTGTGTGTGTGTGTGTGTGTGTGTGTGTGTGTGTGTGTGTGAATGCTTGGCCCTTGGGGAGTGGCACTCCAACAAGTGTGGTCTTGTTGGTGTAGGTGTGGCCTCGTTGGAGTGGGTGTGGCCTTGTTGGAGGAAGTGTGTCACTGTGGGGGTGGGTTTTAAAGTCTATGCTCAAGCTCCATCCAGTGTGGAATCCAGTTCTCTTCTGCAGATCAGAATGTAGACCCTCAGCTCCTTCTCCAGCACCATGTCCGACTACCATGCTTCCCACCATGACAATGATGGACTAAGACTCTAAAACTGTAAGCCAGTCTCAAATGTTGTCCTTTATAAGAGTTCTCTTGGAGCCGGGCGGTGGTGGCACACGCCTTTAATCCCAGCACTCGGGAGGCAGAGGCAGGCGGATTTCTGAGTTCGAGGCCAGCCTGGTCTACAGAGTGAGTTCCAGGACAGCCAGGGCCACACGGAGAAACCCTGTCTCAAACAAACAAACAAACAAACAAACAAAAAAGAGTTCTCTTGGTCATAATGTCTCTTCATAGCAATAAAATCCTAAGACAGAACTTGGTACCAGGGACTGGGGTATTGCTGTGATAGGCCTGACCATGTTTTTGTTTGAAGAAATGTGGGTTTTGGAACTTTGGATTAGGAAAGCAGTGGAATGCTTTCAGTGTGGCTTAATGAGCCATACTCGTAGGAACATGGAAGACAGTGGTGTTGAGGGTGATTTGAACTGTGGCAGCCTGGCTCAAGAGGTAAGAAGGATTGTGTCTGGAGTGTAGGAGATCCTTTAGGTGTTTCTTAGTGCTACATAGTATCCCGTGATTAAAGCCAATGGGAAACTACAATAGCCTGATCCAAGCAGGATGACAAAGGGCACAGATCCATCAGGAATAAAGGTGTGGCTCACTCCTCCAGGAAAAGATCCAAGACCTACATGCAGAGGATGTAGGAAATACAGAATGGGTAGCAGAGGGAGGTAGTTATAAATACCATCTAAGGCCATGTGACCAGTTGCAGAACCGAGGTTTATAGTTGACATGAGTGCTTCTGTTGTATTTTGTTAAGAATGCATTTGTGCCGGGCAGTGGTGGCGCACGCCTTTAATCCCAGCACTCAGGAGGCAGAGGAAGGCGGATTTCTGAGTTTGAGGCCAGCCTGGTCTACAGAGTGAGTTCCAGAACAGCCAGGGCTATACAGGGAAACCCTGTCTCAAAAAAAAAAAAACAAAAACAAAAACAAAAACAAAAAAAAAAAACCAAGAATGCATTTGTACAGATATTTGTGTTTTCTTTCAATTTCTGTAACACCAATGATCATATTTAAGTTTGAGATACTAAAGTATGTTCCCCAAAGGACAGTGACACCTATTCCAAATTTGCAATGTGTTTGTAGGTGTACAAGGAATAGTTATATCATGTAAGGCATTGTTATGACCTGGTTATTGTTTGTGGTTGTACGAAGGATAGTTGTATCATGATTATGGCATGGTTATGTTTTCATTTGGCCATAAGAAGATATGACTGTATGTCAAGTTGACAAGGGGTAGATTGTGATAGCTATTCTCCATTGTCAACCTGACTATATCTAGAATGAACTACAATCCAGAAATACAGGACACACTTGTGATCCAGATATTGAGGCAGAAAGACAGCATGCCTTTGATCCAGATCTTGAGGCTGGAAGGCAGGGGCTTTTGACCCAGGTCTTGAGGTAGGATCGCATATCTTTAACTGACACACATCTTTAATCCAGATCTCAAGGCACAATGATCATGCGTATAAAGATCTATAATTAAAAGGAATTAAAGAAAAGCTTAGGTCCAGGTGTGATGGTACACACCTTTTATACCAGCACTTGGGAGAAAGAGGCATGAAGATCTCTGAGTTCAAGGCCAGCCTGGTCTACAGAACAAGTTTCAGAACAGTCAAGTTTAGGCGGTTAAGGAGACCATGGAAAACAGGAAGTTGGTGAAGATAGAATTGTAAGACTCTGGGGAGCCTTAACTTACCTGAGACCTTCTGAGTGAACACATGGAGTCGGGGATTGATGCAAAATGCACGAGGAATTTATTAATTCAGCATGCTGAGGTCGCTCTACATACCAAGACGGGAGAGCAACCTCGAGGTGCCTGTTCAGGGACCTTATATACTGATTTTAGAGCAGCAGCCATTAGGCACAATGTGATTGGCAAAACAGTGTGACTTTTAAACTGATTGGTCTTTAGGGAATGAGGTAGCAGGGGCTTAATCAGCCCCTCCCTTCCAGCCTACGTGAACCTGTTTCTTCCGGGAGGGGAGGGGTGCCCATGTGCTAGGAGGGGGGAGGGGACCCTGGTGGAATATCTCAAAGTTCCCGAGCTGACTTCTCAGAATTGAACAGGGGGACATGTTCTGGCCCCAGCAAGCAGCAGAACTTGGCAGCTTCAGTCACACGATTCTGTCTTTAGAATCAAGGATGGAATTTCCCTCTGCTACTAAGGAAAGTTTCTGAGGCCGGGAATGTGCCAGGGGTATCCTTGCATGGAGGCCTTAGAAGCCATTGTGTTAAAGGAGGCATTGGGTCTGCTTTCAGGTCTAAGGAAAGCCGCTGGGGCCAGATATATGGCAGGGAGTCTGCCCAGCTGGCTTTTGGTCTTGCTTTGGTCCAGTATTCCCTCACTATGCTCCCTTCTCTACATTTTGGAATGGTAATTTGCATCCTGTGCCATTGTGTGTTGGAAATATGTGATCTGGTTTTTTTTTTTATTTTGATTTTATAGGAGATTACAGTTAAGAGATCGCATCAATCTCAGAAGAGACTTTGAACTTTGGACCTTTTAAACATTGTTGAGCCGGTGATAGACTATGAGGACTTTTGAAATTGGACTAAATACATTTTGCATTTTGTTATGGCTACAAGCCTACGGGGCCAGGGAGTGGAATGTGGAGGTTTGAATAGGTACGGCCCCCAGAGACTCCTGTGTCTGAATGCTTGACCCAGGGAGTGGCACTACTGGGAGGTGAGGCATTGTTGGAATAGGTGTGACCTTGTTGAAGGAAGTATGTCACTGTGGGGGCAGGTTTTGAGGTCCCCTGTGCTCAAGCTCTCCCCAGTGTAGAATTCAGTCACTTCCGGTTGCCTTTTGACCAAGATGTAGAATTATCAGTTCCTTCTCCAGCACCATGTCTGCCGGTACTCTGCCATGCTTCCCACCATGACGATATCGGACTAAGCCTCTGAACCTGTAGGCCAGCCCCAATTAAATGTTGTCCTTTATAAGAGTGCCTTGGTCATGATGTCTCTTCACAGCAACTAAGACAGTACTCAAACACATAAAATAAAAATAAGTAAATCTTTAATGAAACAACAAACCAGAGTTCCAAAGAGTCACTTCCTAAGTGACATTTTCTGTGTCTGCTCTCTGAAGTGTCCCTAAAAGTCTGACACTCAATCATTGTGCTTTGGGGTCCAGATAATTTATAGGGCCAGGCTTTGGGGCACATAAATCACAGGCACTCAAGAAGAAGGACCACCTTTGGCAGTTTCAGGGTATCCATGTCTTTGCCTCTTTGGTTGATTGGTTAAAATACTTAGCATGCTTCACATTTATCCAAGAGTTTAACCTGGTGGAGAAACTGTTCGGTACAGTCCAGGAAAACTCCAGAACCCATGTGCTGTTCATGGCAGTTGTTATTATTCATTTACTGAGCCATAAAGATGCTCCATTACTGTTATTGCTTGCCTCCTAAATGTCCCCCAAAGGCCTGTCTGTTGAAGACTTGGTTCCTTGGCCATGCTTCTATGGGGAACTAATGGAACCTCTGAGAGGTGAGGCCTGCAATGGAAGCTAAGTCACTGTGTTAGGCCCTTGACGGTGATATGGAGACCCACCCACCCCACCCAGCTCTTCTTCCTGCTTCCTGGCTATTATGAGGTGACTGCTTCCTCTGTTCCAGTTGCCATTCACTACGCTCTTCAACTTTACCCCATGCCCAAAAGTAATAGGCTGGAATGGCCATGGACTGAAATCATGAGCTAAAACCTTTCTTCTTTTAATGTGTGCATCTCAGATATTGTGTCACAGTAACAAAAGGATAACTAACACAATTACCTCTTTTAAATAGTTAAAATTTAAATAATTATAAAATTGTGTAACAACACAATAAAATGGTTTGCATTAATTAGTTTTAGAAATAGAAATTTTACTGGGCATGGTGATAGTGGCACACACCTCTAGAGGCCTGGATGGGAGGATTGCTATGAGTGTTGAGGCCAGCCTTAGCTACATACAGCAAATACCAGGTCAGCCTCCAGTACATAGTAGATACTGAGTCAAAGAGCCAAAGTGTAAGATAAGGAATGGAAATTTTACATGCCCATTATCCGAGTACTAAGGAACCTGAGGCAGGGAGGCCACTGAAAGTTCGAATCCAACCTGGGGGTGCTGGTTAGTCTGTTAATTTAGACAAACTGGAGTCATCTGGGAAGATTAAACATCAAGCAAGGAATTTCCCCCATCAGATTGGCCTGTGAGCAAACTCGTGGGCCATTTCCTTGACAGATAACTGATGGGAAAGGGCCCACGCTGGGGTGTGCACGGTGCCGTCCCAGGCGAGTGTTCTCCGGTTGTGTAAGAAAGCAAGCTATGGACAGCAAGCAGCGAGTAGCCCCAGTTCTTCTGTGGTCACTGCTTCAGTTCCTGCCCTGGCTTCCTTCACTGATGGGTGATAAAGTGTAAGTGAGAAAAGAGAGACCCTTTCTTCCCCAAATTGCTTTAGGTCATGGAGAAATGGGGACAGCTCTGACCATGAGGTTTAGGGGAGGGATTGCAGAAGTATTTGGAACTTTGATCTGGAAAAGCCATTGAGTGTTCAAACTTTCATGGGCAGTTTGTGTGAGCTGGGAGGATTAGCAAATTGAGAGAAATACAGTCGGCAGAGGCCTGGCTTTCAGAGGGAAGAACATGTGGTTTCTGTTTTACTAGGGTGGATGAATTAGCTGTGATTAACAAGACTCCAGGCCACTGAAGTGAATCTGTCGCTTCACTGGAACAGTGAGGCTGGTTAGCTGGGGCCTATGAAGTCAGCTGTGGTTAACAGGAGGCAGCAGCATTGAGGTGAAGTCTTCTGGGAAGTATTTCTTCAGGGTGAGCACACACACACACTGTGGTCCACACGGACCAATGTTGCCTCTCCAGATGATGGCCAAACTTGGCAATGTATGTGAGGTTCCCACGTGGCTTTGGTTTTAAAGGCACAAAGGGGTTGTGGGGAGCAGCTTAGGCTTGGCACCATGTGACAGGGTTGGAGTTCCTGTGGAAAGACCCTGAAGCCATTTGTAAAGGTGCAGCCTCAGTTGTGGAGTCCCTGGATTGAAGGGGACATGGAGAAAGGCTGAGCTTTGGTTCCAAGGACCAAGAGGTCCCGTGACCTTCCAAAACAGTTCCACCAGCTGTGACTCAAGTATTCCAATACTTGAGACTGTGGGGGAACAATTCACACCCAAACCATAACATAGGTACACACGTAAATATGAATGAATTTATGGTCTTTTAAGATTGAGAAGGGCACAGTTGGCTTCAGGCTGGCACAGGGAGAAAGATGTTCCATGGCTCCTGACCACCAGGCTCAGTTGCTTCTCAGAACTATGATTGCTACATAGGTTTTTACTAAGGCATTAACTGCAATCTTTCAGCAATGAAATGATGAGTCTTGGTGAAGTCTTAAGGCCTGCTCATAAAATGGGTAAGATTTAGGATTATGATGTTTGTGTTTACAGGGCCTGGATGACACAGGACTGCCACCACAGTGTGGATGACAGGATTGTGTCTCTGTGCCTTTCCCCACATCTTCCTGTTTCTGAGACTCGGAAATACTTTAACCATAGCCACCATGGCCGGCCCCTAGAAACTCACCCTTATCATAATTCATTCTTAGCACAGATTCTAAGAACTAGTTGGGACTGGTGAGTTGGAGTGGCAGGAATTCCCAATATCTCATTTCAATCTTTAAAACAATGTTTTGACAAGTCCCATGTAGCCAGGCTGTTTTATGACTCACCACATAGCCAGGCTGGCCTTGAACTTACCAGCCTCTTCTCTCATTTCCCAAGTGCTGGGCTGCCAAATGTGTGCCTAGCTCAGCAACTCTGACGTACTATAGAATTCTACTCTTTTTACACATATGTGCCGATTTTGCATTTAAAAATATGATTACTAGGACAATTACTGTTTCTCTGTGCCTCATTTTTCAAATTAAGTGGGCCATAATCTTCTTATATAACATCTTCATTTTATAATATAGAAATTAATCAAATAACACGTATCAAAAGCTATCTAGCAGGCCATGGTGGCACATACCTTTAATTCTAGCTCTCAGGAGGCAGAGACAGACAGATCTTGGTGAGTTGAGGGCCAGCCTGGTGTACATGCTAAGACCCTGTGTCAAAACGACAACTAAAGTAATCTAGCTCTATAGTGAGCACATAGTGGACTATCTAAACTTAGCTTTTAACTTGTTCCTTAGTTGAGAATCTAAAGAAGTTATCTGCCTTCTTAGAACCAGATATGGTGGCCACACAATATTTTGTAACAAGAGAGAAAAACATGACCATAAAGCCTAGCGCTGGAGTCTTTAGGAAAGGGGCTGCCTTCGTTGGTGAGCAAGGACATCTTAAGTATGCCCCTCAAAGAAAAGGAAGCCTGCGAGGTGGGACTCCCAGGATTACCTGCTGTGCAAGACCTAGCTGGTGGCTTTAGTTCTTGTTTACCCAATGGCTTAGTAACACCTTCCACACACTCTGTGGTTTTATTTGTACATATGACCAGGGGCTGTGTTCCATCCCTCAATCTGTCCCAAGGAAACTGGACAAATGTACTAGTTACTCTTTCATGGCAGTGACCCAATATTTGGAAACCGAATGGAAGAAGAACTGCTTTTGGTTTACAGTGTGAGATTATAGTCCACCATGACAAGGAAGGCATAGTGACAGGACTGTGGGATACCTGGGGACACTGGACTTGCAGTTGGGAAGCAGAGAGGAGACAGGAAATGGAGCCAGCACCCAGTGGCTGACTTCCTCCACTGAGGTCCCGCCTCCTAAAAGCTCTACAGTCTTACAAAGTACATGGGGACCAAGTGTCCAAACGCGTGAGCCTATGGGGGATATTTGACATCTGAACCACAGCAGTAAGCTTGAGTGAGTTTGTGGACGCACAGCCTTAAAGCTGGAAGTGAGTGTGGGGGGGAGGGGGGGGAAACTGCCCATGACACAGTCTGTGTCCAGTGGCAAACGGATGCTAGCAGTAGAGATGGGTGTGAGAGGACCACGCCTTTGGAACAACTCGGACGAGGTTATAGGGAAGATGAAGGATGAGAAAGACCTGGGAGTCCCTTCTAATTCTCGTGTCTCTCAGAAAGACAGATCGTCCCCTCCTCCTTAAAGCCTGCAGGATGGGCCTGATGTAGCTCAGTTGGTAGAATGCTTGCCTGACATACACAGAACCTTGAGTTTTATCTCCCACACTGCATTTTCGGCACCTGGGTGGTAGAACCTAGGGAATCAGGAGTTTAGGGCCATCCTTGGCTACTGAATGAGTTTGAAGGTAACCTGGGTATATCAGACCCTATCTCAAAGTCATAAACAGGAGATCAAGAGATTGCTTGGTCATTAAAGGCTTGTACTGCTCCTGTAGAGGACCTGAGCTGTGTTTCCAGCACCCACATGGGGTGCTCACAATTGCCTATAACAGGAGCTCCAGAATATTCCACTCCTGCTTCTGGCTTCTGTGGGTATTGGCACCATGCACACATGTACATGAGTACACACATGCACACATACTTTTTTTTTAATTAAAAAAAAAAACCACTTCAGGATGATTTATTCTCAACCTTGACCCCATAGACTTTGAATACGTTTAAGCATCCCAGACTCACATCTATGAAATTAAAGACAAAAGTCACTCAAAACTGACTGAACAACAAATGGAGGCTGTGCTGGACACAGGAAAGATGCAGTCATGGCATCTGAATCTTTCTGTGACCTTGGAAAGTCCAGAGATTTCCATAGCTGTCAAAGAAAGATGAGGGATTAGAAAGACACTGGAGGTTCTTCCTAACCCACAAAGAGGTTCTCAAAAAGACATATTTTTCCTTTCTTCCTGAAGACTGCCGGACAAAACCTGGGGGTGTAGCTTAGTTTGTAGGGTGCTTGGAAGGGTGATAGATCCAGGAGGAAATCTTTCAGGGGTGTATCCCCTGTTGCAACAGCTGTTTCTTGCTATCCACAGGGAACTGACTTCAGAGCATACACAGATCCCCAAATCCACAGATGCTCAAGTTTCTCTTACAGAATGGCTCAGCATTTACTTATAGCCTCTCTTAAGCTCTCAATAACAATGGCTAACAGAGCACAATTACTATTTGGTATGGACAGTTGTTATACTGTATTATTTAGGACAATGAGAAAAAGTGTATGTTCCAGGGAGAGGAGAAAGTCTTTCAGTTTTCCCCAAGGATTCTTTGTTCTTGTCCACAGATTTGGGGCCAATGAATTTCAGGTCCAGTTCTATGTGTAAAGCCTCTTGCTCTCCAACTACTCCCCAACCCCTGAGTGATTTTAGAAGGGAGGGAGAAGCTTGGGGATATGGCACATCAGTGCTTACCTAGCATCCCCCAAGCTCTGGTTCAGTCCTCAGTGCTATCAAAATGTAAAAGACAGAGCAAGGAAAGAAAAGAAAAGAAACAAACTGGGCACAAGAGCACAAACCAGGAATCTAATAGAGTACTCAAAAGGTTGGGGCAAGAAGATCTGAAATTGCACTTGTCCTTGGCTACACAACCATGTTGGGGCTAGCCTGGGCTACACTGAGACTGTGTCTCAAAAGACTAGAAAAATTGTTTAAAGGAAAGGGTAGAGAGGGATCTGTACTAAGAAGTTCAACATGATGAAGACTGTTAATTAGCCATGAAAACTCTTTACATAATGAATGATATATCTGAAGTTGAGAGTCTTTGTGAAGCCTACACAAAAAAAGAATAAATTACAAAGTAGTAAATGGAAGAACAATGTGAGCTGTCATTAACATCAAAGATGAATGCAATTAAAATGAATTAGTCATGAGCCACATTAAATGAAGGTCATGGGTATTTGGATTTATGATTTTGACTGAAATGTACACCAATAACAGCACTTTATGGTAAGCCATCAAATCTAACTTGGTGTGTCACCAGTTAGAGCTGAAGATGTCTAAATCCCAAGCAGAACTGGAGCCCAGCTGAGTCGGTGATGTAAGATTAACCACAAATTCACTTCCGCCCCAAAGGCTATCAGCCTGAATGGAATTGTCTGTGTTTCTTTAAGAAAGGTATGAGGATTGTGTTGCTACGGATGCATCTGCAGGACACTCAAGACAGATTTCACAGAAATAAAGAGGAGGAAAAGAACAATTTACACTAACTGCTGAGCTCTGCCTTGTACATTCCCTTAAGGCTGGAACCTCTAAGCCAGAACAGCGAGCCAGGGTCCAAGGGCACAAAGTTCCGTGTATCTGTAACCAGCACCACCCCACCACACAGCCCTGTGATTGATGTCGGGAATAATCCAAGTCTCTCAAGTTAGACTTTTCACCAGTCAGGATCAAGTTGCTCCATGGCCTCCTTTTTGATTTAATATTTTATTTTCTTCTTTTATGTGTATGTGTAAGTTTCTGCCTACAGCAGGCCAGAAGAGAACTTTGGACGCCTGGAAGCTTGAGTTACAGGTGGTTATGAGCTGTCCCTCCTGGATGCCCAGAACTGAACTCAGGTCCTCTGGAAGAGCC
>CM052700.1:87257695-87271059 GCA_028551405.1 Uromys caudimaculatus
GTTTTGTGTGTCAACTTGACACAAGCTGAAGTT
This sequence comes from Uromys caudimaculatus, assembly GCA_028551405.1. Taxonomy (NCBI): domain Eukaryota; kingdom Metazoa; phylum Chordata; class Mammalia; order Rodentia; family Muridae; genus Uromys; species Uromys caudimaculatus. The sequence continues at coordinate 87,257,729 of CM052700.1, forward strand.
ATCACAGAGAAAGGAGTTTCAGTTGAGAAAATGCCTCCATGAGATCCAGAGGTAAGGCATTTTCTCAATTAGTGATCAAGGGGGGAGGGCCCCTTGTGAGTGGTACCATCTGTGGGCTGGTAGTCTTGGGTTCTATAAGAAAGCAGGCTGAGCAAGCCAGGAGAAGAAGCAAGCCAGTAAGCAGTATTCCTCCATGGCCTCTGCATCAGCTCCTGCTCCTTGACCTGCTTGAGATTCAGTCCTGACTTCCTTTCATGATGAACAGCAGCATGGAAGAGTAAGCTGAATATACCCTTTCCTCCCTAACTTGCTTCTTGGTCATGATGTTTGTGCAGGAATAGAAACCCTGACTAAGACAAATTGGTACCAGGAGTGGGGTATTCCTGTGACAACCTGACCATGTTTTGGGGAGGACTGTGGAAAGACTTTGGAATTTTGGGCTACTCTGTGGAATGTTGGGTAGGAGCTTGGAAGATAATGTTGAGAACAGTGCAGAAGATAGAGGCCTAGCTTGTGAAATTTCAGAGAGAAGATTAAAGACTCTTATCAGGGCTGTTGCTGTTTTGACTGTGAAGATTCTGTGGTTTTGGTTAGCTGGGGCTGAAGGATCAGCTGTGGTTAACAAGATACCAGAACTACTAAAGCAAAACCATTGCATTACTGGGACTATTTATACTGGTTAGCTGGAGTTGGGAAATCGGCGGTGATTGGGAAGAGACCAGCATCATTGAGGTGAAATCTTCTGAGAAGTGTTTTTTGAGAGCACAGAGGCTGTGTTCCAGAGATAGCCAGCGTTGTACCTTGTGCTGTGGCTGGACTTGGTAATGTGTAAGAGTCACCCAGGTGGTACTGGTTTTGAAGGCATGAAGGAGTCATGAAGAGCAGCTGAGGCCTGGGTACTGTGAGAGGACGTAGAAGGCCATTGGTGAAGGTGCAGCCTCAGTTGCAATTCCAGGACTGAAGGGGTCATGCCAAAGGAATTGAGGCTCGGTACTGTGAGAGGCCATGGAAGGCCATTGGTGAAAGTGCAGCCTCAGTTGCAATTGCTGGCCCAGAACTGAAGGGGTCATGCAAAGGATGTAAGACTTAGCACCATGAAGAGAGCCTATGAGAGGCTGTTGGCCAAGCCTAGTTGCAGCGGAAGACAGCAGTGTTTTGGAGATGCCAGTATCATGAGATGACCACCAAGAACAGCAACAGCAATGGAGTACAGGCATCTGGAGCCTAGAAGACAAGGTGTGTGCTACAAAGGGCAAAGCTGGAGAAGTGACTCAAACCCTTGGAGGAATCCAGAAGATCATGAGTGAATCCCAGACACTGGATGATTGGAGTTTGGTTTTGCTTTTGATTGTGACTGTGCCCTGATATATTTTCCCTCCTGAAGGAAGAAGGTATTTTAGTGAAGCCCACAGTTAAAAGACTTTTGATGATAAAAAGACTTTGAATTCTAAGAGATTGGATATCTTTAAAGGGATTGAAAATTTAAATAGTAAGAATTTGCAAAGATTGTGGGACTTTTAAAGTTATTTAGATCTTGGGGATGAATAAGGAAGTAAGGGTCTAGGCTTAATGGTGATGTATTTGTGTGTCAAGTTGACAAGGGGTCAATTGTACTGGCTAGTTTTGTGTGTCAACTTGACACAAGCTGAAGTTATCACAGAGAAAGGAGTTTCAGTTGAGAAAATGCCTCCATGAGATCCAGAGATAAGGCATTTTCTCAATTAGTGATCGGGGGGGAGGGCCCCTTGTGAGTGGTACCATCTGTGGGCTGGTAGTCTTGGGCTCTATAAGAAAGCAGGCTGAGCAAGCCAGGAGAAGAAGCAAGCCAGTAAGCAGTATTCCTCCATGGCCTCTGCATCAGCTCCTGCTCCTTGACCTGCTTGAATTCTAGTCCTGCTTCCTTTCATGATGAACCACAGCATGGAGTGTAAGCTGAATAAACTCTTTCCTCCCCAACTTGCTTCTTGGTCATGATGTTTGTGTAGGAATAGAAACCCTGACTAAGACAAGCAGCAAGTGCTCTTACCTGCCAAGACATCTCTCTAGGCTCCTCCTTTTAGAGAACAGGTTTCTTATCTGTGAGTATGTGCATGCACTTGTGTGTCTGTGTGTGTGCATTTGTGTGTATGTGCAGGTACCCATGCAAAAGGAAAGCGTCAAAGTCCATGTGAACCTCCTGATTTGGTTATGGGAGTCTCTTATGCATCTTTCAAGTAGCTTTAGGCTTCTGTGCAGTTTTAACTCCATCTAGACATCAAGAAGACATAGAGCCTTCATGACAGATCCCCCAGGACAGTGTGCATACACTTTTTGAAGTTCTTAAAGGCACGTTACTGTAACCTGCCAATACCGACCAGGGCTATTTGAGTGACCAAGAGACATGATACAGACCACAAGGATGCTAAAGTAGCTTTGATGAGCTACCACAGATTCAAACACTGGACTGAATTTAACTAAAAGGCTTTTGGGTGAAATGGGAGAAAAAAACAGAGGCAGCATGAAAAGAAGAAAAAGTGTGAACTCAAAACAACCTAGAATTACCTGGAAGGGCCCTCAGTCTGGATTTGCCTAGGTAAGGTTGGCATGTGGGGTTGTCTTGATTGTCTAAGTCAGGGGCATATGCAGCATTAGCCCTGGTTTGGGGCCCTGCACTGCACAAGAGACAGATAACCAAGTCCTAGAAGTGCTTGTGTTCATTCTCACACACTCCTGCTCTTCCCTGACTGTGCCTGTGTCCAGCTCCTTCAAGTTCCTGCCTTGACTTCTTGGAAACAATAGACTGTGACCTGAAATTTTAAATGGAATAAATTCTGTTGTTAAAATTGCTCTGTCTGAATATTTTAATCACAGCAACAGAAATGAAACTAGGGTGGCGTGTCTTTTATGCCAGCACTGGGGAGGCAGAGGCAGGTAGCTCTGAGTTAGGTCAGCCTGGTCTACATGGTGAGACCTGGTCTCAAAACAAAACAAAACACATCCCCAAAAGGATGTTTCTTTACCTTTGTCTTTCTACAATTTACTTATGATGTGCCAGAGAGAGAGAGAGAGAGAGAGAGAGAGAGAGATATTTCTGTGTGCTCCCCACCCCACCTCCATTTATCCTATTTAGTATTCTATAAGATTTCTAGATCTGTATGGGTTTTTGTTTGTTTTCTGTTTTGTTTTTATTTGGTTTTCCAGACAGGGTTTCTCTGTGTAGCCCTGGCTGTCTTGGAACTCACTCTGTAGACCAGGCTGGCCTCAAACTCAGAGCTCTGCCTGCCTCTGCCTCCCAAGTGCTGACTAAAGGCATGTGCCACCATGGCCCAGCTGGGTCTGACATTGATTAACTGACAACATTAATTTGAGAATTTCTCTATCATAATCACTCTGGGTATTTCCTTTGGTTTCTTCTCTCGGTGTGGCTCTTCCTTATATCTCTGTGGACATATCCAGAAGCCTGGAGGATTCCTTCTCCTCTGTCTGTGTCCTGTGATCTGACAAACCCTCCAAGGCCAGCTCATGCCTATGCAGAGTTCTTCATCTCCAGCATGCTTTGAGGGCTTATATTCTCATCTCTCTGCTTGCACCACTCTGCGGCTCTTTCTGGGGTGTTCTGATCCTGATTCTGTCCTCAGTGCTCTCACAGTGAATGCGGACCTCACAAGGTAAGGACTCAGCCTCCCAGCTCATCTCCACCTCAGACACCTGTTCAATTATCATGTAGGAAAGGGGGTCCCTATAACTCCCTCCTCGGTCTCAATCATCTCCCGGAACGGCTCACACAGAACCCGGAAGAGTGCTTTTTACTATTCCCTTGTTACTATAAGGGAGACAACTCAAAAACAGACTAGCAGAAGAGATATGCTTTGATGGGCCTTGTAGTTTTTGTCTGGGGAGCTGTACTGGGTAATTGGGCAGATTGGCCAGAGGTGAAGGGGCTACATAATGATTTGATTTGATAAAACCTCAGTGATGTTGATTTTAGTAAAATAACTTTCATTTAACAAATATTGTACTTATGTACGTGTGATCACATGGGTGTATCAGTATCTACAGAGCACCTGAGGTCAGAAGATGATGTCAGATCCTTTAGAGCTGGGACGACAGGCATTTGTGAGCCACCTGTCATGAGTGCTCATATCTCAATTCTGGTCCTTGTGACTGAGCAGGAAGTGCTCTTAACCACTGGGCAATCTCTTCAGTCCCAAAGTAGCTTTTCTTGAAGACAGGTTTTGTTAAGAATTTGTCTGACTTCTTTAAAATGACTGTTTTCTTCTCCCTCTGCTGGTGGCACAAGAGAGTGTTCTGGGATAACCTATGGGTGCATCTCGACTGGAGTCAGACTTGGCGGTTCAGGTTAGGAGTCAGACAGATACAGGGGTGCTCAGATGTTAAAGGTCAGCATGAGGCACTCAGAGAATCTGAAGCCAGACTGGGATAAACAAGCCCTGTATTAAGAACATATCAATAAAAAGAACTTGGTTAGAGATCCTGGGAGTAAAATTCACAAGAGCACGGGAAGAATTAACTCACAGCCAGTGCGCCCCGATCATGAGCCTTGATCACAGCAGATGTTTTTCTTCAGCTGTGCTAGTGCCTGCCAGATAGTCCGCTCCAGCAGCTGTGGTTTCCTGTATCTTTCTGTCCTTCTGGTTTGCCCTCTGACCCCTCTTCTCTGAGACACCCAAGGAAAGCATCTGGTTTTTCACTCTGTCCAGTTTATTCCTTCTATTTCTTCTCTTTTCCTTTTCCTTGTTTGAGCCAGGATCACACACAGTACAGACTGGCCTCCAAGTCACTTTGTAGCCAAGGATAACCTTGAACTTCCGACCTCTCTGCTGCTTCCAAGTGCTAGGATTAAAGACATGTATGCCACCGCATCTTGTTTATAAGCCCAGGGGCTCGTGCATGCTAGACAAGCACTCTATTATCAGGCCTCAGGCCTGCTCCTGCACAGATCGAAGTAGAGCATGGTTTTTGTTTGGTTGTTGTTTTTTCTTTATGCTTGGTGTCATGTACCCACCTGTCATCACCTGTGTAGCCAAGGCTGACCTTGAAGTCCTCACCCTCCTACCATCACTTCCAATGCTGGGATGCTTTCCTGGTTTCGGCTTGCTTGAATCATGTCTTCAAGCTCCTTATGAGCAAGCGCCATCATTATTTTCTTTACTCACTCTGCTTGTTGTCCTTTTACCAACTAGACTATGAGCCCTGAGCTGCTCCCCCAGTGCCCAGGATACAGCCTGTACCACCAGAGATGGAGTAAATGTGGTGAGCGGGTTTCCTTCCTTATCTTCATTCATCCATGAAGCTAACAAAATAAAATATCACCCAGTACAACTTAATATTATGTAATTTGATATAAGCCCACCTATGATTGAACTCATTTAATAAAGTAAATTAATTTGGTGGAACTAGATTGCCCTGGGGCAGTGCCTTCAATCTTCATGATTTCACAGCACAGATAGAAAATAAAATGTGTTCATTCAATAACCAACCAAAGGCTTTCATCTCAAAGACCCAAAACCTCAATGTCTAGCCTTACTTGCTTCCAGTGTGCTGCACCAAATACACTTTAACAGGGATGCTTAGGACCAGTGAGATGGCTCAGTGGGGTGAGGGTGTCTGCCACCAGACCTGATGACCTGAGTTTGATTCCCTGCAGCCTACATGGTGGAAGGAAAGAAGTGATTCCTAAAAGTTGTCCTCTGGCCTCCACATGTGTATGTATACATGCACAGAGGGGAGAGAGAGGAGAGGAGGGGGGGGAGAGAAGGAAAGAGGGAGAGGGAGAGGGAGGGTGTGTGTTTAACCCACTGAAGAGACCACTCCATTAGCCAGATTGATCTGAGTGGTCTCCAAAGACTGCAAAGCAAAGACAAAGAAGGAGAGGAAGATGGTAAAGACTCTACTACATTGTAGAGAAAAGATCGAACCTGGGCGTGATGGTAGAGGCTGTAGTATTAGCTCTTGGGAGGTGGAAGCAGGAGGATCAAAAGTTCAGGGCCAGAATTTGCTTACATAGCAAATGTGAAGCCAGTCTGGGTTATGAGAAAAGTGGAGTAAAAAAAGAAGTGGTTAAAAAAATACCTAAACCATAACCCACGCCATCTTACTGTCACAAAAATCCCTCCCCCAGGGATGCTATCTCATCTCTCTTGTTGGTTTCCAGGCTAGAATGCTCCACGTGGTGCTGTGTCCCTCCCCCATAACCTATTACCAGTGTTCTAACCACCAGCTCTGAGCAGCCCAGCATCCTAGCCTTCCTTGTGGTGGGTGCTTGGCCCACTATGCTGTTGACTGTAACTGGGTGACTGAGTTCAACCTTCAGTTTTGAGGTGAAACACCAAGTAGCTCAGACAGGTCAAGTCAAGGAGTTGAGTTGGCCACAAGACTACCCATGGGCATAATGAGGACATGGGTGTCTTGGTCCTCGGTCCTTTTCTACTGCTTGGCTTAAATTCTCTGCTGATAATAACACTTCTGATTTATTGATGGTGATAACTGATTCAGCAAAGAGTCTATATGGTCTGTAGCGATGACCAGATGGTCCTTAATAAAACATTAATATAGCAAAAGCAGATGGCATTTAATAAGAGATTATATAAGTCTGTTTGGGAGCCATAGAAAACATTTTTTCTAGACTGCCTAACAATATGGAATTGTCAGACACATTATAAAAGAGGAAATCAACTCCAAACCATGATGTGAGAAAATGTTTTTGGTTGTTACAGATATTGGATAATAAAAGATTTTAAATGTAATTTTATCCCAGATTTTCAACTCTAGCATGATTGTTGTTTAGAGCAATTCACAAGAAACAGCAGAGTCCTTACTAAAAATAAAAGAAGGCTTTCAGAACTCCTTTCTTTCTTGAAATTCCCTCTAAAACCACATTATACCTTTCTTCCTACTGTTAGAGTAAACCCAATGTCTATAATTCATAAAGACATTTTTTTTTTGGTTGCTCACTTGGCTATTCTTGTTTGTCTGTCTGCTGATTGGCTAGTATTAAAATGGTTTGGATTTGTTTGTTTGTTTGTTTGTGGAGAGGGTCCTGCTAGAGAACAGGCTAGCCTTGAACTCTTGCTCCTGACTGCCATGGTCATAAGCATGTGCTATCATCCCAATCAAAATAATGTACTTTAATATCAAGATGCGATACAATAAACCTTTGACCGGACCACACGGGCTTCAGGATTCGTGATCAGAGAACTCTGCAGAACTGAAGAGCTGGGCAAGGTGCCACAGCCTGTGGCCTCACCATTCAGAATCCTGAGGGGAAAAGACTGAGAGTTCAGAGCTAGCCTTGGCCACATAGGGAGGTTGGGTCCAACTTGGGCACCACAGGAAGATTCAGTCTTAAAACCAAAGCAAACAAACAAAAAACTGTGCTCAAAAAATCAAACAGAAGCAATAGCCTCTTAAGAATAGATGAATCTTAATCAACCAGTAAAAGGCTGAAGATTGACATCTATATTCAGATGCTTGATTCATCCCCAATCTACTTATCGGGCAGAAGTCTAAAATTCAAGTATGGACTCTGGCCCGGGCTCAAACCTTCCAGTCCTAGCCAGATTCCATCACTGCCTTTTTGTTGTTACTCTGTTTTGTTCTTTTCAGACAGGGTGTCTGCTTTAGTTCAGAAACCCTTGGAACTTGCTGTGTAGTTCATGTGTTGGCATGGAGGTGTACTCTTGCCTGTGTGCATGGGTATGTGTGGGTCAAAGGTTAACATGCAGAGTTTTCCTCCATCATGTCCCACTTCATTTATTTGGGAAGCTTCTCCTGAGGAACCTGGAGCTTGCTGCTTTGGCTAGCCTACCTGCTACTTGCCCTAGCCGCCTGTCTCCACCTCCCAAGTGCTGAGCTCAGCTAGCTGCTGTTCTGGTTTCTTGTTGGGTGTCTGAACTCCAGTCCTTACGTGTGCATGCCAGGTACTTTATCCACTGAGTTATCTCCCCAGGCTTATTTTTGAGACAGGGTTTCATGTACCCAGTACGGCCTCTAATTTAATATGGCTGGTCTTGAACTCCTGATCCTTCTTCTGCTTTATCCCAAGTGCTGGAATTATAGGTCTGCACCACCGCTCTGTTTATTTAGATGGAGTACAGAGCCCACGGGTGTATGCATGCCAGCCAAGCTCTGTACCAACTGAGTTACATCCCTAGCCCAATGCTGATGTCTGACTATACATGTTGCTATGACTTCTCTGAGAATCTTTTATGTCTCAACGATTTCTAGTTCCTGGAGGGAATGTCAATGTTCTCTGACGGTTAAGAAGGAAGAGATGAGAAATGGAATTTCATGAGTTCTTAAGTCTGCCTTCTTGTCTTCTGTGGACCCTTCTTATGGAGGTCCTGGTAAGGGTGCTTCTTGTGGAACACTGGAGCACATTTATCCACAGCTGTTCTCCTCCTGCTGAAAATTCCTGGGTTATTTCTCAGCTCTTGCAGCAAGCCATTGTAGGAGTGTTTGGGCTGGGGACCTGGCTTTGTTCAAGTGCCCAGAAAGTCCTCAATGCTATTTGCAAAATTGAATGAATTGCATGAACATTATAGTAAATAGTTACTATTTATCAGGATACAGTGAGTGCCCAGCAATGGAGCCCAGTGACCTGTTATCATCTCTACAAATGGGGAAACTGAGGCTCATAGGAGTGGAGACAGCAAATACCAGTAGAGATGAGACTGAGACTTGTGCCACTTTGAAAGCCACAGCAAAGCCTCTTCTCAGTCAGCCTCTGGCACTGCCATTTGCTTAGGAAGGCATGTAATACCCTAAATTAACTTGTGAGACCAGGAACCAGGTAACTCCCTGGAATGCTGGGAGTTGTAGTTCGTAGAAAAATAACAAAGCCTCATGGGAAAGTATGGTAGCCTATAGGTTTGTCCTTGTAAGCCCCTGCAAATCGTGGCTTGAAGCTGCTCTCAGCTAGAAAATGCCTGGAAATGGTCCTGACCAAAGTCCATCATCTCTGGTCAGTGTTTCATATTTAATAAAGCTTGCTTTAAAATTGGTCCAAAATGGTGGAGTTGGTTTTCTTGGGTGAATCTCGGGATTAACAGATACTGGGGCTTTTCTTGTCTCCAGTGTGAGGAAGTTGGCCATTGAAGGTGGAGAGCAAAGCCACTTGAAATCAGAAGTTCCTGAGTGCTCACTTCCTACTGGCTGCCTAGATTCCCCAGAAAAACTAGGCTCACTGTGAACTAACATGTACAGTCCTTGGAGGAGAAACAGAGATGTGTGAAGATTTCAAAGTGTGATAGTAGAAAAAAAAAATGTTCCCCCTCTACCAACAGTGAAGAAAAACAAAAACTAGAAAACAAAACTCCAAGGTGCACAGGTGAAAGGTATTCAGCTCCCAGAAGTGTTACCTCTTCCGCACTAACGGATGTCTGGATGGTGTGTTTAAAGAGCAATCAGGATGGAGTCATATGCCAAGATCAGTTTTTCTTGCCAACCTGCTTTTCCCATTGCAATTAGCCTTTTAAGGAACCCTACCAAACAACAGCTGTGTACATAGTTTCCTGTCCCCTCCAATTATAACCAGCCAGGAAGCTTTATTGGTAATGAATTGCTCTAGATGAAACCACCACACCCTCACCTACCATAGCCACAGTGTCCTCTACATTGCCAGCTGTCATTGTCTACATTAACCAGGCAGATGAGTAAGAAAAGATCATTTTGTAGAAAACAGACTGTTCATACAAACTGAAGAAATATTATTTAACTGAAATCAGCCCAGCCGTCTGGGCTGTCCCAGAAGGGGTTCTCCCATGAAAACCAAGATGGTTGAGGCTTCTTTGCCCTCTAAGGCATTTTGTAGCTGAGTGTACTTCTGTCTTTTTATTGGGTTCACAGACTAATAAGTAAATAAATAAACTTTTTTTTGAGGCAGAGTCTCGCTATGCAGCCCTGGCTGGAAGTCATTGTGTAGACCAGACTGGCCTCTAATTCTCAGAGACCTACCTGGCTCTTTTCATCTTGAATGCTGGAATTAAAGGCATGTGCCTGCACCCGATTTTTCCAGCCTTCTTTGCAGTTATTAGGGGCTAGGAACCTGGCTGTTGGCCTCTGAAAATAATGAATGTGCCAGCCACATATAAACCCTCTCCTAAGGGTGGGAACCAACAGGTACTCCCTTGCTGCTCATTGCGGCTTAGCTAGGTTTCTATTGCTGCAGTGAGACACCATGACCAAAAAAAGGAGGTTGTGGAACAAAGGGTTTATTCATCTTACACTTCCACGTTGCTGTTCATCCCCAAAGGAAGTCAGGACAGGCACGCACACAGGGCAGGGACCTGGAGGCAGGAGCTGATGCAGAGGCTTTGGAGAGTGTTACTTACTGGCTTGCTTGGGCCTTGACAACCTGCTTGGGCCTGATTGAATATATGCCACTTCCACTGGGTAATAGGCTGATGACTCTGGCTTGTGTCAAGTTGACACAAAACCAGCCAGTATACTATGTCAGAGCCTTCCTTCACCAGCCCAGTTCCCAAAGAGCCTATCCTCACCTCCCTCTCCCTGCCCCAGGAACCACCTGAGATGATGAGTCACTGAGCAAATCAGGAGCTATCATGCCCTCGAATCTTTATGCTGCAGGGGTTTATTGTGTTACCACACCATAACTGACTTTTTGTCAGTGGTTACTTTTGTTCATCGACTATGCTACACCCCACACCCTGCAGTTTCCCACCACTGCCCCTCCATCCCTTCTGCTTCTGCTAGCTTTCTAGGAAAGCTGCAAAGCTCTGTGGACATGGAGGACCAGGACATTTCTCATGTTCACCCTTGTGTCCTCGGTAGCTAGTATACTGCTTGGCAACAAAAGAGATCAGGAGATGCCACCCCAAAATATCTCTACTTGCCATAATAGTTACTTTTTGGCCAAAGGCAATCAAGTAGCAACAAAGAAACAGCTCTTCAATTTTGCTTTTCTGACATTAGGGTAGGTTGGAATGTGCCTCCAGTGGTGACTATTCCAGATTTATAAGCCTGGAGCGATGGTACAGAGGAGCCTGAAGGCAAAACCCCACGTACTTGGTTTTCCCACATACTTATCTCCCCCCAGTTTGCTGTCTCTGGAAGCCTACCATGGCCTTTCTCGGTTCTTCTTTTTCTCTACAAATTTATTATTCTTTGTTGAAGATGCTATACCAGAGGCTGAGGGGATGGCTCAGTAGGTGAGAGTGCTTGCTGGTCAAGCATGAGGGGCTGAGTTCGAATCCCAAGCACCCACATAGAAAGATAGCTGTGGCTCTGTATGAGTGTAAACCCAGCATCAGGGAACAGAGATGAACAGATCCCAGGAACTCACTGGCCAGCCAGCCAGCCAAACATTTAGCTTCTGGCTCAGTGAGAGATTCTGACTCAAAATAACAAGGCAAGGAGTGATAGAGGAAGTCACAGTATGCCCTTATCTTAGGGTTTTACTGCTGTAAACAGACACCATGACTAAGGCAACTCTTATAAGGACAATATTTAATTGGGGCTGGCTTACAGGTTCAGAGGTTCAGTCCATTATCATCAAGGTGGGAGCATGGCAGCATCCAGGCAGGCATAGTGCAGGAGGAGCTGAGAGTTGTACATCTTCATCTGAAGGCTGCTAGCAGAATACTGACTTCCAGATAGCTAAGACAAGGGTATTAAAGCCCAGGCCCACAAGGCCACACCTACTCCAACAAGGCCACACCTCCCAACAGTGCCACTCCCTGGGCCAAGCATATACAAACCATCACAGCCCTCCAGTTTCATGTTTCTATGTGATATCTGCACCTGCACATTCGTGTACATGCATCATATATATCATATACATGGCACAACACATTTTTTATATTTAAAATTTATATTTAGTATGCTGCACCCTAATATATTTGTGGGTGGTTTTTTTTGTTGTTGGTTTTTTTTGTTTTGTTTTGATTTTTTGCCTCTTGTTAATCTGCTCTTTGATATAGGGATTCTAACTAGGAACTGAGATGGTAGAGGGATCTTTAGTCTCCCCTACAGCCCAGGGTACATCCTTAATAAATGCTTGTTAATGAGATGCTGGATAGAGACAACTTGAGTGCTGAACACAATTGCTACTGATAACAATCGGACCAGGGAAGCTGCCATAGCTCTGAGTTGTAGCACTCAGAATGTTTCCGTAAACTCAACATCTGTGGGATGACTATTGGTCATGTTACATGTTTCTTCAGTGCTGATACTTGTTTGTGCACGAGCCATAGACGAAACCAGGAATTTTCACTGTGTGTTTACTGAAAACAAGAATTGGATTGAAACATTATGGAGAGTTTTTGTGATTCCCCTAATGGAGAGGCAGAATGCAACTCTTCTGAGTGTTCGTGTTCTTCCGGAATTTATATACTGAAGATTAAGTAGCCATAGTGGGGGGGTGGGTGAGAGGGGAACATATCCAAGAGTGGTCATTTCTACCATGTGACAATTCCGTGAGTTGTCACCATCTAAGGACCAGGAAATATTCTTAACAGTCATGGAATCTGCCAGTCCCTTGATTATAGACTACTATGAAATGAAAAACAAATTTCTGTTGTTTATAAGCTACATAGTCTATAACATATTGCTGCAGTACCCTGAAGGGATTAAATATTGGCAAAGCTATATTGCAGACCAGACCATTAGCCATCAGCAGCTAAAGTCCTTGGAGGGATCCCAGTTAGTGTCATATGGAACTGAAAGACTATGTGGCTGCCTGGACCGAAGTCCCAGCCTGCAAAACTGGAAGGTCTAAGAAAATGATGTTTCAAGCTATAAAGTTTGGGACTATATTGTTTTGAAGCCATTGATAATTGGGACATCAGCTTACGCTATGGTAGAACAGTAAATACGCAGAGAATAGTAAAGTATTTAGCAAGGTCTACAACTTGAAACAGAAAAGTTATCAAAAAAGATAAGGAAGGACACTTCATACTGACTGGTCAAATAGAAATATTTAAGGGGTAACTTCAGCAAGTGTTATAGGTATCTGACGAGTCTCAGTATAATGGCCTTGGGAAACACAAAGGAATGTTGCTCTTTGCTCAGAGTGAAGCTAACATATCTTCAAGGAGGTATTTGAACTTTATGGTCACAGGGAGGTGAGTCCTGTATATTTTAGAAGACTAGTATTTATTTTCTCTGAATTTAGTCAGGAGTTGTCAACTTATTTCTAGTTGAGTGTGACAGTAGTGAGGTTTTCAAAGCCTACTGAGAACAAGTAACATTAAACATGTGATTTATGAGATTAGGTTGTGTGCAATTTTGACTGAAGTCAACTTTCCTTTGTCATTTCAAAGGAGAAAAATGAATGGTCTATAAAACTGTAAGAGTTGATCTGTCAGAAATAA
>CM052700.1:87271159-87312665 GCA_028551405.1 Uromys caudimaculatus
ATATTTATAATGTGAAAGTATAAGATGATGATAATATTGACTTCTAAAGTTTTAGCCAAAAAAAGCATTTTAATTATTATAGAAATGTCTACAAGTAATTTCATAATTTATCAATTCTGTATTTAATTTTGACATGTTTCTCATAATTCACCATTGTATATAATACTGTGATAGATATCCCACAGTACAGACATATTTTTGTCAACATAAATTCCTAGAAATAAGTTTACTAGATAAAATTTTATGCACAATTAAAAAAGAAAAAGAGTGTAACCTACACAGGCTGGAGAGATGGCTCAGTGGTTAGGAGCACTGACTGTTCTTCCAGAGGTCCTGAGTTCAATTCCCAGCAACCACATGGTGGCTCACAACCATCTGTAATGGGATCCGATGCCATCTTCTGGTGTGTCTGAGGATAGCAACAGTGTACTCATATACATTAAATGAATAAATAAATTAAAAAAAAAAAAAAAAAAGTAAGAGTCTAACACACTCTTGCAGAGGGCCAGAGTTTGATTCCCAGGACCCATGTTCTGTATGCTATGCTCTGTGCCCCAGCTAAACTTTTTGCCATTGCTTCTCAGTTTGTGTCTTGAACCCAAAATTGGTTATGAGGGTGGATGAGTTTGTCTTTCATGTAAAGTACTTGGAAGCACATCAGAAGGTGACAGTACTTAGCCATTGCTTCAGAAACTCATGGAGTCTCAGTTTCAAGTGGTGACCTAGTTAGCTGACTGGAGCCCTCAGGGTGTGGTCTGCTTGAATGTGCTGCTCTGAGAATGACACTGCTCAAAAGGTTAATGCCTCAGGTAACAGGGCAATAAACTCTGACAGCAATCAAGTTGACACTTCCTACTTCACTAGGAGGCTAGAACAGAATTCCTGAGTCTGGGTGAGTTATAAAGAACAGATTTTATTTCTTGCAGCTTTGGAGGCAGAGAAGTCCAAGGTCAAGTTGTGTTAGATAACCCTCTTGCCCAGCCATCCCAAGACAGAAGGTAGAAGGAAGGCAATGACTGGGATGGAAGGGTGCCAAGCTCCTTTGATCAGAACTGGTTTCTATGGTGACCAACCCACTCCCTTGTCAACCCCAAGGGCAGAGCCTTCATGTCATAACTCTCTTATCAGTGCCCCTCTCAGCACTGTGATGGACTTGGACTCTGAGGAACACATTTAAACCATAGCATGAGCCAAAACCCCAACAAAATAGCTCTTAAAACTCTTGACCAGGCTAAAAAATACTGATTTTTCTTTTCTGCTGGCCTGGGTCTGCTTCTGCCCTCAGGGTATCCAGGCAGCTGGGTGGGTAGGTTTATCCAGAGATGGTTTTCAGTGAAACAGTGCTCCTTTATTGGGGTAGCAAGGGTTATAGAAACCTTGGGGAGTGGGTAGGGGTTTTCAAGATGAGTGTAGTCATTGGCTGGAGCTGAGGGACTGAGAATGCCTAATTTGCATGAAGAGGAATTCCAGGTGCTGGCTGGACATATCCTTATAGGGAGAGAGGAAATTAAACCTGTAATTTAGCCACTAGGCTACCTCAAGGGTAGTGGAGGTGGGGGTTGGAAGCCTTCCGTGCACTGGGACATACAGGCCCCAGGCAAGAAGAAAACAGGAAACTCCTGCTGGTCTTAGGATAAGGTTCTAGAGGTTTGGATGTGCTTGACCTCACTTACTCACATGGGCAAAGCAGGGGACCAGAGGATCAACTCTGGCAATTTCTATTTACTCCCCCATCCAATACCCACCTTCTATGCCTTCCTTGTGCACACCAATTACAAGTGAAGAGCTGGCTGAACAGAGCTGGTGTCTCCAGGAAGAGTATCGCATGGACCGGCTGTGAGGGTGACCCTAGCTAACTGCCTAGGTCAGAAGGCAATGGACGCCAAAAGCAGTCCTCGTCTCCTTACATGGCTTAAACGGATAAATAAGAAGTCTTGAAATGGGATAGCTTATGAAGACCACTCCACAATCCCCATCTGCCCTGTTTGAGGATCAAAAAAGACAGTTCATTTCTTTAAAAGAATATTTTTTATTATATACATGTGTGGACACATGTGCACCGGTAGGGGGTCAGGGGCATAACCTATATGAGCCAGTTCCTTCCATTGTGTGGGTTCTGGGACCCAACTCAGGTGGTCAGACTTGGAGGCAGGCACCTTTGCATGCTGGCCATCTCATTTAATCCAAGCATACTTTACTGAGTATCTACTATGCAGTAAGTTTCAAGTTTGGAGCTGGACACAGTCAACAAAGCAGACAAAAGTTACTGTCCTCGGTGAGATGAAGATTAGGGAAGAACTTTGTATTCTATATGTAGCACAGTGGTGGCTGTTGGAGCAAAGGAGAATCATAAAGTACGAAAGGAGCTACAGAAGGTCCCTGTGGGCCCTAGTAGTGTGGATGCTTAGGAGAGGCTTGAGGTGAGGTCACCAAAAGAGACTCTGTAGCAGCCTGCCAGGCTTCTCCCTACTGGGGCAGCCACAAAAATGCTCTACTCTCTGTGAGTGTAAATCGGGAAGTTGGGGGACAGAAGGAGGATTTTCTTTTTCTGTTTATTGCACGGGAAAGTACATCCTATAAAAATTGCCTCAGAGGGTGCAACGTTCTGCTTCAATCCCCTCCCACAATTTACCAAGGGCCTGCAAGTGATAGGCTTGGTTCTGCCTGCAGAGAGAGAGCTTCCCCTCTGATTTAGGTACTAAACACCAAGCACCAAGCTCCAAGCAAGTGCAAGGGTTTCCAAGGCCAAGGCGGGAGTTTCCTGAATGAACTGTAAAGTCAGCCCACCAGCTCACACCCTATTAGTGGCTGGACAGGCTCTGGAGAACCAGGGGTGTGGAGAAGGGGAGGTGGGTGGGATGAGGGATCTGTGGCCAGTCGGTGACAAAATCATCCCCACCTTCCTCTCTAGAGCAGATGGAGAGCCAGAGCCTGACCCGGGCGGTTGGCAACCTTCCTGGTGTCCTCGGAAGGAAGACAGGCAGTGTCTGGTCAGAAGTAGCCTCTGGTGCTGCCTGGATCTCCTAGCCAGCTTCCTTGACACTGCTGCCAGGCTCCCCGATTCCCGGGTTCAGCCCCGCCTCCGGCGCCATCCCTCAGCTTGTAGACCGGCTGAGGCTTCCAGAGGCAGGACCGAGCAAAGGTCCAGGCCCTCCCTCCTCTTCTCCCTGGGTGTCTCGGGAGCGCGCGCGTACGCGCGTGAAGGAACGGAGCGTGCAGGACGGAGCGGCAGCGCGCGGGTAAGTGGCGGCGGGCGCGAGCTGCGGGCTCCGCTTGTGCTCCTCTCCCCTCCGCCCGCTTGGTGTCCCGACCTGGGGCAAATTGTAGGCTCCCCTTTGCCCCGGGAGAACACCTCGCATCTCCCGGAGGCCGGCGATTAGGATAGTAACCTCCTTTTTTCTCCCCACCCTCCAGTAGGGGCAGCTGCTCTGTCTTACCCATAGTCCCATTCTCGCCCAATCTCCATTCCATCCTTGGCGGCCACTCCTGTGGTCCTGGTTGGTTGTGGCAAGTGCAGCTGGTGCTCTCTAGCACCCCTATCTCACCATGCGTCCACCATATCCCGTGCATCCAATCCTTTGTCTTCTAATCACTCTCGGGTGTCTGGAAGGATGCAGGCATGTGCGTGTGCAGAAGAAAGGTCAGAGACAGGCTGGCATGGGTCCAGCCTGACCTGGGGTAATTGACTGAACCTCCTCACTGAAAGCCCTTTTGCCTCAACCTGGAGTGGCCTTTTGGGGAGGAGCTCTTCCCACCTACACTTCTCAGGGAAAGACAACAGGCAGCTCCCAGGGTTTGCTGGAGCCAGAACAAAACAACCAGCCAGTCACCCACTCACTGGAAGTCTGAATGGGACTTGGAGTCCGGAAGGATGCTTCAGGATAGCTGGGCCCAGGTGACAGGCAAACCCCAGCCAGAGTTCGGAGTAGAAGGAAGAGATCTGAGAGTTGGGGGAACAGCATCTAGATATACAATAAAAAATGAATCCCCTGTAACATGCGTCACCTAGGAGTGTTTCTTACAAAGAGAGGCCGGACCTCTGATTAGATCTGAGGGGGAAAAGTAACCCAGACTGCCTGCCCGCATCCCTGGACTCAGGATGGCCTGCTTCCTGAGGAAGCTGTACATTGACCACAGGGTGTTCTTGTTCTTTTTGACCTCGGGGGACCTTGGAGAGGTCTCCTCTTTAAGTGTATGAATTTTCTCATTTGTTTTTGAGATAAGAGTCCTGGGAGCCTGGCCTACCCTTGAACACTCTGATCCTGGGTTTCTCCCACGGTCAAGTGGTGGGATTACAGGAATGCTTGGCCAATCCCCATAACTACGTTTACCTTTGAAAATTAAGTAAAACATTTAAAAAAGATATTATCTCCCTGTGAGGGCCAGCCTGGTCTTGGATTTGTAGTTTTCCTGCCTCAGCCTTTCTAGCCCTGAGTACCCAGATTACAAGCTGTGCCACCATACCTGTCTCCCTCTGATCCTAACCCCTGTTCCATTCTCCTCTGCTCCCCCTCCTAAAAGCCTTGGCTGCCAGCTTCAGTCGACCATTTGAGGCTCAGGCCTATCCCCTGACCACCCTTTGTTCCTGTCACACACTGTTAGTGGAAGGAGACATTTTCCAAGGCAATGACTTTGTCTCCACCATAACTGAACTGGGCTTTCCAGACACACTGTCATTACCAAATGAATCATATGCAGCTAAATTAAAGAAGAAAACACTGACGAAGGGTCAGCAGAGCAGAGTGGTCTGAAGCACCTGCTCTGGAGTCAAGGCGGTCTTCTTGGCTCAGTATGAATTCTGTTAGTGGACATTCAAGGTCCCCAAGTCAAAGCTCCTGGGATCTAGACCCGCTGGGTTTTACTGCTGCTTGCAGCAAGGGGGACGTGGCTTGTCAGTGATTTCAGGGGGAGGTTTTTGCTCTGGGGTAGAGGCTGACTGTAGGTGGGGAATGATGCTGATTGCAACCATTCATGATTCATTGCTACTTGGGAAGCCTATCAGAGTCAGGCTGTAGTTGGGGCTGGTTGAGCAGCAGGCAGTTACTGGTCGCACTGGGAGGAAGGTGGTATGGGTTCCTTCACGGCTTAGAGAACATTAGTGCTTGGTCTCTGGTTGACCATAGCGACAGAGTGGTTTTGGTTTTGTCATGGTTTGTGACCACAGTGCCCTTGCTTCCTGAGGATGTCCTGTGTCCTTGCTCATGTTCAGCAGGGTAATTTGAGTCCAGCTCGAAGCAGCGCCAGGCTGGCCTCTGATGTGTCTGTTTCTCAAGATCTTGGGAAACTTAATGGTTTTGAACTTCAGTTTCCACATCTGCAATATGTTGAAAATGTTTGCTTCAGACAGTTGTTATGGAGAGTAAATGAGGAAACACAAAAAAGCAGCCCGCTCACCGCCTGGCAGAGAGCAGGAACCCAACATGTTTAGGTCCTGCTCTTTATTTGGTGTGTTTGGTGTTTGGTGGGCTCTCCCCGAGACTCTGGGGCTTGTTGTGGCAAGGCCAGAGCTCTGAAGAAGTCCTACCTTTGGTAAGCAGAGACAGGTCATGGAGTTCAGGACCGACCTCAAACTGTCAATAAAAAAGAAAAAGGAGGAGGAGGGAGAAGAATCTTAAGTAGGAAGGGAGAAAGAATAGGGTACCTCAAAACTCAGAGTCAAATGTGTCAGTGAGCCAGTCAGACCCACCCACATGCGAGTGACGGCGGTCTCTCATGCAGCCATCACTGTGGCTGTTCCTTTTAAAACTCCATGTTCTCAGAAGCCAGTGGCCCAGGTATTCCCTGCTATCTGGATGCTGCCTTTCTTTTCTGAGGAATCCATCTCTGCCCTCAACCACATTCACACAGACTGCTTATGCGTGAATCTGCTTTGTCTGGGAAGCCAGCCAACTAGGCAGGTGAATAAAAGCTTGCCAGTATAATCTGAGCTCTGGGTGAGCATGCAGGAGCTGACCCAACTATAAAGCTCAGCGACTTTTTACACGCACAGCACTGAGTCTACTGTCATGTGCTTCCAAGCTGGAGCTCTATGGAAATTTCAATTTATAATCTGACTTCTGGTTAGTTGAGACTTACCTGTGTTTCTGTGCATTGGGCAATGTGTGTTCTAGACCCTTCTAGAACAGTGGTTCTCTACCTTCCTAATGCTGTGAACCTTTAATATAGTTCCTCATGTTGTGGTGAACTCCAACTATAAAATTATTTAATTGCTACTTCACAACTGTCATTTTGCTACTGTTAGGAATTGTAATGCAAACATCCGATATGCAGGATATCTGATATACAACTCTCAAGGGGGTCAAGACCCACAGGTTGAGAACCCCTGCTCTAGTGCTTTTGCTCATGTACAACTGGGCATGCTAGGCCTTTGTTGACTAGTCAGTTACCTGGGGTGATTGAGATGATGGTGGCAACATAGTGCCTCCTAATGGCACGAGGTAAACTTGATTGGGTTAAGCCTGTGTTTTGGCTGATCCCTCTGTTTATTCACACATCTGTAATTTCAACATTTGGGAGGCCAAGACAGGAGAATGGTGAATTTGAGGCCAGTCTGAACACACAGAGACCCTGTCTCAAAACCATTGAGAATAAAAACAAAACTTCCATGGCTAGGAGTGGTGGCTCATGCCGGTAATCAGCCCTGGAGAAGCAGAGGCGAGAGCGTTGTGTAAGTGCTCCAAGCTGCCTTGGCTTCAGTGTGAGACCCTGTCTCACAAAACAAGCAGGCTGAAGAGATGGCTCAGTGGTTAAAAGTGCCCAGTGTTCTTCCAGAAGGGGTTTGCTTCCCAGGCCCACATCAGGTGACTCACAGCTGCCTGAGACTCCAGCTCCAGGGGAGGTGAAGGCCTATGCATCCTCCAAAGACTCTTGTACTCACATGGCACGCGCACACACACACACACACACACACACACACACACACACACACACACACTGTTTAAAAAATAGAACAATATTTAAAAAACAAACAATCAAATAAAAAATTCCAGATATATAGAAAACACCAGGGGCTGGAAAGATAACTTAGCAGATAAGAGCATTGACTGTTCTTCCGAAGGCCTTGGGTTCAATTCCAGTACCTATATAGCTGCTTACAGCCTTCTGTAACTACAGTTCTAGGGGACCCGATGCCCTCTCCTGGCCTTCCTGGATACACATGGTGTCCAGTCAGATATGTAGGCAAGACACCTGTATGCATAAACTAACAGGAGCAGCAACAGCAGCAACAACAAAACAAACAACAAAACAATAGAAAATCCAAGAGCTTTTCTTTTTAAGGAGAGAGAAATGTCCCCCCCCAAAGACTTGTAACAAAATAACAGATATTTGCTTTTATTTGTATTGAGATAATACAACCTATATCTTTACTGTGATTTAATTTCTCACCTATGAGATTGGCAAAGCTTGTAAAGTTTGAGGTCTATCATTGCTAATACAGATTCTGTACATTTTAAGAGACATCTGTAAGAACAGATACATTGTTACTTGAACTGAAGAAGGCAAGATGCGTTGGAGGAACAAATGTACCTACCCATTAATCAGGAATATCTTTTCCAGGGCTCCAGCCTCTAAATTCAGTTGCCCATCTATGAAAGAATATTTAGTGGTATTTTGTTTGTTTGTTCAATATAGTTTCTCTATAGTCTAGACTGGCCTGGAACTCACTGTTAGCCCAGGCTAGCCTCCAACTCATGACAATTCTCCCATTTTAGCCTTCATAGTTCTGGGATTACAGGATTTGGCTACCATATCTGGATAAAATAGCAGAACTTGAAAGAATAAATCAAGCAATGAACCATATATAATATGGTCATTAGGTAGTAATATATCCAGGGAAGGAATAGTATGCAATTGTAAATAAGAAAGTACTCGTGTGGCATAATCTATGGGTTATATCACTATATAAGAAAAAGAAGTGTGGAGGGCTGTACAGACTTTGTATTTATATAAGAAAACACAAAGATAATTATAGTAGAAGAGGTATAAAGGGCAAATAGAAATGAGAGCATGGGCAAGGATGGGTTTTATTTTTTTGGAGTATAGATTTTGATGCCATGTGAATTATACCCACACATAACAGAAAAGAAAGTGCTGGGCTTAATTTCTCCAGGAGGCACCCAGTAACTCCCTAAAGCAACTTGCTCTGTCAAGAGGGAGTTGGTTAGGTTTGATGTTAGATGAAACGAAAAAAAAGTCCCATTAAAAGTTAATTTGAAGTGCCCTTCCTAAGCTGCTGCTCTCCCAGGAGAGTTGGTGCTGTGACCAGGAAAGAATCTAGAAACTATAAAATAGTGATCGCAACATCAAGGGCAAACTGAAGCAGACCGTTCTACCATCCGTGTGACTGCACATATTGAAGGGGAAACCCAGTTTTGTTCAAAGTTCTTTGGTTTTGACACAACAAATTCTGCACCTTGTCCCTCAGATAGCTGCGGCACTTGCCACCCCAGTCTCCTGAGCCCATCTCTTGGTCCCTGGCCGAGCTCTTTTGTGATCCACCACCTGCCTGATCCTAACGGGTCTCCTGCCATTATCGCTGGCTACTCAACCAGTCTTCTCGCGAATCCACAGAGCGTGCGTCTTCTCCCTGAGGACACTGACACTGTTTAGAGCATCCTAGGTTCCCATCCATTTCTGGTCTGTTTCTCTCCTACCCCCTCTCTGCTTACATTTATATATTTGTTTATGTGCATGTGCGTGCACAGCTGTGGAGGTGAGAGGAAAACTCGAAGGTGTCAGTTTCCTCCTTTCTCTGTGTGGGTCTTGGGATGGAATTCAGGCCATCGGACTTGGCAGCAAGCACTTTACCTACTCCATCACTTTGCTTTGTAGAAGACCCAGGTTATGCTGATCACCTTTGCTCTCTGGTCACACCCTTCCATAGATTTAGCTCATCTGGCTTTCCCACAGAGGTACACGACCTTCAGACTCTGGTTCAGGAGCCTTACCAGCCCGTTCCTGTCACTTGTTCATTCTGGAACCCTGTATTGCAATGCACAAGTCAATCCCAGAGCTTGCTAAGCATTCTATGTCTGTCAGTGAGGTGGCAGCAGAGCACCAGCATAGACACCAGAAGCCTTGCCGTCCTGGTCTCCCTTACACCCTGGACCCTGCTTCTGTAAATGCTCCTCTGCCACAAAAGTCCTGGCTGATTCTTCTTCCCCTTGGCCACAAAGTGCAGCCTGGATGCCATGAACCTCACTAGCGCTGGATGCCTTGGCTTCTCTCCAATGGGACGGATGACACTTTTGCTATTTGTTCTCCCTCATGATCTGTCAATATCTACCATAAAGCCGTGTGTGTGTGTGTGTGTGTGTGTGTGTGTGTGTGTGTGTGTGTGTGAGAGAGAGAGAGAGAGAGAGAGAGAGAGAGAGAGAGAGAGTCTGATTGAGGCAGTCTCACTCTCTAGCTTGCTGGTCTAGAACTCAGAACTATCTTCCTGGCTTGAGGGTTCGGATTGCAAGCATGAGCCACCAAGCCCAGCATAAACCTAGTGGTTTTTTAGTGCTTCAAGCCAGAACCTAGCGTGAAGCAAGAATTCGTAATGAATGACCCAGCTGACAGATTTGCCAGTGAGTCGGTGAGTGCCCACTGAAGGGACGATCCTTAGTCACAGTGTTGGCAGCCCGTTGCTTCCGAAAGGAGCTTTGCTTCTCCTCAAGTGTTTAATTTTCCTCTGAATACACAAGAACAGGCTGAAGCAGCTGCTGCTCTGTAGTAACCGAGGAAAAGGGCTTTGGAGAAATATGGAAGGCAGATGTTTCCGAAACCCCAGAGAAGATGAAGACTGTGTAAAGTCCAAGACTCCTCCCAGCTCCTAAACTCTGAGAGTGCTGTGTGACCACGTGATTGGCCAGCTCCAGGGTAAGAGTGCAAACGCTAGCGCTTGTCCATTCAACATGTTTTACTCGGCCACAGATAGTCTTAAGATGCCATTTCAGCCAAGCATGGTGGCACACAATTATAATCTCAGTACTGCGGAGGCTGAGGCAGGAGGATTATGAGTTTGAAGCTAGCCTAGACTGTTACATATGCAGCTTAAAAATAAAGCCTAAACAAAAGCAAAGAAACAAAAAAAAAAATCCCCAAGCAAATAAAAGTGTTTTTTCAGTGTGCCTTTTGTGTAATATTAAGTATGTGACTTGAAATCTGTGTATACATGTATATATTTGACTGTTCAATAATGTGTTGTAACATAAGATTTTTGTGTTTATATTCAAGTACTTGATTTGTAAAAGTTTGCTTTTAGTATTTTTTAAAATTTTATATAAGGATGTTTTGCCTGCCTTGTTATGTCTGCACAGATATATGCACTGCTTGCGGAGGCCAGAGGAGGCCATCCGATCCCCTCAGTCTGGAGTTTTGGACAGATGTAAGCCTCCATATAGGTGCTAAAAACAAAACAAGTGCTTTTAACCACTGAGCCATCTCTTTGGCCTCTAAGAGTTGTTTTTAAATAATCCTCTTGTCATAAATATTGCAAATACTTACTCAGGCTGCCATTTGTCTGTCTGAATAAAGGTCCTTTTATCCTATGATTGCAAACATATTTCTCTGTGCATTTCCTACCATTTTTATGGTTTTATTTTCTTCAAAGAAATTCTGATTTATTGCTAATTTTCTCTTGTGTTGGTGTGAGGAAGGAATAAGACTGTCCCTTGGGAACATTAGCCCATTCACTAGCCTATACTTCGCCTGCTAAATATTTCTGCTTTCTTTTTATGTCTTCATGGGTTTCCTTTATCCTTCCAGCTAAAGTGTGACTATACTGTTATTTCGGGGTTAAAAATTCATAGCTAGCTAGTATTCATTTCACACAATGTAGAGAAAGTCTGTCTTTGACCTTTCACAGATCTGCAGTGGTCCCTAGGTACCACTGAAGGGTTGGATAGTGTGGGAAGTGGAGGGAGCCCTGAGTGAGTGGATAAGGTTCTGAGTGAATTTGTATTGTTGACTTGGCACAACCATGTCAAGGACCCTGATGCATCAAATTTACTGGAGGGGGAGCCTCTGAGGCTCAGAGGGAAATGGCAAAGCCCTCCTCTGCCAAGTGCAAAAGCTGACAGTGTGTGCAAAAGCTGTCAACCACAACTTCCTCCTCCCAGATGACAACAGCCAGAGATTGCTTTCCCCCTCCTGTTACGATTGGCTAAACCCATTTTCTTGTTCATCTGTGTACTATAAGCCTGCCTCCTTACTCAGCTGCGCACAATAAACTAGCCTCCTCAGTTCAGACTTCACATGTACAAAATAAACGCTGAATTTCCAAGTTGCTGTTGCAGTAGGTGCTGCCACCAGAATGAGCACAACCCACCTGACCCCAGATTTCCTTACATGTGTCTGTGTGTCTGTCTTCCTTCATGCCCTCGTTGATCAAGGCAGGTTTCCAGGACCAAGCAGTGCTGGTCTTAACAACATGGATCACCTACTTTAGTCCACCCTCCGCCTACAAAATGGTGTAAAGTTTTCATACATCCTACACACAGCATCTGGTATATTTAAATCACTTGTACATTATTTATACAATTGGCCTTCTGCTTATTACAGCATTGTTTTAAGGGGAGTCTGCACATGCTCAATCCAGATGCAATTATTTTTTAATACCTCCAATTTGCTATTGATTGGATGTTTGGAAGTCATTATGTCAACAAATATCCCAAGGTCTCTGCCTCCCAGGTTCTTAGGAGGATGTATTCTTGACTCTCAGGGTTGGTTAAGTCCTATTGAGGTTTTGACAAGTCCTAAGTGAATATGCCATCAGTACCTCTTGTGCCAGGATGTTTAATTACTAATGTAAGGACTTCCAGAATTCTCTTTTATGTTGTATAATGATTGATAATGTTCAAGATGGTGGCTTCCCCTTTGATCCTTTGAATTGTCACAATAAATAAAGCTCTCAGCCGGGTCTAGTTGACTTACTAATGCAAACGTTTGGGAGGCTGAGGCAGGTAGATTGTTTAGAGTTTGAGGCCAGCCTGTGCTATATAACAGTGAGTTCCTGGCCAGCACGGGCTAAGGAATAAGATCCTGTCCAAAAAAAGAAAAAGAAAAGAAAACTTCCAAAAATAAAAATTAAAAACCAGAGCATTCCTGTTCCATCTGTAATGACAGGATCTAGTTGGCCTGGAATCCACTATATAGACCAGGATGGCCTTGGTTAACTCTCTTGCCTCTGCTTCATGGGGTTACAGATATGCACACTAAGCCCAGCTCAACAAATACTGAAGTCACTGGGATCTCAGGGCTGCTTGTTTCTGAAGTACAACCCAGCCCACCCCCGTCTGAAACCTATCCTCTTTCAGTGTCTCAGTTTGGTCTTTCCCTTTCTTCAATCTGATTTCACTGTCATCAAGTGGCCTCACATTTTTTGGTGATCTTTCACACCAACTGTAGTGACCACAGTAAAATATAATTTTAGAAAAAAAGACACAAAGTGACTCCATATTTGACTCTATGGTAACCTTATTTTTTCAGGTAATCTCAACCTGACAAAATGTTTGCCAAAGCCACTCGGAATTTTCTTAAAGAAGTTGATGCTGGAGGAGACCTGATTTCAGTCTCACACTTGAACGACTCTGACAAGCTGCAACTTCTAAGTCTGGTGACTAAGAAGAAGAGATACTGGTGCTGGCAGAGACCCAAGTACCAGATTTTATCTGCCACCCTGGAAGATGTTCTCACAGAAGGGCACTGTCTCAGTCCAGGTACGTTTTCTTGTGAAGTTTAGCGACTAGTCCCAAGACCGAAAATGACTCTTCTCGGCATCTGGAATGGAAGTGTGCCTTATACGGATTCTTCTTTCTCTTTGGCTCTCTGGTTTAAAGGGATATCCTTCCTTAATAAGCATAGTTATGCACCTGAATGGTAAATGACTGGAACGTCATACCTTCGTGTTTTAAAGGTGATAGCTCGGGTATCAAAGTTCATTGTGCTGATCACAATGTTAGAGCCACTCCACAGAAGTGGATGGGTGGCGCCACTATACAAAATTTGGTTTCGTATTGATACTAAAAATGCTGCACACTGATCATAAGGTCGTACGGAGTGTTGTTTCTTACCTAATAATGCTTTCTAAGGGGAGTAGGGCAGTCTCCCAAGTTGGTCCAAAAGTAGCTGTAGAGGGCTTGCTAAAAAGATTGGTTTGGTGTTTATGGTAGCAATTTGTAGTGAGAATTCTGGAATTTTGGTTTCTTTAAAAAACACAGAGATATTATAAGAATATGTTTCCATTTTAATCCCTGGTGTGGGGATATGGGGCTGTTTTGCAGCAGCTGACTATGATTTGCCTCGTGCTCTAGCAGAGGCAACGTTTTGACAGCTGGGGATAGTTTCTGTGCTTGTGTGACGTTTGGAATTCTGGGAACTTTATGGAGGATATATAAATGCTAGGGCCCCATGAAGCAGGGTTGGTGGTTGATGGTCATTCAGGAGGGTTGGTTGCAATTTGTTAGTAGTTGTGCTCAAAGAAGAAACAAGAAGAAAGAAATTAGATTCAAGGATCTCTCTCTCTCTCTCTCTCTCTCTCTCTCTCTCTCTCTTCTATCTAGTTATAGGGAGTGAAATGGGGGGGAAGATAAATGGAAAGAAAAAGAACCCACCTGGACTGTTACTACTTTACTGTAGCGAGAGAGAGAGCGAGAGCACATGCAGCAGAGCAATAATGGGGCCAGTGAAGGTCAGAGGACAATCCCGAGTGTCAGTCTTCACCACCTTGTTTGAGACGGGGTCTCTAGCTGTTTTCCCACTGTGTGTGACAGTCTGATGTGGTGTATAGACCAAGAACTTCTGGGGATTCATTCTGTTCTGTCTCTCGGCAGGCGCGCTATGTCTAGCTCTATAGGCTTTGCAGATTTGATCTCAGGACTTCCTGTTTGTGTGGAGAGTGCTTTTACCCATGGAGCCATTCTTCAGCCCCATCTGGGCTTCTACTCAGTTTGTACATATATGCAATAGAGAAGTAAGAGAGGCTGATGGTGGGCTGGATGGCTGTTGTTTGTCGTTAGAGAACACATGGATCGTCTACAGGATCCTCATCTAGTCTGTGCCAAATAACGTTTTGGTCAATGACAGGCTTCGTGTATTTTGGGATTCCTTAAGATTACATTGGCTAGTGATGTCTGAACCATCTTGGTTTGGATAAAAGCACTCTACAATGTCCCAGCAATGATGAAGTCACCTAAGAATGCATTTTTGACAACTTGACCCTGTTGCTCAGTAGCACATGGCTATGTTTGTAAAGTATACAAAGAGTTGAAAGAAAAAAGCCTTCATAATTAACAGAAATATGCTATCATATGTCAATATCCATTAATACATACATGTGGTCATTTTTAACTGCATCTAATAAAAACATTGTATGTGTGTGTGTGTGTGTGTGTGTGTGTGTGTGTGTGTGCATGCACATACATGCCCACATGATAGCTAGTCAGTAATTAGGTGTCTTTTATCATTCTCCACCATATTGTTTTGAGATGGGGTCTCACTGAACCTGGGTTATACCACCAGGCCCTTTCTATGTGTGTGCTGGGGATCCGAACTCAAGTCCCCATGCCCTGCAGCAAGCACTTGACCCATCTCCCCAGCCCCACAGCTAAGTATTTTTTAAAAAGTAGAAACATTCTGTATATAATTTTAATATACTCTGCATTTATTGTTCATTTAATATTATGTGCCTTTTCCTCCACAGATTTAGATATTTTTAGTTCTATTTCAACAACACATACTTTGATCCCTTTGTGCATAATTTGATTAACTATTTTGATTAACCCTAATTTAATTAACTATTCCAATTTTGTGTTTAATAAGTAAGACTGCAATGAACATTTTGTTTGTGATTTTTTAACTTTATTTTTTAAAATATGCCTTCCCAGGCTTCCTGGGCTAGAGGTTGGAAACTTCGGAAACCTGATACTCCTTGCTATCTTTCTGGAATACGGTGTTGTGTCACCGAATCGACAGCTCATATTGGATGAAACCATGCCTAATTCCTCCTTCAATAGTAAACTTTCAGATTTTTATGATTGTATATCTACTAAAGGGAAAGGGAGCTAGAGTTGCTCACTTGGGTCTGCAGTCTTCACACTTGCCTTTGGATGAAACTCCGCCCCCTCCGCTCCGCCCCCTATCAATACTGCCTGCCCTCAGCCAATCAAGGGAACTGCCACAGAATCTGAATTTCACAAGGCCCCTGTGCATTAGCTGCTTTTCTCATTTCTGTGACAAACTGCCCGACGGGGAGCAACTTAAGGAAGAAATGATTTATTTTAGCTCACAGTTGTATGGGACACCAGGTGCGGAAATCACGGCTGCAGGAGCTTGAGACATTGCTGACCACACTCCATCCACAGCTAGGAACTAGGGAGCCACGAATTCCAGTGTTTGGCTGGCTTTCTCCTTTTTATTCAGTCTAGACCCTGCCCCGTAGAATGCACTGCCACATTTAGGATGGGTCTTTTCACCTCAGTTGACCTAACCTAGGCAACACCTCTAGGGCTTGCTTGAAGACTTGACTTCTAGGTGATTCTAGAGCCTGTCAAGTTGACAATATCCACCATCTCACTCCCACTACCTACAGGCTTATGTACTTGATAGCAACCCCTGTTTTGAGTAGTGAAATAACTAAGTATAATTTGGAACAAGAGGGAAAACGTAAAATACACCAAGGGCTGTCTAGTAATTGGAATTTCTCTCTGTGGTGTTAAAATGATAACTTGGTGATACCCAGAAAAATCACACAGAGTTAAGTTGGACTGGTGATGTCATGTGCCACTGTAGGGATTCCCAAATAAGGCCATCATTTGAGATCAGAGCTCAGGCTGGATCCTGAGTCCTACTGAGGTCATGGCTGGGAGGAGCAGATTCAAGAGGCTTCCTCCTTGTTGCTTCTCCCCCACCCCCACTTGCCCCAACTCCGGTGTGAGTATTGCCAAGGATAAGGAAGGGAAGGTAGAGATTGGATTGTTGGTGGGTCACTGATAGCCAATGCTCCCCTTTCAGCAGATGATGACTTAATAAAGAACTGTGTAGAAGCGAGATCATTCTTAGCAGGTGTAGGAGTGACATTTTATGTATATAATCTTGATTTCTCCTTAGCTGCTGTGTGAACAGTTTTTGGGACTGTTTTGAATCTAAACATGTTACCCCATAGTCTAATGTTTTGTGTGATTGGTCCCCAGCTTCTGCTATTCTGAGGGCAGTGAACCCATGGGAGAAGGGGCTGGCTGACAGACATAGTCACTTAGGCAGGGGCCTCTGAAGGTTGCACCTGGCCTCTGGTTCCTGCCACACATCCCCTGCTTCTGGTAGTGAGGGAGCAGAATGAAGTCTGTCAGGCTCAGTGGTTTAGAGTCCCTTCTGAAGATTAGTCAGAAGCCTCAGGGAGAAGCTTGGGTGAAGGACATGAGAAATCAGCGGATGATGCCCACACAGGCTCTTACCAAATGATCATTGAGGCCATATTTTTATGGTTGTATCTTGCCAGATTAAAATGGGGACAGTAGAATATTTGACTATATATGAAACCCTGGATTCAATACTGAGTACCAAAGAGAGAAAAGAGAAAGTGAGGGAAAGAAAGAAAGAAAGAAAGAAAGAAAGAAAGAAAGAAAGAAAGAAAGAAGGAAGGAAGGAAGGAAGGAAGGAAGGAAGGAAGGAAGGAAGGAAGGAAGGAAGGTCACCAAGGATGGTAGTTCACATGTGAGCTCATCAGGTATTATTCTTAAGGGTTTAGAGCAGAGGGTGGATCCAGAAGGCATCCTGATAGTCCTCGCCTGCATGTGGTCAGCTGGAGAGCAAGGGGATAGCTTGGAAGTAGAACATTTGACTATCAGTCAGGAACCAGGCAATTCCCAGATGACACTGGAATACCTTGTGGTACTGCAGTGTTCCTTAGATCCTGAAAAACCAGATGGAAAGTGAGAGAGTCTGGGGGTTTGTGTGCTTTGGGAGGGGACTGGGGGGGGGGAATGGGCATGTCTCCTGACATCTGGCTAGAGGTCAGATATAATGTAAGCATTATATTTGCTTGGAGATGTTAAGGAGGACCAGAGAATTGTTCTTCATGCCTGGTGGTGGGAAGGAAGGATGACCAAGGTCTGTCCTGGAGGATCTACCATGCTAAGTTTCTCCCCCTGGGTTTTGTAGCAGCAGGTGTCACCATCATCTTCCATGAGTCCCCTTCCAGCCTTCACCTCACATGGTGGCCACCTTGGTTACTTTTGATCCTTGCAGTAATAAAATACCTGACCAAGACAACTTAAGGGGGGCGTAATTTGGCTCACACTTTGAGGGTACAGTTTGGGGCAGGAAAGGCCTGAAAGAGGGTGCTGGTCCCATCATGGCCCAGTCAACTTACCATGTCCTGTTCTGGTACAGCAGCCCACAGAATGGTGCCACTCATATTTAGTGGCTAAAGAGGGACTAAGCACCCCTAGACTCTGGCCAGTCCAGGACTGGACTCCGTCAGCATATAGGTGTGCAGACTGCATTTTACCAAACACCTGTACAGCCCAGCTGTCCACTTTCCAATTGGATGCTGGTATGAGTTTCCCAAGAGGCTTCTGGGAAGCTGGGCTGCCCATGACAACTGAGGTGGTCCATCTGCCTTCAGATCTTTTACTATTTTCCTCCCAGTGGTTGTGGAGTCAGACTTCGTGAAATATGAAAGCAAATGTGAGAACCATAAGAGTGGGACTATCGGGACGGTCGTGGGGAAGGTCAAGCTGAATGTTGGCGGCAAAGGCCTGGTGGAGAGTCACTCTTCGTTTGGAACCCTGAGGAAGCAGGAGGTGGACGTGCAGCAACTCATTCAGGATGCCGTCGGGAGGTAAGGGAAATTCTGTTCTGCATGTTGGGCCTTTACACATCTTATGGCTAAAGGTCATTTGACTGGACCTCTGCCAAAAGGCTGGTGGATGTAGACTTTACTAAATAATATGCACTGAATGCCAGTTGTCCTGTATGTCTCACCTCTATTTTCTGCCTAAGCCATAGGCCATAGGGTTTTTAATTGACAGGTGATGTATCCATACAACATACAAAATATTCTTTCTACAGTGGGCAGACTTTGTCCAGCTGGACAACGTTGGACTTCAAAGCTAGGCCCCGTAACTGCCCTGCTTAAATGACCTGAAAGAGCACTACCGTGTATTTGCCATTCCCTGGCTCTTTCTGGGACTCCCCCAGGACCTTGCTATTGTGGGTCTCATTGGTGTACTGTGGGGGAGGCACAGACACTCATTGGCTGATCTTAGTTTCTTTCCTCTTATGTTCTTTGCAGCAGGGGTACTCTTCTTGTCCCTACAATGAACACTGGGGGAGTATGTGTTTATCAGCAATCAAAGTGTAACTGGGCAATGCTCATTTTCTTTGCTAAATCTAGTGACACTGTTCATGGAGGACGGAGGACAGGAAGGCTGGGAAAGTTCTGGGCCTCTTATCTTTTACCATAGGAAGTCCTCTTTGCTCTCTTACTCTTTACCCATCCCTTCTTAGCTTCAGTGTGGAGTTTTGTCATTTCTATTTCAGGAACCAAGAGTTAGCAATGCTCTGCAATCACATCTCCTGTGAGAGGATTTTAAAGGAAGTCTTCATGATTCAGGTGTAAAAGCTACTGTGAACAGGAAGCATGATGGGGGTGGTGGATGGGGGAGGGCTACTTGTGAATAGCCGTGTGAGAAAACACTGTAAGTGGGAACAGAAAGGGAGAAGGGGAGGACCATCAGGCACCTACTATGTCAGGCAGTGGGTATGTATCACCTCGTTCTCTCTGCACAGTTGACTGCTCCAGTGAGGGAATGGTGGAATCATTTGTTTCCAGAGAACTCAAGCTGGGCACCACTGCCAGCCTTTAACTAATTTTCTTGGTTCCAAGCCTCCTTTTCTTTCCTCTAAATCATGCTTGAATTGGTAAAAGTGGTTTAGGTGTGATGTGGTGTATCCCTGAGGGTGTTGCTGGGTGGAGCATGGGATTGGGCCCTGCCTTCAGCAGGCGCTTGGGAAGAGTCAGGCCTGCTGCCTTGGGTATTCCTGGACAGATTGAGATCGCTGGGGAAGACCGGTCACCCATCAACTGCAGGTGTGAAGGGGAAGGATGGTTCTGGGAGTAGTAGCCGAGACATAGGAGCATGCTAAGGAATACATGTCAGGATACAGCCAGCGTAGAATGCATAACCAGCACGTGTGGGCTCTCCTCTCCACCCTCAATCCTGCAAAACAGAAAAAAAGTTATAGTACCTGGAACCCCAGGAGGTGCCTTATCACTGAGTCCTCCTAGTTGCTGTACCTTGCTGAGAGCTAAGGGTGAGCTACATGGGAAGGAAGGAGAGATACTTTCCCAGTCTCAAGACAGATGCCAATCAAGCTAGCATTCCTGTGACGTCATACCAGGGTAATAAATCCTTATCGTGTGGTCTGCCTGCCTGTCTTTGGACTCCTGGAACATCATCAGGATTGATAAGGTGCTGAGCATGCAGCTGTGGCCTTGGGCACAGTCAGGCGTGATGCCTCAGCACCAAATGTTCTCAATCAGCCACCCATTTTTATTTCAGTTGTATAGATAAGCTATCATCTGTATACAAGTCTTCTGGCTCTAATAACCTCAAGTATTAGAGCTAGTGTGTAGTTTGTGATGTAGTTCCCTTGCTGAGCTTGCTTGAGGCCCCGGGGTTGATCTAGGCAGCATCAGAAGGAAGAAAAAAATCTCCAAGTATTAATTGTGTTGCCTGCCAAATGCATCCAGATCTCAAACTTCATTCTCTTGCTCAAACTATACCCATATATTTAAAAGATTCACTTGGAATTTGGGGAATCATGCTTATAGGTACTGGGAGCTGATTGCTTTAAATGAGCCCTGGGTTGTGCTTTAAAATCCTTGATGGATACTATCCTAACCTATATGATCTTGCCTCCAATTTCTTTAAATGGAGACTAACAAATGTATCGAGAATTCTCAAAACAACTCAGATGTGTGTTTTAGTCTTTGTATCTAGTGTTATTCCATTACAGCTCTCTATAAAGGTTTTGCAGTGTCTTCTGTCATCCATCTGTCACTTGTCACTGTCTCAGTGTAACAGCTTTACCTCACACCACCTCCACCAGCAAGCTCATTACTGCCTCAAACCTCCCAGAATCTTGAGAACCTCATTCTTGGTAAATACTTTGGATAGGCTTAGTAAGTCATGCCAGCCTCTGGCCTCAGTCTTCCCAGGCTCAATGGTCTTTGGGAGCTCCCTCTGAAAATGTCTAGATGTGAGTAGACACACTCCAGATCTTTTCCTTTGAGGTTGGGCCTAGAAACAGAGAGAGTTTTGTTTATTTATTTGTTTTGTTTTGTTTTGTTTTGTCTTTTACTTATTTGGCTATTTGAGGTTTGAGTTGATTGTCACCATAAAGGCCCTTCCAACTTTTATTATTTATCTTGTTTCTAAATAAATTTTGGTAAAGCTGATTACAGTTGTCTAGGTTTACATGCAATTAGAAAATCTGTTCTTGACAAAGAACTCTGCATTAATTATATAAATTGATACATTGTGGATATGGCAATGATAAATCTTCACAATTATTCAGAATATTTTGAAATGATAACAAGTCAGTCTAGCTACAAATTTTGTACACATTAAAAAAACAACAGAACCCTGTTCTGGTGTTCGACCTTCCTAGAGGAGACAAGGGACTCTCAGGAGCACTGGTTCAGTTTCCACACTTACTTGGCTTAGGTGTTTGCTCAAAGTGGTCATGTCTTACTTTCCAAAAGGGATGTGTGTACAGAACTGGAAGTGCCTTTCTTTTACTGGGTCCATTTCCCTGTGGCTTGCAGAGCATGTGCTAGCCATGTATTTATCCCGTGCACCCCTCAGCTCACTCACACTCTTCCTTCATTCTCCTTTTTCTCTGCTTCTCCCTCAGGGGCAGCATGGGTGTGATGGGCTAGGGAAGGGCAGAGCCAGGGAAGGGCATAGCTAGGGAGGTCTATGATGGGTGTGGCCAGCAGAGACACCTATGCCCGTTTCTTAGTGTTAGCAGCTATTTTTAGACCCATGGTTGGGTGATAAACTAGGTTCCTAGACTGTGATGCTACTAGGGGTGACGGGAGTTAGGTTATTGGAAGCATGTCCTCAGGGGCACTTTTGGGAACCTCTTCCTTCCTTTCTCACCTAACTTTCTGGCTCGCAGGAGAGGACAGGATTCACCCCCCACATACTGATTCCATGTTACACTACCCCAGTGAGGGGGACCATGGAGTGAAATGGTGGAAGTCCTGAGCTGAAACACTGCCCTCAAGTCAGAATATCCCTTCCTTCCCTCCTGCATGGAGGCTGATCTATTGCAGGTGTTTGTCACAGCAGACTGGAGGAAGGCTTACTGACGCGAGGGCCTTTCCTTGGTTCCAATGGGGACCATCAGTGTGTCCTCAGTGCCCAGTGGGTGGCTGCTTCAAGAGGAGCTGCTGCAGTATTCTGGGAGCTCGTACAGGGAGCTGAGCAGAAAGATAATTTGTTAAGGAGCAAATATGCATTAAGCTGTACATAGCCCAGCTCAGGAGGAAAAGGGAAGGTGAGCGCAGAGTTTCAGATTGGGCAATGGGGAGTTGTTGTGCTGAGATCTTATCATATCCCAATGACCTGTGTCCCTGGGGTCCTTGACCTGTGAGTTCTCTGCTCTATACCTCTCTGTGAAATAAGGATGACAGTAGCTGCATGAGGGTGTCTTGTTGCAAAAAACACTTCTTACCCCACGTAAGGAACTATCCTGAGGAAGGAGCTGGTTAGTCAAGTGGTTAGCTCAGAGTTTGTGCAGACTCTGGTGGCATCCCCACCTGATGCTGTCCCAACAGTCCAAGTTTTCTCAGTTGTAAATGTCAGCTTATGTTATAGACAACAAGGTCCAGGCATAGATAAATGATCTATTACTTGTGACTCTTTTTAAGAGGGAAAAAAATCTCCCGAATATGGTGTTTTCTGGGTTTCAATGGCCAGAATTGTTCCCCATGCCTTAAGAAAAATGTAATGACTAAAATTAGCTGAGAGATGAGTCAAAGCTCATGGCAGGACCAGATCTAGACTACCTCTCTGTACCCCACAGCTCTTCAGCACCGATATAAAGCTGGGGTATCCTAAGGGTAGGGAGGGTCCTAGTTTGCCATGTGCATAACACAGTGCCTTGGGAATAGAGGCCTAGGACCTCCTCCCTCCTCTGGCTATCCTAGAGCTCACAGACCTTAGGAAATAGAAAGCAATGTCCTCAGGGAGAGGTAAGCAGGCAGATGAGAGGCAGCAGCAGAGCATTCTGGGACTGTAGGAGGAGTTCCTGAAAAAAAAAAATCTTGGTGGTCACGGGCTTGGTACTGTGAGCCCAGAAGAGGCTGGTTATCAAACAAAACCAGCTGGTTTTCCATGTGTGAAGTGTCAGGAGGCAGCCCCAGGGAGCTTAGAACCGATGTTCATGGAGTCAACTGCCCTACCTGGCGTGTACCCACATATTTGCCTTTCTTTAACAGTAGCTGTAGCTAATAAATCAAAGCCCTTCAGGAGGAACACCTCAACTACCATAGCTTTAATCATCAATATGAATCTACATTTCTGTGGGCCAGCAACTCTTGCAGTGACAGGCTCTTTGTTTTTGTTGAATAACTTCTTTCCTTTGCCATTTGTGTGTTTTTTTTTTAATTTAAATTAAATTAATTTTGAAAATTTGCTACGTGTATACTGTATTCACATAGTTTCTACTCCCCACCTCCCTCCCAAGACCTCTTTAATTATTATTGTTACATATGTACATACGTGTATACACAAATATAACCCATTGAATCCATTCAGTGTTGCTCATTTGTAGACATGTTCAAAGCTGACCACTTAGTAGGCTCATTTTAATGTCCCCATCTTATTTCTGGAACAATGTCAAACATTAATTCAGTCCCTTAGCATTTCTGCACAATGAATTTGCCCTGTTGTCTCTTCCTGGTTTTTAGAATTCTGTCAAGTCACTATCCTTTAAAACAGTGTCAGAAGATGGATGCCGGATGGTATTGCTGCTACTGCTGTCCCAGACAATCAGGGTTCTGTTACCTGCCCAGATACGTTCTGACTATGAACAGATATCACATTGCATCTGGCTGCTCATGACTGTATCTGTTCATGCCTATGCAGACATTAACAATTGATCTCAGCTGTCTTGCTCCTCACTGCCCCCAGCCTACAGTCAGTTTTAGAATCTTTACTCTTGTGCCTAGGCAGTAGTAGATGTTGGAATACATAGAGTAGGTTCTCAACCTTACCCAGAGTTTCATGTATATTTGTGCTCAAACATGTGTATGTGTGCCAGTGAATGTGCGTGCACATGTGCGTGTATGTGTGCACGTGCATGTGTGTGTGCACATGCATGTGTGTGTGTGTGCACGTGCATATGTGCACGTGCACGTGGAGTCTAGATGTCAATGTCAGGAGTCTTCCTCAATCACTTCCATTGTTGCTGTTGTTTTTGTGGTACTCTGGCTACAGCTCATCAGTTCAGCTAGGCTGACTGGTCAAAGAGCCCAGAAATATACCTGTGTTCCCCTCCCACCCTGATCCTACTTCCCCCATTTCCCTTCTCCCCAGGGCTAGGGTGACAGACTCAGCTTCTCAGACTTGTTCAACTTAACGTTAGCTTTAGAAAGCTTTGCAGTTTAGTGCGTTCTGTTCAGGGAATATGGCAGTGTAATAAAGTGATGATTTCCAAAGGCTCGCTCACTTCAGAATCTTGCTGAGTCCTTCAGCAATTCCTCTCTCCCAGTTATGAGTTGTGGTTCGCTTAACTATTCTGATGTGTCTGGTCAAGTGAGCATGAGCCCTCACTCTAACTCTCCCAGACTAAACCCATTTCCAGTGACCTGATGGGTGGTGGCAGCTGGAAGAGAATGTTAGGGACAGCTGGGTTCAATGTGCATTCTGACAGGTGGGCATGCTGATTCGTAACTTTAAACTCTGTCTACTGGGCCCAAGCACAGTGGCCTAGGAAGACTCCCATGTATATGCCAACCTATTAAAAACAGGTGTTAAAGATTGAGATACGGTATTTGTGCCTCTTTATGAAGTACATTGAAGATATTCAGTATATATAGCATAATGTGTGATATACAAATCAGGGTGACACACACAACGGTTTCTTCAAGCATGAAGCAGTGCACACTCTCGTAGCCATTTCTAAGTATGTCAATGGATTGCAGTGTTTTAATAGTCAACCATGTGCTGAAGAAAGTCTAGAAGTAATTCCTCTCTCTCTCTCTCTCTGTGTGTGTGTGTGTGTGTGTGTGTGCACGCACACACGCGTGTGCCTGTTGTGCCACATGTATGTACACTATGAGTGGGTGTCCCTGCATGCCAGAAGAGGTTGTCAAAACCCCTGAAGCTTGAATTGCAGGAAACTGTGAGGGCCCAACATGAATGCTAGGAACAAAATTCAAATCTGCCACAAAGGCAGTATGCTGAGCCTGCTCACCAGCCTTTGGATTTCTTTCTAACCCCACCCCCTTCCCAGCCCCCAGTGACTATGACTCTGTTCTATTCTGATGAGGGTGACTAGATTCACCACAAATGAATGAGAACATGTGGCATTTGTCTTTCTGGGTCGGGCTAACTTTATTTAATGTATTGTCCTCTAGTTAACATACATGCTGGTGCAAATGACATGGTTTCATTTTTCTAGCCAAATACTATTCCATGTCTTCCATTCATGGATATATCTCAGATGCTTTAAATCCTTGCCTGTTAAAAGTGATCGGGGCTGGTTTTGCTTTAGTTGTCAGAAATACTACTGGAATAAGCATGGAGGTGCAAGCGTCTTCCCCCTTCCTTGGAAAACAGCATCGTCTGTCTTGGATACCAGCAAAGCTGTCCGATACTATAACAGTTTTATTTGTAGTTTCCCATGTCTGTAATAATTTATATCCCCTTAGCTGTGCATGAGTCCCTTCTCCATCTCAACCACATTGGCTATGTTTTGCCTGACAATGGCCATTTCACTAAGGGTAATAATATCCCATGGTGGCTTCACTTGTGTTTCCCCGGATGAGGGAGACTGAGCATTTGTTCACAGGTTTGTTGACTTTCTCTCTGTTTGGCTCTATAGTCCATTTTTAAATGACATTGTTTTTGTGGTATGCAGTGTTTTGAGCTCCTATGTATTCTAGATGTGGCTCCCAGTGGAAGAATAGCTGACAGACACTCCTCACACTCTAGGCTGCTTGTCTCCTTGGCTTTATAGATGCTTCTTAGTCTGACAGAGACCTGCATGTCTCCTTTTCCTTTTGTCTGGGCTTTTGGAGCCTTGTCTAAAACTAGCCATTGCCTTTACTGATTAATGTCTTGAGGACTTTTCCTGTCTTCCTGCTGTCATAGTTTCAGGCTTACTATCAGGACTTGGTCCATTTTCAGTTGGCTTACGAAGGGAGAGAAGGGGATTGAATTTCTTTTGCAGATGTATAACTAACTTTGCCAGCAGGTTATCAAAGACACGGTCTTCTCTCTATTATATATTCTTGGCACCTTTGTTGAAAATCAGGTGGCTGTTTGATCATAGATTAATTTCTGTGCTCTCTGGTCTATTCCACAGGTCTTTGTGTTGGGTTGTCAGCAAACACCATGCTGTTAGAATGCTTTACAGTTAGTGAGTTAGCAGCTAGTTCCTGCATCTGGCCATCCTGGGTCTCAGAGGCCAGGCTAGATGAAATGTATTATGTAGCTTAAGTGGGCCTCAAACTGACAGTCCTCCTGCCTCAGCTTCCCAAGCGATGGCTTTGCAGGTGTGCACACCCCCAGCTTTGTAGTGTGTTTTGGATGGAAGTGTTTTCTTCAAGATTGCTTTGATTATTCTTGGACTCATACAAACATTAGGTTTTTTTTTTGTTTTTTCCTATTTCTGTGAAAAAGGGTCTCACACATGCTGGTTTAGAATTCACTGTGTAGCTCAGGCCGACCTTGAATTTGTGGCACTTTTTCTGTCTTGGCTTCCCATGAGTTGGGATTACAGGTGCGAGCCATCACTCTTGACTGGATGGGACTGCTTAATTTCTGTGCCAGGACATTCATTACTGTGGTATAAAAATGGTGCTAGCTTTTGCGTATTGGCTTGCTTGTAAGTTCTAACAGTGTTTTTGTTTTTTGTTTTGAAATTGATATTTCAGTTCAACATACAAAGTGATGGGCTTCATCTGGCCACTGCTTGGCAGCTTGATTTCTCTCCACATAAAACCACGCTGTTTGCACAAATGCCGAATTTAACTTGTCTGCTCTTCCTCTTGCTCAGCTGCTCCTGCTAAAACTTCAATACCACGTTAGATAGGAGCGTAGCATGGGCATTTCTGCATTGCTCCAGTGTGACATGGCTGTGGGTTTGTCACCTATTGTTTTTACTGTCTTGAGGTGTGCTCCCTCTATACCCAGTCTATAGAGAGTTTCTCTTTGCATAAGGGCTGATGAAGAAGCTTTTGTAGGGACAGCTTTGTTTTTTTGAGTTTTATTTTTTTATTTTTAAAGGAAATGACAAGTTCCATTAGGTTGATGCTTTTGCATTGGCTGGTGTGCCTTTGTGATTTTGCTGGTTTTAACTGATGTCAGCATGCCTGTGGGACTCTAGTAGTAGACTGTAGGGGTTCATGAAGGTCCTTTTGTGTCTCTGTGGAAGACATGAGTTCTCATAAGAACATAAGAACACAAGGTCTGTATCTTCAGGCTCCACAGAGCCAAGCCCTGATGGCACTGGGTACTGTGATGGCTGCTGCCATCTTGGAATCACGAGATTCGGTTTTCTTCAGATCCCTCAGAGTAAGTGCAGGTGGTTGAAACCAATGGCAGTGATACCTGTAGCCATGACCCCTGTAGGTGACATGGGATTCTCAGGACAGACATGGGAAATGCCTTAGTCTGGGGCACTAGCAGTCACATGTAATAGTGCAGGAATATCTTCATCTCTACAGGGTGGGCACTGGTGCTACTGTATATATTGTATATATTGGTGAGGCTGCTATACTAGAAACTGTGGTTTGAGGTTTTGGAACACAAAGGGGGCCTTCCTAAGGTCCAGTGGGGTGACTGCAGTTGGTGCTCATGCTCGTGGCACTGGTAGCCATGTTCATGTATTTTACGGTCTAGATGCATTTTTCCAGACCCCAGCAGTGGCAATGGGGCTCATTGTCCCAGTTATGTTAACTGGGGTCTCCAGGGAGCTTATCTTATCATTAGCTTAAGTATCAATGTATAGCTGGAACTGTGGCTTGACCTTGAAATTATGCAGAATTTTAAGTGGCTCAGGACCAATTTTTCACACTGGCAACCATGTGGTCTCAACTGGGTGGTCTGGGGCAGCCAATACCAAATGGCTTCTGTCTCTGTGACAGAAACCCCACAGACATTATACATTCTTCCTAAAGTCCCATTAGGGTTCCAGGCTGATGGCCTGCCACAGCCTGCGCATTAACCTCTGTCTCTCCCCTGTGAGAAGCCTCTGTGCCTCTCATCAGAATGACCCCGTGCTTCAGAAGAGGGCAGATGTCTACCATGATGTCTGCTACCCTTCTACTCACCCCAGCCCCTCCCAGAAGCCTGGGTGGCAGCTGTTCTGTAGCATGGCTTTCCGTTCTTCACTAAAACCAGTGTGAAAGTTGGGGACTTTGTATTAAGAGTATAATTCCTTGGCACTTCCTCCAGGGTCCAGCCTGTCCCTCAGTTGATCTGAGTGGCCTCAGGAGAGCTTGGCAGAAGCCATTCTAGAACCTGCCTCTGCTCTCATCACCAGGAAGTTAATGAAATCTACTGTTCCCTCTTCTAGCTGCAAGAGGATATTCTGGTCCCTGCCTCCGTCTCCCTGGAGGCACAGGGTTACTCATGACCAATTTTCTTTTTCAGAACAGTTAATCTGGACAACCTGGTGCTCCAGCAGGTGCTAGAGAGCAGGAACGAGGTCCTGTGTGTGCTGACGCAGAAGATCGTGACCACGCAGAAGTGTGTGATTTCTGAGCATGTGCAGTCGGAGGAGACGTGCGGAGGCATGGTGGGGATCCAGACCAAGATTATACAGGTGCCACACCGCAGCATGGAGAACTTTTCCCATGGGCCCCTTTTCAAGTGTCTTCCTCAGTCAGAATTCTTCTGTAGAGAGTTAGGAATGGGACAGACTCAGGCTCTAGTAAACAAGACATCCCTGGTTCATGTAACTAAGCTCTTTGGGGCATCTAGCTTCAGTCACTGTGGGGCTTGAAGATGTTGTAAGCCACCCTCCTTCCCAGAAAGTCGAGGCTTCTTCCTCTTGGAGCTGGTGGCTTCAGGCTTTCTTCGGGTTTATTACAACACAGGGAAAGAGTGCTCCTGGTCTGGATCTCACCAGATTATGTCGGTTGTGTCTGTTTCTCAATCTGTGGCAGTAGCACTCTAGTGGCTAGCTGGGCCTGAGCCTGGCACTGTCCTTTATGGAAGTAGAGTGCTTCCTTTAAGGAACTTATTTAGTCAGGCACTAGCCAGGCCATGAACAGGAGAATTTGTCTGTCTGTTCATTATTTACTGTTTTTTTTTTTTTTTTTTTTTTTTTTTTCCAGATTCCAAGCTGATCCTAGGGTGTTCTAAAATGAGAGAAGTAGGCAGCCATCTGCTTAAACTGCTTCCCCTCAGCTGGCCACAGGGCTTATAATCTTCTTGGTAGTTTCCTTGTTGGTGGCACTGGCTTTTTCTAGAAGACTCAGGAGGGCTGTAGTTGGCAGTGGGCTGAGAGAGGCATGCCTGTAAGTCTAGAGCTGGGACTGCTGGGTAGCCTGGTGAGCAGACTGGGCAACAGAGGGGGAAAGGGGATCTGATGCAGGTGGTGTCAGCTGGCCCTGCTGACACTTCTGCCCATGGCCGTCACTTGCTGAAGGTCTGGTCCTGTGAGTTGGAGCCCGGCTGCTGCTGCTTCTTGCTTCAAAGCAAATACTTAGACCAGGGGCAGATGGCTAAGCTGGGTTGTCTGTCTCCAGTGTTTGGCCAACAAATAGATCTCCAGCTTCCTGTCCCTGGGGTACTGCAGGAAGGGCTCTTTCCTGCTTGACACCCCAGCCCTGCCCATCCATCTTCCTCCTGTCTGTTTCCCAGAGCCTTTCCTATGGCCTTGTCATCCCAGCTTTGGCTGTACCCAGAGCACCATCCATGAGTGTGTGAACAGCTCAGTAAGGGCTTCCCAGACCAGCTTTAATCCTGTTGGGATTTTCACTGAGATTTCAAAGTTGTTACTTGAACCCAGAGAAGGAATTGGAAATGGATCTTATCTTATCTGCAA
The DNA here is from genome assembly GCA_028551405.1 of Uromys caudimaculatus. Taxonomy (NCBI): domain Eukaryota; kingdom Metazoa; phylum Chordata; class Mammalia; order Rodentia; family Muridae; genus Uromys; species Uromys caudimaculatus. The sequence continues at coordinate 87,300,437 of CM052700.1, forward strand.
TCATACATCACTTAGCTGTGCTCTGATCTGCTCTGTGCACTTGGTGATGGTGGTGGTGGTGACGTCACACTGGAGAGTAAGTTACACAGGCCTTGATGTCTGCAGAGATTTATGGTGTACCTGAGGGATGCAGTGAACCTGAGATGCAGGAGCCTGCTGCCAGCCTAACTCAGCACAGTTTCCTTCCTTCCTTCCTTCCTTCCTTCCTTCCTTCCTTCCTTCCTTCCTTCCTTCCTTCCTTCCTTCCTTCCTTCCTTCCTTCTTCCTTCTTCTTTCTTTCCTTCCTTCCCTCCTATAAAAACTATAATCTAAAATACTGTAAAATGTAATGTTAAAGATCCAGCCTAGCGTACATGAGCCCATGGAATAGTCATTTATAACGATCTGGTATTCCATGCTGACAGAGACTGTAGGTGCACAGGGGGCCTGTGAACAGTGTCGCCGCAGACGTGAGTGATGCCTTCTGCAGTGACAGTAGAGCGCACATACCGGCACTAGGAGATCTGGTATCTTGGTCCCATTACTCACAGTGTTGTGAGACGGCGTGGTGTAATATAGTATGCTGTTGCCAAAGCATAATTCTGGTGCGGAGCTTCCCACCCCACGTTCTGGCATCTTATCCATGCCGCCCTGATACCAGTGCTAGCTGTCTCCTCCTCCTTCCTTAGCTCTGTGGCTATTTCCCGGCACTCCTAGGCGGCTGCACATAGAAGTGACAGGAAGAAGCTGGGAGTGCCTGAGTACACAAACAGGAACATGCTCTTGCCCACAGGTGTCAGCAATGGAGGATGGGACTGTCACCACAGACACCAATGTAGTGCTGGAGATCCCTGCTGCCACCACCATTGCCTACGGCATCATGGAGCTGTATGTGAAACAGGACGGCCAGTTGGGTGAGTCCTCATGAGGTATGCCCTGATAGAGAGAGAGGACAGGTAGCACAGGAGTGTCAGACCGTGTAGGATCTGCCTCTGGGCAGTAGGAGACGCTGGGGAGTTGGGTGAGGTGCACTTGGTGAGCCAGTGGCTTCATGCTCCTCCTGCTCCTCAGGGTCACTGAGCCATGGGAGGAACATGGGCTCTGCAGCCACCCAGACCTCCTGTAAAGCTGTATTCTTCTCCAGGTTAAGGCCCCACGGAGTTACTCTTTTCTTGCCATGATAAAGTACAATGACTAGACAACTAATAGATGAAAGGATTTGTTTGGGCTACGGGTCTAGAGAGCTGGAAAGTTGTCATGTTGGAGAAGCAGCAGGCAGGACGGCAGGAACGGGATGCTAAGAGCTTACATCCTTGACCAGAAGCATGAAGTAGAGGAAGCTGATAGTGTAGTAAGCCTTTAAACTCTCCCAGCCCACTTCCAGAGACACTCCCCCAACAAGGCCACACCCTTTAAACCTCCACACACAACAGAACCAAGTGAGGAACAAATGTTCAAGACTATGGAGGGCATTTTTCATATAAAGCACCACAGGCCACCTGCTCAGAAGGTGAATGAGAGTCCCTGATAGGCCCTGGGTGGGGTTAAGCTAGCTGAGACTAGGAACTACCCGGGGCAGTGACAACTCACTGACTGTCCTGACCTACCTCCCGGGACAGTGACAACTCACGGACTGTCCTGACCTACCTGTTAACGTTATCCTCATAGTGTGCCTGCCACCCCTCCCGACATGAAACTGCACTTGGACCTTGCTCTGGGGATCACAAGTGTCATTGCCATTGGTAGAAGAAAACAAGAGCCTTCCTTTCTTACTTTCTGCTTACTCTAGGTCACTGGTTCTCAACCTGTGGGTCAAGACCCCTTTAAGGATTGAATGACCTTTCATGGGGGCTGCCTAAGGCCATCAGAAAACAGATGTGTACATGATGATTCAGAACCATAGCAAAATCATTGTTATGAAGTAACAATGAAAATAATTTTACAGTTGGGGTCCCCACAATCTGAGGAACTGTGTTAAAGGGTCGCAGCATTAGGGAGGTTGAGAAGCACTGCTCTAAATGCTCAAGGTCCCTCCCTTCTCCTTCCCAACGAGAATGCTATCTGACTGCTTTGTGGGAGCAAGACTGGGGGAAGGTAACATTACAAACGGTTGTTAATCTTTCTGGGTAGGATAATGGCTTTGTCTATAAAAGAGATATATGTTGGAAGTTTCTTCTGAAATGTCACAGATGAGTAATCTGTTTGTTGTTTGCTTCCAAAATGGCATAAAGGAGTGTATGTGGTGTGGGTAGAGGTAGAAGAGGAAGGTCTGGGCGTGACAGTTGCTGAGACTGGCAGATGAGCAGCTTGGTCATTGTAACTGTGCACTCTTACTAAGTGTGATCTTTGTCCTAGAGGACAGACTACATGTGTATCTGTTCATCACTCTCCCATTTATCTTTTTTTTTTTTTTTTAAGATTTATTTATTTTATGTATTTATTTATTTTATGTACATTGGTGTTATCTTCAGACACACCAGAAGAGGGCATCAGATCCTATTACAGATGGTTGTGAGCCACCATGTGGTTGCTGGGAATTGAACTCAGGACCTCAGGACTGCTGAGCCATCTCTCCAGCCCCCTCCCATTTATCTTGATGAAGGGGGTAAGCTGAGCTGGCCTCCTGTGAGACCATGCTGGTGCTCATGAAGCCCATGCAACATGCCACAGCGCTGTGTTGCAAAGGGAAGAGGGTCACTAATGTCACCTAACTAAGGCACATTTGAGGGTCTGAACAAGTGTGGAACAGAACCCTGAGCCTCCCTCACTAGTTTGTCCATCTGGCCAAAGGGAAGCCTGTGCTTTGGGAAGTGGACATGATTGCCTTAAGAGAAAATGTCAGTTTTAAGAAACTGATCAAGAATGCTAGGCAAGGGAAACCTGAGCCGCTCAGAACACAGGGGTGGTGGCTCTATCCCCAGTGCATCTATTTTGCTGCAGGAGAGAGAGAGAGAGAGAGAGAGAGAGAGAGAGAGAGAGAGAGAGAGAGAGAGAGAGTGTCAAAGTCTTATGTGGCCCAGGATGGCATTGGACTATGTAGATGAGGATGGCCTTGAACTAACTTCTTATCCCCTGCCTCTACCTCCAAATACTGGAACCATGGGCTTACGCCACCACACCCAGACACCCTCTATTACTTTGCTCTCTGCCTCCTCCTTTTCCTCCCTCCTTCCCTCCTTCCTTCCCTCCTCCTTCTCCTTACTCGCTTCTTCTTCTGTTCTCCCCCAAACACACCTGAAGTTGATTGGATTGCTTCTAGTGTCGGTGTATGATGAGGCTGTCACTTGTATGGCTCAGTCTGGGGCAGATGCTTCAGGGGCCTCTCAGGGTTGACTGAAGGGTCACTCTGTTACTTTCCCCTGCTTTCATGAGACAGTTGGTGAACACTGTAAATATCCAAGAGCATAATACTATCATAGAATATTCCCTGTGATTAACCACCACCAAACTAATTTAACAGCCAGCACCACTTCACATAATTGGCATTTGGGGTAGGGCTGGGGGTGGCACCTGCATTTAGGTTATATTAGTTTTAGTTGAGAGCTTTATAAATGGTTTCCCTTATTTATTTGTGTGGTGTGCGTGTGTGTGTGTGTGTGTTTGTGTGTGTGTGTGTGCGCGCGCACGCACGCGCATGTCATGGCCTGCTTGTGAAGGTCAGAGGACAACTTGTAGGAGTCAGGTTTCTCCTTACACCATGTGAGTCCTGAGTATCCAACTCAAGTTGTTAGGCAGTCACCTTACCCACTGAGCCACTTTACTGTCCCACACTTGTTGAGTATTCAGTAACTTCTCAGGCTGAAGTCTACAGGACCCTGGTGAACACAGTCAAGTCTGCTTCCTCCTACCCAGCTGAGACTGTGTGCCATCTGCCCCACCCCACCCCTACCCCACCCCCTTCTCTGTCACAGGGAACAGAATGGCTGCTCTGCACTCCTTCTGGGAGAGTAGCATCCTTTAGAGTTGGCGTGAGCAAGGCAGCATGGTGTTTGCTATGTCTGACTTATGTTCCTCATACAACACCTCCTGGGTTCATCCATGGGTTGTACATGATAGGATTTTATTTGTCCAGTGGCTAAGTCATATTCCTTTATGTAAATGGGCCATGCTTTCTTGATTTATTCATCTGTGGTTGACATGAACATAATATTGCTGCCACTGTGGGGCTCTCTTGGTTTATTTTGTTGTTATTGGTTTTAGATTATTTTATTTTCTGTGTATGTTTGGCCTTCGTGGATGCATATGCACCAACTGTGTGCCTGCTATCTGAGGATTGCAGAGAGAGCATCAGATCCCCTGCAGCTAGAGTTAGGGATGGTTGAGAGCAATCCATGTGGGTACTGGGAACCAAACCCAGGTTCTGTGGAAGAGCAGCCACTGTTCCTAACTGCTAAGCCAGCTCTCCAGTCCCATCAGTCTCGTCTTGAAGGAGTGAATTCAGTCAAGAGACAGACTGTTTGAGCAGATGCTCACTTAACAAAGCAACAGAAAAGCAGAACAAAGCAAACCCTGTAGGGGTGGGGGAGTGGGTGTCCCTGGGTGGGGAGCCTGTCAGGGGTGGGCTTTAAATGAGTTTTTACAAATATTTATTGAGTGGCATATTATGAGGTCCCAAATCACAGTGGACCAGATCTTCCTCTCAAGGTATTTCTGCCCATAGTTCCTACAAAGTGTGTGTGCTGGGGGGGGGGGTGTTGAAACCATAATGCTAGTGACGCTGTTGTGACCTTGAGTCTTGAGGATGCTGAGCCTAATGTAGACGAGTGTCCTGTTGCCTCCCTTCTGCTGACACAGGAAGGACCTACTGACCTACTTCAGCTTCAAGGATGTTTATGAACAAAGGACTTTCCAGCTGTGGGGGTAGGGTGGGGGACTTGGCTACTAAGATATGGCCACATTCTCCTAGGTGACCTCACATCTAAGTCCTTGTCTGAGGTGGTCTGGGTGGTCGCCATCCTGGACTAGGTGACGGCTCTATAGAAGCTGTCTTTTTCTCAATTTAGTCTGTTGCAGTTAGACACAGGATATGGGAAAGGACCACAGCATCTTGCATGTGGTCCAGGAGGGATGGGGTTGCTTGGTAGGATCCAGCCAGAGCCTGCTAAGACTCGCTTTCTGGTTTCTCTCAGAGCCCCGTCCTTTCTCTTATCTGGCCAGTTTGTATCTTACACTCAGCTGCAGTTCGTTTCCTTCTCCTTCCCAGGGCTCCCATCTCCACAGTTTAACCCTAACATCCATGTTTAACCCACACACTTGTTTCCATGGTAACAGCATTGTTAACGGTTGTCACAGTTGGGTATATTAGATGACAGAACTTCCTCATAACTGCAACTTTGGGTCATTTAGCCAGTGAGTTCCCATTTCCTCTACCTCATAGGCCCTAACCATCACTATTTTTCTCTGATTCAGTGAGATTTACTAATCTAGATTCTACAAATGAATGTGATCATGCAGTTTTGTCTTTCTCTGTCTGGGTTTAATATTTTCCAGATCCATGCATGGGTTTCTTTTTTTATGAATGAGTAGTATTCCATTGTGTGAATATAACTGCATTTTAAAAATCAATTCATTTTTATCATATATTATTTCTAACTACTGTGAGTATGTGTCATTTCTCAAAGACCCTTCCAAATGGGGCCCATGTGAGGGTATGGCCATGAACTCTGGGAGGGTCCCTGGTGCTAGAGGCCAGGAAAAAGCTCTTTTCTGCCAAGTCACCTACAGCTCATTTGGGGTAGCCCGTTTTTCCCAGGGGCTTCTTTTGCCTTTTATGCTTTTTGAATTCTGCTGTCTCCCTCAGCCCCCACCCCTGTCTTTGGTTTAATTGCCATGCCCTGACGTTAGAGGCAGCACCATAGCCTCTGTCCTCTGTGCAGTGGCCACCTTTGCATGTTGTGGCAGGGTCCATAACCACCAAACAGTTCTGCTTCTCCCCCTTCCTGCCCATCTGCATTTCCTGTCATTCTTCACAGGGAAGGCTCTGATACAGTCTCATCAACAGCCCTGCAGGAGCCGGAAGGACCCCTGGGAGATGCCTGCTTCTGCCTATGACAGGGTTACCCTGGACAGCTGCCCTAGCTGTTCTATCACTGAGAAGCCAACCCCATGCTCTGTGTCCTCAGATGCTGTGAAGCCCCTCCTCACACTTCTCTTAGGGGTACAATCAGAGGCACCCTTCATCATTCTAAAACTGAGCTTGCACTGTACAGTGGCCATTTGCATATCCCAAAGTGTGACTTCATCTGATGGCCCCAGTGATACTGTTCTTTGTCCCGCCCTCCAATCCCAGGACTGCGACTGAAGTGCCTCCCTGCTTCTCACCCAGCATGCTCAGAACCCCTATGTTCTTCCACCCCTCCGTGCAGTTCCTAGTGAGGGTCTTAAGCTGCAATCAGATCATTCCTTTCATCGCTCAAGTACTCTCCGTGGCGGCCTCTGTCCCCAGGACAAGCTTTGCCCTGCAAGTATCCCCAGCAGGTGTCCCCAGCTTGCTCTTTCATCACCCATACCACTGTCACCTGGTCTCCCAAAGTTAATCCACTGGGAAGCACTCTGCCACCCCTGAGCCCTGTGCCCCCTGTCCCTTTCATCTAGGGCGGCTCACTCCTGGCCCAGAGAACTTCTGCTGTAAGATGGCTGCTTGAGCTCTTGCTTCAGCCAGGAATCAGCCTCTGGTTCTTCTTTTTCACCATAATGACATTAGCACATGAAACCCAAAATATTTTACAGGGATTTGAGGAAATGGAAGACAAAATCTAGGGTTTCCTACCCACCTCTGAAGGGGTAGCATACCCTTAGGAGAGGTGGCTTCACCTGTGCTCAACAAAAGGTGCCTCCTCATCTCAGAAGACAAGGACACAGAAGGAACCACAGGCCCTCCTAAGCTTGCTGTAGTGCAGGACACTCTCTGCCTCCTCAGACCTAGTGTAAAAGCCCTCAAGTGAGCAGACATGGTGGCACATGTCTGTAATCCCAGCACTTGTGAGGGTGAGGCGGGAGGATCTGGGGCTAGAGATCAGCCTGAGCTACATAGTAAGACTCTATTAGTTATTTTTCTGTTGCTACAACAAACACTGTGACCAAAGGCAACTCAAGGAAGAGGTTAATTTGGCTTACGATTCCAGGGAGAGAAGAGCCCGTCATGGAGGCAGTGGCATGTTACAAGTGCAGGCATGTGAGCAGGAGCAGGAAGCTGAGATCACATGGGGTAACGTAGTAGCTCACACAGTAGCTCACAGGCTGTAACCCAGAGCCCTCCCCATGTGACTGACTTCCTCTAGCAGGACTGCGCCTTCCAAACAGTGCCACCAAACTGCCGACCAAACACTCAAATGCTGAGTCTGTGGGAGATATTTCTCATTCAGACCACTTGACTCGATCTCAAAAACAGACGCAGAGAAGCAAAAGCCTTGCAGTGTGTCTTCTACCACAGTCTGAGGTAGGTAAAGATGAGTCTGAGATGTGAATGAGATGTGCTGACCTGTGTCTGGCTTGGGCTTTTCTCCCCACTACAGAATTCTGCCTCCTCCAAGGGAAACATGGTGGCTTCGAGCACGAGAGGAAAGTGGACTCTGTCTACTTAGACCCCCTGGCCTACAGAGAGTTTGCCTTTCTGGACATGCCAGATGGGGGTCAAGGGATTTCTTTGCAGGATGGGCCACTACATGTTTTAAAACAAGGTATTACCTCTGGTGATGGCCAGATGCAGAAGTAGACTCTCTCCCAAGTGATGATCCCCTTGGGCCTTCAAGATCCCCTTGGATCTTTGGGTGGGACCAGTCTTGGGTGCTGTGTTTTGGAAAATGGAGACCCTAGGGATCAAGGTGGGAGGCCAAGGAGTGTACTGGTCAGGGGCCTGACAGTTTTCTTTCCCTGTTTGGAATCTGACTACTGAGAATGGCCAGTAATGAGCAGAGCTAGAGCCCCCAGGATCTGTTATCATCTTTGATATATTCCAGGCTTCACTGCATGGTAGGCTGCTCATTGTCAGCATGGCAAAAGCCACTGAGGCTCCCCACCCACATGGCAGATGTCTGTAACCCTGAACTTCCAATGGCAATTCTCTTTGCTCCCCATAGCTTGTTACATTAGGGTTGGTTAGCTTTCATGGTGCAGGAGAGCAGTGTGCAGTAGGGGGAACTGGGGTAGAAAAGGGGAAGAGCTTAGGAGAAACCAGAGCTGGCTCAAAATATGCTCTGCCTTGTAAAGCAATTGCTCCCTGGGATTCAGTAAATCTCTAACCAGAGGATGCTGCTCCTGGCACAGTGTTACCAGAGGATGCTGCTCCTGGCACAGGGTTAGATGACAGGATGATGGGGACCCAGGGTTAGGGTAGATCTTCCCTGGGATAAGAGTTAACTAAACTTAGGGCCTCTACTTGCAGCTGGAGTTGTGCTGCAGAAATGTGAGGCCACAGCTCCTTTTCTCGCTGTACCAAGCTGAGTCAGCCATCCTCATTGGCTAGAGTTCTCTGGGCAGCTGAGGATGGTGGTAGGTGTAGCAGGAGGAGTAGACTGCTCTTTGAACCCCCAGATTCTAGGCTAACCAGGACAGCTTCTCTCTTCAGGAAAGGACTGATGAAGACTGAATTGTATTCCACAGGAGGTTTTGAAGATGGGGCTCAGAAGTTCTGTGTCCAGCCTGTAGGGTGTTCAGCAGTTGTTCCCTAGACCTCCATCAGCAAGGCTGTGCATTTAGTATCAGTGCACAGCCCTCAGCAGGAAAGCAGTATCTCAGTCCATCTTTTTTGGCTTAATTTACTAAGAACTTTTGACTGTCTTCAGGAAAGAGAAGAGGATTACAGGGGGCAGGGCCGCAGAGCCTCTGCAGAGGACGCGAGCAGCAAAGTGTATCCTGAGCTCATCTTGAACAGGAGTGAAAGGCGTAGGAAGGGAAGTGGAAGCCATGTTTGCCATGAATGCAGAGTGCTGGCCCTTTGAACATGCATTGAAAACAAAAGCATGCTAAATTACAGTGCATATCTGGGCAGTACTGGGAAGGATGTGTTTGGAGACCAGTATGGCTTATGCTTAGTGATTCAGCCTTGAGAAGACACTTTTATAGATAGTATTCCAAAGAAGAACCCACGTGGCTTTCAGTTCAAGCCTAGCACTGCACAGGTAGAAAGAAGGGTGAGGTCTAGCATGTCAAAGTGGGCTTCCCTTTTCTTTCCTGTAGTTTCCCTGGTTGTTGACTATCACTCAGGGTGCCGTGTATCTCCAAGACCCATAGCCATTTCTGAACATGGAGTCTTTTGGGAGGAACTGGTGACTGAGAGGCAGGTTGTGAGCATGGCCTGACTGCATCTGCTCCACTTTCACAGCAACCATGCACCTAGAGAGGAGCTTCCATCCCTTTGCTGTGTTACCTGACCAGCAGCAGATGGCGCTGTTCTGCATCCTGCAGAAAATCCTGTTTGATGAAGAACTCTTGAGGACCCTGGAGCAAGTGGTAGGTGGGTAGGGGGGTTATGGATTTGGGTTTGTACCTGGTTGCTCTGAATATATGCACAGACTAGACCCCTCAGGACAGGCTTTGGGGTAATTTGGAATTAAGTTTCACCACTTCCCTTTAATCCTAAAACATGAAGCTGCCATCAGGCGGGAAGAGATGAGTGACTTTCTTAGAGCTATAAAGATGACCACAGACTTGGTGCTTAAGAACATCAGAAATTAATCTCTTACAGATCTGGAGGGCAGAATCCAGAGTTGCCAGTGGCAGCAGGGATATACCCCTCTGAAAGCTCCAGGGGAGAATCCTTGTTGCCTGCAGTTTCTGGTGGCTGTTGGCATTCTGTGGCTGGTGGCTTATCTCTGTCATGTCTTCCCTTGTGTGTTGGGGTCTTCTCTAGACACACAACTCGTTAAAGATCACCATTACTGGATATAGAGTTCTCTTACTTGAGACTCTCACTCTAATTACACCTGCAAAGGCTCATTCCAAATAAGGCTTCCTTCTGAGACTGCAGGTGGGCATGTATTCAGCTCACAGTGAAAGGGCTGCGTGGCAGATCCTGTCAACCTGTCCCGTTTAGAACATAGATGAGGAGGTGTTTATCGATTTGTTTTGCAACAGCCAGATTTTGAGGGACATGCCAGCTGCTTACCCTCCCTCAGCTCAGATGTTTTTTGTACTTAATGAGGATGAGACTTTGACAATTTTCTTTTCATTGTGACTTTGTTTTTAGTTTTCCTTTCTTTCTATACTGCTCAACTGTTTTAGGTATCCAGAAAAACACTCATATCATCTTCGCACTTGAAATGAAATTGTGCTGGAGAGCCTAGCAACTAGGGGCAGAATTGCAGTTGTTCAAGGGGTCTACTTTGCCTTCTGGAGGATGCAGGGCTTAATCCTAGGAAGAACACAAATGTTCCAGAATCCCATGGCTTTTACTTCCTAAAATAGCTCCTTCCTAGAGGGAAATGTCAGGTTAGTCCCTACGGAGAGGGCAGCAGCTGCCCTGTCAGATGTTGGCAAAGCATCTGCCTGCTGGTGAGTGTCAGAGAGGACACTGGGCACTAGGATATGAAACTAGTCCAGGGGCTCAGAACTGGCTCATGGGAAGTGCCATCCCACCCTGAGCAACCTTGTTGTGATGGATAAAGCTGCCTGGGGAAGGCTGGGGACATACCAGGCTAATCCTGTTGCTTTTAGAGTGTGAGAACCAGGAAGGGGTGTTGCCTCTTTGACCTCTTTGACAGTTTGATACGCAGCTAATTGTTCCTGGTGTCTAGTAAAACTCAATGTCCTGTCTTGAAGGTTCTGTCTGCCTCACACTTCTTGCATGACTCTTCCCCTTTCCCTGTGAAAGGACAGTACTTGGGCATGGCTCATCTGTGTCTTTAGGAGAAAATTTAGGCTCATAGATAGCATCAATGTTTAGAAAAGGGCTCAGTGCTTGTTTTACCTGGAGAGGATAAAGTGCATGGGGCGTATTGGGTAAGGTGCTGGTGGGGTAGAGGCTCATCTGGGTTGCTCTTCAATGAGTTCTGGTTTCATCATAGCCTTTCTTTTTCTCTTTCTACATTGTAGTGTGATGATGTGGCTGGTGGTCTCTGGTCCTCACAGGCTATATTGGCAATGGAGGAGCTGACAGGCAGTCAGCAGCAGGACCTCACAGCCTTCCTGCAATTGGTGGGGTACAGGGTGCAGGGAGAGCGTCCTGGCCCGCAGGATGAGATCAGCAACCAGAAGCTCTTTGCAACAGCCTACTTCCTGCTCAGTGCACTAGCAGGTATGGAAACCAAGTAAGAGCGGGGCTGGGGAATGGTGTTGCTTTCTATCTGCTTCTGGACAGAGAAACAGTGATGACAGGAAGGTTTGGGGCAGTTCTCTCCTTTTCAGTCCAGGGGGTAAGATGTGGAAGGCCAATAAAGAATCCTGTCACACTCTGAGCCTCCACTTTAAGGATGTGTCAGTCTTACTCTGGGAGGACCACTTTCTGGTCCTCTCACTGGAAGTCACTTTCAAAATACAGCCCATGACCCACAGCAGGGTCCAGATGGTGCTATGTGGCGGACACTTTCCTTTGGCAGCTGCTTGTCCTGATCCTCTCCTTCCTCCTTGTACTCTTGCGGCCCACTTCATGGTACTCTCAGGCTTCATGTGCTATGTGATGCACATGTCCAGGAGGCAGGTTATGGCTGGGCTTCTGCACGGGTCTTGAAAGGGCTTCCTGGGGGAGTGGAGTTTGGGTACTGTCAAGAGGAGCCCACCATGCAGAGAGACCTGGTGGTGCCCCATGTGAAACAGCTATAGCTATATCTCATCTCTGTAGACCTAGCTTCCCTCCAACACAAGCTACTAGGCAGTAGGTTCCTGATACAGAGGCTTTCTCTTGACCACAGAGATAAAGGTCCAGGGAACTTGCAATGTTTAAAAAAAAAGATTGAGAAAGAATATTTCAGCTTGATATTCTGATGGATATACCTTGTGTCTTGCTCTGAATCACAGATAAAGGCTTTGAATGGTTGAAGGGAAGCAGATACAACACATAGGTAGGGCTGGCTGCAATGTTCTCTCCTTATAATACAAGGACTCACTGCATGGCTCAGGCTGGTGTTTCTGCCTAACCTCTCGAATGATGAGCTTACAAGCATGCATCACTGTGCCTGGCTTCCACAAACTTGTTTTCGACAATGAAAATGACCAGAATGCATGTCTTTTACAGAAATGCCAGATAATGCCACAGTTTTCCTGGGGACTTGCTGCAAACTCCATGTTATTCCTTCGCTGTGGCATTTGGTAAGGA
>CM052700.1:87312765-87360775 GCA_028551405.1 Uromys caudimaculatus
TGTAAGCAGGTGTCATCACTAACACAGGATGTAAGCAGGTGTCATCACTAACACACGGTGTAAGCAGGTGTCATCATTAACACATGGGTGCTGTAGGAGCTCTGAGGTCCAAAGCAGTGTTGGGCCAAGGAACTGGCTAGCAAAGCAGCTCAGTCTACAGATTCCAAATCATGTGTGTTTCCCAGGTTGGAGACTTGGCCATAGCTTGGCACTGCCAGGCCTAGCAACCTGTTGTTGATCACTGTAGTTGTGTGGAATGGTTTGAAGCTGCTTTGTGTCACATTCGCCAGGAAGAACTCAGGGCTGCTTTGTCTGGAGGACACACAGCTTCTTCCATTCTCTTAGAATATCAGTATAGCTTGGTACTCTCTGGAAGTCACTGCGAGAGCAAGTGATCAGTAATGAGTCTAGCCCCAGAGTGGAGTTAAGTTCTCAAGTTACGGAGAGGGCAGATAGCAGAGGAACCAGCAACAGGCTACCCCATTGCCCAACTACTCTCATGCAACCTGTGTTGGGGGAAAGGCATATCTGGGTCACTTATTTTAAGGTATGGTATAGGGCCAGGGCCCACTGCTATCCCATAGAGCTAAGCTGGCCATGCACGGACGAGACCTACTTATGTTCTCTATGTCGTCTGGGAACAGCAAACCATATAGGTTGTCTTGGATGTTATTCTGTATAGAGGAGGTATCAGAAGCTAAGATCACTAGGGCTGATCACACAGCTGGCCAGATGCCACCCAAACTGTCCACTGACTCTGTGGCCAAAGGGACACTCAACTATTTGGAGGCATGCCAGCATATCTGGGAGCAGCTGAGGGCGATGGCTGCCAGTGTAGTTTGATTATAGAAATGATGTAATTGTCCTAATTGTATGCAGTGATGAGCAAAACAGCTCTGTTCTCTCTAGCAGCAGTGAGTGCTCAGCACTTCCAGTCTGCTTCTTGAATATTTAGGGAACAATTAGAGCTATTCAGGAAGTATATAAAGAAGAAACTTGTGCTAAGGGAGCCAGGCCCTAATGAACTCACACTACAGTCGGCTCTGGTTCTGACCTTGGCTGCTGCTCCATGACCAGGCAGGAACCAGGCTTGGAGTTCCAAAATGGATGGACAGAGTCCTGCCTTTTCACTGGCTGCCTCCAGATGCACGAGCCTGTCTTTGGAGGCTGCTCAACAAAGACAAATCGTGTTTCGTTAAAAGATCTTCCTAGGTGCCCTTAGGCAATCCAGGTAATGTCTGTAGACTGCCTGTTCTCTTAAAAGAGCCAGGCGCCTGCAGGCACGGAGTATTACCTACTTCTTCCAGTGACTGACTTAAGAGGATACCCAATCTACCTGCACTTCTGTTTGAAAGCCCAGGTAACTCTGAAGAGTCTTCCTGATGGGTTTTGGGTGAAGGGTCAGATATGCTAACCATTTACTATGAACTGGTAGAAAAATCAGTAGAAAAAAAAAATCTAGAAAATATTCTAAGTCAGGAATTGCAAAGGTTCTTGGAGCTGGAAACACAATGAACAAATGATAGTACCTACACTTGAGTCCCTTCAAATATTCAAGAAATTCTAATATTTCTGTTTACATTAATAAGCAAAACAACCAGAGGATGGTCAAATGGTGATGCTAGTGTATGTATGTGTGCCCGCCACAGAGTAAAGGAGAAAAACCCTATTTTGCAGAACTCTTGAAATTAGAAAAAAACCAAGTGACTAGAACTCTAAACAATGAGGGGAACACCTTTTGCATATACGCTGCCCTTCACCAAAGCTGACGATGCCCTGGGAAAAAGAATAGAAAATGGCAGCAGACCTCCTCATCTTGTTAGCCTGCAACTGTAACTGCAGAAGCTGGAGCACTCACAGCTTTATGTCTACTCTAAAGAACTAGCTTGTGTAAACAGGACTCTAAAGAGAGCGGGCACCTGGGTTGGGCCTGCCAGAACCAGCAGGGCTTTTATCTTGTCAGAAACCTTGGGTGCCATGCCCATATTAGGTGGAAGGCAGTGCTGTCATAACCTTAAGGCTGTGGGGTTATAGCTGCATTCCAAAACGCCAGCCACCTGTGTACCAGGAGCTGATCAAGTTCCCAGCCAGGTCTTCCAATTCCAGGAATCTAGTGATCAGGATCCCCACTGCCAGTGACATCTGTGTTCACCCACAGTGGGAACTAGGGAACTTTTCCTGTTCCAGGGAAACCTGGGACTGTTTCCTACAGTCTCTGCCTCACTCAGGCTTGTAGTTCAGATCACAGTTACGATCTTCAGCTCCATGGCAAATGATGCCACAAGTCTTGGCCTCCCCATTGCTTACTCTTTGCACGACCTAGGTATATTTCCACCTTGGTTTGCAGCCTCAGCCCACAGGCATCAAATGACAAGCCTACATTCTGCTCATATTAACCTAGTAGCATACAGAGAAATCTCCCCTGTGCTCTGCCCCTCCAAGTATGGAAACCAGAACTACTGAGAGAACCCAAGGAACTTGTCTTCCACAGTCCACAGACTGGGTTAGGGTTGCTGGTACTGAGCAAAGCTTGTGTTTATCTCTTGGGTCCTGGGAAAGGTACTGTCTGGATCTCACACCTCCATAAAAGTAGCTAAACCCCCAGCAACTTTATCCCCATGGGACTAGGGAAGGGCTCTTTTATGTTTCAATTCTTTAAATCCTATGGTTATCAGAAATGTTTATCTGGCAAGACCTGGGGAATAGGTCTGGTTCCATCCTATGGCTCAAGAATTATGGGTATTGGTGCTACAAACCCAAGCATCTCCCACAACTCTTGGTATAATCTGTGCTTACCTGGATGGACCTAGGAATAACTCTTTCTGCACCTCATACCAGTGAGTCCATAGCAGCTGAATACGCTCTTGGAAGCCTATGCTTACTGCAAAGCCCTACCTCAAGAAACTACTGTAGACAGGATAATTGATGTTCCCATAGACCCTCATGATAGGACCAAATAAGGTACCCCACAGGGCTACTCCTTTAAGCTCATGTGTAACTAAAACCCGAATATCTATCCAACTGACATTTAAACAAACAAAAATTCCTACAGAAAATGCCTCAAAATATTGGATGTTCTACAGTTGTACAGGATATACCGAACAAGTCAGCTCCAAAGAGAATAGCTCTTCTCTAAAAATAATCTCCGAGAAGGAAGTTTGAAGAGTAAAGATTCCACGGAAATGTAATGAGAGCCAAGAGAATAAAAACAAAATAATACAAAGAAGCAAGAAAAAGCAATTCAGTATATAAATGAGAAATTACGAGTTAGAAATCTTAGTTAAAAAAACAAAAACTCAAATTCTGGGGCTCAAATACCCAGTCAAGGAAATAACATACATAAGGCTCCAATATATGGCTATAAGCAGCCCAAGGACAGCAGAACTTAAGGATAATGTGTCCAGCTACCTCAGGAAGACAAGAGGGCTGGTTAGTTCCACGAAATAATAGCTGAAAACTTCTCAAATCTTCAAAGACTCATGGACATCTACACACAAGAAACTTAAACTCTCAACTATACTAATAAGTGGAGTGTACCCTCACCAGACATATTATAGCCAACACATCAAAATTACAAAGAATCAGAGAAAGGAAAAGCAAAAAAAAAAAAAAGTCCTGCAGGAATCCATGAACATGAGGAGACAGCATGGCATGCTCTAAACCCTGAAAGGAGTAACTGTCAACCAGGACACCTCAGCCTTTAAAAGTGAAGAGGACAAAGATGATCTTACGTGAGCAGAAACCCAGGGAATTCATGACCATTGGACTATCCCTTTAAGAAATATTAATGGGAGCAGACACCACACGAGAAAGATTAGCTGCCATTACCAAAGTATGTGAATATATAAAACCCACTAGCAATACAGAAACATGAAAGGAAGGAGTAACACTCAAACCTCAGCATGACAAACCACAAAACCACATAAATAAGTGATGGGTCAACAAAAACTACAAAACAAGGAAAAATGATGACCTGGAATGTAAATGAATTAAGTTCACCAAACAATACACAGACTGGCTGAATGAATTTAAAATTGAAAAGAAAAGAAGCAGTAAGAAAGAGCTGGGCATGGTGGAGAATACTTGTAATCCTAGAAACTGGGATGCAAGCAGAGGCATCTTCAGCTACACAGCAAGCTTCAAGGGCAGGCTGTGCTGTGTGCGACTCTGCCTTATAAAGCAACTGATAACCCGCCTACTACAGTCAACTCTACGCTGCCCACAGACCCAAGATATCCATTTACTGATATATGCGTATTAAAAGAAGGGTTGGAAAAAACCCACCCAAATGGAAACCAAAAGCAAGCTGAAAAGTGGACTTTAAATAAAAAAACTCCAGAGAGAATATAGCTGCTACAGAGTCACAAATAGATCAGTTCAGCAGCAGATGCAGAAGGGAGAATATACACAGAGCCAACATTGCTATTACAACAGCCAAAACAACTATAGACATGAAAGCAGAGGGTGAGGACAGTTACAGTTAGGGACTTCCCTTTGTCCACTATGAGCAGCAACACTTAGACACAACATTGAAGAAATACCTGAGTCTGAATACCTGCGTGTATCAGTTCCAGGCAGCTTAACCACCAGCAGTAGAAAGCTCATTCTTACTAGAGCACAAGTAAGTCTGTGTGTTTTTTTTATCTCATGATTATTAGAGTTGATTTAGTATAAAAGAAATCAAGAAAAACCAGTTATCCACATTCCATCTACTCCAGCCAAGACACATTAAATCCTATTACATCAAGAATAAGAGAGGACATAAGACAGACTACATAGAGGCTGTGAATTAAAGTCAGTGAAAGGTGTTTAGGTCTCTTACTGTGGTGCAAAGGATTTGATGAAGACAAGGTACTGTCAGGCTCCACTGGGCTGCCAGATATTAAGGCATAACTAAACAAGCAACTTTGAGGGACAAATAAGATGTTCTTATTTTGTGGGCGAGCTTTTAGGAACAACTGTCTTGACGAGAAGGAAGTTTGAGGAAGTCTTTCTATCAAGGCCCCACTAGGTCTTCCTAACTTGTCCTACCCCCTCTAAGGTAACGGTATTCTGCTCACACGCAGACTGTAATCTCTTACAGGTGGTGTGCAGACACTCCTCGGGAGTCTTGTCTGTGCACTAACCACGTGCTGCACCACCCGCCTGCTCAGTTTTCAATTCCAGTAGACCTTCGTTATTGTCCTAAAGTTTGCATCAGTGACCTGTGCACCCACATCCGATTCAAGGGTGAACGCTTCTGCTAGTTCTTCTTTTCTCTTTTTATGTGATGAGTGTGTTGTCTGTCTGTCTGTCTGTCTGTCTAACAGCACATTCCTGACTCTCTCGGCAGTCAGATCCTTTGGATCAGAAGCCAGTGTGTGTACTGGGAACCAAATCTGGTTCTCTTCAAGAACAAAAGTGTGCTTAACTGCAGAGCCATCTTTCTAGCTCTGTGGGCTAATTTCTGAATAAAGGTCTTAAAGCCAATGACTACAAATGAATCATTCTATACAGGACACTAATAACTGGATCGTTTTGAGCACCCATGTACTGAATGAAGCTTTTGTACTTCTACTTTTAGCTCTCCATGAAATCAAAAAGCCAAAATACTTAATTTTTAACTGAAAAAAAAAATCCTACACTGAAAATCTTTATTTCTCCAGCAGTTTAGCTGGAAGAGACTTTTTTTTTTCTGTCATAAAAACTTGAAAATGATGGCGGTGTTAGCCATTGTCACAATAATTCATAGCTATCACTTTATTGCTTCTATTGAAGAGTTAGTTCATGCACATTTTGTTCCTTTAAAAAATACTCATTGGAAATCATTATTACTCCTGAAGACAGACACTCTAGTATTCTCTCTTCTTGTAAAAAATAAATGGCCATGCTCGTTGTTACTTCTTTGCTAACCCAGCATCCACACACACTCACCCAATCACTTTACCAGCCAACCCATGACCTCACAGTATTTCCACACACTACCACAAGGTCCACTTTTAGCACAGAAATAATACTATGTATCTTTGTAGATCATAAGGGAGTAAAACTTAAAAAAACTCCAGAAATTATAAAAATTCACGTTCCTAGTGACTAATAGGTAATTTGAGAAACCCTAGGAACAAGGGAAAGAAAAACAAAGCACAATACAGCAAAAGGAGCAGTGAGAGGAAGTTTAGAACAACGAACACACACACCAGACAACAGGGGATGAGCCAACTGCCTGCGGCATCTCAAGGACATAGAAAAAGCAAGGATCATGGCAGAAAACCACACATCCTTTAATCACAGCACTGGGAGGCAGAGGCAGACAGATCTCTGCTTTCCAGGCCAGCCTAGGCTGTATATTGAGTTCCAGGACAGCCACGGCTACATAAGAAGAAACCCTTTCTCAGCAAAACAAAAAAACCCACAAAAGATCAACAGAACAATTGGTGTTTTAAAAGGAAAACAAAATTGTCAAAACAAATTATCCTTAAGGTAGGCCGTGTGTGTGGGCTGGTGCTGGTGGTGGTGGTGGTGGTGATGATGATGGTGGTGTGTGGTAGCAGTGGTTGGGTAAAGACTTTGAGCCAGAGATGAAAAGACTTACATACACCACAGAAACAGGATCACAAGGAATGACTGCGACAACCACAGTGCTACAAAACTGGAAAACCTACAACATACACATTTAACTCAGCTGACCGAACCAAGAGAAATATGAAATACAAACAGGCCAACAATGAGATGGGAACAAGAATGGAAATTTCCATCTAGAGTTAGCCCAGTATTATGGCAACTTTACTACAAAAACAATGAACCAAGAGCTAATTCCAATGCTGCTTCCGTTGTTTAGAAGTTAAAATGGAAGGAACTTCACCAAAGGCATTAGCTGGATACCCAGAGGAGACAAAAGCCAGCGACAGACTCCCATACAAAGATTCCCATACAATAGTACCAACTGAACTCAACACATCAAAATATAATACCCCACAAGAGTGTTTCCAAGGAACCTTCAAAGGGTTAATCTGGAAATACTATAAACTCAAAAGGCCATACACCATAAAAACAATTAAAAAATGAGCTAAAAATCTAAATGGACACTCCTCTTAAAAGACATACAAATGACAAGCAAGTACATGAAAAAATGTTCTCTCTCTCTCTGATCAACATGGGAACAAATCAAAATGGCAGTGAAGTAGCATGTCACACTCACTAAAATAACTATCATCAAGATGATGTAAGAAATGCTAGAGAAAAGGAAAAGTCCCCCATACTATTGGTGGGCATGTAATGACCACAGCCATTGTAGAAAACAGAATGGAGGGGTCCTCCAGGCACTAAAAATTGGTGAAATTGCTGAAAGCTACTAGGTCTATGTGAAGGAGAGGAAATTATTACATCAAGAATAGATGACCACTCCAGTGTTTGTTGAGTCTATTCACAAAGCTAAAATGTAACAATTACCCAGATGCTCCTCAGTGGATGAGAAGCAAAGAGCATACAAAAACACCACAGTATATACTTGTGAGAAATGAAACCCTGTTATTTATTGGCGGTAACATGGCTGGAACTGGAGTTCATTATTAAATGAAACAGGCCGGAAATAGGACATATGGGGTCATGCAACTATGGGAATACTAAGTCAATGTCTTGAAAAGCAGAGTAGAATCGCGATCCACCAAACTCAACAAGTGGGAGGGTAGATGAAGTTCAGTAAGGGGCTTCCAAACAGGCAGGAGGGACGACACTGCTGGATCTTCTACCACAGAGTGGTGACAGTTAAGCCACCGGTATTTCAAAATAACTAAGAGAAGACGGAAAGCTCAACACAAAATGGTATGTGAAGACAAAAACTCTTGTTGCCATGATTATAGATTCTATACATGTACTGAATTACCATAATGTATCTCATAAAAAAGTACACATTATCAGTGAAGGCAGATAAACCCTTACACGTAATGGAGGAAGGCACATGCTGATCTTTCTTACTGGGCTAACGGATCTAGGTATAAGTGTGTGGATTCAGGAATACGGGCAAGGAGGGAGAGAAAAACAGGCCTAAAGTCTTGACAGGATGGAACATCTATCTTCATGCTCCACCCAATGGTTTCCCTGTTCTATTTGGGAGAATTTCTTTAGAAGGTATTTAACTTGGGATTTTCTGGGACATTTTGAAGTGAGTTTGTTTAATTTGTCATTTCAGCTCCATGCTCTGTCTGATGACAGTGTGTGTGATTTTCAAGACCCCACCCTGGCTCCTCTGAGAGACACAGAGAGGTTCGGCATTGTGCAGCGATTGTTTGCCTCTGCTGACATTGCCCTGGAGAGGATGCAGTTTTCTGCGAAAGCCACCATCCTGAAGGACTCTTGCATCTTCCCGCTAATTCTTCAGATCACTCTAAGTGGGCTCTGCGCTCTAAGCAAAGAGCATGAGGAACATCTTTGTCAGTCGGAAGTACATGCTACCGGCCAGAACTAGGTACTTTTAAGGATTAAGAAAATACTTTGGGAATACACATCAGGAGTGGTGTCTTTCCATACTGTGAATGGCTGCAAGCATTGTAAATGGGTTATTTTCATCAGAGGCCTACTGTGCCGACACCTGAGTTACTGAGGGAAGAACTACCTGTTGCTTTATTTTCCTCTCAGTTCTGATATACAAAACCAGAAGAGTCTCAGATTTTACTTCAGAGTTCATCTTTAGTTGTGAATGCTACAAAGAAGCAATTTCCTTCCCATCCTTCAGACATGCAGTACACTACTGGGTGACTGGGAAACTAGAAATGCTACCTGAATATATAAAACAATTATAGTAAGAACATCTAATTTGACCCACCTCAACATGAGAATTTAAATACATTCCTCTTATTTGACTGTTATACTTTGATGAACATACTATGTTTGGGGCAATTCCAGTGCATTCTGGAAATTTGTCACATGTTGCAATTTCTATCAAAAGTAATTCTGAACTATGTGTAGTTGGCTGTTCATTAAGTTTTGATGTCTTTCTGCTTCAGCAGGCTTGGGCAGTCTCCTCAAGCCTCCTCTTTCCACTGACAGCATCTGCTACTATTGATCAGACCCAATGCCCCTGGGCAGAAGCAGCAGTGAGATGCATGTTAGCATATAGTTTTCACCTCTACTTCATTCACGTGGCACCTTCAGATTATAAGGAAGAGTAACAAAGATAAAGGAAATCAGTTCTATTAATAGTGAGATTCAGCCTCACGCAGCTGCCTATTACAGGGGTTATAAAGTTACAAACCAGCAACTGCTCACGGACTAACCAGAAATTAGGAAGGAAAATGCAACATGTGTACTTGTGCTATGTTGGTGGTGCCTTATCTTTTGTCTATTTCTGACATCAGGCACGAAGAGCAAAGCTGTGAACAGAACATATAATATGAATCTACAGGTAGAAAAACGTGCCTGGGGATCCATGTCAAGATTCAGGAGAAACCCAGTAGTGGCTTTGCATTCTAGTTAGAATTTTGTATTATCCTTCTAACTAAGGACCAGAGAACCCTGAAGATGGGTCATATAAGACAGAAAATGAATATAAAAGGGACTAGGGAGGCTGCTCAGTGGGGATGTGTTTGTACAGCAAGAAAACCTGCACTGGGTCTCCAGTTCCCACGGAGAACGCAAAGTAGCATGCTCACAGTGGCATGCTGGCACTGGCAGGCAGAGACAGGGCCATGTCTGGGTTTGCTGGTTTATCAGAAGCCAACCAGAGAGCTTCGGCTGCAGTCAGAAAACCTGGCAGAAAAATAAAACCACCTGGAAAGCATAGAGGGAGACACCTCTAGCCTCCATGTGCATATGTGAGCCCATACAAATAATAAACATGAACCATTCTCCTGGAGACATCAGGAAGACTCTAAAGTCTTTCTTTAGTCGCATGTTCCTGAATGGGAGTTATGGAATCCTAAAAACCAGCATGGAGAATGACAAAGGGCTTCTGGAAAGGCTTCCTCTACACAAAGCCACGTTTTAATTAGAGTCCCTGCCTTCTTCCTGCAGGCCCAGTGTAAAACGTAACCGGCAGGTCTGCTTGATGGAGCACATGGTTTCTCTGTCCTGGACACATGGGAAGTGGCTATATTTCCTGATTCTGTATTTTAATCTTCCCAATTTTGAGAAACTTTACTACAAAAGGCACCAACAAACCTTGGCTGGAATAGAAACAAAAGCATAGGGAAGCCCTGCTGAAAAGTAGAGGCAGGTGAAAATTTATTTAGGTGGAAAAAAATTACATCAGGGACTTAAAGAAACTCATTTAAACCAAAGTTAATGTGATATCCTGCAGTTTTCTCTCTCTTAGGTCTATCTATAAACAAAGCACAAATTTCTCAACAGCAAATATTTCTTTATACACACAAAAGTATTTTACCAGGAATGTGCAATTTCACAAACTGAACATTGCAATAATTTTAGGCTCTATCTGGAAATATGTTCTAAGATTTATAGTGAGTTTCTGAAAAATCAGCCCATACTGTATTCTAGGAACTGTGTAACAGCCACACGGCCAGCAGTGAGGCTTCTCTTTGCAGCAACTAGTAATACTGATACTTTGAAAACAGGGGCGCTTCATGTTACTTTTAAACCTTTTTATCACAAAGTTACTAAAGCAGCGTGGTCAAGTTTTGACTTTTACAAGCATGTTGTCTTCTACTGCAAATTCCTTACAGTCACTTAAGTGGGTGCAGTTAAAAAACAAAAAAGCATGTGTTTCTGTTAGGCCCTAACAGTTAGGAGGAGAGGTGTACCACAATGAACTGGGTGGGCGGGTGTTACAGTTTCCCAGAGCAAGCCATTCACATCAAATGCTACTTGTGGGCTCTGACAGTTCAGAGTAGCTTGGAGAAATTTTCATTTGTCGCTGAGCACTGTGCTGACTAATTTTATGTCAACTTGACACAGACATCTGAGGAGGGAAGCCCAGGTAAGAAAATGCCTCGGGCAGTAGGCCAGCCTGTAGAGCATTGCTTTAGTTACTGATTGATGGGGGGGGGGGGGGGGACACGGGGGACCTAGCCCTTTATGGGCAGTTATCCCTGGGCTGGTGGTCCTGGTTTCTAAAAGAAAGTGGGTTGAACAAGCCATGTAATCAAGCCAGTGAGCAGCAGCCCTCCATGGTCTCTGTATCAGCTCCTGCCTCCAGGTTCCTGTCCTGTGAGTTCTTATCCTAGCTTTGGCCATGGTGTCCTAGCTTTGGCCATGGTGTTTACCCCAGCAATAGCAACTTTAACTACTGCTCACTCTTTTCTAAGAAATCGGTGTTATGGAAGAAATGGGAACCCACATCAGTTCTTTTAAGATGACATACAGTGAAATTTGCATTTCCTGTTCAGGTGTGTATGAGCTGATGTAAGAGAGCCATGAAATAACATGTTATAAAGGATTTACTAATAAACTGGCTTAGTAGATATTAAGTTACACAAAGTAGGACTTAGCTAAGGGAGCAATGCCTCCACAGTACTCGAAAATAAGCAGTGTGTTAACCAGGCTTGTCAGGAACAGCAGGGAAAAGTTTGTTCCTCAAACACAACTGAAGTTTAAGACTGTTGAGCCTGCTTACCAAGACTGAGTAGCTGTTAAGCCTATTCCCATATCAGAATACCTGTCTCTAAGGTGGCTCAGGGGAGTGGTACAGGGTGATAGCCATCATATAGTCCTGAGCTGCCATTAAGTTTTTGTCTTTTTATCAGGGAAAGCATAATTCTGCAAAGTGGGCAAGATGACCCTGGGTAACAACCAGCCTACAGATCACCCTTGTCGTGTATTTACTGTATCAATCTCCCCCCGTCTGTCTGCGGCTCTGCGGCCAGGACCTGAAGGAGTTAAGGACGGCAGCACACAGGGAATGCAAAGGCCTAAGGCCTGTATAGACGGGTAAACTTGTCTGAGGCTGCGTCTTCTTTGTGCGTTAACGAGAACCAGGCACATGCTATTATTAAAGAGTTTTTCCTCTGTTAGTTTTGATACACTCAGACTGATTTCTCACTGGAAAGTTGTGTTTGTTCTTTAACAGGACAGCATCAAACTGGTTCAGCCTGAAAGACTAAGGTGTTTTTCACTTGAACTATGCTTACCAGCAGTGTTATCACTAACCAGCTCTCTTACGTAAGATGTAACCATGACTTAACTGGTAATGGCTTCTGGCTTAATATAGCTCAGAAGGTATTTTGTTTCTGAGGAGCTCGCATGTGCCTAGGGCCATGAGCACAGAGGCTTGCAAAGTGCTCTACCTCCAGGTCTCGCCCTCCTCAGCTGGACAGTTTCCAGTGTTCTTCTTTCCTCAGGCCACCTTGACTAGTGCAAGAGGAAAGCCAGATTTGAGGTATGGCCTATCACATTCATATATTGCCTATTTGTGGTTTGCCTTTGGCTGAATTACAATAAAGACAACTATTTCTGACTTTTGAAATGGAAGCTGGGACTACTGCTCAGTAATGGAGCATGCTCAGCATACGCAAAGCCCTGGGCTTGAGCCCAAGAACATCTTTGCTCTGTGGTAGTAAGAATATTTATTTCAGGAAACTTAAAAAGCAGTAGTTTTGTACATAAGAAATATTTAGCTTCCAAGTTATAAGTAGCATTTACCTTAACTACTGATGTGTTAATTCTGTTTATGTGAGTGATTAAAAAAAAAACAACAAAGTATGAAAAAAATGGCCATTCTGACCTGTGTCCCGAGGCTGCTTGTTATCCCAGCACAGGTAACCAGCCACAAGCCAGTAAGCAATCAGAAAAAGAAAGTGGTATTTTCTATACTATGGGGTGCACTTATTGGACCTAACTGTATTTTTTCTAATGAAGATATAGGTGCTTATTAAGCTTCACACTGTGGGTAAAACCCAGGTTGTCGTGTCAATTTTAAACACAAGGATAAAAAAGGAAGCTTCAGAGTGCTAAGATCAGTCTGCTCTGACTTAAGTATGCCAGAGGGTTTCAACTGCCTTTGATTAGTGAATGAATGGCCTGGTTGGCAAGGGACTTGGAACAGGCTTCTAATGGGGCTCCTAGATCAGGACCACTGAAAGGCAGACCAGGTTGTCTTCCAGACTGTAGCTACATCATGGAGCTCTCTTAACCCTGGGAATGGATTCCTGAACAGTTCACCACCTGCTACTTTACCTCAGAAAGAGGTGACTTTACAGGGACTGAAGGAGAAACAACCTCAGGTAAGAGAACACATTTAATAAGTAGTCTCAAAGCCATTACCACAGCAAAATCGTTACTCGGAGTTTTAAGGTGAGGACAAGTATTACTGTAGCCCTGCTTCACATGTAGAAGGTAAAGGGAGAGTAAATGCTATCAAAAGCACAGTCATCAGCAGGATCTCAGTCATCAGAAGCCGTGCAGCTACTTTTACTTTTAAGACATTCTTGTAGTGTTTGCCCAAGTGGTACAAACTAACTGTGCTTACCTTAGCAAAGAGAGCATCATTCTCTCACTTTTTTTCTCTACAAAGACAGAGTTTCTCTGTTTAACAGCTCTGGCTACCCCAGAACTGTAGACCAGGCTGGCCTTGAACTCAGAGATCCACCTCCTCTGCCTCCCAAGTGCTGGGATTAAAGGCGTGCGCCTCCAGCACCCAGCCATTCTCTCATTTTTTAGTCTACTAAGGATGTGTGATTCTTTGCGTTTTTCAAAAGTCATTCCAGGATTCAAAGTAACAAGATGGAAATATGATAAATATTTTTAAAAGAATATAACTTTAAAAGCTAAAACAAAAATACAATTTAAAAATAACCTTACCTTAAAAAACTAGAGAATTATTATCTTCTTCAGGTGTATCACATATACTTACAAAAAGACCAATATGATGCTGAATTTTTCATCAAATGTATTCTTAAAAAAATCTGCGTATATTCAGTTATATACAATAATCTCATTATTTAAAATACTAAATTTCCCCCAAGAACTCCAAATACATTACAGATGTTATAAGAATTCTCACAGCAAATCCCTTGGAACAAGAAGAGGGCAGGCACTGTAATCTTTAAGTCTAAATCATAGCACAATTTCACTGGAAAGTTTAAGGAAATATTTCCCAAGAGGCCTCCATGCAAAAATCTGGGTTTTTTTGGTAAAGAAAAAAATTAAATTCTAATAGTAAGTGACAATTTTCTGAGCTTAGTTTCTCTAATAAATAGAATATTCAGAAAGGGGATTAGTGTCAGCTCCAAGGTGGAGTCAAAGCCTCTCAAGAGAACCTCATATAGGGCCAGAGTAGCGACAAATCTGAAAGTGATTAAAGATCTTAGAACATTAGCTGTAACATGTGGGCGAATATATCTAGCTTTATTATTCATGAATCCTGGAAGAATGTTTCCTATTATACACACAGCCTTGTGGGCATATATGGATATCCATACACACACACACGTTTTTACAAGATGAACTATTTATGTACACAAGCTTCAGAATTGCCTTTTCCTTACTTAGTATAAAGATTAGTTACTATGGAGGTAGGACCCTCAACCCTGTAATTCTGTATAACGGAGGACTGTTTCAAACTTTTTACAATTTCAATTTACTCATTTAAAATAATTATAACTAATTCTGTGGCCTTGACAATTAATCTCAATCACTGAATCATGATACTTGATATATATATAAATATATATATGTATATATGTATGTATTGTTTTGGAGTTAGGACCATTTCTTGTGTTGCTGGGATCTCATACATGTTAGGTACATATTCTGCCAATTATAGCCTGGGCCCTTGTTTTCATTTTGTTTTTGAGACGGGGTCCTGTTATGTTACCCAGGCTGGATCCTAGCTTGCACTTCTCCTACTTCAGCCTCCTATGTGCGTGCATTACTAGGCCTGGCATAAATCATCATTTTGGCCAGATTAGTACCTGGCCATAGTCAATGTCCTGCTACTGGATTTTACTGCTATCTTGAGCTATTTTCTAAATAAGTTTTAATAACCAATTTGTCATTTTAAAGGAAGTGTTTTACAACTTATTATAAATGACCAGACTCTAGAATCTGGGGTGTAGTCCTATCTGGTTTGTGATGACTTCTATTCAGAAAGCTCTGGCCAGCAACTGTGTCAAGTCAGACAAAACAAACACCTTTGCTGAACTTGACATCGGATACTAACTAAAAATCAGAAACGGAGCCTGAACAGTAAAAGCACTGTAATACTAAAGGTGAAAATTCTACTGTATGGCATTAAATATATACTCCATTGGCTAAGGTTAAATGACTTGTTCAGAGACATCATTTCTACAGGCATTTACACATTTGAGAATGAAATAGTACATGGAACCATTAGTTATAAAGAAATAACCATGCCCTGGATGCTGAATGTGGACACTCATCTTTTAGTACACTTATGGATACACTTATGTCCTCCCAAAGCACATGCATGTTGTGTGTATATATATATTACCTATTACCAATTATTGAACACCACTGTATGCCCTTTCGTTTTCAGTAAAGCTATTATAAATAAGTCTGTTATGTTAGACCCTTCCCATGAGAGAAGTATAAATTTCCTTGATCACATTACCTAGAAAGAATCTTTGTGTGAGGCCTGATGATTTCTATAGAGTCAGATGGGAACTTGAGTTTCAAATTTGGTGATTTTTCACTGAGAAACAGTTATATTTTCTTAATATTGGCATCTATATTATAGTGAGCAAAACTATCATTTCATTAGGAGAAATCTAATGTGGCTATGTTGATGAATCATGAGTACCATTTATAACAATGTTAAGTACAGATGGTACTGCGGACATCATGCATTTTTATATTTAACATGATGTGTATGTATACATGTAACTACTGTCTCTGTTGGACCCAGATGGTAGAAACAGTGTGTGGACAGAATGCCCTGCCGATGTAATTTTCCCAAAGCATCTCAGAAAGGCTTCATGAGACAGCATGAAGGTACACTGGGGAATGTGGCACATTTTCTGAGAGCACAGAACTGAACTTTCTCTCCAAACTTACATTACAGTGTGTTGAAACACTAAGTTACGAGGTGTCATGCAAATACTGTGCTCTGACTCATGCTGCTTTGAGAATCCATGAATTTTAGCAAATACATGTAGTTTACAAAGTTATTAAGTGTATGATCCATTTTGTTTACAATTTACTGCCCCCCGAAAGAAAAAGAATTGTAGCTATGAAATTCCAGAATTAAAATTTAAAAGCCTGTAGATTACTATTATTAATAATATGGTATACTATTGCTTCTTACCATATATAAGTACCTCTGTATGTATGTCTCTGTATAGCTACATCAATCCTCATATAGAAGGATATCTAACTCTGATGAGGGGAAAGCCAAAATCAGAAGTCAGGTGTCTAGAGTCTGTCACCAAAGACACTCATCAATATTTAAGCACCAACCCTGTCAAGCGTGACTCTTCTTTCTGACTGTGAAAAGCTGGCAGCAACATCAAGTAAGGTTAACTAAGTTCAGTGATGAGCTGCGTCACTAAGTGTCAGTGTTTATGGAAGAACATGTACCATTCAGCAATCCTAGAGGAGCGAATCAACCAAGGTGACCGTGGAAATCAGTACGCTATGTCAATGCAGTTAAAGGACTTGGTTCCTAATCTTAAAAAAAAAAAAAAGTATACTTCTTAACAGAAATCTGAAGAGTATAGAACATTATTTAGTATATATTACATAATGAATGTTAGGTGTATGTATCTATGAATAGCTGGCAATTATTTCCAAATCTTGTAAACTGTTCAATGGATTTGTTTTTTGACAAAACAGAGAACAAATACCCTAACAAATCACTTTCTGTTTCAGAAATCACATCTGATGATTAACAAACAGCTTGCAGCTTAGCGACATCTTTAAATATCACAAACATGTGCACAGGCATAGTTTTGCTGACTATTCTTAAAAAAGCCAAACTGAAATAATAGGTTTGAAATTGTATATTTGAAAAGACGTAACCACTCTCTAAGTTGAGTGAAGTTCTGCAGGATAAGGCACTCTCTGTGTGCATGAGCACGCTTCCACGCGCACTTCCACAGCTAAGATGCAACACCGGTCGGCATCAGCACATCACTGCGACAAATGAAGAGTGATCCCATAGAGAGTGCGAGCTACTGCTCCTCCTTGTAGTCGCTAGAGAGAGATGGGGTGGGGAGCAGCTGATTTGTCTGTACAAGTAAGAATGGACAGCCATACTCTGAATAAGAGGTGGCCCTGAACAGATTAAGATAGTGGACTAGCTGTAGCACTGATACTTAAGTTCTGCTTCTGTAAGGAGTTTGATGAAGGTCAATAACTACTATAAGAGAATAACTGACCCTTCACTAACCACTTACGAGAATGATAACATTACAAAACTATTTCAAGTATTCATTATCACAGTGAAAATGTGAGATCAATGTTGGAGAGAATGATCTGAAATTCTTTTGATGAAAAAGGTAAGGGTACTAAATCAAAACGTACAAAATGCTTGAACGCATTTCTTTATGTGGTATGAATAGAAAGGTTTTATCCATAAAAAGTTAGAAAAATTAAGAGAAATTATATATTAGTACACCTTCCCAACCACAAATATATAAAAATTCCACCTAGTGCACTGTTATTTCAGTTTACACAATAAAACGCCTAGATGCGGCAGACGCCTTCAACCTCTGCGTGTGCTCTCCCAGCGGAAGGTTTGCTTGGTGAGTCACTGTTTTAAAGTTTTATTTAACTGTTAACCTTATTGAATCATCAGTACACCCAGCTAATTGGGACCCACTGTGGCTCCATCCTCAGTTTGTCAATGGCAGTTTGTAGTTTCTCAAAGGCTTTGTCTAGATTGTCATTTACGATGATCAAATCAAAGTAGTGGTTGTATGCTCTCTGAATTCGGGCACTTTCATCCACTGTTTTCTTCAAGTCAGAGTCCTGTGAAGGTTTAAACAAAAGAAGTTTGCATGGTAATAAATACTGATTTGTTCAGATCTAAAGTGAGTTAAGAAATAAGGGGGTTGGATATTTGTTGGAATTCAGATGCTAGTTCTTGAAATCTGTCCTATACAGGGCTGAAGGAGGCATTTCCAGATTATCTGTTTCTGTTGCAATCTTTCCATCTACTTCCATGGCTTATGAGTGTTCTGTACATTCTGTTTTGCTGGCAGTAGAGTGAAATTCCTAATACTATTAAGGTGAGTCTAAGATAAGACAGGTAGTTGATTTCAAGCTAACTTCTATATAATCCTTTCTAAAAGAGTGTTATCTTGTGTGGCCTGAATAATCCTGGATCCCCACTTGTATTGGCTATTCAACTCAAAGCCAATTTGCCCCGTCACTTAGAAAGACAGAGAATCTTAATAGTGTGATTTGAAGACACACACACAGCCATAGACTCTAGCTTTATTTCTGTGAAACTGTTGTTTGCATCCCATCAAGTACAACTGAAGGGTGTGGAACAGCACAGGGGGTGGAGCACCTGACTGACCCGCGCACGCCCACTACGCCTTCACGGCTAATTCTGTATGAGTTAGGATCCTATTAATGTTTGCAAAGCTTTGGAATCAGTAGATAACAATAAAACAGAAAAGGCTCCTGATTTTTGGTAGAAAAGACAGATGAAGAACAAATAGAAAATTTGCAACTTGTAGGTAACTTTAGAAGAGAACATACTTAGGTACAAAACCTTTTCAAAGATCTACTTTAGACAGTGATTAGAAGACTGACAAATGACGGTTACATTAAGAAACGAGGAAGCAAGAAAGTCCCAGGGCTTCACAGGGGTGTAGACAGAAAGATTACATGAACATAGTCCAGCTCTGATTCTTTTCATTTTATCAAAGAAAATTGGTTCTGTTTTAAATTAAGGGACAAAAGGATTACAAAAACCAATATTGTTTAAAATCCTAACCTTACGCCTAGTAAGTCACTTTTCATTCTGTAGTACTTTTACATGGAGCAGTGGCTTCCTAAGTATGATTAGATGGCATTAAGCACTCTCAAAAGAAAAGGAAAAATAAAGGCATTAACACAGAAAGAGCCCCTACCGTCAATAGCTTGGTGGTGATTCCTGCGTCCACCACAGCCTTGTGCATGGCACGCAAGGTCTCTAGCTCTGGAGCAGCAATAAATACCACATAAGGCATGAATTCAGATGTCCTCAACACTTTCAGTGCCTGTGCAAAGAGTAATTATAAATAAGTTTATATAATGTTAGAATATGGAGTGTGTTGTCATTAGTATAAACTGAAGTCTATCTGTCTCTTCATAAGGTTATGACATAATTTCCTGCCTGTGCTCCCTGTCCTAACTCCACACAGTACTTCTCTAAAATGCTAATCCATTTATTTTGTTTTAAAATCAAGTGTTATTGCTTTTTTCCTCTTAAAGGAAGGTATAAAATTTTAGTGATCCAGATATATAATCTGTTAATTGTAGAATTCTCTTAGTACTGAATATTCATTCATACTACAAAATTCATACTGTGCAACACCTACAAATAATAAAAAAAAACAGAAAAAGATAGAAAGATTTTAAGAAACATTAATAAAAAAGCCAAACCGACACAGTATCAAATTGCCTTTTGGATATGTATGTTTATACCAGTAGATAAATGGTGTTCTTAGCCTTAATCAGAGAAGCGTCTTTTCTAGTGAACAGTGGTGAATGCGGATGACCTCATGGCTGTACCAGGTGCTGGGAGTGAGTGACAGATGAATGGATGGATGCTCAGCCTTAAACAGGAGGGTTATATACCATGCCCTCTGAGACTCAGGAGACTACGGAAGAAAGCAACAGAATGTAAAGGCCACGAGGTAGCTCTGAAATGCCATCTTCTGAGTAAGACATAGTGATTGCAATCACAAAAAACAATAGCTGTTGATGGCCTGACTGGGTCTGCACAAGAATGAGCGCATCTACAGTCAGGGTGGTGGGAGGGCTCAGGACCACATGCCTCACTACTAAATTATTTGCTACTGATAGATTCAAGGAGTAGGGGAGTCATTGCCTCTAATTATGACACCACAGAGCTCTAGTGAATAGTTCTAATCCACTGTTCAAACAGATGGCTCTGGTTAAACTAAAGGAGTTATAAAACTAAGCCAAAAGTCAGGAACCTGGGGATGCTATTGCTGGTAGGAACAGGAGGTGGGAAAGCTGGTGGTGATGGAGGGAGATAAGAGAGGGCGTAGGAGAGGGGCGGTCGGAATACTTTATTCACATGTAAGAAATTGTCAAAGAGCAAAATTCATCAATACAAGTTCAAGAATCTATATAAAACCGTTACAGAAACGTCTGTTATACACCCTTGTGCTTACGGCACACTGAAATGCCTAGAAAGACGTGATGTACCTATCTCTGAGGAGGGAAGAGCAGCTGGGCTGAGTGTACAGGATGGAAGCTGAGCAAGAAGCCATGAATGATGGAAATGGATGCTCTGTTCTGTGCGTCTGGAAGTGGAAGGGGAATGGCTTCATTGTGTTCTAATCTGGTACCCTTGAGTTAAGTTAACATTTCCCAACATAACACTTTGATGCTACTTGATCAAGTAAATACTGCACTTCCGCAGGTTCAATCACATGGCCTTGGTTGTCTGACATTTATTTATGTATCTAGCTATGGACTCATAATAAAGTTGAGAAATTTCTACTTTGATAAAGCACACTTCCTACAACCTACACACACAGATAAAACCTCCCTAGAAAACTGAAAAGTAACAACAACTTTGGAATCCATGCAACTCACTTGTGGATTGACATCCAAGATGCAAGTGCGTCCGGTTTGGACCACTTCGAGAATAGAGTCGATCTTAGTTCCATACAGGTTCCCTTCGTACTCCCCATGCTCTAAATACTTTCCAGCTTTAATATCTGCTTCCATCTCAGATCGGGACACAAATTTATATGCATGTCCATCCTTTTCGTCTTCTCTTGGCTTCCGTGAAGTAACTAGAATGAAATAAGGTTGAAAACTTGCACAAGGCAATTGTAAGTTGTCTAATGTAGACTGAATATGCAGGGATAGCTTGGCGCATTTCACTTAGCGTATGGCCTGTCTCCTGGTTTTGGAAATGAAGTTTTGGGCCACAGCCATGTATGTTTGTTTTCTTGTCCATTAAGACAGTAGTTATGGCACAAACCGCATAGCCCTTGAACAGGAATGCTTGTTGATTTCTAATTTAGAAGAATGCTTTAAGGGATGGTTCTCAACATAAACCTTATATCAAAAATGTGATTTTTAATTCACCTTGAAACTTTAAGCATACTTATCTAGAAGTCTTCATGCTGCCTTTTCCTTATGAATGGCAGTCTCCTTTTCTTATAGATTCTATTATAGCCCTCCTTTCTGGTTAAACATCTCTTTCTTCTCTTTTTTGGCATTTTGAGATAGAGTTTCTCTGTGTAGCCATGGCTCTCCTGGAACTCACTCTGTAGATCAGGCTGGCCTCAAAATCCAGTTGTCTCTTTCTCCTGAGTGTATTACAGGCTTGTGCCACCACTTCTCTGGCCAGCTAAACATTTCTTCATTGATTACCCAGAGGTGAGCAAAGCTCACCCATTCTTAGTTAGATAATAACTGTTTTCTGAAGTGCAATTCTACCCACGAATGAGGACATCTAGTCTTCACTTTTCCTCAAGCCCTAAACTTTTGGTTTACTGCTTTCTGATAGTCCCAAATGTGAAATATTTGATTTTGTAAGCATCATTATGGTATATTAGCCTCTCTACTCTGACCTATGGTTTCTAAATCAGATTGAATACTCAAATTCCAAATCCAGTGATAGGTGTCCTTTTATGTGGTTGTTCAATCTATGAATGCTTTCAGACAGGTCACGGTGACAACTTCGTCCATGCTAGGAATGAATTATTCCTACCTTTCACATCTTTGTAAAGGTGTAGTCTGCCAAATTTAACAGTAGCTTTGAGGAAGAAAAATACTTTTTGTAGTATTTTAGGGCTAGCCTGAATCTAAGTTGACAGAACTCTACTTTTGTTAAGTAAATAGAAAATACATGAGCAAATCATTAAGCATGTGAAATTAAAATAAGTGATATAAATAAAAAAAAAAAACAGACTTTTAAGTTTTGGGTAGCAATCATAAGACACCAAGACAACTTTTGGAATAAAACAAAAAGAACTTTAAACTCAAGGTAAAAGTAAAGGTCTAATTTATAATGAGACCATTATATACAACATGGTGTCCTCTGCTATTTTAATTTCAAGAATCTTCAAAATAGTTTGATGGTTTCTACATTCAAAAAAAAAGTCCTGAAACTTGCCTGTTTGTGGAATTTCAAAGGTCATATAACAAAACATCCAAGAGAGTTTTAAATCTTCCAAGTACATACACACAAGGACTTGGGTCACTATCTGCAACTTAATTTAAAAGTCACATCTTCCGGTGAAGCCCTGATTTGAAACCATCAATATGATGCTTGAAATGAATATGTAAATGCACATGTGCACACATCACTTCCCAATACATTCATAGAATCCCAGTTCATAGCCAAGATACACGCGCGCACACACAGACACACACATGCACGCGCACACACACACACACACACACACACACACACACACACACACACACACGTAGGGAAGCAAAGCCACTGCCATCCAAGCTTCTTTTCATTTTCAGAAGAGAGTAGAATGGCTACACTTATTCCTTAGGCTCATCACAGAACAATTTCACTTCTTACAAGTGAAATTTTAAGACTGGCAAGATTCTAAATTTCAGTAGTAAAGAGTCAACAAAGAAACACTTCATGTGTTAACCAAGCCCAAGGTCTGGACACTAAAAGCAAAGCAAAGCAAAGCAAAGCAAAGCAAAGCAAAGCAAAGCAAAGCAAAACAAAACAAAACAAAACAAAACAAAACAAAACAAAACAAAACAAAACAGGGTTTACGGCTTATTTTCCTGAGACAACACTTTTTCTTTTCTTTTTCCTATATTTAAGAATGATAACAAATTACCACAATGCATCAACTTCCCCTGACAATGTGTATTACAATATTTTACAGAAACAATGACGAAATCCCACTCCATGGCCAAGAGGCAGTGTAAGTGTCAAGCTCATTGCAGCCTTACCTGAAGTACCCAAGGAAGGGACATAACTTAAGTGTCCATCAGCAATGGACAACAGACTTTTTAAAATATGGTACTTTAATATATTTCTATTCTTATATAAATAGATGCTATTGATCACATTAAAAATTTCATCATGGTAAAATATCCACAAAAGTTAGTTTAGACATTTTGAAGTATACCTACCACTCAATAGGCTAAAGTTTATTCAGACTGTTGTGCAACCAGTAAATCCACACAATCTATTTCCAGAGTTTTTCATCATTCCAAGCTGGATCTCTTAGATAACTCTTTCACCCCATTATGGTAGTCCCCCTCCCAATGCCATTTGAATGGTTATGAAGTAGTACACTGTGGTTTTTAGGTTTCCTTGGTGATTAATAATGTTGAGCATGTTTTCATGTACTTATTTGTAATTTTCAATGTTTATTGAGGCCTTTTGTCCATTTTTGAATTCGGCTTTTTGTTTAATTATAAGATTATGTTTATACAGAGATGTTGATGACCTGGTGTGAAAGGCTCATGATGGTGATTCATTTATCATCAAATACTTACAGGCATCCTGTTACTACAGAAACCTGCTTTAGGTAGTAGGTCAGAGAAGAACAAAATGCATACAAGATCTGTTTTCTTGTAACTCATACTCTAATAAGCAGACAGTAAGAATTGAGGAATCTTACTCCAAATGAGAAGTAGAATTCAGGTGCTGTACCACAACTTCTAGAAAACTGAAGACGCTACATTAAGTTCAATGGTTAGGTGGGGGTTCTGAGAAGGTTTTCCTTGAATAGAAAGTACACTTCAAGCATGTGAAAATACAAGAAGTGAACATTTCAGGCAGCCAGCCAAGCTGAGCACCAAAGGCATGAATAATGACCTAGAGGAAGACTAGAATATCAAGTGGGGAGTAGTGTACAGAGTTGACCTTAACAAGGCGACTGTGATTCTTTAAGCACAATATCAGCATTAGACACTTTTGAATGCTTTCCTTAAGTGTGTAAACAGAACACTTAATGGAATTTTAGCTTTACCCTCAAACTTCACTTGAATCCTAAAGAGATGCTAGCATATTGAGGATGACCAGAACACAGTCCTCCTGGTCCTGAGTCATCGACTAAACACTACTATTTTATTATGTACATCTCAAAAGGAGCCAAATGAGTTGTGAAACATAGGTTTAGGGAGGAATGAATTGTTTTCCTTTCCCACAGAGTAAATTTATTTTCCCAGAAGAATGCTTAAGTGAAGTGGCAACTTCTAGTTTCTTTGGAATGGTAGTTATGATGTTTTGCTGGTGCATAACGGAGAAAGGATGTTTGGGTGTAGCAAATGCATTAGGACGCTTGATGAAGGAGGATAAACATGACCCCACAGACGGTGGGAGGGAGCACTGAGCCTGGGTTGCTCTGTCTTGCCATTCTTCGCTCTATGACACACATGTATTGGTTCCCCTTACATAGCATTGTTGAGCTCAACTTGTGATAACTCCGACATCGAGAGAAACTCGCCAAAGAACTGCTTGGTGAGATTACTGTGGTGGCTTGCTACTTCTGTGGCCTCCCCTCAGACCAGTGGGTGAACCTAGAGGTTTCTTAGGATTGAACTACAGCTGCCTAGTGTCTGCTTGATGAAAGGAATGGACTGTAGCTGCCGGTTTGTGCCTGGAGTCTGCCTGCCTAGAGGACTGGTCTGCAGCTGCTGAATTGTATTTGGGTTTTGCTATAGGACTGAATCGCTGAGAAAGAAGATGGAGCTCACCTCCAAAGAACTATTGCTGAACAGGTCCACTTCCCCCATATCCTAATAACTTTTCTCTTCCACTACCTCTGCTGGGTGGAGGGCTAGAGGAGCGGTTGAACCCTTATTAAAGTAGGTTGCAAAAAATGTATGCCTACACTTAAGGCCTATGGTGGCATGCCATAGTAGTGGTTTATATTCCTACTGCTGGTAAAACAACACTTTTCCTCTAGGCTAATGCATGTGTGTATACTCATGTTCAAAAGCCAGCCTGCCTCCCCGAACTGTTCTGAAGATGCATAGAAGACAGTAAGAGGAAATACGTTATCTGCCTCTCTGCATCTATGAGTTCTGTATTTCTTGTCAGCTAACCACGGATGGGAAAATTCAGGAAAAACAAAATCTATCTGTACTATGAACAGATTTTTATCCCTTGTCATTGTTCCTTAAGCAATATAGCCTAACAGCTATTTATAAACCACTTAACTTTATATATAGGCATCATAAATAATTCACATGACTTAAACATCCACAGAAGGTTTTGCATGGGTTATATGCAAAATTCTATGGAACTTGAAATATTCCTGGATTTGAGTATTTTGGGGAGTAGAGGAGGATGTGAGTGTGGTTTCATGGAACCAGTTAAGGAATCATTATAGAAGCTGTGGTGTAAAAGCTTGGGGCACGGTTCCAAGAGAATAATTAGAAATTTTAATGCCCTTGGCCAGAAAAATTTGTAGTATGGAAATTTCCAATGATTCTTTAAAAAAAAAAAAGCATTGAAGAGATCCTATTTGGACATTCAAGCCAAAGAACACCAGCAAGCAGGATCTTATGCAACACTTCTCTTTCCTTTTGGCACTCACTTCTTACAACATAGCTCATAAGAAACTATAGCAGCAGCAAAGGACATAAACCAAGTACTAAAATAAGCCATTTCCCTCCCATCCCAGTGCAGCCACTGTGCTGAAGACCGAGAGGAGCTGCAAGGGAGGTGGGATTGTGAACAGAATCAAGGCTTCAGTTTCGATGGGGTCTAGTTTTGTTTTTAATGCGTAAAAATGAGACTTGTTTAACAAAATGACAAATTATGAAAATGAGAGTAACTAGAAAGTTATTGACCTCTTTTTGATGCCTAAAAGCAAGGAAGGGAAAAGGAATACAGAGCACCCGTGGCTTGATAAAGGCCTAGTTCTTTCCTTCCTGAGCTCAATCATTCAACAAATCAGTTTTTACTAGCTGTCAGAAATAACATGGGTCAGAACACTAGGAAATAAATAAATCTTATTTGTATACTCAAATAAGGTTGAGAGTAGATAGATATTCCTCCAAATTTAGGCAAAGCTTTTATTGTTAGTTAACAACAGAAGTTTAAATCACTGGATCAAAGTCTGCTGAAAACAGCTGCAGTGCTTGAAAGTATCTCCAAACAGGATGGATGCCTAAGTGTAAGCTACAGATCTGCAGAGGAAAAAACTACCAAATGCCATGGTCAATGACCAACATTAGTATCAATAACAGGACACAAAGGCAAGAAGCAACTCTCCTGATGCATATTTGAAGGGTGGGAAACTGATTTATATATTTATAATAATGCAGAGCTGAACTTAAAGAGGAAGCAGTAAGACAAATTTAAAGAAGAGAACGGCACAGTCGCCTGGCAACCTGATGGAAAGCTGCTGCTGCTGCTGAGAGAAATCTGACACCTGAGGACAGCAGCATGCTGGGAGTGAAGGACGGAAAAGACATACGTGTAAGCGGTGACCCACAGACAGCTGCACTCACACCACACCAGACAGGGAGACAAAAGCTAGAAACAATGAAGAGTATTTATTTACAGGGACAAAAGGGTCAATTAATCCAGAAGTAAGAAGTTACAAACATATAAGCTCCTAACAGTAGAATCTCCAAACACATGAAACAAAACAAATGAAGCAAAAGAGCTAGACAAGTCAGCAAATGAGCAGGAGACCTCAGGGATTCCAGTGATGGAGAGAACAGAAGGTTATAGGGGAAATAGAGACTTGAGCAGCTACATAGAACGTATCAATGCAGCAGTCCAGTCAACAAGAGGAGAATACATTTCCCCAAGTGTACAAGAACAAGGAACAAACTTGAAGACAGGTTATATCTGAGCCTATAAAAAATTCCTAAGGAGTTACTGGGGCATATGTTCTCTGGACACAGTGAATGGAATTATCATCATTAACAGGAAAATCTGGAAAAAGAAAATGTGTGAAATTAAATAATATACTCCAAAATGGGTCAAATAAAAAAAAAAAAAGTCAAAAGTAAGATTAGCAAACACTTTGAGGTGAAGTTGGAGCTGCCTGAGAGTGACCATTACTGACGGAGCTGCCAAGAGTCCTCCTGGGTGCTGGGTACTAGGCGGCACAGTCTTTGTCTCTACTTAGATAGAGTACAGCTCAGCTATCATACTTGTGGAGGACTCTGAAGCCTTAGAAAAGTGTCTTAGCAGAGAAAAATTATCAGCATTGTGACAAGCTTCAAGCTCAGTGAAGCCTACTGATAGATTACATGAAAAGACTCAACAAAAATGCACAGGAATAAGTGGCAGAGAGAAGGCACCAAAACCAGTGGACTGCTAGTTTGCCTTTCACTTTTACTTTTGCCCAAAAAGATCCGTTTCTAGCTCCTCCCAGTGACTACTTTCATATATGATTGGAAGGAAGGAAGCTGCACGCAGGCAGCGTGTTAAAAAGCGGGTTTTAGCTCTAGCTCATTGATTCGTGTTGCGCAAATATCTTATTCTCAGATTACATTTTAAGCCTCTGTGGCATCAGTGTGAAGAGAAGAAATGTTTCATTACGTTTATCTATTTCTAGAATTAAAAATGACTCTAAGATGAATGCAAACAAAAACATAAACCACAACAAAATTACAAGATGTAAAAAAAAGCAGTATTTACTGAGAAATTTCCAACATAAATGCGTTTGCCTGTTAAAAGGAAATCTCCAGTGTATAACCTAACTTTCTACCTAGGATAACTGGAGAAAAGATCACCCTAATCCCAAGGAGAAAAAAAAAGATTAAATTTAAATTAATAATGTGTATGATAGAAAAAAGCAAGAAATTAATAAAATTACAAAACAAAATTTCTGAAAGAGCAAAATTGACAAATATTTAGGAAGACTAAGGAAAAAAATTACTAAATTCAAGAATGATAGAGGGGCTGTTCCTAAGGACCTTGTAGAAATCCTGCAACAACAGAAATACTTGCACAACTATATGAACACACTAAAAACAATTCAAAGTAACCAACTTGGGTAAAGAGAATGGTATGTGGATTTCATCTGAATGAAGTGTTAGGGAAAAAAATAAAGATAAGTTTAGAAAGCAGTAATTGAGGAAAAAGTGACAGAGATGGAGCAGACGGGTGAAGGTTCGCCGACTACTCTGGGTAGTTGTGCAAATGGAGGCGTATTAATGCTATCCTGTCTCCTGAGAATATATTTATTACTGTTAGTTTTGTTAATATGACACATATTAACTTT
Source organism: Uromys caudimaculatus (assembly GCA_028551405.1). Taxonomy (NCBI): domain Eukaryota; kingdom Metazoa; phylum Chordata; class Mammalia; order Rodentia; family Muridae; genus Uromys; species Uromys caudimaculatus. Next base: position 87,341,028 of record CM052700.1, read on the forward strand.
GGAACAAATAGTTCAATGGAGAAAAAAATCCATTAAAATTGACGGTGCTGAGCAATGGGAAGGCCGCCCTGGGCAGGCGAGGCAGCCCTGTAAACATGGGTACAAACTGGAAGTGACACACAGAGGCAGCGTGACACCATAAAAATTCCAATGCCATTCTCCATAGAACTAGAAAACACAATTCACAGAGAGACAGAAAAGACGCTAGATGGCCCAAGCAACTCTAAGCAGAACTAACCCAGCTGGAGGGAACACAGATTACTCCACTTTAAACTATACTAGAGAGCTGAAGCTACAAAGACAATATGGTGCTGGCATAACAGGCAAAAGAATATATACCACTGTCCCAGACATAAGCCCCCAGAGCTCTGAACACCTAACTTCTGATAAAGGTGTTAAAACACATGCCGGAGAAAAGACAGTAGATGGTGCTTGTAAAAGAGTATCTAGCTGCAGAAGAATGAAAAATAATTCAAAGTAGACCAAAGACCTTAACCTAAAACATGAAATGGCGAAATTGTTGGGGAACATCATGAACACACTTTGAGGTATAGGCATATTCTAGAATGTTCACAAGGAAAATCCTATAGTATAGTAAATAGCTCCAAAAATTTAAAAGTGGTTAAAAATAATCTTTTTTCTTTTAAAAAAATCTGCATAACAAAGGAAATTGTTAGAAAAGAATGGGATAAAATCTTTGCCAGATACACTTCAGATTATATATATATATATATATATATATATATATATATATATATATATATAACTGTGAAAACTAAATATAAAATGTAATAATGAGGTAGACAATTCTCAAAAGAAGAAATAGAAGTGACCAATAAATATTTTAACAAGTGTTCAATATTCTCAGTCATCAGAATAATGCAAAATAGAACTATTTTGAGATTCTATCCCACCCAAGTCTGAGTGGTTACCACCCAGAGTATTGCCAGTCAATGCTGGGGAGGATCTGAAGGAGGAGGAAACTTATTCAGTGTTGGTGGGTATGCAAACTGGTGCAATCAGATGGCCATCAGTGTGGAGGCTCTGCAAGAATCTTAAAATAGGACAGGGAGATACTTCAGCTGACAAGGGGCTCGTCAGACGAATTTGGTTCCTCAGCACCCACAAAAGCTGGGCACAGGGCATGGGGAGATGGCTCTGTGAGGAAGGGCTTTAGCCTCTCTTACAGAGGACCTGGGTTCAATTCCCAGCATCAAATCATGGCTCAACACCATCCAAGTGTGACTCTAGTTCTTGGGAATCTGATACCCTCTTCTCTTCTGGCTTCTGTGGACATCAGTCAAGCATGGGGTACACAGTCATAAATGAAGGAAAATACCCATAAACAAACAAACAAACAAGCAGGTGGGGCTTGTCTGGGAGGCGCGGTGGGGGATGGTATGTTACCCAGCTGGGTCCTTAGCGCTTCCTGGCCTTTAGCCTATTCAAAGCAATGAGCCCCAGGTGCAGTGAAAGACTGTCTCAGAAGAGCAGGCAAGGAGGCGATGGAAGAAGATAGGCACCACAGGCCTCCGGCCCCTGCATGTACATATACCTCAGGGGTATACTCACCCACACATCACCACTCCAAAGCAGAACAAGCCTGGGGCGCAGGCATATCACTCATGGGTGTGTACCCAAAAGACTCTATCATCAATGTTACAAGGGAATAAAATCAAACTACATGTCTAGCAACTGATGAATGGGTAATGAAAATGTACATACGTACATACACACACTAGAATTTTATTTGGTTCTAAAGAAAAATGAAATTGTGAAATTTCCAAGAAAATGGACAGAGCTGGAAAAGATAATAAATGGGGTAGCTCAAGCTAAGGAAAATACTGCATGTTCCTCATTTGCAGACTCTAGTTGTGGTGTGTGTGTGTGTGTGTGTGTGTGTGTGTGTGTGAGAGTGTGTGTGTGTGTGAGAGAGTGTGTGTATGTGTGTGAGTGTGTGTGTGTGTATGTGTGTGTGTGAGTGTGTGTGTTTTCTGTGGGAATGTGTGAGGATAGAGATCAGGAAACTAGAAAAGGGACATAATTTAAAAAGAAAACCCGACATAAAGAAGAAAGTGGAGAGGGGAATAGAACGCACATGGTAGGAACATGGAAACAGAATACTGGGGCAAAGGATATGAGCACCGAGCAGGGACAGAGACAGGGAGACAGAAACGTGGCAATCCAAACCAGATAAACATGAAAACGCTGAAAGGAAGCCTGCTACTGAGTAAAAAATAAAATATTTTTAAAACTAAAATGAAGCTAGAGCCTGGAGACAGCTCAGCAGGTAGCAGGACTTGCTGGTCTTCTCCGGGACCAGGGCTCCGGTCCCAGCACTCACACCAGGCACTCACAACTGTCTGTAAAGTTCAACTGAGGTACTAGGGGGTGTCCTATGCCTCTGGCCTCTGTGGCACCTACACTCACATGCGTATACATAAAGCATACACAGTTATACCTAATTAAAAATAATAGAAAAAAAAAACTCTAAAAAAACCAGAGCCAAAATAAAACTTAAATAAACAAAAACAAATACTAAGACATTCTAAGTCTAAGTCTAAGCACATTCAAATTAGCTTTGAGCAATGTGATTTTGTAGGACTAAAGAGTCCACACGAGTAAGTTGTATGGTTTGAATATGAATTGCCCCAACTGGTGGTGCTCTACTGAAGGCTAGGGGAGCTTTAGCCACCGGCCCTTAAGAGAAAGCTGGTGACTGGGGAATGCCTAGGAAGGCACCCCTTATTCTGGATCCCTTATTCTCTGCTTCCTGTCTACCGTGATGTGAAGACCCTGTTCCACACGCTCCTGCCACTATATCATTCCCTCCTACCATGAGCTCACATACAAATAAATGGGTAATAGTGCCAGAAGAAAACAGCAAAAGAGCCAAGAAAAACCATGAATGAAAATAAATCCTTCTCCGAAGAGAGAGGCCTGTGAGGCCATTCCTCAGGCTTCTCCAAGAGGTCAAATGTACAGCAGGCATCATAACATCAGCAATCACCTGAACGCTCCACCTACTCCATTTCTGACATCACTAAGTGTTCTATGTTAACTTGCAAAAGCTAGGGCAAAACGAAGGTTACAAAGTGAAAAGCTGGAGCCAACACAGGCTTCCTCCTCACCAGCGTTATTTTACACACCCTCTCAGGTAAGTCTGATGAATGCTGTCTCCTGAAGAGGACCTGCTTTCAGAGTATCAGGCTTAGGATCCTGTAGGGCTGAGGGCTGTAATTTAATTTAAACCAGACCACCTAAATTCACAAAGCTACTGTTGTGCTGAGTGTTTGAGCATCTAGTAGGCTTTCTTCTTTTAAATCTACTACACTGGCTGAAAAATACAAATAAATGGATAACAGTTACATAAGAAAAAACCCAAATGTAATTTGCCACAACTCTTAAATGTATGCATTTGCCGTTAGCACTTTTGTAATGCCAGAGTTTAGAGACTGCAGCTACTGCTGAGCATCAAGCAGGCAGTACGACCCAAGACAGTGACAACCATGGGACTCTCAGAACCTTCTACTCTTCCATGCTCATTAGCATAACGAACGCTTATCTGGAATTAGTGTTAATTGATAATAATCCTTTCCTCCATGTACCCATTCTCTTTCTGCGCAGCAAATGGAAACAGAAGACTTACACGGCACTGTTGTTCCAAATCTAGCAGGATTCATTACTATGAACCTGTTTTTCAAGCTCCGTCTGCCCACACCTTGAGCTCCGATCAACACTAACGTTTTCCGCTGGAAGGGTGGCATTTTTGCTACTTCCTCATAGATCTGAATTTCATGGCGATCAAACTCTAAATGTGAAAGTAACAGGACATTATATTCAGTTATACTCTGTATACACAAAATCATTCCCTGGTATTCTGTATGCTCATGTTCTTCTTGCCTTGATAGTTAACTATCACTGGAGTTGTGCATGTCTGACATAGGCTTGTTTTTACAAATTTTGTTGGGTACAGAAATTATTTCATATCTTGGTTTAAATGCGTGTCCCCACTCACGTGCCCTCGGACACTCATCTGCTGTGCTCCAGCACCCCAGGGTGTTATGCACGTTTGTCAGTACTCTACACACCCACGCAGTGGTACGCAACCTTCCTAACGCTGTGAGCCCTTAATACAGTTCCTCATGCTGTGGTGACCCCCAACCACTGAGGTACTTTCATTGCTATTTCATAACTGTACTTTTGCTACTGATATGAACTGTAATGTAAATATCTGTGTTTTCCAATGTTCTTAGGTAGTAACCTCTTTGTACTGGCTGGTTTTGTGTGTCAACTTGACACAAACTGGAGTTATCACAGAGAAAGGAGCCTCCCATGAGATCAGCTGTAAGGCATTTTCTCAGTTAGTGATCAAGGAGGGAGGGCCCATTGTGGGTGGTGCCATCCTTGGGCTGGTAGTCTTGGGTTCTATAAGAGAGCAAGCTGAGCAAGTCAGTAAGTAACATCCCTCCATGGCCTCTGCATCAGCTCCTGCTTCCTGACCTGCTTGTGTTCCAGTCCTGACTTCCTTTGGTGATGAACAGCAATGTGGGAATGTAAGCTGAATAAACCCTTTCCTCCCCAACTTGCTGCTTGGTCATGATGTTTGTGCAGGAATAGAAACCCTGAGTGCGACGATACTCTTTAAGAGTCAAGGGGTCATGACCCCACAAGTTGAGAACCCACTACATTAAAGGCTTATTAGCAACTTATCAGCAGAAAAAATAACCTTACAGTTTACGTCAATCAAATTACAGTTTATGTGATTTACATGAAAAGATGTATGTGAAGTACAGGCACAGGACACCTTCGTGGCTGCTGGACTGTACAGGCAGAGTATGCCACCTCTAATGACAGCACATTCACATCTAAGTACCAAGATTCTTAAATGTACACATAACATAAAATGCTGAATGAAAAAAGTATTTTCAGTAGACTATAGCCTCAAATTATAAGCCAAGTCAATGAAAAAGTTACAAAACTTGCTAAAAGTTTTAAGGATATATATTTAATGAATGATAAAATCAGAGTGATTCTGAAACACACCACCTGTCCTCACTGCCTGACTCTATCTGCAGTAAGAACACCTCATCCTTACATTATTGTCGCAACCATCCTTCTTTGTACAATTTCTTCATACCAAATTAAACCAGCCGTGGAGAGTAAACCATCCTTTCTCCCTCCGGTATGACTGTTCTTTATATGGTGTTATTACTCGCGTAGAGGTAGCTTGAAGTCGAGGAAATAAACCTGACAGTTGCCACATTCAGCCTCCTTCTTAAATGTTGTTATTATACCAGGGCACACAGAGCCGCTTTCCTGCAGACACACAGTGCGCTTTGCACACACTTTCCCGCACCTGGCTACCCTTCCCCTTTCACCCCTGGCCTTCCTCTCCTTTCTTCTCTACATGATTCCCCTTCTCCTTTAATGTCAACTGAACATATATGATTTTGTGTATCTATATGAAATCTAGGGTCCACAAGTGGGCAAAAAACATGTTTGTGTTTCTAAGATTGGTTTAGTTTGCTAAACATGATTACCTCCAGTTATATCTTTTTTTCTGCAAAAGAAATAACTTTATTCTGTGGTGCATATATACTGCATTTTCTTTCTCCTGTTGACGGTCACTTAGACTAATTACAGAACTTGGCTCTCCTGAACTGTGGTGCAGTGCTAATGGCACGCAGTGCTCCTGTGCTGTGCTCCAGGAGTGGCGACAGTGGTGTAACGTGGACAGTTCATTCTAGTCTACTCTGCGGCTGATTTCCACAATGGCTGGACTAGTTTACTTCCTACTGTCAGGTAAAAGCAGTCCTTTTTGTCCATGACCCTGTCAGAATATTATTTTTCTTAGTGAAGGCTATTCTCTATGGGCTAGGATAGAATCTCAATGTAGCTTTACTTTACATTTCTCTCATGGCTAGTTAGGTTAACGTTTTTTTTTTTTTTTTTTTTTTTGGTTTAAATTTGTAATGCACTCAATTGGTCTGACAGTGTTTTAATTTCAATCTCCTTTCTAGTTCTGGGGATTGAACCCAGCACTTTATATATACTAGGCAATGGCTACACCCCTAGGCCTTTGACTTAATTTTTTGAAGCATAAATGACAAATAAGAATTGTATGTTCTTAAAGTATACATCTTGATGATTTGATGTGTTTAACTGTAAAATGATCTTCTAATGAAGCTAATAAACACAGGTGTGACTTCTCGTGATTACCATTATGTTTTTTTAAAAAGATATTCCTTTCTTTAAGATGAAAGATTTAGGGAGAGGCAGAAGGATTTAGAGTTTGAGGCCAGGCTGGGCTACTAGGGAACGTATAGGATAATAGGATAAGTAAGTGTTTGAGGCTAGCCTGTACTAACCAGTGAATTCCAGGCTAACTTAAACATATGGAAAGAACCTCAGTATCTCTCTTCCTCTCGTCCTTCTCCCTCCCTCCCTCTCTCCCTTATCCAGCCCCAAAAGTCAAACCCTAAAAGAATTGAGAAAGGCTCTTAGAAGATGTCCACTAGATTAGATGAGTTAGCTGGCCCAGTGCCATTTTCTCAAAATGAGCCTGACACTATGGCAGCATACAGTTCTCCTTTATCCTAAGGCTAACATCTCCATACAGGCACTCTGCCCCTTAGGAACATGTTACCATCAGAGTCCTCTAAATAAGTACTGTCCATCTATTCCTCCTGCATTGGTACACGCACAAGTCCTAACAACTTCTTCCTGCTGCAAATTATATTCACAAACTGAGACTTATATTTTATTATGTGTTCACATGCCAGATCCAGTAATTGGCACTAATATAAATTAAATTCATTTTAAATTTCATATTCAGAGATGAAAACATGTTAATTAATGATAAAGCTATTTATTTAGATCTTCCAAAGGGATTTTAAACATACCTGCATTCCTGGTTGTGAGGTACATCATCTTTTTCTTTTTTTTGTTGCTTATAGTTCCACAAAAAGGTCCTGGAGGATGACAAGACTTAACGTAGATGATACATTGAGACACGACCTTAAATTGCCCAGTTATATTTTAGGAGGAGGTAAGAGAATTACCCTTCCTAGGAAGGGATGAATTTGTCACTGAATTTTGATACACTACCAGTAGGTGGCAGAAAAGAATAAAAAATTACTTTGGAGAGGAAAAAGTAGATGAGCAGAAAAAATTAATTCTCCATGTATTTCAAATGAATTAATTTGTGATTTCAGAAAAAAGAGGCAAAAGAAGGTGAGCCCAGCCCCCCCCCCCCCCCGCCTGTTACTTGTGAGCCGCTCTTCACCTGAATTGTCCCAGTCTCTACGAACAAATGCCTTTCTCTTCTCTTCCAGGAACTGGCTTGGAATGAGGCCAGCGCTTCCTCCCTCTTTTACATGGCTAGCCTAGAATCAAATTAATATATCAGTGACCAAAGTTTTAGACAATATTTTAGTAAGTACAAGTGCAGGTCAGTTAATGTTAGTCTCCTATGGAAACACTTTTTCAATCCATGGAACTGGGTTAAAGCATTTAAACAAAGGAAGCAATTGGTATCTAAGACTCATGTGTGTCAACTAGTAATGACATGCTAGAACTCCCATTAACAACAATGTACAGGCTCCTCAAATACTACAATGTTTTATCTGGGGGGGGGGGGGAGAGGAGGGTAGAAATGTGTCTGATAAAGTCAAAGAAAGGAAAGAAGAATGCTATTTTATACAAAGAAGTTTTAAGGAACGACTTTTCCAGTATCTTTTAAAAGCCATTTCTACTGACCTCAATCTTAGAATGCTTTTTCTTGAGTCTAAATCAATAGAAAGACTTTCTAATACTGGGAATACAAAGCATAAATTTTAATTCATGCTAACAAGAATCTGAATATCCCAAGGTAATAAGTTTAAAATAGGTAAAACTTTATCTGGTACAAAAAATAGAAACCTTAAAATCAAAGTAAGTAGTTAAAAACTGTTTTATTCAAGTGTTTTGGGGTCTGTGTGATTGTGCATATGAGTGAAGACACCCAGAGGTCAGAAGAGGAGCTGGAGCTTCTGAAGCTGGAGTCCAGGAGAATGTGAGCAGCTCAACATGAGTGCTGGCTGTGGGGCCTCCACAAGAGCAGCAAGGGCTCTTACAAGCTAAGCCATCTCTCTAGCCCCAGAACAAGTGGATTCTTAAATGAGAATGATTCATATCCAATGTTAGTGTCTTTCTTCTTATAACTGGAATGAAAAACCTGTTTATCAGTTTTTAATAATCCGGAAAACTGGAATTAAATAAGATTACCAAAATGAAAAAAGAGACTCAAATGACAGTGAGAGGATTAGAAAACTAAGAGAGAGAATTTACAGAAAGTAAAACAGAGAAAACTTGGAAGGTCCATATCAGCCATAGGAAGTGATCAGACATTTTTAAAGCCTCCAAGTGTTTCAGTGAAGACCTCTTGCAATTATGAACTCACTTCCTAGTCATCTCACCATGGAGTACTTATTGATAAAAATGTCTTCATTTACATGTCAGGTACACTGTGCTGAGGCTGTTCTTATCCTCTAGATCATCTCTCTGTAGAAGTCATTTAATTCATCACTGTTAACACCAGTTACCAGTAACAGCTATGGTTAGGTTTGGTATTGGGTCCTGGAGGCTTTCTTCTTTTACCCTGTTCTCTAATGATGCCAGAATCAGCTCTAAGAGTTGAAAAGATTCTAGGTTTCTTGTCCTTTTCTTCAACTTTGAATACTGTGTCAGCTCATCAAGAAACATTGACAAACAATGATTACAAAGTTATTCTTGCCCTACAACATATTTGAAGGCAACTTCCCACAGGAAAGAGCTGTTTCACCTAATCCTTAAACCAGGCGACCGCCACAGGCAGGTTATGCCTGCTTTTATTTACACTCACAAATTCTCTCTCAATTTGGTTTTCTGTCCACAAAGCTGGCAGACATAAAGCAGGAGCTGTTCATGCAAGAAAAATCATGGGAACAAATGCTTCCTGCACTTGTAGATACTGGGCAGATCAAAGATTGAAAACAGAAAAGCATTTGAGGAATTTTTTGAGAGTCATACTAACCTGCCACCAATTTGGGTCTTCTCTGTTTACAATCTGAAGAATTTCTCCTTTGGAAAACTTCAGTCCTGCTTCTTTGCAGGGTATCAGGTTATCATTGAATGGATTATAATCAAAATGACACTTGACAAATACCTAAAAACATAGCACAGTGAAAAAGTGTGATTTAATTGTAAATGACACTAAGTATTTCAGATAAGAAACTTATCTTCTAAATAAAAACCAGTTTATTAGAATATTATGATTTGGTATAGCAGAAAAATAAACATTTTGCTTCATTAAAACTTTGTTCATTTTAAAAACTCCTGTTTCTTTCTTTTGTTATGTGGGGGTTTAAATCCAAGGCTTTGCATGTGAGTAGGTACAGCTCTACCACTGTATCCACTCCCCTTAACAGCTAATCTTAAGTCAGGAAGTGTGTAATAATCACTGCATTCTACCCTTCTCCCCTCTCCATTCTTTTCACTTGACTTCCCAACAAACACTGCATAATTTTTAATTTAAGTAAGTGTCATTTTGCAGTTAAAATCCTGAGATAATGAATACAGTTGGTTTGAGGCATATATTTCCAATATCAGGACTGACATTGTTCAGACACCTTGAAAGCAAAATTAAACAATGGTCATCTTGAAGTAAGACCTAAAATATATTTGGCAACCTTAAAACACTAAGAACTTAACCTCTAGTAGAATATTGTTACATTGGCTAAAACAAATAAGGGAAATACTTTCTTGATCATCTTACCATAATTTGTATGTTTAAGTTTAAATTAGCATTAAATTATGTATGAGACAAAACACTAGAAAGGTCTTAACTATTTTCCAATTTAAATTCAAACACACAGATTTCTCTTAAATTTGCTTTCCTAATAAAAGTATGCCAGTTAGACTATTATTTAAGATCTCCAATGCTTGCAGCATACTGCTTATTTACTTTAATTTGAATTCAAATTAATCATTTTTAATATTTGATGGCAAGTTTAGATCAACTGTTTCCTTAAAATAGACATGCTTCATACATATTTATAGAAATTCAAATTTATCTTCTACAGAAAAGCCTTAGCATTAATCAGTAGATAAACTTTAATAAGCAGAAAAGCATACAAGTAGTCAAATTAACAGTGTTATTTTTCTATTTGTATCATACTTCAACTAGAGACAAAACTTTCTAATAGTACAGGTACATAACTATATCATTAGCATGCTTAAACCCACCCAGTGTGAAAGGTGCATGGGGAGATATTTTTAAACATTGGGTGCATGTGATCTAGAAAGCGTAGGCCATTTGCAACAACTTTGCAAAGTCTGACAATCAATGCTAAACAAACTAGGAAGCCACTTTTTCCTGACACATAAATTAAGAAGCAAGCACACACACAATATTAAGACTGCTAACTATGACAGGTGGCTAACTTGAGTTTCGCATGCAGCTCAAGGCTCCGGCAATGTACAACTCAAGATGATAAAGTTTAATCAAGGTAGATTTAGTTGACTGCTAAGACAGAACAACGGGAATGCCAGAGAATGCTTTCATATGATATCATACCTGACGGATGTGGGCTGGATGCCTCTCCATATTGATGTAACTCTAAAAATATATTTTTCAATTGCATAAATAAAGCCAGACCTTTAACTTACAACTTAACAAAATATAAGTAAGCTACTGGCTCATTTTATTACTTCACTCATTGGTAAAGCAACTTCCTCCCTAATTAATTGTTCACAGGTTATAATACCTGCAAATTAGAAATAATACAAGAAAAATTCGCAGGCATTTGGCATGAGACAGAGAAGAGACTGTGTGAGTAGTTATAAAACTAGCAGTATATTCCTTACTTCTGAAGAAAGGCTCACTGAACAAAAGGCCTCATGCCACCTAAGCAAAGGTGTTCATTATTCTTGATTGTGGAAGAATACTTTGTAAAGTTACAAGTATCTTCCAAATTTCAAACATTAGTTACCCTGTTTGGAGATACCAACATCCAACTTGGATGTAAAAGGATTACAAAAAGGAATAATTTTTTGCCTCATTAAACTACTTTTGGAACATTACCCTTGTGCTCAAAAACTCAGATTAAACTTTGGTAAAATTGGTCTGAAAAATCAATTAGCCTAGCCTTTGACCTAGGAGGTTTATAAAATCTTTAAAATCATTGAAGAGTTGACTTGCTGTATTTTATGAATTGCACTAAAAAATAGTTTATGAATGCCAACTGATCAATCTTAAGTTACTAAACAACACTTACAATATTTCAATCCTATATTCTCACCATTAAAGAAAAAGTGAATGACCAACGATTTAAAATAGACTGTAGACAAAGTGAAGTACAAATAGCTTTTAAACATAGGTGTTCAAACTATTCTGAGAAGAAATGAAAATTAAAACACTCTAGGATAACACCTTCATATTAACTAACTAAGTAACTAAGTAACTAAGTAAGTAAGTAAGTAACTAACTAACTAACTAACTAACTAACTAACTAACTAACTAACTAACTAACTAACTAACTAACAGAAACCCAAATGTCTGACATTCTGCAGACAGGATATTGGCTAATAGGGACTTTCCTAACAGGCTTGTGGAAGAATGCTCCAACCTCTTGGGAGGACAATTTGGCAATAATTACCAAGATTACAAACACATGACGCCTCTGACCTAGTGATCCACTTCTGGGAATGGATCCAGCAGGCATATTACTCAAGCACATATGAAGTGATTCATATACCATACTAGTAACTTCTGAACTACTAGTAACTAGTAACTAAAAAGATTAGGAGCCGTCTGCTTACCAATGGTGAGTTGCCTAAACAAGACCTGCATAATGATGACATACCAGTCCATATGCCAATGACAAGAAGGGAATTTCAAGGTCCCACCTTATATTTAAAAACTACAGAAAATTAATGGCTGCTGGGAGGAAGACAACCAACAGTCATCTCCAGGGTCAAGAGCCATGGATGTGTTACTGAGTCCTAAATGGTCAGCTCCAGACACATGTACATAAAAGCTATACGACACGGGCTCAGTAAGCCATTGTGGTAGCAGTAATGATCACAGACGAGGAGGTCACATATTTGAGAGTGTGTATGTAGGGAAGGACACAGGAGGTTGTCGTAGAAGAAAGAAGGGTAGAAATAATGCCAACTATATCTTCATAAATTCTCAAAAAAACAAACAAACAAAGCAAAACAAAAAACAACAACAAAACTTGAGCAGACATGCAAATAAGTAGAACGGATAACCTGGAACAACTAAGAAGAGCCCAGGATACCCAGATGTAGTGGTGCGCAGTATAATCCCAGCATTTGGGAAACAGTTCAAAGCCATCCTTAACTACACAGTGAATAGTGAATGGGAGGCCAGCCTGGACTACAGGATGACATGACTCAAAAATGAAACAAACTAACCAAGTCAAAGACCCTCGAAGTAAGTGTGTGTGTGTGTGTGTGTGTGTGTGTGTGTGTGTGTGAAATAGCAAATATGAAACAATTTAGTAAACAAGACATAGTGCAAACAACTGCAGTAATTTGCACCTATAATCCTAACACTTAGGAGGTTAAGGTAGGAGGATTACCCATGACTTCAAGGCCAGCCTGGGCTACACAGTGAGAACCTGTATCAGCAACACCAGTAAAATAAATATTTAAATTTCATATATTATATTCTTATTTTCAAGAAACTATAGGAGGAATTCAAATTGTTAAGTAGAGCACAGTACATATAAAAAGGACTCCATTCCAGAGCTGGGCACAGAAGTACAAGACTGTACCCCAACACTCAGAGACTAAGAAAGGGTATCATAAATTTGAAAATTGGATGAAAATCTTTGTAAATCACAATTCTGATGAAACACTTGTATCCAGGTATCTTGGGTTAATATTGCTGTGATGAAGCAGTGTAACCAAGCAACTCGGAGAGGACGGGTTTTATCAAATGGCTTACATACAATCCACTGAGGGGAGCCCATGTGGGGAGCCTTTTGGGGCTGCTTGCTTGGCAAGAGCCTGATATTTTGACCAAGGACAAAGAAACAGGTTTTAGGCACGAATCTGACGTTAGGCCAAGGACAAGAAAGTAAGCTCAGGCAGGAATCAATTTTTAGGCAAGGACAAGGAAGTAAGTTCAGGCAGGACTCTTAATCTTAGGGAAGAACAAAGAAGTAGGCTTCAGGCATGAATATGACTTTGGGTAGGACCGGGAAGTAGGCTCAGATATTTTGGTCATCCTGATAGCCTTCAGAAACAGTGATCAAGGGACTTTGTTTACTGCCTTGTTTGTTCCTTGTTTATTGTATTGCTTGTTCCTCAACCTAGGGCAGACTTATTGTGTGCATGTAATTAAAATGGTATAAAAGCAGATTAGAAAAAAGTAAACCTGCCTTCAGTCTTAGAACTGACAGAGGCCATGCTACAGATTTGAGAACCTGTTGACTGACTGAGTGGGCTTGGTCAAGCCAATGCAGGAACTAACCCAGGTAGGAATCTGGAAGGAAGAGCTGATGCAGAAGCCACAGAGAAGTGAGTGCTGCTTACTGGTTTGCTCCACCTACTTCCTTAGCAGGGCCACCAGCTCAGGAGTAACTCCACTTATAATGGGCTTCCTTTTAGCCCTAGTCAATCACTAGGTGAGGAAATGCCCCAAGCCAGCACACCAGAATGCTACAACCGAGTAAGAGAACAGCACAAAGTAGACAGAGACATGTGACCTTATAGAAAATAAGCACATGAAAATGTTATTATTATCATATAGTATATAATTATAATATTATTAGTGATATGCAAATTAAGTTTCAATTAGCTACTATTATATACTATTATAAAGACTGAAACTAAAGACTGGTCATACCAAATATAGCAAAGACACTGAGTAAAATAAACTCAGGCAATGCTGGCGGGACTGTAAACTGCTACAATCACTTCTGAAAAGTTTTTTCTCTAAAATTTCAACATACACCTACCACATGACCAACTCTCAATACCTAGGTATTTACATTCCTAGATGTTTTAATCTGTAATAGCCCAAATTGGTAATAACAAAAATGTTTACCAGTCAGTTTATACATATACAAATTGGTATGCCTGTGCAATAAAATACTAGATCAATAAAAAGGTATGAACTTATCAATCAACACAAGTAGGCAAAATGGATAAATCATGCATAGCCGGGTAAAACTGAAATTCATCTAGTTTCCTAGATTCTAGAGGACCTTCAATTTAGACACACAAATCAAAATCTGACTCTAAGATTCATATATAAATAAGAATATGAAACTTCTGTCATTCTGGGTCTGAGTTAACTCAGTGAGTGAGTGGCTGGGGAGCACATATACTAAATGAATATAGTATCAAAATGGCTAATAAAGTCAAATCTCTATCACCACAGATTAGTACAGCTCTCAGACTCAATCAGAGAAGGTTCTTTGTGTGGGGCACAGTGGTTATAGGAGAAACTCAAAATAGGTCAAAATGTAAAGATTAAGTGTTTATAGAGTGTTCAGCAACAGATGAGACATCTGTATTATATCCCTTCCCTGCAAGGCTCAGGGACCACCAAGGATGAGAGAGGCAGAAAGACTAAGAGTGAGAGGTTAGGGAGGAGCAGAACCTGACAGCATCTTCTGAACATGGCAGGTCACAGCAGCTATGCTAGCCTGTACAAGACCTGCATAAGATCAAGCCAGTCCGCACATGGAGGGAGGGCCTCAGGAACCTTTATCTGAGTCTTTGACAGCTGAAGCTTTCTTGGCAGAGGCCAGGCCCAACACCATGAGTGTGTGTGTGTGTGTGTGTGTGTGTGTGTGTGTCTGTGTGTATGCTGCATTTATTTAGCAAATTACCATGGGCTTCCCACCCAAAACATAAGCTCAAAACCTTGTCCTCCTGCTCTCATTTCATCCCAATCCATTATCCTGGCTTCCCCAACAAGATAACCTCTACTTTAGATCTTGTATTCAACTCCTGCTTTGCCTTCTGGATATAGATTTAATTCCATCTATGTAAATTAAAAATATGTAGTCATTTAAAAATAAAACTAGTACCACAAATGTGCACTAATGTTTTAGAATTTACATGCTTGTTAATGAATTTCTGACTATATATATGTAAGAATTTTTCTAGGAAACACTGAGTTTTAGAACACATGAAGACTCAACTCTAAGAGACATTACTTGCAAAGAGCTTGCTACCCGCCATGTCCTGGAGAGCTCTTCCAGGATAGGCTATTGACTAGGTTCGAAGTTCCCGCCAGCGGGAGCTCCGTGCTGTAGAGAGAAACCGTCGGTTGGGGAAAAAGGCAGGAAACAAAGGACGCGTTGGAGCAAGACGAGATTCCGTTCAAGCTCCGTTTAATCTTTAATTTTACGTATTTTTAAACACTTTTGGGTGGGAAATGGCAGAGGGAGGGGATTCCACAATGTGATCAGACATAATCCCTGAGTTGAAGGCCGGACGTCTAATCCCTACCTGGGGGCAGTAACACTGGGGAGGAAGCAAAGGGAGGCCTGCTGGAGCCGGAACACCTTGATTTGCTAATCTAGCCAAGCCTAAAAGTCAAGGCCCTAGATAATCTGATATCAGGCAGAAAGGAATCAAAGGAATGCCTGCTATGAGATTCGAGACACTGTGGCTAGCAAGGTTAAGTCAAACCTGGGATCAAGCAAAAAATGGCAAGGCCAAAAGCCTTTGTCTCCGACAATTACTAAACTTCCTTCCCGTCAATGTGCTATGCCAACTCTACTTTTAATATCAATAAAGGCGACATTGTAGATTCATGCATGAATTGCTAAATGAATTGTATAAGAGAACATCCTACACTGTGACTTTAGTGTTTTCAGATGTTTACTGACCAAGGGTCTGTTTTTACTTGATTTTTAATGGAATATGAAACAATGACACAATTATAGATTATTATTATGAATATTCAATTTTCTTCCATTCTGTTATAAACTGATGTAATATACATGCTTAGGTCTCTTTCTGAATTCTCTCTTCCAATGACTGTGCTACCCATTCCTATGCAGACACCATAATATGTAAACCTGCACATTAATAACTGTGATGGTTATGGTTAGCATGTATTATATGAGAGAAAAATAAATAAAAATTAAAAAATAATAATTATGATTCCAACCTTCAATTCAATGAAATCTAGAATCACCTAGGAGATAGGCTCCTGGTCTTACAATTGGGGAATTCTCTTGATTAGCTTAATTGAGGTGGGAAGAGCCACCTACTGTGGGTGGCACCATTTTCTGGGCTGGAGTCCTGGGTTATAAAAATAGAAGGATGCTGGGAACAAGGTATTCCTGCTCTCTGCTTCCTGACTGGATTCAAGGTGACCAGCTGCTCCAGGCTTCTGTTCCTTTTAGACCTCTGTACTGTGGTTGACTGTACCACTGAACTGGGAACCAGAATAACACTGTCCCCTTAAAGCTACACAGCAGCAGGGAAGGGATAAGAAGCCACGGCTCTGCTTTTCTGCCTCGAGTGTCCTGGCCCTTCTCATCAAGATGAAGAAAAACCTTGCTGGAATTTTCATTGGCAAACCTCTGAGTCTGTAAGTCAATGTGAAGAAAATGGACATTTCCATAATCCTCTATGTATTGAGAACATCTTCCTAATTCTTTTGTGTAGAGGACTTGAACTAGTTTGTTAGATTTATTTCCAGCACTAAGGCGACTCTATTGTAAATGATGTCTTACTTACAGTTTTAGTTGCTTGATATGAAAAAAACTGAATCTGATTAAGTACTCTACCATTTCTAGATTTGTAGTTTCCTGGGGTGGGTTCCAAAGATAAAAATTATATTAATTGTAAATTTATAGTTTTACTTCTTCCTCCACAGAAATTTTGTCTCTATATTTTTGTCACACCATGCTTACTGAATCCTCAAGCAACACTGGCAGGAGGTGATATACTAATCAGGACCTTTCTCCTTCCATTTTTTTTTTTTTTTTAACTTCAATGAGGCAAAAGCTTTATCTTTATTTTAGACTTTACTTCTTGGCTTCTTTTGGATTAATCAATAGCAAACAAATAACTGAATATAGGCAATAATTAACTGAAAGTTTCAGTCTGAGAATCTTGAAATTTAGAGTATTAAGAGTTTATGTTTCATCCTATCCCAAATGAAAGTTTTTAAAACAATCAAATCATTGCTATTTTATCCTTGAAGTTGAGTCAGTTCAGTTTGCTTTATTGTTTGCAGCTTCATCAAAATTCTGAGCAAGTTCACCCTCTTCCTCCAGGAGCAAGTTGTGCTTTTCCATAGCATCTGCCAGGGGCCTGTAGTTTGTCAGTGCCAAGCTGGGCTAAGATCCTGGGTGGCATTTCTATCAGCTGCTGTCCCTCAGTGGCTGGGAATGCTGAAGTGCATGTATTGCCAGAAATGTCTGAATGATAGGAGATTTCTATCCTGCAGTTTGCAAACATTCTAAACTTTTAACACCAGATATGCTTATTCCTAATGTCTTTAAGGAAAACTAGCACTTGAAAGTATTTGCCATAACAGCCATTTGAAGGCATTTCTTTCACCAGTGCACGACTGTGTATGGTATGGTTAGTTTCTTTGGTTTATCATGGGCTCTTTTACTTTGATGGAAATGAGACCTCTTAAGGGACCAGACTTGGTTATGGTGAGGTGTCAGGTAGATTAGCTCAGAGTCCAGTTTCTGATGTTAAAGTTGACCTGTCCAAAAGAAACTCAGGACAAACGGCTATCTATCCGTGGTGCTATCCGCATAGCCAACCCATGCTGGACTCCAGGAGCACTCAGTCCCTGGAGCTCCTCTTGGCTCTTCTCATCCTGCCTCCCTACCCCACACTTCTCCAGTTTTCCATTCCCATAGGGCCCTGTCATCTCAGCCATATACTTACTTTCTCAGTCCCTGCCCCCGGTCCTCGGTCCTCTCTCTTTTGTCTTCTTTCACAATGCCCCCACCCTGGTCCATTCTACTGGGCATGCTCTGTCTACTACTTTCTCTCCCTCTCTGGACTCTTCTAGAAGCCTCTGGCTGTACTATCCCTCATCTCTGCAATAAAAACCTTCCTCCCAATCATACTTCGGAGCGGCCACGCCCTCGCTTTACATAACAGTCAGACTTCCGACTTCCTTCTCCTACTTCTTAGTACTTTAAAAAGACACGTGGAAAAAACAATCAACTGTCTTCCAAAAAGGCCCCCACTTCATGTTTCTGCAAGCAAGGGACCTACCTGTTCCTGTTGTTCTGTAGCCTCACTTGGGAGTTTCCCTGTTGGTTTTGGCCCCTGAATAGAGTGTAGCACACTGCATCTTTTCAGTTTCCCTAGTAGTACATTACCCTTGAGTATCTCTCCATTCACTTGTTTGCTAGGTTTGTTTGCCTTAATCAGTGCCCACCCATCTCTCTTGCTCACATTTTAAATTGAATCCATTCTTACCCTACAGTTGAGTTAAACTGTTTAGCATCACTCATTGTTCAGGCATGATTGTTTTGTAGAGATTTTCTTGAAGTATGTAGCTTTTCTCAGACCCTTATAAGTAGGAACTTTTATTCATAATGGTATCAGTTACAGCTTTCAGTTATGTCAGTTATGTATTATGTCTTTGGTTTGTATTTAAAAGCAATACTATGTCTAAAATTATCTACATGTTGTTTGGTTTTTTATTTATTTATTTTTTTGTAAATCTCTAATCTCTACACATTGATAAAACTTACTACAATGTCATCCTTTATTTTATTCAAGTCATTATATAGTGTACATGTGTCCACTTTCACACAACTAAGAATAAATTACAATAAATGGGTGTTTCCTTAAGATGAATTCAAGTGGAAGTCTCTACCACTGGTAGAAGCTATGTGTGGTGGTCTGAGTGAGAATAACCCCCACAGACTCATCTATTTATTTCCATGCTGAGTTCCCAACTGACCTGTTTGAAAGGGGTGTGGCCTTGTTAAAGGAGGCATGTCACTGGGGGGGTAGGCACTGAACCTTCAAACAGTCCATGCCAGTCAGTCTCTCTCTCTTTCTCTCTCTCTCTCTCTCCCCCTCCTTCCCTCCCTCTCTGTCTGCTTGCCTATGCCTGCCATAGATCAGGAATATACAGTGCTCAGCTCAGCTCCTCCTCATCACCATAGGTGGAGCTATGCCCTCTTCCATGATGATAATGGACAAACCCTCTGCGACTGTAAGCAAGTCCTCAATTAAATGCTTTCTTTAAAAAAAAAAAAAAAAAAAAAAAGACGTGAATCTGAGCAAAATTTAATCACACCTCCATTGAGGTTATTCTCTCTTAATTTGTTACTATTATCAGTTACATATATGGATTTTGTAAGAAACTATACTAGTATACTTTCAATAAATTCAATTTGGACAAACTTTATCAACTTTATTTTTTACAGAAAATTAACTTTGATTTGCTATTATTTTGTTGAATGAAATAAAGTTATTACTTATTTTCCTATAGTATTCTTAGTGTCCAGGTCATCTGGTCTTAAAGATTAGACAAAGGAGAAATGCTATTAGTTTGTCTGTGTTATGACTTATATACAGTCTCCTTAGCATCACATGTGTTGAATTCTTGGACCCCAGATGATGGATCCAATCACTGAGGCGGGGCCACTATAGAGGTATGAGCTTCATTAATGGGTCAGGACCCACTGAGGAATTCATATTGAACAAGGTAATTAGGAAGGGAGGCTGCTTGGAAGTAACAGGTC
>CM052700.1:87360875-87379192 GCA_028551405.1 Uromys caudimaculatus
TGCCTTTCCACAGTCATACTTTGCCGCAACAGCCCAGAAATGTAGCTAAGTATCCCTAGCCTGTTTTCAGCTCTCCTGTGGTGAGCAACTTTGTCCTGCCCTGCCTTTCCACAGTCATACTTTGCCGCAACAGCCCAGAAATGTAGCTAAGTATCCCTAGACTGAAATTTCTAAGACCAAAATAAATAGCTCCCTAAACCACTTTTTATAGGGACAAAAACTAGCACAGGCTTTATAATAAGTACAATTCATACCTGTCTGAAACCTAAATCATATATAACTTCCAAAGTAGCTAAAACTTCTAGTTTACCCAGTTCTTAAACTGTAAAATTCACATCACATGCCTCAAAGAAGAGTTGGGACTGCAAGCCACCATCCCAAGTGTTTCTGACAAAGAGGACCTACTGTCATGCTTTGAAAAAACCACTTCTGGTCTCCCTCTCCTCTCACAGCAAGCTACAGAACTACAGTAGGCTCCAAGCACAGGAATCCATGGAAGACATATTCCAAGAAGTACAATGGGTGACTAAACTTAAGAAGTATTCAGCTTTATTATAATAACCTACTGTTAACTATGCACTTAACACACACTGTGGCCAAAAGTTACTGCTTCAGGCCATTCAGTCAGCTAGCATATTTCTGTTCTTTTACAGTTTTGTGGAGAGAAGATCTGTTGTTACCACAGATCTTAGCAACCACAGTATAGTCGTCTTTCTTTTCTTGCTAGACTGAGAGCTGTTCCCATCACACCTATACAAGTACCCCATGGCTTCTGAGTTGGGATATCTGAACTGCCAGTGCTTACGGTTTATGGTTGTGATGCACAGCGGAGTCACTTGAATACAAGCTGATACACCAGCATAGGTGTTCTGCTAACCGAGAAAGCTCCTAGGGAGTGGGTACTACATACTTACTCTGAACAAGGGGATGATTCAGGTTCTGGGTGGAACTAAAGCATGAAAAACAAGTTCCTCACCATGCACACATTAATGCTCATTTCAGTATGAGTCATCTCAGGAATTTTCTTAGTATTTTTAGACTTTCTTTGACCATGAGTAACTGAGACTACAGAAAGCAATGGAGTAGTTGGGGATGAGGTGGGGGTGGGAGCTAGTGCATTAGATGATGCAGCTCCTAAGTGAGAAAGTCAATTGTAAGGGCAAATGCTCTTCCTTATTCACAGCATCTCTCAGATGCCCAAGATTTGTCCAGAACAGTCTTGGGTTATGCTTACTATTTCAACATAATCATTCTCTGTTCATAAAAAAAAAAAAAAAAAAAAAAAATCCCAATCTGAGTACAGTTGGAGGCTTCCCACAATGGTGCCTCTTCATTTTCATAGTCGGATGTGCCAGAGACTGTTGTGCAGGCCCATATATCTACTTCTCTCCACTTCACACTTGAGTCCTCTTCCCTAGTAAAGGCTAGATAAAACCCAGAAACCCCATTATAGAACTGGGAAAATTTTATGCTTGAACCAAAGTTAAATATCCATAAACTGAAGTAAGCTCTTCAGTTCACCAAATCTACACAGGAAACAGAGGGTTTTACCGCAAAGTCCACTATACACACATACACAATATAATTATCATCAACAGACAGGATTAAAAATCACCATGGAAATACACCTGTGAGAGTATCTAGGAGAATATTTCTAGAAAGGTTTAACTGAGTAGAGAAGACCTACAGTAAATATGAATGGCATTATCCCACGGGATGGGGTCCTGGACTGAAACAAAAAGGAAAGTGACCTGGAACGAGCATTCGCCTTTACCTGCTTCCTGACTGGACACACTGTGACCAGCTGCCCTAAGCTCTGCTGCCAAGATCTCCCCAGCATCATGAACTGTTCTGACAAACTGTGAGGCAAAATAAACCCTTCTTCTTTCAGTTACTTTCATCAGGTACTTTGTTACAAAATGAGAAAGTAACTAATACACATTGGTGACTTAATCATAAGACTTCTGGTTGGGACCACAGAGGAAAATTCCCATTTCTAATTAATAGATAATAAAATAACAAATATTCTTCCAGCACAATCAGGTTCAAACAGGTCTCATTTTGTCACAAACGGAAATTCGCAAATGAGGTGATGGCAGCCCCAGAAGAACAGGGATAGTCTAAATTCTAATGTCTTTTCTTTCATTAATGATTGTTGTCTGTAAAGTAAGGTAATATGGTTAGTTTTAACTGTCACAGCAACAGGGATGAAATTAAAACAGATATCTACCTTTACTTCAAACAATGTTCACTATTTTCATGATCTAATTTATCTGTAGAAGAAAATCATGATTAAGTAGTATGTCCTATCTTCTAAGGAACAGCTCAAAACCAGAATGCTACCCACTTCCATCTTTTCTTTTTGAGCTGGGGGAGGGGGTCTCAGTATGTATCCTAGACTTGGGGTCCTTCTGTTTCAGTCTCCCAAGAACTAGGATTATGTCATGATCATTACAAGAGACCAACAAATCTCTACCATTAGCACATTCTCCTGTTCATTTATTCATTTTACCTAAAATATATGTGAAACATGTGAAAACTAAGTGTCCAAGATCATCTTTAACGTATATGACACTCTCTGTCATTTAACGTATTCCAAAGCATTAACCTGGAGGCGATCTAGACTCGCCATCGCAAAGGCCATAGCAGAATGTTTGAAAAACAAGGGATGTTAAAAATGTTTTCAACAGTTAAGTTTTTAAAAAGGCTTTATGATTATTCTGACGCCTGTCTGTAGACTGCCCAAATACCAGGGTTCATAGTGTTCAAAAATAAATATCTTATTATTTCCTTTATAGTACTAGGATAGCATAACATAAAAATTCAAAACTTTACGAAGACAAACTCTCTTTAGCAAAATAGTAACAATTAAGCACCTATCTAATAGAATGACTAAAAAAATAAAGTATTCTTAATATCACCTAGGAAATTATCACTAACCTGTTGAGGAGTGATAGTATCTCTATAACTTGGTAAAATTTTTAGGGTGACGCTTCCACTAATATTTTTCAGTAATTCCTGTAACTCCTTCGGATTGTTTCCAACCTCGTGGCCGTTGACCTCCTTAATGATATCCCCCACGTGAAGCAGCCCCTGTCGGTCTATCATCCCTCCGTGAAGGATTCGGGCGATTACCAGATCATTATTTTCAACCCTAAACGTTACACCCTATAGAAAATTGGAAAACAAAACAAAACATGTAAACATCAATGAATACAAACAGAATAATTCTGAAACCAGGCTGGTGAATTCTGTTCCCATGTTTTTTCCTGCCAATCCCAGTAAAGTCCAATTGTGATATCAGAGACCACCCATGCAATTGGGTTAACCCGTAAAATCTAGTTGTATTACACAGACAAAAGAAGCAACAGAGATTGCTGACTTGTCTTGTTTACCACATCACTCTTTTAGGAACCACAAGTAAACAGTTTAAGAGGAAGTAGTTAACTTCACTACTTACACTTTGTACTTTTTAATACTTCAGTACAATTTACTCAAGTATATACTTTAAATTTTATGATTTAAATATATTTAAGTTTATTAAATTTATATAATTTAAAAACAAGTTTCTTGTTTTGGTGTTATCATTACTAAGCAAACACAATTTCTAAAAGGCTGGGAAGAAATGAAACTGTTTTCCTGTTTCCCACTGGCCTATTTATAGCTTCTAAGTCAGTTTAAGGTTTCATTTTGATTATGTTTCATGGGCTACATGACTGACAGATCGTCTGCTGTGTATTTCTATGAAGGCCAACGAGACTGACAAAATGAGCATGTGTGGTTCCCACAGTGTATCAGGAGCAGCCTGGGCAGCACTACAGTTCAGATCTAAGACAGCAGCCACTTGTCTACTCACCAGCGGCTCTCCAGCTCTTTTGTGAATACCGAGAATACGGATGGCATCTACTGGCAATGATTGATTATTGAGAGAAAGAATATTCATTTCTGGGCTTGAAGGAGGGGAATCATAACACTTCGACGCCACAATATCATGGGCCTCCAGGAGTGACTGTAAGGAGTCAAAACAGCCTGTGGTTATTAGCTACTGATGGAACAAGTTGCTAAAAATAATTTATTAGTTCATTATCACTGCAGAGTACTAAAAGTTTCTAAGGACACATTATTAAATTCCCAACATGAATTATGTCAAATACATACATAATCTTTTTTAGAAAAGTAAAATGAGATCATTTTATTATCATAAACAGTATCATATTCTGGTTCTCAGATTTGAAGAGACTGGTAGAATTTAGTCACATATTTTTATTTTAAAGTGTCATGTTCACTGGAAACCAAACCTGGGTTTCCAAATCTGGTAGAGGGAGGTGACAAATTTCCTATCAGCAGGGTCAGCATCCTCTTCGGTCTTTACCACTAATCTCTATCTATAAGGTACAAAAAAAAAAAAAAAAAAAAAAAAATTGAGTGATAAAGTCTCTAATTTTTACTATGCTGATATATTAGTAATATGATATACTTTGGACATGTACAAAAGTTATGCTAAAAATACCTAAGAGAAAATAAATATCAGCAACTTCTATCACTAGTAGGAATTTGCATATTATCAATTAAGGTTTAAGTCTATAAAAGATAGACTAAAAGGAAGGAAAAAAGAATCAGAAATGGTTCTGGATATAATGTTCACTTGCTTTCTATGTTTATTATGTGTACGCTATTATGGATAACTTTGAGGTAGTTGTCCAGGAATTTCATTTTTTTCATAGTAAATATTTTTAAAATTCCTTAACCTAAAGGAGTTAAGTTTTAATTCACTACTTGCAATATCACCAAGTTAAAACGTTTCTGAGTAGGCAGAATCCAAGTTCAAACATGACACACCAAAATAGAAGAGGATGGCAAGTGTCAACAGTCAAGAAACAAACAATTTGGGCTTCAACTTAATTGGCAATTTCTGATAAGTTCATAAAATCATTTACAAAGATACTGAAAAATAAACGTAAAAACAGCATTAGAAAGATGGCTGAGAAGTTAATTGCCTGAGCCCAAGCCTGAGTTCTGTGTGAGCTTCCTAGCATGTGCATAGAAAGTTGGGGAGAGCGGTGCAGGTCTGAGAAGTGGGCACAAGAGGATAGCTCTGGGCCCTGCCGGCCAACGGGTGATAAACTGTCTCAAAAAAGAAACAAAGAGAAGAAGGGAAGGCAGGAGGGAGGGAAGGAGGGGAGTAACTGAGGAAAACATACATCAGGCTTTTGCCCATTAGACTTTGCATATATGCACACAGGTGAAACACACATGCAACATACATACACACATCCAAAAATTTAAAAAGGAAAAGAACTTAGAAATCTCTATGAGAGGTTATCCTAAAAATGTTGGAAGCTATTCAAAGCTCTAACCTGGGTTTCTATTTTGAGGCAGGGTTTTTTGCTCCTGTGACTACATGAAACATTATTAATATAATATTATCTCTCTGATCAAGAATTTTCAGGAGTTCCAGATTTGTATAAAAAAGGCTGCTCACCCCTGGCTAAAGTCAGGATAATTTGAATGCCAAGAGGAATAACTATTACAGAGAATTGAAACTCCACATTTAGAGAAAAATCAACCAACCAATCCAGGTACATAAAGCTAGTTAGGAAAGAGTTCATTTGTTACCAACTGAAGGTGATGTTTTAAACAACTCTTACTTCAAAAATTGGTAAAGAGTAGTACTCATCATTTTGCTACCTTGTCCAGTAGGAAATGTTACAGGGCAGAAGGCTGGCTGAAGATAAACTCTCAGTTCACAGAACAATGCCAGCTCACATATATAAAATGAGACAATTTGGAAAATGCTATTTTGCAATCTCTAATGGAAAAATTGATTTAGGCAAGGATTATGAATTTGTGTTTATGTGCAGCAGCAGTAGTTCTCAACTTTCCTAATGCGGTGACCCTTTAATACAGTTCCTCGTGTTGTGGTGACCCCAACCATAGAATTATTTTTGTTGATATTCCATAATTGTAATTTTGCTAGTGTTATGAATCATAATGTAAACACATGCTTTTTCCTGGTGGTTGCAGGAGAGCCCTGAAAAGGTCATTAAACCTCTAACGGGGTCGACACCCAAAGGTTGAGAACCACTGATCTATAGGTAAATGCTTGTAAGAAAATTAACACTAGTATAATGCTAGCCTGTGATGGTGACACATGCTTGCAGCGCTTGCACTCTGGAGGCCAAGGTCGGAGAGAAGAATGATCAAAGAGGCCAGCTTGTGCTGTGTAAACAGACTAACAAAGAAACAAGTAACACCCTCCCCCAAAGAAAGCATCTGTATAACAAAAAACGAAAAACAAACAAAAGCAATACACTAGATCACCTCCCTGTGGAGGGGATTTCAAAGAAAGGATAGGACAGTGGCAGCCTGTAATCAAGGTACCAATTTCAGTACCAATACTGGTAGGGGATCAGGTATTCTACATCTCCTGATACTCATCTAGCATCATCATTTAAGGTACATTCAAGTTCCGAGAAGTATGTTTGAGAACTGAGTCATTAGTCCTTTAATAACAACGTCTAAAAGTAAATAACACATCAGAAAATCAACCAGATAAAACCAGGAAGTGGGACACTGAGCTTAGTCTCTTCAACTCAGCACCACACTCGGGATGGCAATGGGAACCTCACATGGACTGTTAACTCATTTGTACAGATCCTGGCTCCAAGGTTTCCCAATGCCCTCAAGATAAAAGTCAAATACTTGGCACTGCCTTACATAAACTCAATTACTTAGCCTCTCAGAAAGTGGCTTAAGAAAGCAAAGGAGTGTTACTATCTAATTTTGAGGACAAAGACTGCAGGTAAAACAGTGATGCTTTCTTCTATGATGGCAAATCTTTTTCTGCTAAAATGCAATGTCTGTCACACAGTGAGTGAGCACACATGGCTGGATGCACTTCTGGGGTTCTATTCACTTGTTACTTCCTCCTCTGCTCTACTACCACACACCCTTATTACAGGTTTAAAATAAAAACTCCCGGGGCTGGAGAGATGGCTCAGTGGGTAAGAGCACTGACTGCTCTTCCGAAGGTCCTGAGTTCAAATCCCAGCAACCACATGGTGGCTCACAACCATCCATAATGAGATCTGATGCCCTCTGCTGGGGTGTCTGAGGACAGCTACAGTGTACTTACATATAATAAATAAATAAATCTTTAAAAAAAAAAAAAAAAATTTAAAATAAAAACTCCCTATTGCTTCTGTTCTGAAGTGATTTTTTCTTTGTAAAACTGCTTAGCTCACTCACAGGCCAGTTGGTTTTCTGAATCTATAGAATGAAGTACTCTATGTAACAGTTCCTATCCCTAGACAAACCTTTCCTGTCATCTTTTCATCATGGGTATCATTGAATTCATCCTGATCCTGAAACAATTTTTAAAATGTTCCATAACTGCCAAAGGAGGAATGAGAAACAGTTATATTAATGAAGGAAAATGGTTATCAAGATGGTTCAGAGGGTAAAGGCTCCTGCCACACACCCTGATGACCTGAGTTCAATCCCAGGGATCACATGGTAAAAGGAGATCCCAGGAAAACAAGCCCAGGTGTCTTTGACTTCCATGTATCTGCCATGTATGCCCCTCACCCACTAATTAGAAAAAAAAAGAAAAGAAAAGAAAGCCAAACAAACCCTGTCAGAGTGAGGAGAACTTTTCCTAGGATGTGGTCTGACGGGGAGTCGGGGTTAACTGATGACACAAAGGAAAAGCCAAGGCTATTTCTTTCTGTGGCAAACACTGTGTATTTCTATGTTGTATATGGCCATGTAGACGTGCTTACATTCCTTTAACCTCAGGATATTAGAATACCTAACCTGGAATTTATGGACCTCTGAGACAGGCCCTAACTAACCCTGAATGACTTAGTGCGGTGGCCAGCTTCTCAGGAGAGCGCAGGCTTCTCAGGAGAGAGCCGTGGGAGGAGGGCGCGGCAAGGTTACCTGGAAGTGAGGCTCCCTGAGTATTCCCACTAGTTCTGCCGCATTCTCATCCACACTTATCAGAGGAGTGATGTCTTCAAGGATTTCATTCACTAATTCCAAGTTATTGTCACTGACAGCTTCTAATTTTGAATCTTCAAGTCTCTCGTGAGCCTGAAAAGACAAGAAGGGATTAAGGTAATATCGCCCATGTGTTTTGTTCCAGCTGATATTACACTGGTTTATAATTTCTTGGTTTTAAAAGATAGTACTTAGAGAGTAGGCAAGGTGGTTAGTTGGGGTAAAAGTACTGCATGCCAAGCCTGACAACCTAAGTTTTATCACTGTGACCAACATAGCAGAGAGAACTGACCCCTGAAAGGTGTCCTCTGACCTCCACACAAGCACTAGGGCGTGTCTAAATGTACACACAAATATAAGAAAAAAAATAGAGATTTTATTTACTAAAGCCATATTTAATATTTTAATCACAGGCAATAGATGGATTTTATAAATATACCATAAAATATGACGACTTTGGTCTCTAAATTTTCTGAAATACTCATTTTTATAATTGCTGCTTAAAAATGAATAGGACAGATGTTATGTAAAGATCATGTGATATCCTCTACTCATCAACTAGGCTTGAACTCTGCATACTGTTATGCTTTATTAAAGCAAATGATTAAGTACAAAAAGAATAAAACTATAATCATTATGCATGTAAATATTTCTAAATGACTTAAAAGAGAAAGTAAATCAGGTATATGTCTTTGATCCCAGTCCTGGGGAATCTGGGAGGGCAGGTTGGTCGTTTGAAGCCAGTGCCTGGGCTACAAAGAGGTTCCAGCTTGAAAACAAAATCTGGACACACACACACACCAAACAAAAACAGAAAGTATCATGTGGAAACTATAGAACCCTGAAGCTACTATTTTTCATGTTTAAGAATCTAGGCTAGGGATACAGCACAGTGGTAATATCCTCTCTTAATGCATATTGGTTTAATACCTAGCAATGAAAAATTAAATATCAATTCAGAGGAGGTAGTTATTGAGTGAGATCTCATACTTTGATTAGAAGGATAGCTCCCTCAATGTATGTACCCTGACAAAACAAAACAAAACAAAACAAAGGAAAACCAAACCCACAGTCTTTTCTGTCTATGGTGCACACTATTTCTGTCTCAGACATTTTAGAATACTGGTTTAGGAGTAAAGCGGAATTCTAATTCAAACCCAGGAGTGTTACACAGCCTCCATCCTTTACATTTTCTTTTGACAAAGAGTTGCTCACTATTCCTAAAGTCAGGGAAAGGCTAACTAAGACTTAATTCATAAAAGCACGTAGGATGTCAGACCACACTGACGTTTTATAATTCATTTCTGTAAGTGCTGAAAAGAAAGAAATCCCTATGTCGGTGTCACTCCGCTGGGGTGCTTTTCACGCTGTATGGATCACCGAGCAGTGTGGACCCCTGAGAATCCAAATAGAAGATCTATAACTTGTAAATGATGATCATTTTCTTTACATTATCGTTTTTTTCAAAGTGATTTACCAGAGTGATTTTTTTTCCCCAAGAGAGAACAAGTAAATTCCCCTTTCCCCTTTCTATGTTGCCCAGACTGACCTTGAACTCTGGGCTCAAAAATCTTTCTGCCTCGGGATCCTGAGTAGTAGAGACACTTGTGTGAACCATCACACCCAGCAAAGTAAGCTCTTAAGTGGAAGAGATTTTAAGAAAGACTTCAGAAGAAAACATTTTGAAAGTTATCTAACACTGACAAAGCAGATTTGATTAAACATAAGAGGGAAAGTCAAAAGACATAATGTGATTTAAATAGACAATTCTATTTGATTCCAGTTAAGAAAAAAATTACAAAGACTAGAAAATGCAACAATGCACAACTGCGGACCTTTTCAGTTTTCTGAAGCTTAGAAACTTCTGCTAACTGCTGCTTTAAGAAGCCATGCTCTAGCAGGACAGCTGGGCCATTAGGTGTCTGGTACTCCACGGCTTCAGAACTCCACTTTGGCCCTCTGACTTAAATGTTTTTGTTCTTAGAAGAGCTATAAAGAGCCCGTTTCTCTAGGAAACAGAGGCCTGTGTTACTACATTCAGGCACCAGGTCAACAGGTTCTAAATGTTCACCTGCGTAAGTCATGTGACTAACATCTAAGGCTGTGTGTAGACTGCTTCAGTTCAGGCCTCCAGTACACAAACCACTGCTGACTTGAATACTCGTAATATACCTCCCTTCCTCTTCTGGTTTACTACAAATTAGGTGATGCTAAGTGGGAAGGAACATGATAAAATCTAAAAGCAGACAAGGGAGTGTCTCCAGGGATGGGTGGAACTGGAAGACAATCCAAACATACCCAAAGTTCCTTCATAACACAGACTGGGTTTGTGGAAATAAAGACTCAGTATAAAGTACGGAAAATCTCAAGGGTTTCAGTGAAATTATGGCTAGTCACTTTAATATGGAGAAATGATTTCTAAAATATACTCAAGACCAATTTCACAGCCAGGCATGGTGGCACATCTGTAATAGAAACACCTGGGAGGGGTAAGCAAGAGGACCAGGAGTCCAAGCCACTCTTAGCTATACAGTGAGTCTACACAAGCTGGAGACATGAGAATCCATCAAAAATTTCTAAAAGATCAATTTTATTTCTCCTAGAACAGAAATACAGGCCCATTGTTATAACATAGAGTTATTAAAGTTCTGAGGCACTTTAAAAACTTGAGATCTCTAAATTATGTTAACATCAAAACTTATTCAGTAATTTTCAGAAGCTATGTGCCAACTTGAACTTAATTCATCAAACTAATAGGATCACAGGAAACCTTAAAAACCAGTTAAGAGCAGATGATAGTGGAGCACATCTCCATGGAGCTCTATGAATTTGAGGCCAGCCTGGTCTACACAGCAAATTCTACGTAAGCAACAAGGGCCATAATAGTGTATAGAACCTCTATTAAAAAAGAAAAGGCGGCGGTATTGAAAGCCAGGATAACTTAATACAAATGCATCTCACCTGTCACAAGCAGGGAAGCACATGCCACTGCCGATGCTGGAGAGATCTGGGATCTGATACAACCGTGGCCTAGCATTCTTAAAACGACTAGCCATAATGTCACTAAAATCCTTCCTTGAGAATTTCTGTACTTTATACTGAGTCTTTATTTCCATAGACCCAGTCTGTGATATGAAGGAACTCTGGGCATGTCTGGGTTGTTCTATGGATCCTAGTCACCATGTGTACCTTAGAAAAAGGAGCTGAGAATGTCTTCTACAACTTCTGCTTGTTTAACTCAAGTACTGTCCCTGCATACTTGCAGACAGAAATTTTTTTTAAATATAGTTACTACAAAAATAGCATTAGTAAGGTACCAGTGTTAGTGTCTGTGACTTTGCCTTTGCCATTAAAAAGCAAGGCTCAAACATAAACTTTGATTTTATTTTCTTATAACAGGGCTAAGTATGTAGCTATTCCTTATTAAATATTTTGTAGAAAAGGTACATAAATGGGAAATGAATTTAGCTGGGGTAAAAATTGTTTTTTACTAAGGATCTAAACTCCCAAATACCAGACAATTCTACCAAGACCCCAGAATAAGATCTTGAATGAGAGTGGTCCCTTTCCTATCCTGCTTGCATGTGTGACAGCAAACAACAAGAGCCTGGATCCAAACAAAGGAGGAGCATAGCAGTTAGAATGGAAAAAGAGACTTTTCAGAAGTCATCTCGCCATCCAAATGGAGCTCAAATTCCATTAGGTAAGTTGTCTCACAGAGCATCCCAGTACCATTGCTATGGTAGCTGCAGAATTAGGGCCACACAGATGCCAGTCACCACAAAAAGGTATTTGACATTTCTTCTTTTTAAGAGTAGCAAGGTTGCCTTAAAAACTTTGGTATTCAAGGAAAACCACGTATGTATCTTATTATATTAGAATTGGAAATAACTTTCTACATATGACACAAAATTAAGGAGCTTCAAGTCACATGCAAAAATGTCTAATTTTATGTAACTAAACATTAAAGCACTTCTGATTAAGAATCAGCAACGTCAAGACACAAAATCTAGAGTCAAGACACAAGTCTTTTACTGGTAAAAGGCTTATTTCTCTTTATATAAAGGCCTTTTACAAACTAAATGACCAACTAATTAAGAATATGAACAAAATAATTCACAGGAAGGGAAATTAAAACTTCTAATGCAATGAAAAGATACATAATTACGTGCATAAGAGAAGTACAAACTAAAACTATGCAAAAATATTCCTTTTCTTCTCAGCATTCCTGGTACTAGACCAGGCTAGTGAGCGCACAGGGAAAAGGCACTCTCACACATTCTCTCTAGTCAGAACACACATGGGAACAAATTGTAGGATTCAATCAACTTCTACAAAATTAAATGATTTTAATAAAAATGTGTCCTAAAGATATAAATATGTATGCGACACAGGAGAATTATACATAATAGTATAATTTATAATACAATGGCCATATAAAAATATCTACCAGAAACCTGACCTAGAAAAATCCTGTGGTATATTCACGCAGGGGAACATGACATTAACTTTACACAGAATACAGGTGTCTTGAGGTTGTGATACAGAATCACACCCAACACAGACCCACAATTCCATTATATCTGTTAGTGAGACTAGATGCTGCCCACTGAGATCCAGCAAAGCGGCAGCACTCTTTCATTCAGGGTACTGTACTGGGGTGTTCTAGTCAGTGCAGTTAAGTCAAGGAATACAAGATATTCAGAATGGAGGGGAAACAAGAGTCAAAGCTATTTTTATTCACATATGTCATGGTCTCATATTTAGAAAATCCCAAGGGGGTTCAATAAAAACTATTAAAGCAACAACAAGTTTAACAAGGTTGCAGATTAGATCACTGTTTCTATATGCTAGGAAGGAACTCTGAAAACGAAATTTAAGAAAACATTCATAAAAGCACCAAAAATAAAATATTTGAATAAATTTAAAAAAAACACAGAAAACTTATAAATCTATAAAATATTGTTAAAAGAAACTAAAGGATTCAAATAAATGTAAATCAGATTATAAGCTTAACATCATTAGATGGTGTATTAGTTAAGGTTAACATTGCTGTGATTAAACACCATGACCAAAAGCAACTTGCAGAGGAAAGGAGTTGCTTTGAATGCACACCCTGAGCCATGGCTTGCTCCCCAGCTGAAAGGGAGGCAGAGTCCATGGTGTCCAGCTGAATCAAGGAGGCAGGGCTAGCTAATCTCAGTGGCAGCATCTCTGCAGGGGAGCAGTCTTCGCTGATGAACATCTTGAGATAAAGGTATAGTGGGCATTTTCTTCACACGCTATCAACATCTCACTTGAATGTTACACAAGTTTATAATCCTAGTACTCTATAGGGAGATGGAAAATGGAAGCTAGAAATCTCTGTACGTTCATGGAGTTAGCCTGACATGTAAGAAAAAAAACCTGGATTTTAAAAGAGAGGGTGTATATGCCACAAGCCTAGTTCTATTCCCAGGACCCCAATAATCCTCTCTGTTCAGGAACCACCTGTCCTGGTGTGGTAGTCTGCATCAGAATGCATAAAAATATACATTCATATGTTTAAATGTTTGGTTCCCAGTTGGAGGAACTGTTTTGGAAGGATTAGAGGAGGTATGACCTTGTTGTAGGAGGTGTTCACTGTGGGTGAACTTTGAGTTTTCAAAAGTCCATGCCATTCCCAGTTAGCTCTCTCTCTCTCTCTCTGCCTCCTGTTTGTGGGTCAGATGTAAGCTCTCAGGCTGCTGCTTCAGTACCATATCTGCCTGCCTGCTGCCGTGCTCTCTGCCATCATGGCCATGGATTCACCCTCTGTAACTGTAAATCTCAATCTACTCTCTCTTCTCTAAGTTGCCTTGGTCATGGTGTCTTCAAGGCAACAGAAAAGTAACTAAGAGACATGGGTAAGTCCCTTCTTCCCTTTCTCTGCCCCTGTCCCAACCTACCACCGTCTGGCACCCCACAAGCCCTGTTCCAGACTACTGCCCAGGAACCTTCACTGTTCCTGAGCCACCTCTGCTGGAGAACTCCCTTCCTTCCTTTCTCATCTCCTGGACTTTCCTATCCTACCACCTGTGGCCATCTCTACACCCAGAGTCTTACTTCTAGATTTGTGGCCTTCAAAACTGCTTTCTTTGAGAGCCACCTCTGACTGGAGAGATGCCCCTTTCCTCTCCAATCCTTCCTTCTGCCTGCTGCCATCTCTGCAGTCACAGGCCTAGCTCCAATCCTATGCTTTGGGAGCCATCTTTCCCTGGTCCAAATAAACACAGCTCATCCAACAGCTTAACTTGGCATCTCCAGCACTGACCCAATTTAAGGACAGTGAGATTATTACACCAAACACATAACCAAAGAAAGAAGTCCACATTCCCAGGTCAAATAAAAAACAAACAACAACAACAAAACCAAGATAGAGTGTCTCTCATTAAACTTGTTAGTTCTTTAACATCAAAACAAACAAACCAACCAACCAACCAACAAAACCAGCAACTTGATGGCCACAATTAACGAACACATTTCAAAAATAACTTAACATATTATCTACAGGAAACTTAGCTTTAAAGACAAGGCACCACCTTAAAGTGAACAGACAGAAAAAATTATGCCAAACAAATGAAATCAAGAAGCAAGCAAGCACTGTCATCCTAATATCTGAAAAAATAAGATTTCAAACTAAAACTAAGCAGAAAAATACAAGGGTACTGAATCCTAATCAAGGGATCATTACTTAAAGAAAATATCACAATGCCCAACACACATGCAACAAACTCTGGCAGACATGATTTCATAAAAAGCACACTAATGGAATTAAAGACAAAGATGAACACAAACCCAATAATTTTAGGTCATTTCAATACCACACTTTCTCCAAGAGATAGGTCTTTGAACAAAAAATAAAGAGAAAACTTAGAATTAAATAGGTTTCATCAAATGAACCCAACAGCTGTTTACAGGATGTTCCACCTAAATCCCAAAGATTATCCAATCCACTCAGAAGCACATGGAAGCTCTGAAATAGACCATGTGCTGGGGCATAAAACAAACGCTAACAAACACAGATAAATGAAATAATTCCACATATCTTATCTAACCATTATGGAATAAAACTTAAAAGTGACAGCAAACAAAACTCCAGTCAGTATATAAACTGATGGAGATGAAGTTACTCGTTACTGAATGATGAATGGGTCAAAGAAGATATCAAGAAAGAAATTCAAATCAAGCACAAACTCACCATATTGTAAGAAATAATAAAAATTAATGAAATAGAAGTAAAGAAAACAAAGAATTAATTAATTCAAGAGCTGATTCTTAGAGAAAATAATCATGATCAACAGAGACCCTGCCCCAAATAACCAAAACAAAGGAAGAAATGACCTAAATTAACAAAACCAGCAATTAATAGGGACTCATTACAACATTCACCCAAGACACGTATACAATATTATATGGGAATACTCTAAAAACCTGTACTCCATTAAGTTGAAAAATCTGTTTTTAAAAACTGGAATTTCTTATTTATCCAAAACACCAAAGTTAAACCGGAGAGACCAATAAACCTATAGCACAGCCTATAACAAAGGATCATCTCAATAGAATCAGAAAAAGCCTTTGACAAAGTCCAAGATGTTTTAATGATAAAACGCCCTAGAGCGTAGGACTGGAGGAGACATGCCTCAACATAATAAAAATCTACATGTGACAAACCCTCAGCAAACCCCCACTCCTTTTCAATATATAGTGCCTGGAGCAACAGCCAGGGTAAAAAAGTAAGAGAAGGAAGTTAAAGGGTTACAAATCTGAAAAAAAGAAGCCAAATTATCCAATTTGCATATGAATGACACTTTACATAACAAATCTCCAAAATTCCACCAGAAAACTTCTGGCAACAATGAACAATTTCAGCAATATGGCAGGGTGAAAGTAAACTTATAAAAACCATTAGCTTTTCTACATCAAAAGCAAACACACTGAAGAGGAGATCATAGATACACTCCATAGATACACTCCCATGTACAATCTCAGCGAAACCAATACAATAACTAGGAATAAAGCTAACCAGGAAGGTTAATGGCCTCTATGCTACAAACTTCACATCTCTGAAGAAAGACACGAGAAGATGGAAAGAGAACCCATGCTCACAGAATGCTAGGATTAATGTTGTGAAGATAATCATTCTATCTAAAGCCATTAACAGGTTCAATGCAATACCAGACACCCAAAACAGACTTCACCGAAACAGGGGAAAAAAAAAACAAAAAAACAACAACTTAACTAAAACTTGCATGGAATCAGAAAATACCATATAGCCAAAGTAATCCTGAGCAATGGGAATGCTGGCAGCATTGCTCCTCCAGACTTTAAGATACAGCGTAGAGCTACAGCAATAAAACCACATGGCACTGGTACACAACATCCACGTAGCAGAGCCCTGGGATAACATAGAAAACCAACAGGAGTTCTCATCACTACAGCCATCTGATATTTGTCAATAATGGCAAAAACCATGCAACAGAAAACAGATAGCCTTTTCACCAAATGCTGCTGGAGAAGCCAAGTGTCCACATGCAAAAGAAAGAAAGAAGAACCCTATCTATCACTTCACAAAAAATTAGATCCAGGACCTCAATTTGAAACCTGAAACACAAAATCCTAGAGGAAAACAGACAGTACCCTATAAAATATAGGTGTTGGAAAGAAGTTTCTGAACAGGTTTCCATTTGCCCAGGAGTAGAAGCTAACAATCAGCAACTGGGATCTCATTAAACCAAACAGTGCTAAGGAAACAATCAACTGAATGAACAAGAAAACCCACAGATTGGGAGAAAATATTTGCCAGCTATATATAGGAGAGAGAATAATCAGAATATACAAACAACAACAAACAAACTCCAAAGAATCAAGGAAACAAATAGCCCAATATAAATGGCTAGGAATCTAAACAGAGTTCTCAATAGAAAAAACAAATATGCCTAAGAAATATTTGTGTTCATCATCCTTAGCAATTAGGGAAATGCAAATTAAAACAACTTTGAGATTTTATCTCACAGAAGTCAGGATGGCAAGGAACAATAAAAGAGCCGACAATAAACCCTGAAAAGATTGTAGGAGTAACCCTCATTCACTCCTGGTAGAATTGCCAATTGGTGCGGTCACTCTGGAAATCAGTATGGCAAAACCTCAAAAGACTAAAAAGGGAGCTACCATATTAGCCAACTCTAATATCTTGGCATCTGCCCTAAGGACTCATCATCCTACTAATACTTGCTTAGCCATGTTTATAGCTGTCCTATTCATAAAAGGACACATCCAGACAAGGAAAACAACCTAAATGTCCTTCAACAGAGGAATGAATAATGACAATTTGGTACACACATATAATGGAATACTATTCAACACAAAGAAAACTAAAATCATAATATTTGCTAGAAAAGATTACGCTGAGTGAATTCACCTGTCGGGGCTTGGTCTTGTGCACTGTATACTCAATAGTTGCTGATTTCGGTGCCCAGAGACCTGGTTATAGCAGGATACTACCACTATCTTGATTATTGAACCATTTCCTGTATCAATGTTGTATAAAGAATGCACTGCAATTATCTCTGACTAGTTAATAACGAGCTGATCAGCCTATGACTGGGCAGAGAAGGCAGGACTTCCGATGCCAGGGCCAGGGGTCCCAGGCAAAGAGAAGTAGAAGAACCACAAGAAAAGAGGTAGAGAGACCATGTGGAGAGAGATCCTGAAGTAGAGGGTCCAGGAAGATCATGATGACAAAGAGAGTCACCATGAGATTGTGATGAGACAGCAGACATGGAGACACAAGGAGCAGAGCAAGCCATGGAAAGATGGAATTGAAGGTAAAGGACCTGTTGCGAGGAAGTAGATAGCCTAGAGGGTTAGACAGAATAGATGGGTATCTGCCCAGTCGTAGTGCTTAAAGCTTGTTAATAAACTTAATTGGTCTTGTGTCAATTCTTTGAGAGCTAGAATGGGGACAGATAAGGTTTACATCTTTAAATTACTGCCTACAGTAACCCAGAGCCAGTAAGGCAAATGTTGCATGTTCTTTCATTATCCGTGGTTCCTAGCTTCAAACCCTCAGATGTGAAAGTGTAACATGCAGTAACCACAGGAATCAGGAAAGTATAAAGTGAATAATCTTGACTTTAAAAACCCTAGCCTCTTGAATTTGTCAGTTTATGTCACTCAATGAATGTCACATGGCTGCTCCAAGGTGTGGCTGAGGAGAAGGTGTATTGTAGATCTGAGGGAGCAAACAGCCACAGGCACCTGGAAGGGTCCAGACAGAACTGGGCCAGCAGACTGAA
>CM052700.1:87379292-87381792 GCA_028551405.1 Uromys caudimaculatus
CCAAAATGGCTGAGTTATCTAGAAAAGAAGCAGGTGGAAGAGGAGAGCTGGGGGGGGGGGGGGGGGGGGCTGCAGAGGCTTGGGGTAGGTGGCAAGGCCTGCCAGCCAGAATGATTCTCTAACACATACCTGTGAGGCTGAGACACTGGCAGAACCTGGTAGCCAGAAGACGCTTTGCTGTGTTAAACAGGCCCCTCAGTAACCCATTTATCTCGGGGTTTAACCTAACACACATCTAGTTTCAAGTACTTGTTAGCACATTTAAAACCATTTCTACTTTCTCCCTGTTCTTATCTGGGATAAAAAGTACACACATATTAGATCCTGTATGCATCTCACATCTCTGGTCTGTATTTTGATTTGACTTTCTATGAGTTTCACCTGGGATTTTTCTGTTAATCTATTTTCAAAGTTGGCAATTCTTTCCTTCTGTATCTAGTCTTCTAATCCTTATATCCAGCAAATGAGATAATTTCAAATATTGTATTTGAGTGTTAAAATGTCAATTAGATTTGTTTTCCTTTTCAATCTCTTACTTGTTATGACAGTACCAGACTGCTGTAACTTATCTACTTAGAAGTTCCCTCCTTACCTGGCAATTTCTTTATGCTGTAGGAGTATTTACCACTACTTTTTTATTTATTAAAAGTCTGCTTGAATGTTGGATATTATTGATTCTGTTTTTTCATCTTTTGTGTGTGTGAAAGAGAGAAAAAGACATGAAAGAGACGCACGTACAGGTGCGTGCGCATACACACACAGGCCAGGCTTTAGGTGGTTCTGAGGACTTGAATTCAGGTTCTCACGCTGGCACAGCACTTCACCCTCTTGCGTTATCTGCCCAGCCTTTATTTTTAATCAAATAGAGCAGTTGCTCCTTATGGGTTCCAAAGTAAACTAGCCATTTCAACTACTAAGAGTAGCGATCTGGTGAGCCTCTGAAAGCCCATCCTAGGTGACACAAACCAACACATTTTTTACTCACAGAAGTTGTTGAGAATAAATACACATAAATACCACCAACCTATGTTAGCATAAACAGAGCAGGGAAGTTAAAAGACAAGGTTGGAACACCTGTCCTCACCCTCATCTCTGTCGCTTACTCTGGTGGATGTTAGAGACCTTTGGAAACTACAAGCATGCTGTGAAATGTCTTACATGTTATTAAAATTTCTCAATCTACCTAAAAGCCTTAAACATGAGGTCAGGGACAATAAAAAGTAGCAATCGGCAGTGTGAGATCAAGGAAAGAGTAAAAGGGCTGCTGTCCAACAGGAGCCCAAGGCAAACCCTTCACAGAATGAGCTTAAATGGCCCGCCCCTCCTTACTTCAACAGAGTAAGGCATAGGGCAAATTGGAATGTCAATGTACATACTCTCCTGTGTATCATCAAAATACAGCAATATTAAGTATATACATTATGAAAATGACTTTTTTACCACATGACCTCATCATGTCAACAAAGAGCCACATTAATTCATTTTTACCAGTAGAAAAGGTATGGTTTCAGAAGCCTTAAAACACATAAAGTGATGAAAAAGAAAGCAAAAACAAACAAACCCACCCAGGTGAGACCAGCATTCTAGCAGTACAAAGCAAAAAGGAGAAGGTGGATCCACATAGCAGAGCGGCTGGGGGACCATCAGAATGGCTTTCTGGAAGCAAAAAACACCTAAAACAACTCTGAGCATGGGCCAGCAGGTGTGAACAGGCAATAAATACACTGAGCTTCCTCTATGTTCAAAGCAAGTATTATCAAGAAATTGTTAGTGAAATAAAACAAAACCACAAACATGGTTGTAAAAAGGTACATATTAAGTGAGTTAGTTTGCTCCAGAGTTGATTAAGAAAATACATATAAAATATCAGGGTTATGCAAGAAAAATCTAGTTTTTAAAGTACTGGGACAAAAGCTAAGAGTCATTTGTTTCCACAGGTAGAATAAAAAGGCAGTAAACCTTATCTTTGCATAACATGTTACAACTGTCATTTGCTAACTATGCAGAAAGGTCTGTCAACTAAATTCCAAAATGGTAATCACTAAAAAGATTTCCATAAAAGTAATTTTCAAAGTCATTCACTAGTATACCTTAGCAAGTGATTTCACAATAGGATTCTCCATAATCCCCTTGAGAAAAATTAGGTCTATTTCTTCTGCTCCTGTAGATGAGGGCAGCTCTGTAAGGTTTTCCAAAACTTGCTGCATTTCTGATGAGATAAAAGCCAGATAAAAAATTAGTGAATACATGAATAAAGGAAAATCCAAATAGAATCAATTATATTGCAATTAAAATATGCCAATAAATAGCTACTTCATTATAAGAATTTCCAGAGTAACTATACATCAGAGCAATAGAAAAAAAATCAGATGTTCAGATATGAGGAAATCATAAAAGTATACTATATAAGTCATTTCAAATATATTGAAGACAAATTTTGTATGAAAAATCACTAATATAAAAAGGATGACAATACTTTTCAAAGTATTAAGAAAAGAAC
>CM052700.1:87386792-87396785 GCA_028551405.1 Uromys caudimaculatus
CACAGTATAAATCTCATGGCAGTCACCATGTTTCCAGGGTCTACAGAACCCTCGCTGTTATGTTTAATCTCTCACTAACTTAGTGGGTTTGTGTGAAAGTTTGAGATCTTCTCATAGACTTCTTCCTGAATGTTTATGTGCCTTGTGCTGCGGTGAAAAAGATTCCCTAAATTTTAGTTTTGACTGATTTTAGGTACAACAATCTCAATTCTTTTACTGACATTTTTGCCTTAAGATTCAGCTGGATTATCTATGTGCACCAGAACATAATGGTTCTCTTCTACCAGT
Source organism: Uromys caudimaculatus (assembly GCA_028551405.1). Taxonomy (NCBI): domain Eukaryota; kingdom Metazoa; phylum Chordata; class Mammalia; order Rodentia; family Muridae; genus Uromys; species Uromys caudimaculatus. Next base: position 87,387,081 of record CM052700.1, read on the forward strand.
GATGTCAACTAAGTAACTTTATGGAACAATTTTGAATTGAAGATTTACTTTCTTTTCAAGACACAGGGCTCATTTTCTTCCTTGTAACAGCTTAACAACTTTGTGTTCAGTTAGGGAATTTTTAAAATTGTATTGGCATAAATTATTTTTATTCTATAAATAAAATCTTGTATACCAACTGAGTCTGGAAACATCTAGATATCACCATCTCTAATTTCATCATTTGACTATTTTAGTCAGATGTACCAATATGTTTAGTTTAGTAATGGTTTTTCCTAGTAGATATGGTCAACCATTAATTATTTTTTATATAAGAAAACACAATAGTACATTAAATTAACTGTAGCAAAAATTAAGAATATTCACAATTAAGTGGATAAAGATGTTTAAAACAAACAGACAAACAAACAAAAAATCCTCATGTCAATTCAAGTAAGTTTTGCCAGCAGTAAGTAATAAAAAGCAGCTTTCTATTTGAAATTGTGGACTGATACTCCCTTTCGGGTACTTCTCTCTCTCCTAAGAACACAAAAGCTAATCTATCTACCACAGCATCTATGCTTCTCTATGTACATCATATGTGCTTGAGGTACAGTATCACTGTATACTTCCCTAATCACCAGTATTCTATAGGTCTTAAGTAGCAACACATACACTTCATTTTTTAAAAGATTATTTATTGTATATGTATGAATGTCTTCCTATGTGAATATCTGTGCACCACATAAGTGCCTGGCGCCTGCTGAGGTCAGAAGGCAGCACTGGATCCTTGGAATTAAGAGTTATGGATAGTTGTGAGCCACCATGTAGGTGCTGGGAATTCATTCCTCTGCAAGAGCAACTGGTGCTCTGGAACAATGGGACACCTCTTCAGCCCTCTATACTTCATTTTTATAGAGCCACTGAAGATTTTTGCATGAATGAAAAAACACTTTTAATGCGAAGGTTATCTAACATACTATTTAACCAATGTCTATGAAACATTTACATTGTTTCCAACTATTTATGTATTATGATTGTTGTGTGGTTTTATGAGTATTCTATAGGTAAAATTTCTGGACATGGGATTTCTATATCAGAGACTATTTTTATCAGTATGGTTATAAACTGGTATTTTCAAGAAATAATACCAACTTACAATATGCTTTTGCAGTCATTTATCTTTTAAAGTTCTCTAAATTTTAAGTGTACTACATATACAAAGTATATACTTTGATAGAAGACGTAAGATTATTAAGATAGTGAAAATAATCATCTTTCAAATTAAACAGAAGGGTGACCCCTTTATGATGCTCCCTTCACCGACTCCTTTCATCTCTTTCCCTAGTGTACATAAGCCTCTACTGCTCTATACTATTTACAGGTTTGCTTACTTTAAAATTCTGATATATTCCAGCACTCAACAATGAATATTCTGCACTAATTATAAGGATTCAAAACCTACCATATACCTAGGTCTTCCAGCCCCCACTGCCCAGTTCATCTACTTCGGATTCCACATGCTTTATTAAAGCCCCTTGCTATTACATTTGATGTCATGTCCTTGCCTTCCCTGTAATTGTTTCATAAAGGTAGTGGATAAAGTTAGTATGTTATCCTGTATGAAAAGATGTCCCTTTTCATTTTCTCTTTCTTTTGGAGGGTGATGGGTTTGGGGGTGCTTTTTGTTTGTTTTAAACAGTTGTAATCTGAAAATTGCTATCTACCCAAGGATGGTCTTCAACACTTGATTCCTCAGCTGTCTGAGTGCCAGGATCACAAGCATGTGGCATCACACACAGCTCCTCCTTTTCCAGTCCTGATGCTTAGGAAGTCCGTGTTTTACTTTGCCAAGTATCAGTGTCCCATCCCTGTCTTTTGCCTCCACTTGCCTGAATCCTTTTGGTAGCTTGTTACTTTTAACTGTCCCAGGTAATTGTTTTAGATAAGCTCTATTACATACAACATACTTTATGTAGCAAGATTTTTGTTCTGATTTGATAAATTGAAAATATTTCTTTCATAAAATAACTAATCCCATCCAGATCTATAATTATTATTGTTGTGTTTTGTGATATTTATTATAGTTTCTTCTGAGATATATTCCTGCTTGTTTATTAAAGCTATTTATATTTAGGAGTCTGTGACTGTGTCCTGTATTTACTTTTATAACAGATCTTCCCACATATGCCCTTACTTTTTTTCTTTCTTTAAACTATTTACTGTATTGGTTACCAGGAGCTTTAAATAACAACCATGAACACCCATCCATAGTACATTATTTACTGCCAAGTAAATAATGACAGAGTAACACTGCTATATGTTTAGCATCATAAGAAATTAGTAAGTTCTTCAAAATGTTCATAATGTCATTCAGATCCATACTACAAATATGCTACCCACTGGCCAGTTCAGGACTTAAGTAGTGGCCCACCAGTATTTCAGTACACTGAACCTTATAAAGTATGTGTGTGATCGGTTTAAAGGACTTCTTCCAGATCAAGCAAAACAGTAGAGCTGTATTCATTCCATTGTGACATATATATCCTATGACCAGACTCATGTTCAAGCAGTGAGAGAACACAGAAGAACCAAATTTAATGAGGTTTGCCCCATTCTCTTGAGAAGAGTTTCTCCAAATGAAGATGAAAGACCCTTCTTTCCTTTGGAGTTTTAACTGGAATTGTATAACCATGTCAACACAATTGCCAAAGGTTTCCTGAGGACTGGAGAACAAGAGATCACCAAAAAGTGGTGGAGAGAGAGGAGGGAGGGTGAGAATGTGAAGTGGGGGGAGGAAGGCCCCCAGTGACCTACTTCCTCTAGCTAGGTCCCACCTCCTAACATTTATACTAAATTTTATACACTACCACCAACAGAGGAGCAAGCTTTCAAAAACATGAGCCCAAGGAAGACACTTCATATTCAAGCCACTGCATTCTCTTCTTGGTTCTCCATCTCATAATGCAAAATACATTTAGTTCATCACCAAGAGTCTCTCAAAGTCTCAACAGTTCAAACAATGCTAAAATGTTTGTCCAAAGTCTCTTTGAGACTCAAGACAAACTCTGAACTGTGAGTTCCCATTACAAAATGGGAGACTGGGAGAAGAGCTGGGAACGATCAGACCAAAGAAGACTAAAGTTCAGCAGGCAGGCTCTTCCTGGAATCTATGTCCAGCATCACGCATGAGCTCTAAGTGGTGTAGGAGGCCTAGCCTCTATGGCTACGCTTGCCTGCAGTCTACACCGCCTTTCTTCAGGCTGGTGCTACTTGTTATCTGAGGCTTTTGCCAGAAGTTCCATGTTTCAGCATCTAAAACATCTTGAAAACTCCACTGCAGCTTAAACGTCATCTCCACAACTTCACATACTGTCCTTTCTGGGCTGCCTATAGGTTTCCAACTTTACTACACACTGTCCAACCTCCCAGGTCTTCCTTTGAGGCCTGGATGGAAGCCTCCAGTAACCCTTGCAGTCTGCACTGAGTAGACCAGCATCCTGTGAACAATGTCAATGTCTGTTGCCAGCCTGTGCAGTAGCTGGGTGTCTCTGGACAAGAACTGCAAGGCCTAGGCAGCTAAACGCACAAAAGCACCTCCCAAGCTGACCCTGTACAAGCAAGAACACTTAGAGCTTTCTCCTCAACTTTTTAAATGAGTTTGAAACCTTCACACCCTAATCGTTCAAGGGGTAGAATCTGGCCAATTCCTGAGAAGTTACAAGGCTTTTCTCATACATTGTTCAATTGTTTAACTTCTTTTTAAGCTAGTCGCTTAAGAAATGATGACTTCCTTAGCTATAACTTTACAACGGATTTTCTGCCAAACCTGAAAGTTTTTCTGATCTTTGAGCTGTGCTTCCTGCTTCAATTCTCACTATAAGGTCAGCAAAAGAAGCCAGAAATCACCACACAACAGACTACTACTTTGCCCTGAAAATTTCTTCAAGTTTTAATTAGTATATCACTTTTAAATCCTACTTCAATCAAAGTCTTAGAACATGGATAAAATACAAAGTATTGTTTCACCAAGTAATATGAATGGGTTCTAGCCCAATTTTTGGTAGTGTCCACATTACTGTAATCTTATGAGGCAGCCTTTCTTAGCTGTATTTATCTGTACTCTGGCTCCTGAGCTCTACCCAGACTTGTCCACTATGCTCAGATTATAGCATTCTAGACTGTCTCTAAACTCTGACTTCTCCCATAAAACAGTTCTTAAAGGAATCTGACACTACACAATGACACCAACAACCTAACTTCTCTGGTACTAATTTCCTGTTTAGGTTATCTTGGGAAATTTAGCTGTGACTAAAATAAGTAAGGAACAGTCCCTGAAAGGAATTACTGATTTGGTCTTACAGTTTCAGAGGGTTCAGTTAGTCTGTTGGCTTCATTACTTTGGGCCTTAAAATAAGAGTGACCACCAATGCAAAAGGAGCATGTTTGTCTCATGGCAGAAAGAATCCAGAGACACTTAAAGGATTGAAGAGCAGGCACAACCTTCAAAGACATGTCCTCCAATGACCTACATCCTGCAACTACACTCTACCTCCTAAAGAATCCAGCACCTCCCAAAACAGTGCCAACCAGTGAAAACCACTGCTTCTACACAGGGCCCCGTGAGGGCAGTTCTGATTCAAATCCTATCCATCACTCCCCTGGTTTTCAGGTCAGAGCTTAAATATTTTCTTTGGGAATTCCAATGATGATTGCCTGGCTTGGTTCTGAGCTGTTCTGAGCTCAGGGGAAGGAATATTAACCCCAGCTCCGCACAAAGGCCAACAGTTCAAGTCAGCACTGATCTAGTGCCTTTCTAGTTATCTCTGTCAGTCTGCAAACAGCTGTTCCATGGATGCTGTCCTGGTTTTATAGGTTGCTCGCTATGGGAAAGAAAGGGTCCATGGTGCTCCACTTATTTTACAGGAACCCTCTGTGAGTTCCTTAACCAAAACACTGGCACTATACTTCCTCAAATACTTTTTCTGGCCCTTTTGTCCATCACTGGAAATTCTATCCCATGTTAAACTGGAATGTTAACACTGTCCCAGGAGTTTCTGAAGCTCTTTCTCTTAGCCACTTTTTCCTCTCTGCAGGAAAAAAGGCATTTTATTGATCTTCATGTTTATTCTGTCTCCTTACATTGACTATTGAACCTAATCAATGCACCTGCAGTTTCAGATATAGCACTTTTCCAATATAAACTTTACATTTGGTTCTTCTAGCCTCTCTTTGTTGAGTCTTTACTTTCTTTCCGTATATTAAAACAGCCAGTTTCATGCTCCTGTCAGACCTAACAATATGCCTAGTTAATTTCTACTGACTGCTGTACGGATTATAACTTAGATTATTCTAGGTTATCGTTTGTTTGTTTTGCACTCATCATGGCAGTTTTGCGGGAGCGCCAAACTCTTAATATATTACAGTAACTGGGTTTAGTTTATTTTTCCAGTAATCTGTCTTAACCTGTCAAAATCTAAACCCTTCAATAGGAGACAGGCAGGACACGTCTCAATCTAGTTTAACCTGGCTCCCTAGGGACTCTGCAGAGGTCTCTGCAGCTTAATTATCATCCAATGACGTGGACAAAGGCTCTACTCACACGCCTTGAGCCTGTCTGTGTAGGCTGGTAGTCCAAGTGCCTTCACTGACAAAGGCTCTACTCACACGCCTTGAGCCTGTCTGTGTAGGCTGGTAGTCCAAGTGCCTTCACTTCCTTTCACATTGGCCAAACCCTCTTGGGTCTCCCTGTGTAGAAAGCATACCTCAGCTCTCCTTTCTATGATTTATCAGTTCAACTTCTGTTCACAAAAATCAAATCTCTAACCTTAAGCTAACAAAGCAGTAGGGTCTCTGTATTTTCCCAGTAAATTCACCACTTTCAGCGCAAAATAACAGGATTTTGTGTTCCTCCTAATGCCTTCCTACCGTGCATTAAGCCACCCCAACTTATAGGTAGCTGTATATCACATAACTCAAAAAAATCTATTATAATTGCTTCCCCAGCTTAAACGGCTGTACCAAAGTACAAGAGCCTCCTTCTCCATGGGGTGTATGCTGCAAGATGCCTAGCACATGCTCAAAGCCAGACAGTACTGAGATCTATAAATTCTACAAATACACATCTAGGATGAAGCTTATAAATTAGGCACAGTAACAGATGGAGAGTGATTAATAACACAATAATCATAACAATAAAATGTCATCTGTCCTTTGACTCTGCTATTTTCAGATGGCAGTTGATCCCAAGTAACTGAAACCACAGAGTATACAACTCCTGATAAAGGGAGCTCCACCCACCGCCTTCTGTCTGTTTGATGACATAAGGGTACCAGTGTGGTGTAGTGGAGGCAGCGTTTTGAAGTTGCACTCTGCTGATTTCTCATTGCTCCCATAATATACAATGAGGCTGAGAGCTATCTTGGGTCACCTTCATAAAGGCCTTAATCCTATTCATGAAGCTCCATACCCATAGGGCTTATTTCCTTAAAATATCACATTTGGGTTAGGACTTCAACATTTGAGCTGTAGAAAGTCATATTTAGTTCATAATAATGATTGCTAAATGAAGCCAAGATCCAAACTGAATCCATATACTGAAATAGATTTCCTATTTCCTGAACTGTTTTAAATAAAAATATCTGAACAAAGATAAAGTATGGTTTTCCATCACTTACTACAGCACTCCTCTTTATTTGTGGTTTTAGTTCCCTATAATCAACCGTGCTAAAGATACCAAATGGAAAATCCTCAGGGAAAAAATTGCCTTCAAAATAAAACTGACAATGTTTGCACTGAGTACTGAATTCTTGCACCATTCTGTTCAGTTCTATCAGAGACATGAAGTCTTTGTTTACTGTACCCAGCTACACACACACACACACACACACACACACACACACACACACACACACACACACACAAATAAGCATGTGTTCAATCCTTTAATGTAATAATGGTCCCAAATGGCAGGAAAAATGATAGAAGTATCAAAGAGAAGCTATGAAGTATTTTACATGAAAAAGTGATCATTTTGGTTTCCCAAGGAAAGGAAAGCATTCTGTGATAAGGTTGCTAAGATCTATGGTAAGAACAAAAAGCTACTAAGAGAGGGAAAAAAGAAATATGTAACAGTTTTCTGAAAGTAATTACAAAAGTAACAATTACAATGCAAGATAAATGCTTAGAATGGAAAGGCATTAAATTTGTATATATAGTTTTTAAAAAACAAAAACAAACGGTATATAAAGGGTTCTAGAACTTGAGGTCTGGACATCTACCAGGGGCTTAGAATGAAACCAGATGGATATGGGGCACTACTGTATCAGTTTCCTGAAGATTCTGTTTCCCTCCTTTACCTTACATTTCTCAAAGAACAAGAGTTTACACTCTTACAGGTTCTTATATAGTGTCTTACATAGCACAGATAACCAACAGATTCTTAGGGAATAGATGCCCAACGCTATGAAAGATTATTAGTACTTACTAGGAATTATTTTTCTTTTTATTACTAGCTATAAGCTCTACTTGAAAACAAATTATTGGATAACCAACCGACACATATCAAAGCAAGAATATAATGTTTCTTTGGGATTAGTCTGAGCTTACAATAGTATCAGCATTTGCAAGGAGCTAGAGGGAACTCTTCAAAGATGCCTTTACCCAAAGTCTAATTAAATTTAACAATAAGAGCTTTCTAGTAGAAACTCCTCAATTTTGTTGTGCTTGAATTAGACAAACTGAATGTATCTAATTTTGTCCTAGCCTAAAATTCAAAAAAATTCACACACTAGATAGAAAAGCACAGTGGTAGAAACATAGAAACTTGGGGATCTGACTTGTGGGCATCTAAAGAAGATGGGGTTATAGAGAGGAAGAGAGAACACAAAATGGGGAGAGGAAACAAGGAGAGCCTGGGCATTTTCTAGAACTGAGAACTGTGAAGTTACTGAAAAATGCAACACTGAGCACCGAGCAGAACAGCCTGATAATGTACTTGTGAAACTTCTGGGCACTGGGACAAAATGGAGAGGGAGAAGAGAAGCACATGCCAAGATTTAGGAATCAGAATTGCTCACTGACCACATCTAAAGACAGGAGATGAAGAACAATCCCTTTAAAATTTACAGATGAAAATTCTTTGCCTTATCAAGTGTAAGGCAGTTATATAATTTAATGACTTGCTGATATAAAGTTTCATAAATTCAACCTACCACAAGTGTATCCTAAGATTATAAAAAGTCATACTGCCACTCTGAGCATGAAACAAAGAACAAAAGAGAAAGATATGTAATCCAGGCCCTAAAAGCTCAGCCCAGAAGGTAAGGGTAAAAACGTCCAAGAAGGAACAACCAGGCCCAGAGAACTGAAGTGTATACTGGCCGAGTAAGAGGCTCAGGAGGGACATCTGTAAGAAAATAAAGTTGATGGAGAAAATTAGCAAGGATTTCAATGTTGAACAGTAGTTAAGTAGCGTATTTGGAAAACTAAGCAAATAATTATTAACGTCAAGAAAATTAAAACACAGAAAAGGAAAATGCTAACTATAGTTTATAAATACAGCTTATCAATACATATGAAAAAGCGTATATAGTATATATATATATATACTTGTATTAGTATGTGTGTGTGTATATGTATATATATATATATATATATTTTTTTTTTAGTGTGTATATGCATATGCTAATAACTATCAATCTGAACAATTCCCAACACAGTGATGCTGGGGTGGAAGTGGATATCGGGTATAAAGTATGACGCAGGGCAGAATGGAAAAGGGCAAAGCTGTCACCTCGCATGATGATCAGAATTTTTAAAAAGCCAGGCATTAGTAATATAAATCACTCCATTTACCTGATATAGAAATAAAACCCAAAAGACTCTGCTTTAAAAATAAAGTTCAAATTCAGCAAAAATTGAAGTTGAGGAGCAGCACTATTTTTGATCTACATGTGTATTAACAGTTTTAAGTTAAAAGCTAAAAACAACAACAACAAAAAACAAGTGCAGCCCAGCTATTACGTGTAAACAACAATCAGTTTAATTATAATCAACTTCTGGAATTAAAATGTTAGCTGTTGGGAGACCTCTGCATGGGTCACCAGGGGTCCATAGCCAAGGAGCGCCAGGAGAAAGCTACCCTCCCAGGAGTGTGGGGTTAACTCAGTACCACTGCTCACCAGGACCCGTCCGGAAACGGCGGAATACAGGGCCTGAGGAAAACTCGGGGACAGGAAACCTCTGAACTTTCCCATTTCCATCTGTGGGTGGAGACCTCTGCCTGGGCCACCAGAGGTTCATAGCCAAGGAGTGTCAGGAGAAAGCTACCCTCCCAGGAGCGTGGAAAAGCCGTGAGTGGGGTTAAGGCAAGCACGACTGCTCACAGAGACCCACCCGGAACCCTTGGGTCACAGGGACTGAGGGAAAGTGGGGGACAGGAACTTTCTGGTTTCCATCTGTGCCTGGGGACCTCAGCCTGGGCCACAGGGCTCCAGGGGAGAGCCGGTATCCCAGGAGTGCTGACACATTTGAGCACAGTCAGGGTCACCTCTTCTGTTCAAGCTCACTGGATCAAGAGGGACCCTTGCAGAGCCATCAGGACATAGAAGCCAAAGGACAGCTGGGGACAATATCCTTCTGGTTTCTGTCTGCACCCCAGAGCTGACCCTGTGCCACAGCTCTCCAGGCCCAAGTACCTCTCATAGAGAGCTGGTCTTCAAGGAG
>CM052700.1:87397285-87430782 GCA_028551405.1 Uromys caudimaculatus
CTAATATCCGCTTATCAGTGAGTACATACCATGTTCCTTCTTTTGTGACTGAGTTACCTCGCTCAGGATGATATTTTCAAGTTCCATCCATTTGCCTGCAAATTTCATTAAGTCATTGTTTTTAATAGCTGAGTAGTACTCCATTGTGTAGATGTACCACATTTTCTGTATCCATTCCTCTGATGAGGGACATCTGGGTGTCATTCTTTCAAAAATACTTAGAACAACAAAAATAAAATTTGTGGCTTTCATAAATTTTAAAAGCTTACATGTAGATTTTCAAATAATGCAGCTGTTTCACAAGTTTGTTTCTGAAGTGGCATTCTAACGAAGCTTCCTCCACAAACATGGGCTTTATGACAGCAGCTTACACTGACTAGGTGACATGCCAAGAGCCTGCATGCACACATCCAATATATGACCAGATCGTGAGGCAGTCGACTTGCTCCCCTCTTATTTCAGCAGCCTTTCCTCCTTTAACTGTCTCCTTTCCTATTCCTATGCACAAGCTTTTCAATATTCTCAGTCTACTTTGTAGATTGTAACTGTTGCTGCCCAATTTCACATTACTGTTGTAAAAGATCTACTTTTGTTAAAAGAAAAAGGTGAGGGGGAAGAGGTTAACTGCCTGTCTCCCTGACATTTATCTCCACCTGTGGAATGAAATGCTTCAGCGTTTACCGATTTTCCTCAAATATCACAAAAAAATACACCCTTCTTGCTTCACAAGGCTGCTTTCTGTGCAGTGATTATCCCTGCCTATCTACTATGGAACCATGACCCCTGGGTTATTTCTCATGTATAACTCCAGTATTTCCTCTTTGTTTTATACTTCTACATGCATAAAAGCTAGCATCTTCCTCAGCCACAAATAATTACTTTTAAAATTTTCTAATCTGAATCTCATTTCCCACCTTGGGAAATATTCTTCACCACCTTGCTTCAGCTTGCAGCAGCCTCTAGAGATGAGCCTGCACTAGGCATCGTCTCTTCAGTTCTCCACTCTGCTACTGCTCTCCTCAAATTTCTTCACTGAAATCAGGAACAGGCTGACCAATCAAATACTCCATTGAAAGCACAGGCTATCATTGCCTGTGCTGTGCTTGTCAACTTGACACACCCTAGACATATCTGGGAAGAGGGAACCTCAACTGAGAAAATGCCTCTGTGAGACAGCCTCTTGACAAGTCTGTGGGCATTTTCGGGACTGATAATTGATTTGGTAGTGCCCTTTGTGTGCAGTGCCATTCCTGGGCAGGTGGGCCTGAGCATAGAAGAAAGCAGGATGAACAGACTAGGACGAGCAAAGCAGTAGGAAGCCTCAGAATCCCTGGATTTTCCTGATCATAGATTGTAACCTATATGCCAAAGAAACCCTTTCCTCCCCAAGTTACTTGTAGTCATGGTATTTTATCACAGCAGTAGAAACCTAAGACATTGCTGCCAGTATCCTTAACAATTTCATTTCTCAAGAGACCTTATTTACTTCTGGGGCTTCAGGTAGCATCAATCTGATGACTTCCAAACCCCAGTTATAGGACAGAGCTCTCCAAGTGCCTCTTAATGTACTCCATCTGGGAGTCACAAAGACTGTTTTTATCATTTTTAAAACTACTCACCCACCTTATCAAGCTGAGTCCTCCTACTATAGAGCCAACCTTTCATGTATATTATGATGTCACTATCTGCCTATTCTCTTTATAACATGACTCGGGCTAGAGAGATGGCTCAGCAGTTAAGAGCACCGTCTGCTCTTGCAGAGGACCTAAGTTCAATTCCCAGCACCCACATGGCTGGTCACAACTGTCTATAACTACAGTTACAGAGGATCTGACATCCTCTTCTGGCCTCCATGGGCACAGAAATCCATGCAAGCAAAACATCCATGCACACAGAGAAAATAAATAAATAGATTATCAAAAACATCATGTTTTCTCTTCTCTCTAAAATGCCTCTACTGGCCTACCAGGCCGTGGTCCTTCCTCCATGTTGCCCATGTCCATTCCATGTTCAGAAGTGTCATTTACACTGACCCATGTGAAATATAGCTCCCGGGAAAGAAAGTCAAACAAACCTACATTAAAGCAAATCAAACAAACAAAACAGAGCTCAACTAAACACTGCTATTCCTAATGTTCTTTCACCCTGCAGTCAACCTCCTTTGAAAAAGTTTTGATCTGAGTTCTAACTAACAAAACAGGTCAAAACTTAGTATAAGAAAATATAAAGTATTACTATTAAATCAATACTGTCTGAAAGTACTTTTATAAATCTAATGAGCACTAAAAAAAATGAAACATCTACAGGATCCATGCCACATTTTATTAAATCTAAATATCTGAGTCATTTAAAATGAGTATCTCAAAACTATTAGACTGATGAATCTTATCAGACTGTTTCCAAAGGGCACATGGTTTACATGTTTACTTAGAAAAATAAGTAGACTTCATAGAGATCCTGTGACAACTCTGTTTTGCAGTAATGAAGATCAAACTCACAGCTTGGCACATACTAGCCAAGGGCTTTACCTCTGAGCTATACTTTCCAGTTCAATTCAGTCAGAATAGAAATGACTGAAGAAAAATCAGCCGCCTCCCCACTCGTCCACCTTAAACCACTATCACCCATGCAGCAGTGATCGCCGAACAAATTCCCCAATTTCAATGTAGATATCAACAATGTTCTCTACAGAGTAGCTAGAACTGTCACTTGTAACACAACACAGATCCTACTACTCTTTATTAAAACTGTCCCCTGTACACACACCGCACTCTGGCCCACAGCCTGCCACAGCACCTGCTTGAACCTCTCTGAGTTCATTTCCTATAGCTCCCTGTCTGCTAACCTCCTCTCCTATAAATATGCCCGGTCCATTTTGTGTCTTTCACTTAGAATCTTTCTCACTTCCTACTATCCCATTTGAAATGACACTCCTAGGGATTCCATGAATCAATCTCCCTCCCTCCCTCCCTCCCTCCCTCCCTCCCTCCCTCCCTCCCTCCCTCCCTCCCTCTCTTTTTAAACACAGGGTTTCTCTGTGTAGCTTTGGCTGTCCTGCACTTTGCTCTGGAGACCAGGCTGGCCTCGAACTCACAGAGGTCACCTGGCTCTGCCTGGAGCACTAGGATTAACAGCGTGCACCACCACTGCCCAGCAATCCCATGAAGCTTTATTTTCTTTCAGTTACTCAGTGTAGTTGCCTCCTCCTCAGGAAATAAACCCAAATACGCCCTTTACCCTAAGAGCACCCAACCTGTCCCTCATCTTCACCACACTCACCCAGCCCTACCTTTGCTCATGTCTGTGTCAGCTCAGAGTTGCTCACTCATGGCCCTGTTCCCTCTGACACTCAAGACACTGCCTTGATACACAACTGGCACTAGGGTTCTTCTCAGTGCCCAATGTCTCTAAAAGCTGTATCTTCTAGGCTTTGAGCTCGATATTTCCCATAAAATGTTCCAAGAGCACCAAGTTTGCAAACCTCACCATGGTAACACCTAACCCTGTTCTGTGCCACCCCCTCCCCTGTATTCCCTCTTACTTAATGCTAGGAAGTGTAACTATTCAGACTCTTATGCTCTCCATCACAGACCTTCAAAATTCACAATTCTGCATATTTCTCAATCACACCCCCTTTCGACATTCCACTGTCACTACTTTAGTTTATAACTTATTACCTCTCATATCAAAATCTAAAACCTATTTACATTGCCTATCTTAGTTTATTTTTGTGTTGCTGTGATAAAATACCCTAACAAAAGCAACTTACAGGAGGTTTCCTCTGGCTCACGGTTGAAAGGTACAGTCTATCAAGGCGGAGAGGTCAAGGAGGAAGAAAGAATGAATGCATGCTGTTACTCAACTCCCTTCCCCACTTACATAGGCCAAGATTCCAGCCAGGGAATGGTGCCACTCAGTGCGCAGCCCTCCCACTTCAACTAATGAAACCAAAATACCCACAAACAAGCACCCCCAGAGGTCTCTCAGGTGACTCTAGATCCTGTCAAGTGGATAATTAACAGTAACCACCACATCCTGCTATGATTTGAGTATGGTTTCTCTCATCTGAAGCTCATATTGGTGCTTAATCTCTATTGAGAGATGAGAGAAGGAAACGTAACCTGACTACAGCACTGAGGGCTTTGCACTGTATTAGGGTTAAAATCTTAGAAGAGGGAGGAAACAGAAAGGATAGACATGCTTCTTGACACCCTACCAACAGAAGGCCACTGGCAGATGTGGCCATTAAATCTTCCAGAATTATGAGCCAAATAACCTCTTTTCCTTAATTTATCCAGTCTGTGATACTGTGTTATTACTAACCTTAAAATGAGTAAGATAATCTCTAATATCACCCTTTAAATGAGCTTTCCTGAACGCAGACATGCTTCTCCCCTGGGGAAGACCACTGATTTACTAGTTCAACATCAAGTACAAAATCCAATTTCTTTCTGTGGTCCTGCCCTATTCTTCCTTACAGGGATTTACTCACGGTCCCCACTAAAGGATTCAAAGTTCAAACATACCCACCTGGTTCAGAAACTGAGCAGAGAAGTTACAGTAAAAGCCTTAAGTATCTAGAGGTAAGTAAGTATCTGGAGGAATGTACTCCTAATCAGGCTACATGGAATTACCTTTGAATAAAAACCCAGCCAAGCAAGAGCACACAGTTCAAAATGCCTAAACACTTAAGGAAAAAAAGAAGTAACTGAGACACAATAGAAAGGAAAGTCGCTGAGGACGAAAGCAGGTAATGCTGAGTATTCGTGCACTGTAGACCTCAGAGGTGCACACGAGCTTGTCCCAAGATTTTCTCTGGGCCTCCCTTGAATGTGTAAATACAAGATGTTCCCTTTATAGGACAGTCAATAGCTGCTGTGTAAAGCTGAAAACACAGATGTTTTCTAAGACGTACAGTTTATTTTTAAACATAACAGTGCCACTCCTCTACTGAGGGCACTTGGGGTTGTGCTGGAGCATCGTGCTGTGCCAAGGACCAACGTAGCATTAAGGGTGATTCTGCGCCAAGGATCTGGCCAAAAATGCTGGTCACTGACTGCTGGGAAACATCACCAGTGTAACAATTCTGAAACTGTAGCAATGATCAACCTTATGAAAAAGACTATGGAGAGAAACTTTATTTTTTATGACGCTCAGGCTGGCCTCAAACTGAGATATCCACATGCCTCTGCCTCCAGAATACTGAGATTAAAAGTGTGTGTCATTTTGTTTATTATGTGTCTTAGTTAACTGCTCTAATGCTATGAAGAGGTACCATAACCAAGGCAACTTTCAGAAGAAAACATTTAATCAGGGGCATGCTTATAGTTTCAGAGGATCGATCCATAACCACCATGGTAGGGACCTTGTGGAAGGCAGACATAGCACTGGAAATAGCTGAGCTAAGCTTTACATACTGATCTGCAGGAAGCAGGCGGGGAAAGACAGACACTGGGTGTCTTCTGAAACCTCCAGCAAGGTTGTATCTACTCCAATAAGGCCATACCTCCTAATCCTTCTCAAACAGTTCCTCTCAGTGACTAAGCCCTGCATATAAGCCTATGGAGGCCATTCTCATTCAAACCACCACTTCACGTAACAATTTCTTTTAAATTTTCATTTAAAGTAAATGTTTTATAAATAAGTAATGGGTCTGGGTTTGGTGGCACATACTTTTAATCTCTTTAATCGGGAGGCAGAGGCTGGCAAGTCTCTATGAATTCAAGGCCAGTCCTGTCTACATGGTGCGCTCCCAGCAAGTCAGAACCATAAAGTAAGACTCTATCTCAAAAGATCAAAATAAATAAGTAATGGGACTGGGACTGGTTAAATCCCTCTCTCAAAATATGTTGGGTTGTTAAAAGCACCAGGGTCAAAGCAACACAATCGATTATCCTGGAATTCTTGGGCTCCTAAGAGCAGTGTCTTCAAATTCTTTAGCTAAATTATCTCAAGCATTAAAACAGGTTTACCAGTGCTCAGTGTGTTCATGAGGTAAGGTAGAGACGCTGCCGTTTTGAAGCAGCGCAGTCACATCAATGCTCCTCACAGCTGAGAGTCAAACAACCACCACCAGCGCTTGAGTACAGACTGGGATGGTCTGAGGAATAACATTAAATAAATTAACAAAGGTCTCAGCTACTGACAGGCTTAGCAAGGAATCACATGGTTTAGATTTGCTAGGAGGCCCACCTTGCCAGGATGAAAATGAAAGATAAAGATATAATCAATGCACATAAGCAGCAGACAGGAAATGGCTATTGAAAGAAAACACCCCATTAACTTGAGTACACACGTGTCTGAACATCAAATCTGCACACATACTTGCCAAGGACTATCCTGGGCTTGGAAAGGGGTTCTGAAGAAGGGGTGTCTGGGAATAAACACTTGAGGTCAAATCTTGAGTCTAAACTGGTGGCCTATGTCTTGCTGGAGACAGCGTTCCATCTCTCTTCTGCGTTCTCTGGAGATCACCAGGCAGCTCTCTCTCTACACAGCTTTCTCATGCTATTCTCCGCTCGAGACAGTTCTCCAAGCAGTTCTTTCTGCCATTCTAAAAACTTATCTGGATAGCTCAGTTCTTGCAGATCATAAGCCCAGTCTTTTATTTTACATTCCAATCTAGTCATTTACTTCAGGTTTCCTTTTGATTATCCTGTGAATCAGCATCCCTTGACCCCAGCTCCTTAACTCTTAGAAAACAGCAAACACACAAATTCTTTTAACATTGCAAAAGAATTCAGAGATCTGCCTGCCTCTGTAATGCACTGACACTGATAAACTAGCTGGGTGGGACACCCTCCCCCCCATCCTGAGATTACATTTTCTACCACAACTGGGGACTAACCTGCTCTAACTCAGAACTCAGGAACCTGTTTGACAGCCTTTGTAAGCATAAACAAAAAAACTTGGCTGGGTGGGATCTCCTGTGATCACCACTCCCTAAATCTCTTTATCTCCTTCCTCAGTATCTTTCTGATACGTTGGCTCACAGTGCAGCTGCTTTTGTTCCTTTAGATTTGTGAAGCCCCTCATAACTGCATCCTTATATTTTACATAGTTGAGAAATTATATAGTTTGAGCCCATGCTTTTAGCGTTCTTTTCTTCAGCTTTAAGGGCTGTCGTGAAGGTCCCAGCATTTACCATGTTGCCACAACTTCACCTCTGAATACCATGGAGTCACTAATGTTAAAAGGGAAGGCACTCCTTGACAGAGGGAAGTAAAGTACATACATTATCAGACAATCAAGCCTTACAACCTCAGCAACCATCCACACTCAGAGGCCCAGGCCTGCTGGCCCTGTCCTAGCGGCAGGAATGCAAGCATGCATTGAGTTAACAAGCATTAGTGTTTCTTTAATCTAAAAGTGAAATTTCATGTTCACTTAGTAAATACCTGACAATAATTTGGCTATTTTTTAAAAATATTTATTTTATCTACATCTATTTATTTTATGTATATGAGTATATTGTTGCTCTCTTCAGACACACAGAGGAGGGCATCAGATTCCATTACTGATGGTTATGAACCACCATGTGGTTGCTAGGAATTGAACTCAGGACCTCTGGAAGAGCAGTCTGTGCTCTTAACCACTGAGCCATCTCTCCAGTCCTATGTTGTTCTTTTATGCAATCAAGAAAAAGATGTTAAAGCTGATCAATGTTAAAAACCCCTTAATATCAAATACTGAAATACATGTCATTCCTATGGCTTTTAAATCTTTTTAATATTCTGTGATCAATATTATCATATCCTTACTAGCATTAATATTTTGATTTTGGGGGGGAGAAGTGGGAGAAAAAGAGGGACTGAAGCAGGGCCTCTTTCTGTAGCATAGGCTACCCTGGAATTCTCTATGTAGCCCAGGATATCCTAAAACTTGCAATCCTCTTGCTTCTCCCTCCTGAGAGCCAGGATTATAAATATAACTCAACAAGATCTGCTTGGTACCTTACTTTTCTAATTTTTGTAATTTTTCTGTACCTTACGTGACAACGTCCATACAGCTCATATATCACAATTACTGTCCTTTCACTGAGATTAGAGTGTGTCATGCAGAGATAAATGAAATCATATTCAGCAGTTTATACCTAAGTAGATGGTCTCAAACGAACTTTTTCATTTTTAAATTAAACAATTATATACAGTTAAGAGTACTAAAACTTAGGGAATATAAGGATTTTTTTTTTTAAAGAGGACAAGGGCGGAGGGTGTAAGTCAGCAGTGGACAATATGTCCAGCATGTGTGAGGCCCTGCATCTGTTCCCGTAACATATATATACAACCTACTACATCTTTAAAAACCAGATCAGGGCTTATCTGAAGGAAAAGACAAGTTCTTGGAGAGATCTCAAACCTGAAAACTCAGAGACAGATTGCATAGCAATCCCTTGAAAAGTCTAAGCCATTTGGTTTGTTATGGTGCGTTCACAGCATCCCTAAACTTACTCCGTACCCTCGACTCTGACATCACTGTCTGTCAGCCTCTTCAGTTCACCTTTAACCTGAAACTAGAGGCTTCTTTCTGACTGCAACAAGGCTATTCCACAGCTCACTTGGAAACAGTTTAATGGTCGTGCTGCAAGAAAACCTCTGCTTTTCTGTCTCTGGGAACGTTTCCCTTTCTTTCTGATAATCTAGCCTTTCCTCTGGAACCCAACTCCTCCTTCAGCAGGCAGAGCTGTTTCACTTCCTTATCTTTTTATCCTCTCTGCACAGCCGCACACCTCATTCCTAAATTCACTAGCGTTACTCATTCCACGGAAGGCCTTTCCCCCTCCATTATCAATTTCTAACCAATTTATGGCCACCTCCTAATTGGGTGCAATCAGTTTTATAGTCTTCACACTTATCTCAAAATTAAAACAACCAGAGAGCGAGTTTCTACCCATAGGGAAAATTTTCCTTTTTTAAAAAAAATGTTATTTTTAAGTAATTAAAATTTTATCTGTCTGTCTGTCTATTAGGGCTGGACATGTAGACATCAGAGGACAACTTATCAGAATCAGTTCTTTCCTTCCACCTTGTGGGCCCCGGGGATTGTCAGGCTTAGAGGCAGGGGTTTTTACTAGCTGGCTGTTCTAGATTGACTTTCTGCCAGGCTGATAACAAACTGGCCAAAATTAACTTGAGGAACAAAGATTTATTTCATTTTACAACTTCCAGGTCACAATCCATCGCTAAGGGAAGTTGAGGTAAGAACTGAAGGCAGGAAATGAAGCAGAAGCTGTGGAGTAAGGCTGATAAGCTGCCTGCTCTCCGTGGCTTGCTCAGTTTACCCCCTCGTACAATCCAGAACCATGTGTCCGAGAGCAGCACCACTCCGGGTGGGCTGGGCCCTCCTAAGTCAATCACTAATCAAGAAAATGCCTCACTGACTGACTGCAGGCCAACTGACAGAGGCAGCTCTGCAGTTTACCTTCCCTCTTCCTAGACTTCTAACTTCTGTCAAGCTGACAGAAACACAACCTTACTGTCCCCCTGAGTCATTTTATAACTTACAATGTTATTCCTAGTAACAATGCTAATTATTTGCTAAACTTTCCTGATATATGTTTTAGAAATTATAAGCACAGCTTATGTTCATGGAACGATGCTTGACTGGAGAAAACAAAGTTTATTTCCCCAAACTACATAATGGAATCTTGTATTATATATATTTGAAGCTTCCAGAATATTCATATTCAGATTTATTTTCAGTGAAAATTTCTACTGAAAAGTAGCAGAGTATAATATGCTTCTTTTGGAAACATATTAGAAAGGGAAGCGCAGATTTAAATAAAAGATAAGAAACAAAAATAGCAGAGTAGGAATAGAAAATAGAGTGCACCCTCTTAGGAGATAATGGAAGCAAAGTCAGCAGACAGATGAGAATGAAGAATGAAGGAGGGCCAGCCGAGGAAGAGGTTTACTGCTGAGTTCTTCCTGACACTGGCATGAAATGGTGAGTGCAAGCACACTCTGAATACCTACAAGGCTACAGCAAGCTCAACAAGAGGAAAGTTGCTAAAAGCTCTTCCTGCCTTAAACATTCCAGCTATACCATCTGTGAGACAGTAGACTGAATCAGTAACTTTTAAGTGAAAATAAGACATTTTTCATATAACTCAAAAGTTTCTCTCAAGTAAGCAGTGGCTAAGAGCTTAAGAAATTAATTGTATATTATCTTGACTTTCCAAATTAAGTAGCATAAACTGTTGAAAATATGCTCTATTAATACTCTCATTGGGAGGCCATTAAAATGTCCTAAGGACTTTTATGAGTTCATTCATAACTTCAGTCTCCTTAACCTTATTTACCCGACAAAGTCAAATTCCATCATAAAAAAAAAAAAAAAAAGAATCAGCTTTGAGGTTTTCAAGAACTCAAAGCTGACGATTTGTGAAGGCATGCTAACAGTAGGTTGCCCAAAAAAGTTCAACCATCTTAAATGGTTTAATTTTTTTTTTCATTTATTCTCATTCCAAAAGTATTAGTTTTAAAAAGAAAATAAAAACTATTTAAATATATAAGCATAAAAATAAGGATGATTCTTTATTTCCAAAAGGTAACTTCAATGCTTTAAACTTTACTCAATTCCCTAAGATCCTTAGACCAAAATGCCAGCTAGAATACTAAAACGTGAACAATTTTCCTTTAAAAAAAAGTTGAGATGTCCACAAAATAATATGTGCATGTGGCCATACATAATAAATCCATTTCAAGATGATCATACTCCTCTGAAATGCTAAAAGTACCCAGTATATGATAATAAATGACTACGAATCTACGAGTAGTATATATATGGCTTTATTCAAAACAAGTTGCCACCTCATTGAATACTGCTTGTACTCTACAGACTTTTAGCAGAAAAATACAAGAAAAAAATGGGGACTGTGTCAGTGTTATAAACCTTCAGGTTGGAAGGAACTTAGCTCACCTATTCCACTTTCTCAGTCAATATTTGATTGATCTATGTAAACACACTGAAAGATCAGATGAAAATAGATAGTAACTAGTCAACAGAACATAATTTAAAATAAAAATTATTTTCAAAGTATTTACTTAAACCTATATTGTAGGAAGGAAAAAAACCTATGAAGCAAACAAAGGGAACTTAACTAAAAATCTACCAGGTATTAGATTCTGTGCATACCACACTGTACCATATAGTAAGAGAAAGAAGTTCCTGAATTATATTTCCTGAACACCTAAAATGTTATAGTTTATTTATATTAAACAATTAAAATCATAGCCAGTATGGCAGTGTACACCTATAATCCAAGCGCTGAGGCAGGATGATCACAAAGTCAACACCAGTTTGGGGTTACAGAGAAAGACCCTTTCTCCAAACGACGCTTTGAAACTGTCTCACAGCAAACTTACTGTTCTGACTGAATAGCGCTCTACCCACAATGAACTCCCTTATCATATTGAGAAAGAATATGGGAAAAGAAAGGAGACAATAATATTTTAAATAATATTTTTTATTGATTTTAAATTTAGAGACTTTAAAGTTTCTAACTTAAAATTAAAATGAAAGTTTACATTTTAAAAGTTTAAAAGTGTTAAATTTAAATTAAAAAATAAATTTATTTTAAAATTTAAATATTTCTTATGCTTAATAAAAATAAATGTTTTAGCAAAAAGTTGAAGTATGAAGCAGATGTTAATAAATCATAATAGATGATAAATCATAACAATAGTCTATAATTTATAAATTTTATCATTGTAGTATTGTTATAGTTAGATTCAGTTGTCAACTTGACACAAACTTAAAGTCACCTATATAGAAGGCACTACAACTGAAGAATAGATTAGATTGTACTATACCCTGGCTGTATAACTTTTTCTTAATTATTAATTGATGTAGGAAGGCTTGGCCCACCCATCTCTAGGCAGGTAAGTCCAGCCTAAGAAAGCTAGTTGAGCAAGCCAAAGGGAACATGCTGTGTCAGCAGCTCTTCTCCATGGTTTCTGCTTCGAGCTCCTGCGGGACTATGTCTGATGATGGAATATAAACTATAGGCCTAAAATGAACCCTTTCCTTCCCAAATTGCTTTTGGTCGTATTGTTTATTACATTAATAGATAGAAAACCAATTAGGACAAGAATAAACAAAATTTCCTGAAACACCCAAGAATTTCTAAAGAAGTATAGCATCAGCCACAGTCATCTCACTTGGTTAGAAGCTATGAAAATAGGTGGTATCTAGAAACAGGATCTCAAAACACACTATTTAATGTATTTTCTATTTTATTTGATACAAACTATGGTACTACAAGTACGAAGTTCAATGGCTTGGAAAGACCCAATGATACTAAGGGACAAAACAAAACAAGATTAACTACTATAATCATTAACATAAATTTATGTTTTAAGTACCAACAGTTACTTATTAAGTTACTGGTGAATCATTTTTTGTAACTCAAATCAATGAACACACAACACACACACTATCACTAAATAGCCTTGGCTGGACTAATTGTTATACAGCTTAGCAAGGCTTAAACCTGTCATTCTCCTGCCTCTGCATCCTCAGTACTGAAATCCCAGGTATGTGTCACCACATCCAGTCAATAGAGGCCCTAAGACTAGTGTTTATCAACCCCAGTGCTACTGACATTGTGGGTGACTGTTGCTTTCTTTCCGGGGCTGTCCTAGGCACTCTTTGCAGCACCCCTCACTTAGAATCCAGGTCACCAATAGCAACGCTCTGTGCCTGAGGTTGTTAGAGGGTCAGCAGAATTATAACTTGTTAAGAAAAACTACTTTACACATGAGAATGGGGTAGAAAGACATTTCTCAGCCATTTTCCTTTTTCTAAACCAAACTAAATACTCTTCTGAGAGACTGAACAACGGTCTCCCAAAGGAATCTGTCCTGATCTCTGGAAACAGAACACTACCTTACAAGAAAAAATGTAAAGACTGTGATCATGTTAAATAAGGATCTATTGAGGAGGATGAAGTGGGAGACAGAGAAGACACAGAAATAGGGGGACAGGGTGAGAGCTTCGGGTGACACGCAGCCACAGCTAAGGCGTGCACACGAGAAGCTGGAGAAGCAGCAACTAACAACTCTGTAGACCCCCGACAGGCAGCCTTGTGATATCCCAATCTGGGCCCAATGCTATTGATTTCAGGCATCTATCTGGCTTTCAGGACTGTGAGAAATTTACTGATTTTTGTTTAAGTCAGTAAGTGTAGCAATTTGTTGCAATAGCCAAGAAAAACTAAGAGACTCTGGAAGGATTTTATTTAAATTTTAAAAATCTGAATTAAATCTGCAATTAGTAAATGAAATCAAGTATAGTGAACATTTAGCATAGTTCCTGAACCCTACTAGGCAAGGGGGGGGGGGGGCGGGGAGATTCAAGGTTCCTAAGAATGAAAACACGTAAGTCATCATTCACATAATAAACATTACACAAGTTGTTACAATTTGTCCTGAATGAAAAAAAAAAATTGTGGATAAGATTAACCAATGACAGTTTCTTGAGGAAGGAAAGCCGGAACCCTTATTATTAGAGATTGAGAAAAAGAAATAAATGATCATGAGCAAAGCAAGGGGCCGCCAGTCAGAAGCCTATTGCAGTGCGGACCTGCCTAAAGTGAGAAAGGGCAGACCGAGTGCTAATGTCAAGTAATCTAAACAACCCAGAACCTCCAAAAACTCTTAAATGATTTGGTAGTAAATGGAATGCTCCACAGGAGTTATTAATTTATACTCAAGCTGTGGCTCTTAGGGGCTTTTATCAACATACACATGCTAGAGTTCAACTCCTTAACCATAGGGTAACTAGAGAGGACAGGTACTTACACAAAAAACACACTGTACCAGTCACTCTATACAAAACCCGATAAAGCAAATACTCTTTAAACATTCAACTAAATTTACTTCCATTTCCCAAAGCCAATCCTCCTCCTGAGATGAAGGCCCTCTGAACTCCCCCACGTCTCTAAGCCTGTCCTCCTCACTCTTCTTGTCCTAAGCATACAGCCCATAACCGAGTCATTCCCCTCACATGCTCACAAACTTCCTAAAGAGTTCACAGATCTCCAGCTGTCCATCCATCTTTCAGTAACATCTCTCCTACTCAACTGATGTCTGTGTGCACAAATAAGCACAAAAACATCCGATTCACGGATACAATGAACATAAACTTATTTTCTTGAAACTGTTTTGTTGCTCACTTGTTTTTGTTGTTGTTTTTGGTTTTATTTGGTTTCGGTTTCGGATACAGGGTTTCTCTGTGTAGCCCTGGCTGTCCTGGAACTCACTCCGTAGACCAGGCTGGCCTTGAACTCAGAGATCTGCCTGCCTCTGCCTTATTAAAGGCGTGCACCATCACCGCCCAAAACGTCTTAAGTACATTTTCAAGTGACACAAAGTTTGTATAAGATTTCTTCCAAAGGTACAAAATTACTTTTTGTTTTTTATAAAGGTAATAAGTTTAGTTCCTTCTACTCAGTCTTCCAGGCATCAGGATAAAAGGTTATGACCTGACCAAGTGAGAAGGTACTTACTCATGACCACCTGTGTTTTTTGAAGAGTAGAAGAGAAGGCCAGTTTCTTTAGCTTCATGAGTGAAGCCAGAAAGCAGCAGTACAAGTTAGTGTTCAGACAAATGAGTTGAATGTTAGCTCTTTAGCCTTTCTGTTGATTTGTGCATATTTCTAGCCTTTCCTATTCCAGCAGTCACCTTAATGTTTTTTTAGAATTTCTTCTCATTAAGTGTAATTCTTTTGTATATCCCTAGTGGAATGCGTTTCAGGTATTTAGAACTGAAGATCAAGTTAAAAGGTAAAGATAAAACTGCTTTTGGAATGACTGAGCACAGATCTTATCATAGGGTGTCTACTGGAATTGCACATGGTTACAATAAGTACAACCAAGTTCCGGTAACGTAAGCTAGTCTACAAAGCGGAAGAAAAGTGAAATCACTATTGCTTGCTGTCTCGAGGTGTCTGAGCAGGTACTGTAAAAACACTGATGCTGCTGGTGTGCTTATTTCTACTAAGAGGAAAAGAAAGTGCTCCTCTGTAGCCAGAGAAGAGCAGCAACAGGAGCTGCAGGAGGGATGGGAAGGAACCTATCCAGGAACAGGCAGCCTAAAAGAAAAGGTGGCATATGACAAGCTGAGTGAGAGTCAGGTCACAGGCAGAAGATAGCAAATAGGGGAAGAAAATCCGAAAATAAGCTAAAAAGCAAAACAAAACAAAACCACAAAACAAAAGCCTACTCACTGTATTGTCTTCAATTTCAATTTTCATTCAACCTTAAATCTTAGGCCTTTTGAAATTACCATCCCCAAGCATTTAAAACAATACTCAAGTGTCAGTGAAAGCTAGCAACAAATGAAAATTTTTCAATAAGCAGAATATGTCTCTTCTAGTATGTTACATTCAAAAAAAAAAAAAAAAAAAAAAAAAAAAGAGGGGCCAAGCAGTTAAAAGCGCTCCATTCTCTTCCAGGACAGGGGTGCAGTTCTCAGCACCCACCCGTGTGGCGCACCTTACAACCACCTGTAAATACACTTTCAATGGATCCGATGGCTTCTAACCTCCGTAGGCAACACGTGTATGTGGTACACAGGCACACACTCAGACACACCCACACACATACAAAATAAGTAAATCTTTTTTAAAGGAAAGGAAAAATGAATTTCAGGACAAAAGCAAAATTGTCTTAAAGGAAAAAAAGAAGCAATTTAGAAGACAGAAATGACTCCAAATTGTTAGTCATTGTGAATGAATGTACAATGAAAAAGATATGAGAAAGGTCCCTGAGTTACTCTATTTTAATTAAGGAAGGTCATAAAAGTTAACTTCTCTCTGACCTATTAAAAATGCATTTTACTTTGCTTAACTGAGTTCACTTTCTGAAATGGCCATAACAAGGTTAAATATTGTCAGAAAAGAGAATGTATAAATCTGACGTTATTATACTAGATAAGAAAATCATAATTTCATGGTCAAAGGGTATAGATTTTTAACAGAAGACCACCTTTTCTCTGCAGGAAAATGAACACAGATTTAACTACAAGGGATGCTTTGATATCTCCTCCTCTAAAAGCTTTTAAAAGGAGACCAATCTGCTTTAAAAAGGTTTGGAATTAGTATACTTCATACAAGAGTGATGATCTCTCCTCAGACCTTCAACACAACTAATATCTGTGTACATTAAGCAAGTAATTAAACCTGCATTGCTTCTAAGATTAATGCCAGTAAAATCAGATCTCTGAAAGCTATAATGCACTCATGAATCCAAGGTTTCATGGTTAGTTAGCCCATGTAACTAACTGTAGTCCAAAAAGTACACTGTTAATAGGTCTGAGGAGAGGTGCTTTGTGAGTGGAGTGGAGGGTAGGTTAAAGGAGAAGCTATCACACACACTGAGATCAAGACTCGGTTCTCAATGCATCCTCCTTAGCACACGCTCCAGCAGTTTGGCAAAGTGCCCAGGGTGATTAGCAGCCAGAACACGCAGAGCAGGGATCCTGTTGAGATGAACTGCAAAGGCTCCCCCAAGTGGTCACAAATAACAGCCAAGTCTGGGCTAATCACTGCCGCTGCTTTGACTTCAACCAAAAATACTCGAAGTAAAGCTGATGCCTATAATTAGAGAAAAATGTAATCAAATACTGGTACCACACACGAAAGTAGAGAGATCTTCGTGATTTAAGATTCCATGTTTATGACCAGAGAACTATTTTGGAAGGAAAAAACTAACAGTAAAACAAAACTACAATAATTTTTCTCTATAGATTTTTCTAGGGATGATAGTTATCTCAAATAGATGAGTATTTTTCAAATCTGTTTGACCATCCCTAAATATCAGCATATCCTTTGTGAGTAACTACATTTACTTGAAGATGAGTTCTGATACAAATTTAGTTACATATCAAACAAAATACATTGAAAATGAGAATTTATCAGCGTTACAGACCCAACTTACAATTTACAAAAGTTCCCTTTAAGTCACTAGTAATCTGCATTGACTGTAAATGACATAAACAATACAAATGGGTCTTCTTACCTTTCTCTGTATTTATTTTCTTAGTGTTTTAATTATCTGAGTCTTGGACTAGCTTGAGCTTTATATTGCTTGCAATTCTCTCAGCAATAATTTGCTGATGCTACCCACTTTTGATAAAGCTCAAATGTCCAAAATGTGCAAAGCATTTAATTAAAACATCTGTTGTCTTCTGATAATCATCCATTATTCAGTGGTAAAGCCTATATAGGTATGGTAAATATTCAAACAAGCAACACAATTTTAAAACATTATAAAACAGCTATCCAGGGTTTCATAACTTTCTTTCCCTTTTTTTTTTTTTTTTTTTTAATCTCTCAAGTTTAAAGGGAAAGGAGAGAAAAGCAGCCTGGGTAGCCTTCTGACACAATTTCAGCTTGAGGAAAAAAATGAGTTTCAGGAAAAAAAGCGAATTGCTCCCTCAAATATTTAAAAAAATTATAAAATCCAACAGTTTTCCTGAAGAGGAGCAAAGGACTGTCTTACACAGAGCTATCAAACCTAACTCCAACAGCTTGATTTTTTTTTTTACCTCAAAACTTTGTGTGTGTGTGTGTGTTTCAATATTCCAAGGTGGAAATTAGATTCACTGGAATAATTTATAAGACACACACACGAGCACGGCTCCTACCTAGCCTGTAGTCTCCATAGGACAAAATAGAGCAACTCAAAGTGTAACCATTTGCGCATTATGTAACCCTAATTTGGAAAAAAAGAAGCATGAGCCTTATAGAGCAATTTATGTATTTAAACAGTAATTTAATAATTTAAATATATGAAAGCTTTAAGAAACAAATGACCTCAAAATGAAACAACCCCCAAAGTTATTTGTTTACAGAGCAATAAGGCCTCTAACCACAAACTATAATCAGGCCTAGTAGTTTACCATAACTACACAGCCAATGTCTGGTGACTTGTTTGACCAGTGAATTACCTCACCTAACACATGAGATATATGTAAGTTTCCAAAAATGAAATAATGACCTGAAACACTACATGGGAAGAAATGGCTGCAAAATCATATTCCAAGTGAAGACCAATTTAACGCACCCCGAATGCTGTCAGCTAGATTACAAGGAACCCCATTCAGGAGGGCTAAAGTAAAATTCCAAGAATTCCCAGAGGCGTAGGAAAAGAGTAAAAACCTTAACCGGATGCTTTTTGAGTAATGCGGAGAATTTTCTGAGCCTTGCCTACAGCCTTGAGTCTCTTCCTCACCCTCCTCCTCCCCACCTACACAAATACTCACCCCAGAAAAGGGGAGTTTAATGAATGTTATCTCGAGCTGCGATCCCAGGAACTGGTACCTTGAGAATAAACTCCCAATAAAGTGTTAAAAAAAAAAAAAAAAGGAGTCCCCTCTCAAAAAAAAATAATCAAATACACCCCAACCAATCCACAAGCTGTCACTGCGCTGTCCGATCTACTTCTCTCCGGCCTGCCGTCCAGCCGAAATAGAAGGGAAGAGAGGCAGACACCTTTCTGCTTTTAGACAAATCTGTCCTGGCTCCGAGAGCACGCGCTGAGCGGCGACCGCCCCCGCAGAGGCGTGTGCTCGCCCACGGCCACTTTAGCCAAACAACTGGAACCTCGTGGCTGGGAAGTGGCAGCAGGAGTTGCAGCAAGCCGCCTCCCCGGGATCTCAGAGCCCCTAAAGGTGTCAGTCCCAACCGCCAGCCACCTCGCTCGCCCGCTCGGGTCCACCCTGAGGCGCCCGCACCGCAGAGGGAGGCGGCCGGCCCCGCCCGGAAGGGGCGGCCCGCGGGAGACGCGTGGGGCGAGGGGCGCTCGTGGGACACGCCGCGGCTCCCGCGCCCAGGTGGCAGGGGCGGGGCCCGCGTGGCGCCGCCGGGCTTAGGCGCCCGGGCCGGCCGTTACCGCACCGCGTGGGGCCGCCACTCACCGGCTCGCACCTCGGCCGCCTCCGCGCCGCCGCTCCACTCCTCAGCCGCGGGCGCCGCGTAGCCCCATCTACCGACTCAGGGGCTCCCGGTCGGTCGGGCGGGCGGTTCCCGCCGTCCCCGCCGGCCTCGCCCTCCGCCCGGCTCCGGGCGCCGCCGCTGCCCGCCGGCCCGCGCGGCCAGTCTCTCTCAGCCGCTCCGCTCCCGCCGCCGCCGCCGGGGCGCGCTCCTCCCGGCCTCGCGCGTGCGCCGGACGCGGCGGGGCGCGCGGACTCGTGCGCGCGGAGGTTCCCCCCAACCCCCGCCCGGCCCGGCCCCGCCCCTCGGTTGTGGCCTGGCCACCAGGTGCTGCCACCAGAGGGCCCCGCGGGCGGGTCCCTTAGGGTCGCCCTGGCCCTGAGCGAGTCCTCAACGTTCTGCGGGAGTGGAGCGGAACCGGCCGAGAGCGTCTTAGAGCACAAAGGAGACGCGAGAGTCCTGGAGCCCGCGCCCGCCACTCTCTTACTCTCCTGACTCGGAGGTGGACTTGAAGGCGGACTGAATTTTCTCCCAAAGGCCCAACCGGAGGCTATGGTTCACACCCGACAAATGAAAGGACTTCTTTCATAGTGCCACGGCTCGGGCGGGATCCTGAAGCAGGCTTAGCCAGACCCTCCCAAACATCTGGCCTTCCCAGACCTGGAAGGAGGTGGAGTACGGTGCCCCCAGCTGCGAGTGGGATGCAGAGTGGGATGATTGCTGATGGGTGCCCTCTCAGAAAGTGTCCTTTTGACGGGCATGTAGCTTTAATTTTTCAGCTGAAAGGAACGGAGCAGTGCAATGTAGCAGACGCTTCTGGCTCGAACTACAGCAAGGCAGTGCCAGTGCGAGAGCTTTCAATCCCCTCCGAGATCTCTCTGCGAGCCCCCAAACCTGTGCAATGGGCTCGAAGATGCTGTCATAGTCTCCCTAAAATTGAAGCAAGTAGTTCGTGTTCTTTTAGTGGAACAACATGTCTCCTCAGTAGATGTAGAAAGTGCAAGTAAAACTTCTCCTGTGACCTCCTATCTGGTGGCTTCCTCTGCGTAGCCTCTCCTGGCTTCTGAGCACCTTGCACAGCCCCTCCACAGACTGGCGACAAGATTCAAAGATGGACTTCTGAGATGTAATGCACTGCCTACCCTGGATGTAGCAGGCACTGGGGGGAGGGGACACTGAGTCGGTGTCTTAAGAGGGCCCCAGTGAGTTTTGTCTTTAGCATCAACCAAGCATCAAAGATTAATTTGCTCTGCCATGAGGATCATTAATTTTGCAAACCAACATGTAGGGGGACTTTGTGATGCTTTAATTTAGAACCCTCCTTCCGGGAACAGCAAACCTGAGAAAAGGAAATTGGAAGCAATTAAGAAAAGTGGAATGTGCCAAGGAGCACGGAGTAACTTTGGGTAGGTACTGTGGCCCCCTGTAGAGCCCAAAGGTGAGGCATGACAGAGGCAGAAGGGTAGCGGTTTGACCTCTCACTGTGGTGTGGACTCTGGGTTTTTCTTACTTTTCTGGATACTCAGTGGCTCCTTCCTACAGCACTCTACCTGTAAACCCTTAGACAGTCGCCCTTTTGATTCTCACTTCACCACAGACTTTTCTAGCCAGTATAGTAGCTGCTCTGTAGAGGGGCAGGGAGTGAATGCCATTTCTGGATTTGCTGCTCCCTATATTGTACCTTTATTTTCTCAAAGGTCTAGTGGAAACAATGTACTAGTCTGCCACACTCTACTCCGTCCCTACAAACAGGGTGAAATCAGCTGAGGGAGTTTTGAGGAAGAAGTAGAGAGTCTCTACCTGTCAAATCACAACCTGTAGACCTCTAGGGCCTCTAAGTATATTTCATTTATAGTCCCAAATCATTTCTCTAACCTGACAGCAGTTATAGATAGAGGCTGATCACTGTTGTAAGCTCATCCTCAGGATCAGAGAAATGATTTTGCTTCAGTAACTGTTTTCAGTCACTTCTCTGGGAGCTCTTGCCAGTGAAGTTTTCTGTCAATGTCTATGTTTTATCAAACACTCCTGTACCAGTTATAATATGAAGCAGTACTTCTTATTATAAATAATAGTTAACCTTGTGACATTCTGCCCGTCTTCTAAACTTTAAAAGTGGGACGTGCCAGAGTCAATTGAAAATGATCTGACTTGAACATTGAAGCCCCGGCCCTTGCTTGATAGCTCACCTTTCTGAGAGACTATCATTCCTGAAACACCACCCATCCATTTCCCACACCTGTTATAAAGCTTCATGCTAGGGAAGGAGACAGCTATGATAGAAAATGACATTGAATCTTTCTCTTCAGTATTCTTAATGGCCTGACTTTCCTCTTCCTTCAAGGTTAATCTCAACCTTAAAGTCTAAATGGATCATAATTTCACTACAACCTAGCTGTAACTCAACCAAAAAAAAAAAAATCAGAATTTTTTTTTAAATCCCAACATCTATGGTTAGCTTTTATTTTCCTCCCTCAAATATATATACATTGAGATTGGAAAGATAGCTCAGTGATTAAGAGCAATTCTTGCTATTTCATGGAACCTGGGTTGGATTCCCAGCACCCACATAGCAGCTCACAATCATCAGTAACTCCAATTCCAGGTGATCTGTGACCCTTTTCTGGTCTCAGAGCACCCGGAATGCATGTGATGCGCATACATAAAATGTAGGCAAAATACCCATAAAATACATAAAAATAGATATTTAAGTGTATTAGAATATTTAAATGTATTAGTAAAACTTTATATGATGGTGTTGTCTCCTTTGACCAAATGCTCTTACAGAAACGGAGCCCCCAAATGTTAGCAAAGAAAGAAAAAGAAAGAAAGAAAAAAAAAAGTCACATCCTATTTGCTCATTTTCCAAGTGATCCATCATAAGATCTACAGTGTTCTTAGAGGATAGCTTTGTGAAAAATTGCAACTGACAAGCATCACCCAGCCCAAGCAAGGCTCACTCCAGAATAGTTTACTTTCACTCTTATCTCTGTACACAAAGCTAGGTCAGACTCCCCAGTTCCAGCCTTCTTGCCTTTCTAATTCTGGCCTGTTCAATACCTGCCTACAGTTTGCCCTACACTCAGAGAAATTTATTCTGCATGCCATTTTGACTATCAGAATCATCCTAAGAACTTAACAATAATGAGAAGAGCAAACACAAAATACCACTCATGCCTGGGTCCCTTCTAAATGTGTTGACCTAGGAATTGTGGAGATGAGCCATCTTCCAGGAAACACTTACATGGTCTTTTTTCCACAACACTGGGGTAGCTCCAAATTATCTCAAGTAATCAAATTAAAATACCTAATCCTATGCTGTAAGACTCTTTGCCAACCGACTAGAACAGTCTCCTTTCAAAACAGCTTAAATTTATCTCCTTTCTAAAGCTTCCCCAGATTAGTCTCACCTGGCTGCCTGGAGATCTCCCCGTTCCCAAATCTCTGAGCATTCCAGCAGCACTGGTTTACAAAGCCTAGGACTACAGTTGACTGTGAATAATATTGTTTCAACCTTGCTTTCATAGAAAGCTGTCGGGGCTTTTTCTTGTAATTTTTATCTCCCTGCAGTCTCACTGGCCAACAGACGATCCAAAATAAACAAACTGTGTTCTTAGCAGAATCTTCTCCTAAACTAGCTATCTAAAGAACACAATAGTTCATTAAAAAAAAAAAAATTACAATTAAAGCCATCAACTTTAAGAACTGAAATGCTTGTATTTTTTCTTTCTTACAAAAGAATGTATTGTGTATGTATGTATGTATATATCTATGTATATATACATACATGTATATGTGTGCCATTCTACTCCCACCTCTCTACTGAAACTACTCTTTACCTCCTCATCATTGACATTTCATTCATATACTTGTTTACTTATTCACACATTTATTGGTGGAAAGTGCTGGAAATAAATTATTAGCATCAGCTCCTATTGGATAATGCAGAGTACTATGCTATTAAAGTACTACATATCCGTCCATCAGACATCTTAACAGAAGACAGTGGGATTCTATAGGCACCAAGAGGTCTTTGTTTAGGTAGTGTTCATTCAGTTGACCTCTCTGCAGTATTTAAGGCGTTGCTCCTACCCTGGCTTTTTGAGCCTCTCTCTTCCTTCACCTTCACTGATTATAACCAGGTAAGACTATGTTGCTGGCTGTTGTGTTTTCTCCCACTCCTTAAACACACATGTTCTGCCAAGAGCAGCATTCTGAGGGACAACAGAGAATGGAAAGCTCTGAAGACTCTGGGGCTGCTGCTCCCAAGCTTCCATCGGCTCCGCTCCCCTCAGGCCTGCTTTCCACTCCATATTGAGATTTGAGCATCTCCATCTGGATAAGCCAATCACAGTTCCAATTAACATGACTAAAATAAATTTGCTGCTTCTTGCCACCCTCATTTGTCCCCTCTCATAGTGCCCTGCCCTCCATTTCCTTCCTAGCCTCCCACAGACTCCCCTCTCAGGCTTGCTTTAGGCAGCACCAATCCTGAAGTCCACATGCAAGCTTTAGGAAAGGAGTCCCTTGTCCATCTCCTCTGGCTCCTAACTCTTTCCTGCCTCATGGACTCCTGGCCCTAAATCACCTGTACACTTCACCAAGGAGGTCAGTCGTTTTATCCCTGTTTACTCTCTACAGGACCTTGAACCTAAAGCCAGTTGGGTTCCCCATCTGCTTGTTCGACACTCCAGCCCATTGCATTTTGTAGGTATGTCTTCCTTTATCTCGGCTGGCCAAAATCCAGACTTTGATGCCCACCTTCCCCTCCTCTTCTTTGAAATCTTTTGCATCACCACAAACAGTGGTAACGGCCCTGCTTTGAGTTTCTGCAAGACTTTGCCTCTTCTAGGCCTTCTAGCATCACGTTATGTCCAAATATTTACCTTCACTTTCCCCTCTATTATCCAGGTTCCAACCCTGTCTTCCTTAAAGATAAGAGTCAAGGGTGCTGTGCACAAGAAGGCCTGCAGCATTTGCCACAATGCTGTATATAGTAGGTAATCATTTATTGGAACAAAGTTGTTAGGTGGTGGACAACAAATTAAGAATATTAAGTGAAAAGAGAAGTTGATACTTATACTTGATACTTATTCCTGAATGTGCACAGTTGAAGAGCTTCGGAGGCCAATCAGACTTAAGGTAGGGAACCTAATGAAGCTGCTTGAGTTTCTCCTGCAATAGCATGGACATCTAGTTAATCCTTTCGAGTTCTCTTTTAAAGTTGGCTTTTAAGTCCCACTATGCCCATTTATCTATGAACTGTATAAGGGGAACATAACTGTCCTACTCAGGTATAAAAAAGATTTTTAACTGACATGAAAATGGAAATTAAAAAAATATACAAAAACCTGTAACCATCAACAGGTATGTATATAGTGTTCTGACCTCACTGGAGAAACCTGGAGACACGGAGTCCTGTAGGGTAGAGGAGGTCCCGAAGAGAATTAGACATGGTCAACAAAAGTCTTAATAGTGATAAAGCAGCAAAGTACAAGGACACACCATGGAGCTGACATGCTCTTCCAGAGACTCTGGGAGTGGGGCAGGGGGACTAGGAGCGCGGAAGCAGGTCTTGAAGAAGCACAGTAGATATTTAAGGCATTTGTCAAATAACTGACTGATGGTCAGGATTAGGGGATAGAAACAAAGGTGGAAGAGTGTGCGTGCGTGCGTACATGCGTGCGTGTCTGTGTGCGCGCGCGCAATAGCAGTAGTAGAATATGGCCAGGACAAACTGTTTTGGCTGTTCAAAATCCTGAAAGTTGATGGCCCATTATAAAGAGATGCTGCTACCATGTCAGGATACAGGGTGCTTCGTTCCTCTTTAAAATATCAAGGCTGTTTACAAATATGGAAGACCTGCTTTGGTGGTAATACTAAATAACTCTGCCAGTGAGTTCACACTTGCACGACAGGCACAGCCTTATGCTTCTCAGAGCATTTCTTCTGATTGGGATGTCACATGCCTACATTGCAAGCACTTAGGAAGCTGATACAAGAAAACCTCTAGTTTTTTGGTTTTTGGTTTTTTGGTTTTTTTTTCATCCTCAACTACCCAGTGAGTCCCAGGCAAACTTGGGTTACATAGTAAGACCTTACCTCAGCAAAACATTAAACAAAGCAACAGGTGGAACACCCCGTTGTTCCGATGACATCATTCTACTCCCTGTTTTACAGTGAGGAGGTGGAGGTAGAGGAGTTAGGTTCACCTGCACGGGTTCTAGCCCAAGGCAGTGTGGAAGGCGGTGCTGGGCAATGCAGAGTGCTTTGTAAATCTCCGGCCAACTCAACTGGAATGGATTATAGTACCAGTCGCATGATGACAGGCTCTCTGTAACATGTTATTTAACTCAGATTCATCATCATGATGTGCATACTTATCCTGTATTGTAGGGATGTATTTTAGGGATGTAGAATCTGGGTAAAGTCATCTGGGTTTTGATGCTGCAGTAGAACTACGTGATACCAAAGTGCAAATTTTTCTAAACTGTTCTTTTCAAAAATAAAAAATAAGTAAAATGAATAATTTTAAATAATAATAATTTTATGGTTTTTTTTTTTAATTGAAGTGTTGGGGACTGAAGTCAGGATCCTGAGTATATTGGGCTTTACTTCTATGTCTGTGTACCCCCACCCTCAAATGTGTGTTTGCAGGCACATGCCAAAGCAAGTGGTGGAGGCAGAGGACAACTTTGTGGAATTGAGATCAGCTTCATAGCAAGCACCTCTGTCTGCTGGACCATCTTGCTGCTTCCCCGGACCAGAATTTTTCAAAGTTTCTATTACTCAGTAGGATGTGGCCAGGGTATAAGGGTCAACACATGTACTAAAGATGGTCTTGTAGCACACTAGCATAGCAATCACCCAGTAACAGCTGAGACCATCCTTCAGGGCTGCTTTATCGCTGGTAGTTCCCTCTGCCCACATCTGTCCACTCCTGGCTCCTTTCTTCCGCTGGTGTCCAGTCAAGGCCACTTACTACTACACACAACAAACTGTCTTAGAATCACTTGCCTAGAGAACCTGGCAAGTACAGAGAAAAACGCCCCTTCTGATTCAAACTTTTCTCTGACTTAGGGAGGAAGCATGATTAACAGCATACATAGTGCAATTGTCCTAGGGAGGTTTGTGGTTAGCTAGATCTATTTAATTATCTGTTATATAATCTCTATGGTTTTGTTTATGCATTATTTGAATGTCTATGAATAGATGTTCATTTTACAGGTTGCTGAGGAATTCAACCAGGAGTGCCTTCAGCCACAGAGAAGTCGGTACGGTCCCTAAATCAAGGACATTTTAGGTTTTGATGTCTGATAGAGAGAAGAGAAAGATAGAGGGGAGGGCAGAGGGGAGTGTGGAGAAGAGTGGTCGCTCATGCGTGCATTGTGTTCTCTTTTCTTGAACAGTTGGAGAAATTCACACACACACACACGTCTTCTTTGTTTTGTTTCTTATTTTTTTAATATATATTTTTTATTTTTTGGTTTTATAAAGTCATAGAATCCTTTTTAAACTAAACGAATTTGAGCTGAAATTCAAGCCATTTTTCAGCAACCTAGTCTAACTTAAGAACTGTTGATTTGATTAAGTTATACATTCATGAAATGTTGCAATATAGTCAATATATGATTGCATGCTATAGCTAGGTAAATAACTACAAGGCACTGACATTTTAAAGATTAATATTTGTTTGATTCAGTCCAATTTTTTTAAAATTAAGAAATAATGATTATAATTCATCTTACTCTAAGTCAATATACAACTCTATCATATTGAATAGTTACTCAAGGAGTATTTAAGCGTATAACTGCAACCGTACACCAACTGTCTAATCAAATATATGCATTTACAACTACCATCATCAAACCATCGTAGCATTTATAGCAGGTAACAGTGGAAGAAAAGAGTTCAGAACCAGCAAGTTCGAGGTTCCACTCTAGAAACAC
This sequence comes from Uromys caudimaculatus, assembly GCA_028551405.1. Taxonomy (NCBI): domain Eukaryota; kingdom Metazoa; phylum Chordata; class Mammalia; order Rodentia; family Muridae; genus Uromys; species Uromys caudimaculatus. Next base: position 87,424,172 of record CM052700.1, read on the forward strand.
TATTTGTGGCCTGAGAATGTTTTCAATGGGAAGAATCTTTCCTTTCTCTATACCACCTTGATAATATTTTAAGGGTTACAAATTGATTCTGTAAGATACCTAGTACTGTTGCTTTCTACAAGAAGAGGTTAGCTATTGGCTGTGACTTTAATTTTTTCAAATCCTTATTTTTAATGATGGTTCTTAAATGCTTTAATTTCCCTTTTAGCCTACCACCCACCAAAGGTAGTGGAAAAGAAAGGATACAGGGTGGGGGGAGTGGACCTGTTTAGACAGGTTCTTTGGAGCAACTCCCATCTGTGTTGTCTGGAAATTGGCAGTTCAGCTCACAGATTAGCAGCAGCAGCTTGATGCACTTGCAAACACTTCATGGATACACTAGCAGTTTGGTTTTGTAGAGTTAGGTTAGCAACAGCAGTGACATGACCTAGCAGAGACAGCCAGGCCTCAGCCTCAGTACAAGTCAGCAGGAGGAACCAGGAGGAACGCCAGGAGAAGTTCTTGGCTGTGCCTCTCTCAGGGAAGCGATCAGAGAAGATGAGAGACCCACAATGCTGCACAGCCAGCTCTCTAAGCAAGCCTAGCTCAGCCTCCGTCACTGTCCCTGGAGTCCTAGTTATACTCTCCAAACATCACGTGTCCTCCACGGGTCTTTCCTCAGCACATGTGCCTGTCTCAGCTGACATCACTCTGCCAATCAGCCTGAGTTTGAGGAAGCAGCAAGAAACTGTAGCACACCACTAGAAGTTTTTAGGTGTGTTTTTCCCTATGGAGTCCCAACAAATGCAGCTCAACTACACAATGTAAGGTGGACCAATACATGTGTGTCTTAGCAAAGAATCTTTCATCATGTGTCCTTTCACGTGATTGCTTTGGCAGAACATCCTTCACCTGTGTCTGCTTCAGCTAAATCTTCTTTCACAATCTGCCTTAGTCCTCCACCTGTGTCCACTTCAGGAAAACACTCCTTCACATGTTTGCCCCAGCAAAACACCATCTAACACACTGACTTTCCAAAGAACCCTTAAGTTTCCACTTCAATAGACTATTATTGTTTTCACAATAGTTGTAGAAAAACAAATGCTCATTCATTAATTATCCTTAATTATGTTCTCAGTAAAGTTATTTTTCCTTCCAAAGAAGACCAAGCTCCATTTTATATGCTATTTTAAGCTCTGATCTAGAAATGCTCACCAATACAATAACACAAGAAAGACATTCATAAAAGAAATGGCATTAGCATTGAAGGGGGAGAAGGCATTTACTAGTAATGAAATTGTCTCTCTGGATGAATCAAGATGATCATCTAAAAAAGCTAGTAGAACTAAAAGAGAAGACTCGAAAGCTAATTACATCTGATTAAAGTCCACACAATACACTTTGGTTTTCATACATGTAATCCATACAAGTGTATGTCGTAAAAAAATATGCCATTTACAATGAAAAGATGTCCTCTATTGAACTGAAATATAAAGCTAACATGAGCTTAGAATACAGCATTGGTGGAAGCGCAGCCAGCTTATTTTTTAAAAAAGCTAGTGGGTCTAGGAAGATGGTTCGGCTAGGAAGGAACTTGTTTTGCAGGCAGGAGGACCCATGTCAGACACCCAGCACTCATGTAAAAAGCTTTGCATTACGATATGTGCCTGTAATGTGAGTACTTGGGGAACAGAGACCAGAGTGTTTCTGGACCATGCTGGCCAGGCAGTCTAGCCAAACCATTGAGCTCCAGGTTCAGTGACAGACCCTGTCTCAAAGAATACGATGAGTAACGATTGAGGAAGATACCTCTATTTTTCAGGAGTATTCACACACATATGCACCTACAAATATGTATACATAGACATACAAAATAACTAAGGTAGACTATGTACGTATGGAGATTTGAGAATGGATGAGTAGAGACAGTTTGGTGTATTTTGTAAATGGTAAGATTATAATTGGCAAAACATTTTCAAATTGTAACCCTAAACATAAATTGTAGATAGCATAAAATTTACATGGAAAATAAACCCATATTAGGAATTACAAATAATACTGCATTGCACCAAGATGGAAGTTGTAGCTGAGGTAACGAGACCCAGAAGCACAAATACTACAGATTCCTTCTCATATGCAGAGCCTAGCATTTGATTTTTAATTGTGTGTATTTACGGGTGTGAGTGGGGGCACAGGCCATGAAGCTAGAAGGGGATCATAAGAGGGATGGAGGAGGCTTAAAGGACATGGGGGGCGGAGAATAGCATACACATGGCGTGAAAGTGGAAAGAGGATTACTTGGGGTCCAAGAAGGTCAGGAGAAACCAAAATTATGTGTGTGAGTATTTATGAGAAACCATAAGAAAACCTATGTCTTTGTATGCTAATAAGGCAAACAAAAAAAATTTTTTTTGAAGTCTGTCTTAGTTTGAATATGCTTGGCCCAGGGAGTGGCACTATTTGGAGATGTGGTCTTGTTAGAGTAGGTGTGGCCTTGTTGGAATAGGTGTGTCACTGTGGATGTGGGCTTTAAGACCCTCATTTTGGCTGCCTGGAAGTCAGTATTCTCCTAGCAGCCTTAGGATGAAGATGTAGAACTCTCAGCTCCTCCTGCACCATGTCTGCCTGGATGCTGCCATGCTCCTGCCTTGATGATAATAGACTGAACCTCTGAACCTGTAAGCTAGTCCCAGTTAAATGTTGTCCTTCTAAGAGTTGCCTTGGTCATGGTGTCTGTTCACAGCAGTAAAACCTGAACTAAGACAAAGTCTAAAACTTGTGACTCTATGAAGCCTTTGGTAAAAGAAAGATACTGTAAGCAATTAGAAAATTAAACCACAAATTTAGAAATAAAACAGAAATCTGTGACAGAGTGTTGAGTCACATATCATGAATATATTGAAATCAGAATAAATAAATAAAATTAAATTTTAAAAGGACAAATGTAAGCTTGGTGAAATCAATCACTGTTCGTTAGGATTCAGCTTTTGCACTTGATGGCTTCTGGTGATTAGTGTCAACAAAACAGGATGGATGCTTGAATTTAAATTTGAAATTTAAAATGGGTTTATTTGAGTGAAGTGATTTCCAAACTATGGGAATTGCCCTTGTTTTAATTAAACGTCTTTGCATGGCACCTAGTAGGGTACCGCACACAGATGGGTGTTTAATGGTGATGATGTACCCTACAGAACTGCTCACACAGCATGTGAAATAGTTTATGATCATGGACTCCTTTATGACAGCAAACATGACTGATTAGATCAATATCATTTGCATAGCATTATGGGTCTTATGTTTTCTATTCTCTTCTTACATCTTAATCACATCTTAGTATGCTGAGAGAATATTAGCGAAATTGTGGAAACTTTCTCGTGTTCCATCTTTTGTGGGATTCCAAAGTCATAAGATCTTTCAGGATGTTATGTAGCTAATTTGATGATACATTGCTTACAAAATATATGATTCTTTAATTCCAACTGGCGTGTAGGCTACTTGTTGATAGAAGTCTTTATTTCTGTTCTATTTCTAGGATAGTTAGCTACACCAGTGGGTGCTTACTGAACTCACCAGGTCAACTATTATTTCTTTTAAGCAACTAATACATGTATCAGATAGTATGCTGGGAACTAGAGTAATTAAGATAGATATGATTTTGACCTCGAGGAATTTATAGTCTAGATGTGGAGTCAATGAAGCTAGCATGTTAGATTCAAACAGGCATTGCTCAAAGGTATTTCAGCAGCTGTCAGAGCAGATCACAGAAGAAACAGGTTCTCCCCTTGTTATCCCAGCCCCAGGCAAGTATTTTCAACCCCTAATAAACCACTCACATTTTATTTTTAGAATTGACTGTGCTCCAAGTACCGAAGTAGACACTTTGTAGATCTTGAGAAATACATAATTATCTCATTTATGAGTGAGGAAGCTGCCAGGGTGTTTAATGATAACTAAGTGTTGCATAATGGTTAAGACCTGAACTTAAGGTCAGACAGCCTGGTGAATCTTGGCTATACTATGATTTACTGGGTTTCCTTTATACCTTCAAGCATTAGGGTTTTCTACCTATAAAAACAGATATAAAAGCAGGCAAGTTGCTGCACGCATTTGCAACAGAAAAGGAGGTAAGTTCAGTTATGTAAATCACTCAGAGGAAACTGCTTAGTGTCGCAATGCTTAAGGCAGGTCTTAGGAGTAAGGAAAAGGTTATTTGTTAGACAAGATTGGGGAATGGGAAGAAGGTCTGAGATTTATACAGGAAGTCAGGAAGACTTGATACAGTGTGGTGCAGAGTGCAGGAAGCCTCTAGAAGATGGAGCAGTGATAAAGGCAGCCTTGTCAAGTGGCTTTGTCCTGTGGCCAATGGAAAAGTGTAAATTATTTTAAAAATCAAATTTCTGATGTAGAAAGGCTACTCTGGTAGTCAAGTAGATGTTTGACTAGAGACCAGGCAACTTGCTAGGAGACATTTGTCAAAACAAAACAAAACAACAACCTGTTAGAGATATTTGTCAAAACAAAACCAAAGAAAACAAAAACAAACAACCCAACAACAACAACAAAACCCAAACCTGTTCGGACATGTTTATGAAAACAAAAGAGCAGGGGGACATTTGTGGAGGCAGGACGTGGAAGACTTCTGTTGCCTGAGCGTGAGGCACGAAGGACTCCTGCTTCAAAGAGAATTTAGGCTTAGAAATACCAACTTACTGTTTCCAAGGCTGGTTAGCTAAGCAACAAATGGCATCCATGCACAGTCGGATACCAAAGCAAATGTACACTTCTCTCCACGGCATGCTGCATTTCCAGGACACAAGCCAGGGGTGCTAGAATTGAGGCGATGGCCATGATGATCAAAAGCCTGAAATAACGTGGTCTCCTACGTTTGATGTCAGAGTGTAGAGAATGGAGAAGAGGTACAGATGACTCTGACCGAGGAAAGCACGGATAATTATAGGGAGACTTATGTGGAGTAGAGCAAGGGATTTCAAGATGTCCTGGGGAAGAAAAGTGGTCTTGGGGCACCCAGGGCAGTGTGTGTTTGGAGCAGCTCATGCTAAGACAAAGATGAGGGGCTTAGAAGGTCTCAGTTGCTCTCCTTCCTTGTTTATAAAACAAATACGGACCTCAGAAGTGAGATTTGTTTTGATACTTTAATAGAAGAACTGTTTCCTGGCTCAGGGTGGGGCTTGCATCTGTGTATAACTAGAGGTTATCTAGAGTATGAATAACAAAGCCGGAAAGACTGGGTCCTCTCTCAGCACTTAACCAGACCCACAGCTAGTCACTGACTTTAGGAGCTGTGGAGACCTGGATAATGCTTAGTGCCTCAACAATGATGTCCCTGAGTTGGTGAGCTTTGAATGCTCACTGTTAAGAAGGGACAGGTATACCAGAGAATATCTGTGCAGGCTGTCTAGGCTTTCAAAACCAAATCAAGGCTGGGTGTAGCAGTACACACGCATTTAATCCTAGCATTCAAGTGGCAGAGACAGAAAGACCACTGAATTCCAGGCTAGCCTGGTCTTCAGAACAAGTTCAAGGACAGCCAGGGCTACACAGAGAAACCATTTAAAAAAACAAAAACAAACAAACAAACACAGCAAAAACTTGCATCAAATTAGAGAAAGCCATTAAGACCTCTGGCATCATCATATACTGTGAAAAGGAACTGGAGTAACCTTGAGCCTCACCTTGAAGCTTGTTAGAAGGAAAAATTGACAAAGTGACAACTGGCCAGTAACCTGTCCCAGTCTGGGAAGAAAATCTGGTAATATCTACAAATCAAATTGCTTCCTATCCTCAGTCCCTGATTCTCTGTCTATCTCTGCCCTGCTGCATCCCTACATACCACCCTAACAGCCTCAATTCCTTCTGAAAACTGAAGGGACACATTGCTTCTCTCAAACCTAGAGACACTCAGAATGTGTCTGACACGTGTTTTGTGACGGGTGCCTTCAGAGTTAGAATCAAAAGTCAGGAATAAATGGTAAAGGACTTTCAAAGCTCCAAACCAGAACAGGAATTATAAAATGAAACTATTGATAAATGTGGCCAGAGAAAATACAATATTCAAGAAATAAATAAAGTAACAAGTTACAGGATATGAAAAATTGCTGACTCAGACATGGCAGATTAAAAAGTCACCCTGCGGTTTATCTTTTAACCTGTTCAAATAGGGGAAGGAAAGATAAGCACAGCAATAGAAAAATGGCCAAGATACAGACATGAAAAGACAACACAAGAAATGAACTCCAGACACCAGTGAATATCTCCCCTCACAGGAGACCATGAAGGCGTATTAAAACAAGAAATCAATTTGCACCTACAAATTGGCTTAAAATATCTAATAATAGGTGCCTAGTGCTGTTGGGTTATGGAAAGATAAACATTATCATATGCACTTGAAAATATTAGCTGGTATAAATACTTCTGGGATGCAATTCAACAATGCTTCAAAAGTCTTAGAATATGCATGTCCTGTGACCCAAAAACAGGAATATATTGATTTCAAAGTATTTCATCTGAAGGTAGTAACTAGAGATATGCATAAAATTTGCCTGTAAATATATTCATCTTAGAACCCTTATAAGAATGAAAAATTAAAATGACCTAAATATTCAAGTTTATTA
>CM052700.1:87438479-87451505 GCA_028551405.1 Uromys caudimaculatus
TTTTTTTTTTTTTTTTTTTTTTAACAGAGCTGAGGACCGAACCCAGGGCCTTGCGCTTGCTAGGCAAGCGCTCTACCACTGAGCTAAATCCCCAACCCCCCCAGTGTGCTTTCTATACTGTCAGGCTTGCTGCCTGGTTTTCATTGCCTTTACAAGCTTTAGCAGCAGGAGGCAGGAGGTTGTCCTTGGTTGTGGATATGTAGCTATTCCCCACAGACACAGGGCTCCTACCCTTACTAAGGTGCTCAGAGAGGAAGCTTTGGATCAGCCTAAATACATATTTTTTTTTGACTGAAAACTGTCTTACTTGGTGCACTGGGATCAGTTTAGCTCCTCATTGGTCTCCATCTGCACATGGAGAGTATTTCCAGGTTTTATTGCATACTAACAGAATTATTAATATTATAATTTTACTGTTATGTATCTTTTATATTCGTCATTTTAATATATTTACTCTATGCTTATATATGCAAGATTACTAGGTGAAAGAGCACGAATGTTGTGTAGATGGAGTAAAAATCTTGCCAGTGTGTTTTGAATGATACATAGTCTCAGCAGCCATTGTCAGTACTACTAATCTACCATACCATGAGGAGTACTATGAATTTTAATTTGTTGAAGGTTATCACATTGTATCATGATTACTTTATATCAAAGAATATCTGTCCTGTTTATAGTAAATATTTAACATATAGCTCGGCACTTGATGAGCATTTCATATTTTCCTATATTTTTCTAAATATTTATACTTTCTCCCGTTTTAAAAAGAAAAATTATACAATAAAAGAAGAATGCTGAGGGCAAAGGTGTTGTCTTAGTGCCTTCCCACTTATTTTTAGGACTTACCTAGTACCCTGAGCAGTTAGTAGGGGGTCGAGAGGCGGCCGGCAGTGTGGGAGGCTGGCTGGCAGTTTTTCAGCTCTTCTGTTTCTTAGGTCAACTGGCAAAGACAGATCCCCATCTGCTTCTTCCCACCAGAGTTTCTGGAAGCCCCTCTTTACCCACACGGTGACCCTAGGGATCTGATTCATGATGACCCGAGAGCTGGTTGGAAATTCAAGTTCTCAGCCTCAGACTCAGATCTCCTGTGTCAGCAACTCTGGGCCCCCAACCTTGCAATCCGTGTGTGTGTGTGTGTGTGTGTGTGTGTGTGTGTGTGTGTGTGTGTGTGTGTTTCATTGTGGCAAAGTGTGTAAAGCATAAAAGTTACCATCATAAATGCTTGTAAGTCTGCAATTCACCACCTTAGAAAACAAACCACTGGAATTTTTTTCCCTCAAAATGTATCCATGTTGTAGCATGTATCAGTATCAACTTCCTTTTAAGGACTGAGTAATAGTCCTATATAAAGGTATGCCATTTTTAGTTTATTCAGCCATTCCATGAATGTTGGACCCTGGACTGCCTCCCCTAACAGTTTGCATTCCCCCATGCCTATCAGGCGATCCACATGAATGTTTAAGTTTCAGAACTTCTGGGTACAAGGAATGAAGTACGGTGACTGAGTCTCATCTGGGAAGATCTGGCATTGTTTTTTAAGAATATTTTGAACTGTACTTGGCCCAGCCAGTTCATCTGAATGCTTCATAAGACGGGAGAAAGCATAACACCTGCTTCCAGGGATCCCACAAGGTTGCAGTGTGGAGTACCACAATGCCAGATCAGAGGTAGCTAGTCATGTCTGAATAAAAACTGTTCAACTAAGCAGGACTACAAATGCTGATAGCGTGCCTTTCCCTAAGATCCAAGGCTAATCCGATCTTCAAACTGGACTCACATTTAAACCTTCTAAGTCAAAAGATGAAGGAGGGAAGAGAGAAAGTAGAAGCAGCGAAGGGCAGATGCCTTGAAATAACTAAACAGAGCAGCCTGCATGACGCTCACCACAGACTCAGGGAGCTGTCCCTGGAGCTGACAGGTAGAGCTATTTTGAATGAACTGGATTCTCTTTCAGTTGCCAGGGAACATTTGAGGTTATGTAAATGGCCATAACAAGGGCACTCAAGTCTCATGGAGCAGAGCATTACCTGACAGTCCGAGGTGCCGGCCACTGAGGACCTGAGGTGATGTGTGGCTTTGTGAAAGGGGCTTTGAGTTGGGGAGATTGAGTTTTCCCAAAGACCCCAAGCCATAGCATTCTGCTGGAGGCCAACGGCCATACTGACAGGCGATGATATGATAAGATTAGATACAAGGCTCTTAATTCTTGCTAAAGAAATGAAGGCATGTATTTGACTTTAATGCATTTTATTTGGAAAGAACAAATCATCTGAAAACTGGAGGTCTGGCATGGACATGTATTTAGATACAGCAAATCTGAGTGAATAAATGTCATAACAAATGAGTTGATGCCAATCCTATTTATTTAGCACGTATCCTATGCAGGCCAAAGGGAAAGTCCATAGCAACACCTCTATCAAAGACCTGCCCCGCGTGTGTGTCAGGGATTATAAGATGGTCACAGGATTGAAAAATTCCTAATCTTAATGTCAGCATCGCAGTTACCACATCCTAGCACAACACATGGCCCACACTTGTCTGTGGTGACGCTACAAGGGCCATCCCACTGTGCTCCCAGTTGCATACATATGAAGGACGTAGGATCACAGGCAGCGTGCAACGCTTGGTAAGGATTACAAATGATTATGCTACTGCTTTTTTTGTTATACTATCATCTACTTTAAAAATCATTACTCTTGTGTGTTCTTCTGCTTGTGAGAACGGCTTACTGTGAAACAGTGTGTTGGCTACTGCCTGCTGCAGCCTCACACATCTGGTTCTTACTGCTTCTCTTCGTTGAATCCTTTGCTTTAGTGTTTCACTGAATCTGTCGTTTGGTTCACTGTGACACCAGGAGCAATGAGTCGGCTGTGTCACAGCATCTAAGCGTGGAGTAGTCAGGCACCATCTGGGTGTGTGTAAGTACGCTTTACAATGCTCACACCCTGAAATGCCCTAACAAAGTGTGTTCCTGTAGTGCCATGACCCAAGGCTATGAATGGGTCATCACACTCTGCAGAGAGTGAATAAAGAAATGACCCATGCTGTTGCCATTCGTGTAGCATCTCCAGTTCTCACACTAGGCCAGTGCATGACCCTGAACAACTCATTTAAGCTCTCTGGTTCTCAGTTTACCAATCTCTACAGTAGGGTGGATGTGAGCTAGGATTTTGCTGCTGTGAAGAGACACCATGACCAAGGCACCTCTTAGAAGGACAATATTTCATTGGGGCTGGCTTACAGGTTCAGAGGTTCAGCCCGTTATCATCAAGGCAGGAACATGGCCGCATCCAGGCAGGCATGGAGCAGGAGCTGAGAGTTCTACAATTTTATCTGAAGGCTGCTAGCAGAATACTAGCATCCAGACAGCTAGGCCAAAGGTATTAAAGCCCACGCCCACAGTGACACACCTACTCCAACAAAGCTACACCTCCTAATAAGTGTCCTTCCCTCGGCCAAGCAGATACAAACCATCACAGACTCCAAGATAAACAACCTTACAGTTTTCTAATTCTGTTTATGTTTTATTGGGGGGGGGGACAGAATGCTCATTCATTCATTCATTCATTCATTCTTTCATTCAGCAATATTAGAGAGAGGATGTAAGGCATTGTGTTACAATTTTCCCATAACTTATTAACTATTTTCCTTTATCAGCCCTATAAAAGAACTCTGCTAAATGTCAAGAACAACAACAAAAATCTCCATAAACGGATCACTATAAAACTCATCCCCAAATAGCAAGCACTCTGCTTCCCAACGCAGCTCCCACCAGGAGTTAGCCTCTCTCCTGCCTTCCTGGAGCTTCCAAGGCCCAAGAGGTGGTAGGTAATCTAACATCTGTCCTGGCTGCTACCCCATCCTGCTGCCTTCACTCTGCTTCACAGAGATCTCAAGGCCAGTCCACAAATCAGCAGGACCATGCAACAGTTTTGCTTTAAGAAAGCCGTTCAGAGGCATTTAGTTATTTAAAGATTTGAGTCGTCAGAAACACATCCATCCCATGTGACAGGACTAGCAGATGTTGCCTGTTTTTTTTTTTTGTTTTACCTTGGGATTTCATGGTATCTTTTTTTAAATTTCTAACTAAGTATTAAATGCCTGTAGAATTCAAGCTTGTTTAATTAAGCTTTAAAATGTATTTAAACTTTAGATCAGCCTAGATAATTCAAAACTAGGAACAACCGGAACAGGCCTGCCAGGTCAGGTTTGAACTGCAGTGTACTCCACCCTGAGTGATCTGAGCGATGGTAAGTACGGGTCTGGTGGTCTCTAAGTAAGCAATTTCAAATTCTTGACTTTTCAGGACAATATTTACACAAGTAAGGTCATTACATTCTATTTCTGCATCTCATCATTTTAAAATTAGCCCATTTCCTAGGTCTGAAGTAGGGAGGAAAGAGGGCTTACAAACTACAGATGGATGCTAGCTCAGCTGCCACACACCTGGCCACATTTTTATTACAGCAGCGGAACACTCTGACAGCCACAATAAACATATGCTGAAAATTTACCTTTAAGTACCTTGCTGAAGCGTTCCACTACCTTCTGGGTTTAGGGGTTATTGCTCCACCACCTGAAATATTATTGAACCCAACAGTTTTGACTCAGCCCAATGAGTAAAATCGACGATGTGTTGCTTGTGGTACCAAGTGATGTCTACAGTCTAGAATTAGGGGGAGGTAAAAGGAGATGTGGATACAGAACTGTCTCCATCACTGGTCTTCCTCTGAGATAATAGGAATGGTATTTATGATAGCAGGCAGATTGACTATGCAAAGTGCAGCAATTCTTCTTTAATGGACACGTGTTCCAAACAATGTCTTTTTTATTTTTAATGTGGGAAGTAATTTTATAGTTTATACAATAAAGGTAACTATATCAGGTATTCAGGAATGTGCTCTGGAACTGTATTCCTTCCCTCTAGAGCCCAATTTGATGCACTCATTCTGCCGTTCTTACCTCTTGGAAAGAGGCAGGCTTTGAAAGTCAGGGCCTAGTCCATATCTAATTTTTTTCTTTATATGGGTATAGAGTCCTGCTAGCCTCCACCAGCTGAGCAATTACCCCAACTTTCTGAAAACATGTCCGCTACTTTTCTCAGTGGCTCCCACTCCTTTGTCCTCTCCTCTCTACTCACTGTGAGGAGTGCCTTCTCCACTGCTCAGGCCTTAGTCTACTAGTGACTCCCCTGCCCCAGGTCTGACTCCTGCTCCATGCACCAGCCTTTCAAGACCTGAAAAATCTGACCAAACAAGTCCACCTGAAATCCAGAGTGGTTCCTGTCCCGATCAGGACACATCCTAAAGGACCTTTTCCTCTTCCTCTTCCTCCTCACCATCGCCTGACCTCTGCTGCCCACCTAGCTTCATTTGCTACCTCTCAGAGGCTCCTCTTCTCTCCTTTGGTCTTCCTGGAACCACAGTTCTGTCTTTTCTGGAGCACAATTCTCTGTAGAGAGAATCCCTTGTACTGTATGGAGGAACCACCTGTCAGTAAAAGTGCTGTTAGCCTATAGCTTAGGCAGGAAATAGGGAGGCGGAAGTTTTGGTATACAAAGGGGATTCTCAAGAAGAGACAGGCTGGCAGAGGGGGTGGAGGGGGGAGAGGGGAGATTCTGCCCCAGACACAGAGGAAGACGGTCACTAGTAACTGAGGACCAGGTAACTAGCCATGTGGCAGAACTTAGAATACAATAACAGGATGATTAAGTTATAAACTAGTCAGGGAATGCTCCAAAGCATTCGGTCAAGGCATTTGACCAAATGGCGTATTTGAGTCTCAGAGTCTTGATTCTAGGAGCTTAGGGCCAGGAGGAAAAAACACACGAGCTTACAGAAAACTCTACACTTCTCCAGCGTCTTCACTTGACTGATGCAAACAAATGCCTCCCTTCCGATGGGTGGTAGGCACCACTGGGGCCATGGGCCACTAGATACCTTTTCTCCCAGTGACCTGTGCTTAGTACAACATGCACCATGCCTGCTTATTCATGTTCTCTTTGTCTCTCCATGAGATAGATGGTGAGCCTGGTACACCTGTGACCCTATCCACTAAAGTTCTCCCCTTTTACTTACTTTGTACGGCACCCAATAGTAGTCCTTGATGTGCAGTAGTTTCTTGATAACGCTGGCATGCCAGAGCGACTCCTCTCACTCACTCATTCCCATTCAGGTCAATGTTATTTGCATTGAAGCTTGTTACCAAGTGATTGCTTGTGTTAACACTTTAAGGCATCGTTCTCCATAATCTGTTTTATATTTTTTGGTATGAACCTGCAATACAACCTGCAGATGACATAGAGCAAAGCAGTGTATGCCAAAATGCCATGATGAGAACAGATCTGGACCCTTCAGCAAATAGTTCAGAAAGCCCTTCCACACACTTGGTTTTTGTAAGGAGGCTCTCATGTTCTGCTTTCCTGTGGATTATCAGACTAACAAAGAGCCATATGAACTCGACTTAACCCATACTGTGCTATGTAATGGATACATCAGGGCTGGCAATATGGCTCAGTGGGCAAAGACACTTGCTTCAGGAGTCTGGAAACCTGAGTTTGTCTGATCTCCAGAATCTAAAAAATGGATGGAGAGAGCCAACTCCACAGACTTATCCTCTGATCTCTACAGATGCACTGTGGCATATGTCCCTAAACAATGAACAATTTTTAAAAACAGTTCCACCAAATATTTGTATTTACAGAAATAAAAGTATTTTCTCGGCAAATTGTACTACACTGTATTCACGTGAGCATGCTCATGGTTACGAGTTGGTGTGCAAAGTGGAAAAGTTATTAGACCCAGGACTATAAATGTCAGCTTTGAATTTGGGGCCTATGCAGTTAGAAAACAGATCTGTTAGTGGGCAAATCAGCTATGGCCAAGGTTTCTGTTTTTCTCATTGGCTACACAGTGACTCAGAGCTCTTATAGCAGAACAGTGGCTCCCAGCTAGAGCATTTTTAACAGGTGGCCATGCCTAGAGACATATATGAATGCCACTGGGAGAAGGAGGTGTGTGACCACAGCATTTAAGAGTTCACAGGAACTGGCCACAGATGCTGCTACCCCCACCCCCCTTACAGTGCACACAGGTCAGCCTCACCACAATGATCTGGCCCCAAAGTGTAACTGGAAACGGGAAGTGAGAATTTGTGATGCCCAAGAGAAGTGGAAACTTGAGGGTTCTTTGGAAAGTCGGTTAGATGGTATTTTGCTGAGGCAAACACATGAAGGAATGTTTTGTTAAAGTGGACACAGGTGTGAAAGACTAAGGCAAACTCATGAAGGAATGTTTGGCTGAAGCAGACACAGGAGAGAGGATGTTCTGGTAAAGCAAATACATGGAAGGACACGTGAGGAAAGATTCTTTGCTAACAACACACGTGTATCGGTCTGCTTTACATTGTGTTGTCAGGACTTCACCGAGAGAAACGCACCAAAAAACTTCTGGTGGCGTACTGCAGTTTGTTGCTACTTCCAAGGATTTGGGATGACGATTGGATGCTCATGCTGAGGCAAGGCACATGGAGGACACATGATGTCTGGAGGGTATAAACAGGACTCCACGGAGTGAAGGAGACAGAGCTTGGCTTGCTGGTACAGCGAGCTGTGCAACTCTTGTGGGTCTCTCATCTTCGCTGATCTTTGCTTCCCTGAGAGAGGCACAGCTGAGAACTGATGTTCCTCTTGGTCCCTCCTGCTGTCTTGAGCTGAGGCTGAGGCCTGGCTGTCTCTGCTAGGTCATGTCACTGCTGTTGCTAACCTGACTACCAAACTGGACTGCTGGTGTATCCTTGAAGTGTTTGCAAGTGGATCAAGCTGCTGCTGCTGACCTGGGAACTGAACTGCCGATTTCCAGACAACACAGATGAAAGTTGCTCCAAAGAAACTTTCTAAGCAGCTCCACCCTCACCCCCGGTCCCATATCCTTTCTTTTCCACTACCTCTGATAGGTGGTGGGCTACAAGGGAGGTTAAAGTATTTAAGAAGCGTCATTAAAAGTAGAATTTGAAAAAATTAAAGTTACACCCATGCTTAAATTTTCTTCCTTGTCATATTTTTCCTTTAGAGACTACTCCAGGCATCGTGTGTGACCCTCACTAGGCAGTTCGCAGGAAGGCCCTTTGCTTCTTCAAGCCTACCAGATTCTTTCTTGCTCTGCTCTGTTATGGCTGAGTCTCATACAATGTGATGTCGTCATGGGAAAGATGTCCACGGCCTCTGCTGCACTGTGCAATTGCAGCACCAGAATCCACCTGCACTCGGGTCTTACTCAAAATGTGGACAGCCTACCCTCTAGCACTGATCTGCACGATCTACGTCTGTCTTGCTGGTAGGCATGGCTTTCGTGCTGCGTGCAGCTGGTCGATCCAAGGCACACTCACCCCTGTAGGAGAGACTGGGAATCAGATGGAGTGGCTATTTTCTGTCACCATTATGAGGGTGGAAATATGCAGAGGTCCCCAGCTAGCTCCAGTTTTCTAGTTCTTCTTTGTTTTGTCTCCAGTTCTTTGCCTCAACTGCAGATCCATAGCTGCCCCAGGCCTTACCCAGAAGCTGACTGAAGACCTGCGCAGACGGAAACAGCGAAGGCAAGAACAGTTCACCTCCCTCTAGTCATGGCCGACCATCTTGGCTTCTCAGATGAATCACTTAACAATTCCAATAGCATCTCTACACTTTCATTTCTTCTGATGTTGGTGTAAGGTTGTTTTCTCCACAGAGTGCCTCCATCCATAACTCTCGGGGACAGGGGGTCCCTGATCCCAACCTATACAGATAATATTCCCCGTGGTAATCAGAAGAGTCACACAAATCCTGCCTGTGTGTTCTAGGTACAGACCAATGAAAATAGGCTTCACAGAGAACTCACCAGAATGTGGCCCCTGAGTTTTGTTCGCTGCTGTACTGGTTGGGGATCATGGTCATACCCCACAAATATTATTTTCATAAATAATGAATTATATATGTCTGGTTTTGGTACTTCATACATGCATAGATGTGTGCCCATGTACATATAGACATGCATACATGTGCCCTATATTTTATTCTAAATATCACATTCATGTGATTTCCCCTTTATCTTTAACATTTAAATAACTTTGATATCTAATGACACAGCCAAATGCTTCCCTATTGAGACTATCCTTTAGGGAAGGCAGAATGACGACTTGTTTAGTACTCATGCCAGAGAAGTACTGGCATCCCTCTGATGAAATTGATTTCTGACTTTGTACATCTCCTCTCAGCCCCCGTGGTGCAAGCATCTGTCTGTCCCCTCTTAGCTCTTTGTTCTCAGCTCTTCTCATGTTGGATGTTCAGTATCTCTGTCCTTAATGGACAATAAACCAGTGTACTTATTATGCCCTTTACAGTTTAAAAACCATTTCATGTAAATATACATTCCTTAAATCAGTTGATTTGTTAGAAGTTTAAAGTAATCATTTCCTGTTCATATTTAATGTTACCTCGGTTCCTTGTACAGATTTTTCAGTTTGTAAGTAACTAAGGGGTATCACGCCATAGAGACTCCAGGCACTAACAGCGACAACGAGCCGCTTGCAGTGATCTACCCTGCCTTTCCCAAAGGATATTCTGAACTGAAAAATTTGTCCAGGGGTAAGATCAACACCAAAGGTATTTTCTTTTTCTTTTTCTTTTTCTTTTCTTTTCTTTTCTTTTCTTTTCTTTTCTTTTCTTTTCTTTTCTTTTCTTTTCTTTTCTTTTATGAGGATTTTGTTGTTGTTTATTAGTGTATTATTCCTGACCTAAACCCATCTCCATGGCCAGGATACCAAAAAGCAAAATGTAAAACATCTCAATACATTTTAAAATCAATTATGTGCTGAAATTAGCATTCAGATACATTGAATAAAATGAAATAAAATTAAATACTTTTAGATCAAATCTGTGTTTCTTTTTATTATTTGAAAATGAGTCTAGTGGAAGGCTGAAACGTGTAATATGGCTCACATTTGCTGCTTGTATTTTATTCCTACCCTGTAGTACTGTATTAGGCTGGTGGTTTTGTACTTCCATTATTTTAACCGAGAAACTCCTTCAATAGGTCTCTTAGACAAGCATAAACTTCTGCTTGAATGAGCTTAGATATGTCCACATCTTCTTTTCCCTGGTCATGACAAACCATTCTTGAAAATATCAACATTACAGCTTATAGTGAATTCACCAAAAGCATTTTCCTTGAGTTAATAGTATTGATGATTTTGTTTGCTCTCTCCAGTTTCTTTTTGGAGGCACTCAGAGCTCTGAGTTTTCCTCTTAGTACTGTTTTCATTGTGTCACATAAGTTTGGGTATGTTGTACCTTCATTTTCATTAAATTCTAAAAAGTCTTTAATTTCTTTCTTTATTTCTTTCTTGACCAAGTTATCATTGAGTAGAGCATTGTTCAGTTTCCATGTGTATGTGGGCTTTCTGTTGTTTTTTGTTACTATTGAAGACCGGCCTTAGTCCATGGTGATCTGATAGGAGGCATGGGATTATTTTAATCTTCTTATATCTGTTGAGGTTTGTTTTGTGACCGATTATATGGTCAATTTTGGAGAAGGTACTAATGGGGTGCTTAGAAGAAGGTATATTCTTTTGATTTAGGATGAAATGTTCTATAGATATCTGTTAAATCCATTTGGTCCATAACTTCTGTTAGTTTCACTGTGTCTCTGTTTAGTTTGTGTTTCCATGATCTATCCATTGATGAGAGTGGGATGTTGAAGTCTCCCACTATTATTGTGTGAGGTGCAATGTATGTTTTGAGCTTTAATAAAGTTTCTTTTATGAATGTGGGTGCCCTTGCATTTGGAGCATAGATATTCAGAATTGAGAGTTCTTCTTGGTAGATTTTTTCCTTTGATGGGTATGAAGTGTCCTTCCTTATCCTTTTTGATAACTTTTGGTTGAAAGTCAATTTTATCCAACATTAGAATGGCTACTCCAGCTTGTTTCTTGGGACCATTTGCTTGGAAAATTGTTTTCCAGCCCTTTACTCTGAGGTAGTGTCTGTCTTTGACACTGAGGTATGTTTCCTGTATGCAGCAAAATGCTGGGTCCTGTTTACATATCCAGTCTCTTAGTTTATGTCTTTTTATTGGGAAATTGAGTCCATTGATGTTAAGAGATATTAAAGAATAGTAATTGTTGCTTCCTGTTATCTTTGATGTTGTTTTTATGTTTGTGTGGCTATCTTCTTTTGGGTTTGTTGAAAGAAGATTACTTTCTTGCTTTTCTAGAGTATAGTTTCCCTCCTTGTGTTGGCATTTTCCGTCTATTATCCTTCGTTGGGCTGGATTTGTGGAAAAATATTGTGTAAATTTGTTTTTTTCATTGAATATCTTGGTTTCTCCATCTATGTTAATTGAGAGATTTGCTGGGTATAGTAGTCTGGGCTGGCATTTATATTCTTTTAGGATCTGTATGAGATCTGCCCAGGATCTTCTATCTTTCATAGTCTCTGATGAGAAGTCAGGTGTAATTCTGATAGGTCTGCCTTTGTATGTTACTTGTCCTTTTTTCCTTACTGCTTTTAATATTCTTTCTTTGTTTTGTGCATTTGGTGTTTTGACTATTATGTGACAGGAGGAATTTCTTTTCTGGTCCAATCTATTTGGAGTTCTGTAAGCTTCTTGTATGTTTATGTGCATCTCTTTTTTTTTTTTTTTTTAGGTTAGGGAAGTTTTCTTCTATAATTTTGTTGAAGATATTTAGTGGCCCTTTAAGTTGGGAATCTTCACTCTCTTCTATACCTATTATCCTTAAGTTTGATCTTCTTATTGTGTCCTGGATTTCCTGGAAATTTGGATTAGGAGTTTTCTGCATTTTGCATTTTCTTTGACTATTGTGTCAATGTTTTTTATGGTATCTTCTGCACCTGAGATTCTCTCTTCTATCTCTTGTATTCTGTTGGTGATGCTTGAATCTATGACTCCTGATCTCTTCCTAGGTTTTCTAACTCCAGGGTTGTCTCCTTTTGTGATTTCTTTATTGTTTCTATTTCCATTTTTAGATCCTGGATAGTTTTGTTTAATTCCTTCATCTGTTTGGTTGTGCTCTCCTGTATTTCTTTAAGGGATTTATTTATGTCCTTCTTAAAGGCCTCTATAATCTTCATGAGATGTGATTTTAAATCAGAGTCTTGCTTTTCTGGTGTGTTGGGGTATCCAGGGCTTGCTGTGGTGGGAGAGCTGGGTTCTGATGGTGCCAAGTATCCTTGGTTTCTGTTGCTTATGTTCTTGCCCTTGCCTCTCACCATGTGGTTATCTCTGGTGTTAGCTGGTCTTGCTGTCTCTGACTATGGCTTGTCCCTCCTGCAAGCCTGTGTGTCAGTACTCCTGGGAGACCAGTTCTCTCAGTAAGGAATCTGGGTATGGAGAGCTGTGGCACAGGATCAGCTCCGGGCGCAGACCACCAAAGGTATTTTAAATACTAACAAGAGAGAACAGGAAGAGAGCCTAACATTTGTGTACAAATAAATATATAGACTTTATAGAGATAAGAGGAATAAAGGAGGAAATAATGTCTTGAGTGCTCAGCTAGCTCACACTGGCCTCTGAGTTTCATCACCAGCACTTCAAAAATCAATGCAACAAATAGAAAAAAAAATCCAACAACGATAAAAGTGTATTTCTAGATCTTTAATGAAATGCATCCTGTGTAATAAGAAAGCGTTAGCATGGAACCCAAGGAGACAGAACACCATGGACAGAGGGAATTCCCCATCTGGGGAAGAAATTCCTTTTTGTCATTAGTATTTTGTTACCTAAAACAATGAGGTAACAAACAGACAAAGATGTATTGTCTCCAAACTTTGCTACTGAGTTGTTACTTCTAACCAAGACAAATCCATGTTTGAAGCAGTAATCATGGTCACACTTTATCCTTGGGATCTGCTTATTAGGACAATAGGTTCTTGAGTGACCTTAAGAAAGACCACTTTGGTAAGGAGAAGTGCAACTCCTAGCACACACTGCACCTGCAGGATCAGAACAGAGCATGCAGGAGTACCTAGATCCG
>CM052700.1:87451605-87547664 GCA_028551405.1 Uromys caudimaculatus
CCCCCCCCCCCCCCCCCCCCAGAACTCAGAACACAGAGGAGGTTGCAGAAACCAGTGGCTCATACATACAGCACCACACGGAGCCTGCTTGAGCCAGGGT
Source organism: Uromys caudimaculatus (assembly GCA_028551405.1). NCBI lineage: Eukaryota > Metazoa > Chordata > Mammalia > Rodentia > Muridae > Uromys > Uromys caudimaculatus. Next base: position 87,451,706 of record CM052700.1, read on the forward strand.
TATCCAAGAATTCCATCTTTCAACTCAGCATAGCTGTGCTATCAGTTTGTTCCATAAATACCTTTTATTTCTTATTCTTTAATCTCCACTCCTGCGTTTATATCGGGGGTGGTATTCCTTTTGTTTGTTTCTCAGGCAGGCTTTAGGGGCGTGGCTTAGGGTTCTGCACCCAGTTTACCATAAAGCATTTGTTACCACACTTTCTTGCACATCACATGTCCTCTCCCGCTTATTCCTACATCTTCTTTCTCTCATCTTTCCACTCTTTTCTTCTTCATTGTAACCTGCCATGCATATAATACTTTTTATACAATGTATGTCAAGTTTTACTATAATTTTTTGAGGTTGGACTATAATTATAAAATTTCCCCTTTCTTTTTCTTCTTTCAGTCTCTCCCATGTCCCCCCTACTTACTCTCTCAAATTCATTGCCATCTTTTCTTTCATTGTTATATATATATATATATATACACACACACACACACACACACATATATATGTATAATAATACATATAAAATAATAAGAAACTGTATAATGTTTCTTGTGCATATATTGTATTCAGGGCTGACCGTTTGGTACTGGATAACTAATTGATTTCTCCAGCTCTTACTATCCCTTACCTGCCTGTAGCTCCTTGTTTAGGGCTGAAGATCTGTGAGCTTTCCCATGGCTATGTTAGCTTATCTGTTGGTGCTGTCATTGCTGAGGTCTTCTTTAGGCCACTGTGTTGGTGAGTCTTCATGGTGTAGCTTCTCTCACATTCCCAGGAGACATACTCTCACAGATAACTTCATGTTCCTCTGGCTCTCACAATTTTTCTACTCTTTCTATTGCAGTAATCTCTGAGCCTTAGGTGCAGGAATTGTGCTGTAGATGTATTAGTTGGGACTGCGCTCCACAACTCTGCATTCTGATTGGTTTTCTGTCATGGTATCCATCTGTTGCAACGAGTAGTTTTCTTGATGAGGGGTAAAGAACTATGCTCATCTGTGTGTGTAAAAATAGATACTTAGAAGATAGTTAGGGAGTGTGCTGGTTTAGTAAAGTGGTTCTAGGTTCTCCATTCTAGTTCTCAAGCTATATTACAGAACTGTAGTAATAAAAATAAGATGGTACTGGCACAAAACATGGCAGACATGTAGGCCAATGGAACAAAACTGAAGATTCAAGCATGAGTACATGTAACTTAGCTATTTAATATTTGACAAAGGTGCAAAAACACAAAGTGGAGAGAAGAAAACACAAGTGGCTGTAGAAAAACTGGCTCTCTGCTGTCGAAGAATGAAGCTTGGCCCATATCCATCACCTTGCACAGTTTCTAAAGTCCATGACCCTAACTATCCCAACCTTCTCTTTCTGTCCGCCCTACCCACCTCAGCAGTTATTCTTCTTAAAGTTTTGATCTCACACTTAATCCTTACTTTTATCCCCCTGGTTTGCCCTCCACTCCTATCCTCATTGTGTAAAATCTGCATGTGCTCCCTACAGTCCTTGGTTGTTTATCCCCCAGTGGCTATTGAAGTTAATGGGGCTACTGTCATTAATTTGCTAGTATGAAATTTCATAATGGTAAGCTCAGTAGCCATGGTTATTTTTCTAGTTAATATTTAACTTAGGGAATAATATAAAGCTCATACCAGGCATCCTAAGATTTGGGACCTAGGAATTACTTTTTGGACTACACACTCAACTCTACCATATTCAAGTCTCACTCCAACATTTAAAATACTTTAGCTGAAAGACTGTAGCTGCTTAAAAATAAAATAAAATAAAATAAAATAAAATAAAATAAAATAAAATAAAATAAAATAAAATAAAAAAAAAAGCAACACAATAATGTCAGATGTATGAATCCCAGTGCAGTGACCCAGGGAACATGAAGATAACAACAAACCCCATGAGTCACAAATTATTAAACCTATAGCAGTAATGTCTTATAAGAGTGAGTGTTATGGTTACATTTTTGTTTGTTTTTGGGGTGTGTGTGTGTGTGTGTGTGTGTGTGTGTGAACTTGGCACAAGCTAAAATTATCTGAGAAGAGGGAGCCTCAAAAGAGAAAATGGCTCCCTAAGATTATTCTGTAGGCAAGCCTGTGGGACACATTCTTACTTAGTGGTTGATATGGGAGGGCCCAGTCCACTGTGGGTGGTGCCATTCCTTGGCAAGTGGTGTTGGGGTATATAAGAAAGCAGGCTGAACAAGCCATGTAAAGTAAGCCAGTAGGCAGCACTCTTCCATGGCCTCTGCATTAGTTTCTGCATCTAGGTTTCTGACTTGAGTTCCTGCGTTGATTTCTCTGGATGATGGACTTTAAGCTGTAAGATGAAATTAGCCCCTTTCATCCCAAGCTGTGTTTAGTCATGGTATTTTATCACAGCCAAAGTAACCATAAGTAGTATAGTGAGTTAGAGGAAATCCCAGACAGAGAACCCGAAATAGTAATAGGTATATTCAAAGATACAAACAAATGCTGAAATGCATAAGAAAAGTGATGGATGATATGAAAATGAATTTAATAAAGAGATAAATATACTATAGAAAAACTGATCTGAGATATTACAGATAGGAAGTATACTAAGTCAAATAAAAGACACACCCAAAGCAGGAAAGCCCTCTGTGGACTGTCTCGGCTATTGAGTGGACCAAGACTAGGACAGACACATGGACATGAAGATGGTTTGGAGAAAGTGAAAAATCCAACAAAACCAAGGTAAATTAATAAGAAAATGCTGGTGAAAACCCCAAGATATATGCAACACTTCCAAAAGACCACATCTATAGATTATAGGCATAGAAGGAGAAAAAGCTGTTCTAAAGCCATAGACAACTTTCTCAAAGAATCATAATAGAAAACTTCTCAGAATTATGGAAAGAGATGGCACTCGAGATACAAGAAGCATTTAGAACCCCAAAAAGACATGACCCGAAAAAAAAAAAAAAAACAGAGCAAACAACACCCTCATGTTATAGTATAATCAACACACTAAATATATAGAACAAAGATAGTATGTTGAAAATGGTAAGAGAGAAACTCCAAGTTACTATAAAGGCAGACCTCTTAGGATCACAGAAGATTATTCAAGTGAAACTTTTAAAAAAGCCAGAAAGGCTTAGAGTGATGTATTTAAAGTTCTAAATGATAACTGCCAACCCATACATTTATACTCAACAAAGTCATTCTGTCATAATTAAAAAAAAAACTCCCCATGGTAAAAATAGACTAAATGAATTTATAACCACTAAACCAGTTATACAGATGATATTTAAAGGAATCCTTTAGACTTTAAAGAAAACCATATCCATCTACAAGACACAAGAAAGAATAAACCACGCTATAATAAAAGTTCAGCAAGAGAGAAGGGGGGGACCTCAACCTCTGCAAAACCATCAAAATGGTGGAAACCAACACATACATTTCAATAATAACTCTGAATAGTAGTGGTATCAATTCGCCAACCAAAAGGTATAAACTAGAAAGTAGAGGGGATAAAAAGTAGGAAATATGTATTTGTTGCCCCCAAGAAGTACACCTCACCACAAGACGGTACTCCTTAGGGTAAAAGCATGGAAAAAGGTATTCAAGCAAAGAGACCTCGAAAACAAGTAGATGTCACTGACAAAGTGTAACTTGGACCAAAATTAGTGAGAAAAGATCAAGGTCACTTAAGAGAACCTTCTATCAAGAGGACATTACAATTTTCATTATAAGACAAAATCGTACAGAAACTTTGTAGCTAATATAATTCTATGTGTGTGTGTGTGTGTGTGTGTGTGTATACATATATATATATATATGTATACACATTAAAATAAGAGTTTGAACAAAGGTTAGTTGAAGAGATGGGTCGTTAAATAAAAGTATCAGTGCTAGGCATGGGACACCTCCCTACAGGCTTTTTCATCACAGAGACACCAAAGCACCACAAACATCACAATTATTGCCAATGCTCTTTAGTGACCACCACAATTACACCTTAAAACACTATTGCTGAAGACACCAGGCACTTTGGCTGCAGGACATAGAAAAATCAATCTGGAACTGACCTAGAACCCCCCCCCCCCCGCACTGGCTAGCTTTCATGGTGGTAAAAGGTGCTGCCGGAGACAAGACATTGATGGCCTTACCCAACACCGAACCATGCATGCTGCAATATCAACCTACCAAGATGTGCCTGCTGCTACAACAGTAGCATGACTGGTACAATAGTGGCTATGAAGGTAACCAGCACTTTCTGATTGGTTAGGAAGCCTGTTCTACAGAAGGGTCTCATTCCTGGTACTGTAAACCTAATCAAAAGCTCATGATCAGGGAGACCATAGTCCCAGATGGTATGTGGTCGGGGCTTGAACTTACTATTGTTTTACTAATTGATCATGCTGTCAAATAGCATTCTGAATATCCATAGATAAGTACTGTTCTAAACCTTGGTCAAATAAACTTTTTCTGTGTGTGGTTATGAGCAGTGGTTAATGCAAAGACTTATAACTTGGTGAATTGCCGAAAACATGTAACATCTACACCTTCGCCCTTGTTCCTCCACACACAAGGCCTAAGAAACATTGTAGAAGGAGTAGACAGAGTGTAAGAAAGAGGATTAGAAGGAATGCTGTGAAATGCTGTCCTCTGGACATGACATGGCTGTTGCACTTAAGAAATCACAATAGCTATGGTTATCTGCATAAGATGTACACAAGATCAAGCCAGCTAAAAACCCCAGTGTGGATACGGGAGGGACTCACAGGGTCAGTAAGTCCCATATCTGAGGACTTAGTAGAAGCCCATGGCTGTTAAAGAATCATCGTTTCCTTTGGGTCTTTGGCCACTTGTAGGTTGCCCATGCCCCAGTGCACGGCCCCACACCCATGTGCATGTGGGCAGCATGAACTCAATAGGTTGCTAATAAACCAAAGAAGAGGATCTGAAATTGGAAGGAGGCCATGTGGAGAAATCCGAGAAGGCTGGAGCTGGGCGATGGAGGGAAGCGATCAAATATAGTTTACACATATATGAGATTCTCAAAGAATAAATGAGAAAATTTATTAGGAAATAAAAACCAACACAAAAATATGAGGACCAGGCTTTTTATGGAGATTGTGTGATTCATGATAACTATTCAATTTTCTTTCAGAAGATTTGGCTTTCGTTTTCTTACGAAGGTGTACATTTTTGACTCTTGAAACACCACACAACACTTTATAAGACATTGTCAACACCCTTCCACCTGTCCCCTACAGGAGCTGAAAGGATACAATTAAACCCTCCTTTCCATGATGATAAAGAGAAACACTTGGAGTAATTTAACAAAAGGAGTATGTAACTTACACCTAGAAGCCTGTAAACACCACTAAAAGAAATGGAAGAAAACCTGGTAAGTATTGAGTTAGATCATGTTCACAAACAACGTGCAGAAGTGTTCTAAAATATTCCCTGGTGATATTTGCTCTGCTATGTTAATGTAAACAAAATAAAACAAACAGAAAACCTGTAGTTGGTATGCTTTAAATAGATGAATTTTCTAGTGTGTGAATTATATGTCAATAAAACTGTTACTTTATATAAAGATATGCATAGTTTGCTTACATACAATATTACTACATTTTATAGTAAAAAAATAACAGTATATTTAAAATGTTTCCCTAACCTTTCTAGCGTGCCTGCTGTGTAAGTACATAGGTAAAATGAGCAAAGGTCCCACCCTTTCTGGTCCCTGAGAGTTTGGAGTTCAGTGGGTAGATTTATCCCTTCCTGTGGAGCCATGGAAATTCATAACCGGCATATAGACCAGTGTCTGTCTTCCCATGAGACCTCAGCCTCCTGTTAAAGGCAAATCAGCTCCAGAGTGCACGCTGAAGTGTCCTACTTCCTGCTTTCTTTATTCTCCACATATTGAAATAACTTTTTAAAAAAGACTAAAAAGCAATGCTGAACTCTCGGGCTCCTCACTCAGCACATATAAAAAGGATCATTTTTTAAAAAAGAGAAGTGTTTTGTTTTGGCTTGCTTTCTTCACAACGAAAGGCCTGTAGTCCTTTCAAGCTATCTTGACTTTAGGCCTTAAGGGAAGGTCAGTAGAAAACCTTGTGTTTGTTCACCATTTAACCACAGATTATGAAATGGATGTTTCACCCAAAGCCCGGCACTCTCTGCCATTGCTTGCAATGATATCGTGCGCCATTCATTGGTGCAGCGTTGTATGTTCCGTGCTGTGTTTGAGCCGTAGGTACATCACTGCCAGGTTGGGTGCTGGCTCCATCTTTAGAGAACACTAAGAGAGGAAGACAGAAGCAATTACAGATGGGGGATTCTATGCAAGCAGTAACGTGTGGAAACTAAACTAAACTAAACGGTGAGGTGAGCTTTCTTCTGAAACGTGAGCTTGAGCCCTCAGCCAGGCAAGGGTGTAGAAGAGCAAGAGTGGGAGCTCAGGAAGCGGTGGGTGTGGAAGGTGGGAGAGGGCTGGGAATGAGCCCTGGATGCGGGGGCTGAGGATGAGACAGACCGGGAGTTAGACACATGTGGGACAGGCATTGGTTAAAGGCTGTGGTGTGAGGTCCGGACTTTGTTGAGGGTTAGTGGGAATGTGCTGAAGGCTTTGAGCGTGGAGAGCTGTGATCAGATTATTAAAGAGGCCCCTGAGGATGCTGGGTGAAAAACTTCAAATCGCATATTGTGAGAGGGGAAAAAATGCTTAGAAGAAATTAAATTACATGTCTTAAAAATGTTCCATGATTTTTAAATCCCAGATGAAACTTAAGATTTCTTTATAAGAAACAAATTGTAAAATGCCATCCCCCACTGTCCCCTTTAACTTCTTGGTTATTCAGGGACAAAGTATAGACAGTTTACTTTTTCAACAATGTGTTTCTTCATTCCAGACATTTGAATTTTGAATCCAATAAAAACATGAACAAAGATGCTTTTTAACTTCAAGAACAAATGTCGCAAAAATAAATACATGAAGCACCGAGGTGATATTTGAGAAGCAGTTTGAGGGGTGGACAGTGGGTGGCAGTTTGTGGGTGTTGGTATGCTGAAAATGCAAGCATTCTCTTGACTTTGGTGAAATTTGAGCAGGCCATCAATCCAAGTCCTAGAGTGGTGGGACCATATCTCCAAGAATCACAAATTCTAGGAAAAGGCAAAGTTATATTATTATTAGTGAAAGAGAAAAGGGAGATCAACTTCTTCATGGCTTAAAGAGACCGTTCTTCGTTTTTAGTCTCAAGAGCATGTCCTGATATCTGGTTTGTGTATGGAATGGTACTAGACAGTTATAGATGGGCAGAGAAGTGAGCAGCAATGGCCGTTCATAGACAGTTTATTTTTTTCTACGAGTGCCATTTTTAATTATAGAATATTCCCATGGTTTGCTTAGAGAATGTACTAGAATAGATCCAGTCTCACTCCTTTGGACAAAGCAATATTCCTCACATGTTATTCAAAAGAATTAGTCTGGCTCTCCAGTAGCCATGCTTTCAAAAGTTGGGAGATACAACATTGACCTGAGAAGCATATTAATAAGATAATAGAACAAGACTTAAAAAAATCACAGTGGTTCACGGAAATCTTAGGATGCTCCATCATTTACACCTATACTGTAGCATCAGGCCTCTGTCATTAGCACTACAAAAGGACTCCATTGTGATTCTGGAAAGGCAGAGGTGACTGTGAGACCACATGGACTTGATCCACACAGCACCCATCAGCCGTCTGAAAGCCTCTTGCTTTCATGAAGCCGCAGCTCACACACCGTATGTGGCAATGGACCAGTCTTCACTTTATCACAATTTATGCCATTATCCAGACTTCACCGGAGAAAGTTGGCTCCATTCACATTTGCGGTCAACCAGACTGTCTTCCCTTTGCCCCTCTCTCACGTCTGAACTACAGCGGAGGAATCAGACAAGAATAAAGTGACCTCTGGCCGACATTATGATCATGTACTTCATTTTAAAAAGTAAGACCTATAATTAGAACTGACAAATGCCAATACAATCTTGACATTTGAATATTTTTCTCATACAAAGAAAATCTAGCAAGTTAGTTGAATATGATTCCTAAGGCTGAATGCAGAATAATTTCTTAAAATAGTGACTAAGAGTCAAGTTATTAGCTCATTTTGAAGCATCTATTTATATTTTGCTGTATTTTAATAATCCAATCCCTCAATACCATACTTACTTTCAGGGTTTTTTGTTGGTTTAATTCCTGATAAGCATGTTTATTTTAAAAGAAAACTTGGATTTTCAGTAGATTAGGATATTAATGCTAATTCTGGTTTTCTTGGAGGTTAGACTTTCAGACTCAAAAGGAGAATTTTCTTCTGTGGCTCATTAGACACAATTAGCACAATTTCCTGATGCTGTGACCCTTTAATACAGTTCCTCATGTTGTGGTGACCCCCAATCATAAACTTATTTTTGTTGTAAATCACAAAAGTATCTGTGTTTTCCAATCATCTTAGCTGACCCCTGAGAAAGGGTCATCTGACCCCCAAAGGTTTCCCACAGGTTGAGAACTGGTGATATAGCAGATGTGTATTAGATATCAAGTGTGGTGTTGGAATCTGAAGTACAACACATTGAACTAAAACATTAAATCAGAATTTCCTCTACGGACACACACACACACATATGCTTGCATACATACACATATACATAAACACATGCATGCACACGTACACACAGGGACATGCACTCATACATGCATACACATGTGTACACACACACATATAAGCACACACACACATTCTGAATGTGGTAACAGATGATGAGATCTAAGCATGAATATCGAATGAAGGAATCTGAGCATACTGCTTATATGACAAGCGTTGCTTTGTGGATGAGGAGGGGTTGGACAGGGAGCAGCATGTGACAGGTTCATGAAAGACTCCAGTTTTCCCAAACAGGAACTTTAGGGGCACATGAATATCGACACGATAGCAGATAACACTGGCGAGAACATCCGAGCAGTCTACATTTTCTTGAAAACTGCGGCTCAAGGTTTGTGAAAGAAAAGATGTGTCAAGACCATTTCTATGGTATCAAAAAAGACCAGAAACCGTTAAATGTCTAACAGTTGGGAAAAGTAGTCTCTACTGTGCAATAAGATATTTTAAGGCCTGTAGACACTGGGTATTTTATTCTTTATTTGATTATTTAGTGTGTTAGCATGTGAATGTGTGTATGTGTAAGTGTGTGTATGTGTGTGTGTGAGTGTGTTGTGTGAGTGTGTGTGTATGTGTGTCAACGCCTTGGGTTGAACTTCTCTCTTAGATTCTTAAAAAGAAAAGAGATTCTGGTTGAGAGAGATCCAGGGAGAGTCCTTTTCTTATACAAGCATGGAGAGGGCCATTTTTGTTATAACTTCCAATCTTTCCTCTTTGTTTTCAAAGCCACATTACACCTTGCCAGACCCTCACCTCTCACTCTTCTCAGAAGCTGGCCCCAGTGTCACTGCCAGAAAGACACCTCCCAGTAACGTGTAATTGTACAAGTCCAAATCGTCTCACCCCCAGAGAGAAGTGCTCATATTTCTGAAATATCTAAGTTGCATAACGTGGTTAAATTCTTTAATTTGAAGGAACACATGTTTTATGTTAATTTGGGGGGCGGAGAGGCACATACCATAAAATTCACTACTGCAACCATTTGAAAGCGTGTCTTTGAGGCATGCCACCCATTCTCCGTGCTGTATGGTGTACCACATCACCACCATCTAGGGCCAGGGATTTTCCTGTGCTGTGATGTTGAAGTGACATGCATGGCTGGTCATGGGAAGGGGGTGTTAGGGAATCTGCAATTCTTTGCCTCTGAGATAGCTTTTCTTTTCTCTTTTAAATCAGTTGCAACTTTCAGGAAGCACCCACCCCCAATTGCAGCTGCTCTGCACCAGAAACTCAAGTCAATTAGACAAAATTATTGTAAAAGAAACTGTGAAAATATCTGTTCCAAATGTAAAGCATTAAAATAATACATCCACAAAATATTGACTTCAACCTAGCAATACGTTGCACACACTCACACTTTGTCTTCTTCTGTATTGATAGGCTGTCATTTAGATACTTTATTGAACATTTGTGTTTAAAAGCAAACACTAAGGAAATCTGTTGAAGCCCTATCTGGAAAAGCACCTGCTGCCTCCCTGAGCCTCGCTAGCCAAGGCTAGAAATCTGGTGAGACCTCCACTCAGCCTACCTCAGTCATCAGCTGAGCATTTAGTAAGTGTTCTGCTCTGTTCCACATGCTGCTCAAGACACATTTAATCAGGGATCGCATGCAGGAGGACTCACACCCCCCACTCCGTGCCCAGTGATTTCACCCTTTGCCAATTAAGGTTCAAGCGTTGTCACTGTGTCCACCCAAAACTTAAATGCATTCTCTACTGTGGTTTACAATATTCACCCCAAGTTCAGATGAAACTGAAACCTCCCTGTTTTCATTCACTTATTCAGAGTATAAAGGTCAGGTGACATGATGAGCCAGTGTTGTGCTGGATGGTGGGGTACTGTAGATGGAAGAAAGGTGTGAAGAAGCTCACTCTAGTAGGAAAGGCAGCTGTTGGCGCATAACAAGAGGAATGGTTCAGGCTCAGCAAGAGAACCGGGGAGTGGGGGAGGGGGAGGGGAGCATGTGTGTGCATGCACCCGCATGCTCATGGGGAGGAAACTTCTTTTCAAGAAAGTGTTGGTTAGGTTTAAATGGTAACTAAAGGCATGAATGAACAGTCAGGGGTCCGTAGTTCTGGAGTTGCTAAGAATGAGAGCTTGGTGCCTTGGAGGAAATAAAAATACCAGGAGTAGCATAGAGCAAGGAAGTAAAGGCATTGTTAAAACCGGTTTTATTCTTCGAACCAGACTGAGCAAAGATTTGTGAACCACTGTTTTATAATGAAAAAGAGCACGCCAAAGCAACATGATGCCAAAGCATCATCAAAGCAGGAAAGCCGCCTGGTCTGAATGTATTTTTAATTGACTCATGAGAACAGACAGGGATTTCACCTGCCTAGGGATGTCAAGGGGATGCAGAAACAACAGACAGACAGACACACAGAAAAGCTGAGGTCAGGTGCAGTGGGTACTGGGATGGAGAAGCTTCTGTACCCTGGGAGCTCGGAGGACTTATTAAAATACAGTTGAACAGAGAGGTGGGTTTGTAGTATTCAGCTGAACGGGGCGGGGGGTGGGGAGGACAGTGTTAGCCAATCCCAGCAGGAGCAGTCTCTGTAGGGGAGCAGTCTTCTGGCTGTAACCATCCAGAGGAGCGGAAGAGGTGTGGTGGCTGTTTCCTGCACACATTATCCACACCCCCACACAGACCAGAAGGGAATAGCTTTCCATTTTCCTCTGGGGAGGGGGCTTTGGCATTCCTCCACGGGTCCTGGGACCAGAGGGTCCCTGACGTGGCCTTGCTTGTGTCAACAACACACATTCAGACAGGACTTTACTCAGGCCTCCTCTGCGCCATACCTTCCACCGTCTATCTCCTGTCTTCTCATTTCCTTACTGAACTGGCTGGCAGCTCCCTCAGTGTCCCTTCCCCTTTTTGTGCATCTTCCTCTCAGAGAGCCTTGCTTCCACCTGTGCTACAGGTCTTGGCTGCATGCTAATCTCCTTTTCCATCTCTTCAAGACAGAACCATGGTTTCTTTTCAGTGTTCCCACAGTGTCCTGTCCTCACTTTTAGGGCAGTGCCTTTCAGCCCTCGCATCATCTTCCCCAGTGTCCTGGAAGCTCCTTGAGATCAAGGATTTGTCTGTGTCTGACTCACAGTATAGAGCACAAGGTTTGGCTGTAATACTGCATGGTTGAGTGGCGAGTGAAGAATGGAGTACACTCAAGACCTAGTCTAGTAGTTAAGCATGAAATGTTAGCTTCAGCAACACTCTTTTGACAATTTGCAAGAATCTCAAGGTCAAAACAAACTTGGTGTAGAACAGATAAGTTTCCAGGCAATTACGTTATAAATATAATCTGTAAGTCAAATATTGATGATCACAATGATTTAGGAGATTCTGCATGAAGTGTCCAACATCAGATCAAATGAACAACTTTTTTCCCCTGACAGGGCTTCATTGCAGACTTGTTTGGAGCTATGCAGCCCAGGCTGGGTTTAAATTTGTGGTCTTACTGCCTCTGCTTTCAGAATTCTGGGGAATGAACGCTTGGAAAGATTAAAAGTTTCAAATAAATACTGCTTTTATAATAAAGCACTAAAGCTATGTAGTGACTGAGCATGTCCCCCTGCTGATAGAACCTTTCTATTAATATGGAATTGAAACAAAGATGAAGCACACACGGGACATGGCACAAAGAAACTACACAGTCTACTGCGGCTTTGGTAAACAGTTACACATACCTCAAAGGTTAATTTTACAATTTTAGTTTTTATATTTCATTGGAAATGACACTTGGTTCCTTTTATGCGAAATGCCAGTGTATTGGATCAGTGCCTTTTAGGCAGATGTTGGCTAATATTCTCTCCATCCTCTGGCAGATCCCTCCCACTTCAGCGAGTTGCCATAGCAAGGGAACTGCCTGGTGCCAGAATACAGCAGAGGGCAATGCCCGCTGTCTTAGGTCAATGGCTTTTTAGTTTGTTATGGCAAATTTTTACTCTGTAGCCCAGGCTGGCCTCTGACTCTTCAGCTCCTTCTGCTTCTCCCTCCTCATTTTTGGTCCTCAGCCGATGCTCATCCATCAAGGACTCTGTGGCCCCAACTTCAAGGCGTCTACAGAAGAATCTAGACGCTTTTCTAGTTTGCCACTATCACCAGCATCTAAGGCTCCATAACCTCTCTTGGGTATGGACACGGTGCCATCTTGCTGTTCTTGTTTTCACTCTTGCCACTTACCTGCTAGGGATCCTCAGCACAGCACTCAAAATGCTTTAAAACAAGACAAACCATGATACTCATGGCTACCAACTCCCAATGGCCCACTATTTGTATGAGTCAGGGTTCTCTAGAGGAACAGAACTGGTGGGATCTATCTATCTTTTTGTCTGTCTATCTTTTCTGTCTGTCTGTCTATCTATCTATCATCTATTTATCATATCTCTTCATCTGTCTATATTTATCTATCATCTATTTATAATATCTCTTTATCTATATCTATCTATCATCTATTTATAATCTATCTATCTATCTATCTATCTATCTATCTATCTATCTATCTATCTCCCTATATATCATCTAAATCTATCCATCCATTGGAATCTATCAAGTCATCTTTAAGCAGTGACAGCAGCAGTCACCTCTGAGAGATGACAGCCCAGTAGTTATGCAGTCCTTGAGGCTTGCTGCTTCAGAAGTTCAAGTGGTCCCTCAGTAGTTGTCTCTCACTAGGGGAGGGCTGCAATAACGACCCCTATTTGCTCAGCCCACAATCCCGGGAGCCACAACCGTTCTAATTTGGCACTGGAAGCCCAGCAGTTTTCTGGAGAACTTTTGGTTCATGGTTTATTTGATGATAGCTTAGGTCCACTCGTTCTGATATCAGTGGAAGGTAAATGAACTCAGTGTCAGGGGGACGGCCAAGCGAGTGAAAAGCCGGGATGACCTTCCTTCTGCCACACCTTTTTAAAAAAAAAAAATCTAGATTGTAACTGCAAAGTGCTGTCCAAAGTTGGGGCAGGTCTTTCTACACCAGTCAAAGCAATGAGGACCATTCTTCAGGGGAGACTCCCTACTTAGGTGATTCTAATTTGTGGCAAGCTTGCATTAAAACCAGCCATAATACCCCTCCACTTAGAGAAAACGCCGACACCCTCACGGTCGTGTGGGATGTAGTAGCTGGTGCCAACATGGTTTCCAGAAACCCTCCTTTTGTGTGCTTCATAATCATATTAATGTTTTCATGCAGAATCAGGACTCAGCGTGAGACTTCCAAAGTTATGTCATGAAAGACATTGCTGGGTCTGCCTCAGTTTCTTGGATTTGCTTTCCCTGCAGATGCTAGTTATAATCTTTAAAAATCTCCAGGGAGAGAACCCCTGAAGAGGAACTGATTTTCCCTTACAAGTTGCCAGCTGAATGACAGACTTCCTCCAGGCTGCCCAGTCCTCTGATGGCTGTGGCTCAGTTTCAGCTAACATTGGACTGAACCTCACAGCAGGAACTCCAAGCCAGCACTGCCCAGCTGTCACTCCCAAACCCTCACACACAAAAGCTGCAGAGAGGGGAAAAGGAATAGGTAGCGTTGAAGCCACTGAATTTGGAGCGATTGGCTCGGCAATCAACGATGCTAGTACGGGTAGGCCTGGTGTACATGACTGTAATCGGACATGACTGGAGTCCCACAACCCAAGAGCCTGAGGCAGGGGGTTGACAGTTTAAGGCCAGCCTGGGTTACACAGCAAGGCTAGCTTCATCTTCCCAGGTTGGGCCCTGCTCCAAAGTTGGTTTCAGCCACACGGAGACATGTCTGCTTCCTTGGGCTGCTCCTCCTCTCCCAGACATGTTCCAGAAGTTCGCTCCCAAATGTCCTCTAAGGCCCTCTAATGGTCCAGTGCTCTGAGGGTTTCTTCTTTACCCCTTTGCCCTACCCATTTTTTCCAGCATCTGCCATCTGACATACTGTGTGCTTGCTTGTTTATGTCTGTGTATCAGCTGTCTTTTAGGGGACAGGAGCTCTTTACATCTGACTCAGTGTTGAGTCCCTAGTGCCTATGATGCCCATTATTTCAAGACTCTCAACAAATAGTTACTGGAAATACTGAATGAGACAAGAAATAGGGGAAATGTCACCACCACAGACGGGCATTAGAGAGCATGTCAACGGCTAGCACGGATGGAGGGCGTGGGAGGATTGTCTTTTGTGTGTTTCCCAGGGATAAATTTAAATAATCACACACACTCTGTGTTTATATTTTTATTTTGATACAGATGTCCTATAGGGTATTCTTATGGATAACAAAATATTTAACTTCACCTGAATCCTGACTGTATGACTTAGATATACTTAGGCCAGGTGCCTAGATTTTCAAGTTAAAAAAAAAATGACAGCTTGTTAGCATAATTGCAACAATATTCTTAAAATTATTTCAAAATATGGTTTGCATAAAAAGCTCTGTGGCTGAGTAAGCTTTAGAAACACTATATTTCTCTTCCTGTAGAGGATTCTTAGTATGCCTGACATATATAAAGGAAAGAAATACACCCTTATTTTTTCATGTTTACTTACCTAACGGATGTTTTCTTCTTTGCTGGAATTCTAATTGCTGGAATACTGGTGTCCAGGCTTAGTAGGTACCACATCTCATCACTACCTGAAGTAACTAGTAACCATGGCCCCACTTCAAACACGAGGAAGCTGAGATGCCAAGAGAGAGTAAATAAACTGCCTGAAGTTACATAGTAAGTTAAACAATGGTGGATTTGCTTCCAGTCAATGTCAACCCAACCAGCACTGCAAATGAGAAACCTTGGCTCCTTAATTGATACCATGCCTTTGAAAGTTCACTGTTTTTATTAGCACTAATAATAAGTGTGCACTTTACTTTTGGGAAACACACCTTGGTATGTTTACTCTATAAGGAGGCACTGTACTAATTACTTTTCTATTGTTGTTGTAAAACACCACAACTAATGCAATGTATAGAAGAAGGTTTTATTTGGGCTTACAGTTCCCAGGGTTAAAGTCCCTGATGGTGGAGTAGAGGCGGCAGACATGGTGGCCGGAAGCACACAGCTTTAACTGCAAAGTAGAATCTAAGAAAATAGACAGGGAATGTCGATCGACATTAAAACCTCAAAGCCCCCCTCCAGTGTCATACTTCCTCCAACAAGGTCTCTCCTTCTAAACCTACACAAACATCTGGGCCTATGGGGGGCGTTCTTATTCAAGCCATTACCCCCCCCCCATCAGACTGGTTCTCAAATACTTTGGTTACTGACAAGAGCTTAAGTTACTGTAAATGTATCTGTGTTTTGTGTTTGTATTCATACATGTTCATGTATGTATACATATATATTTGACTGCATGTGCACATGTGTGCACTTGTGTGGGGAAAGTAGCTTGCCACTAGATCTTCCTTAATTGTTCTTCATCTTATATATTTAGACAGGGCCTCTTACTGAATCTAGAGCTTATTGATTAGCTAGATTGGCTGTGCAGTAAGCCCTATGGACCCTCGCATGTCTACCTCTGAAGCACTGAAATGGCAGATGTATACTATCCTGGCTGGGATTTTCAGTCAAGCATGAGCTCATGTGGCAAGCATTTTAGTCACTGAGCATCTTCTTGATTCATGTCTGTGGTTTAACAAGAAGAAAGTCTGTGTTTGGAAGAACTTTATCCAGTAGTAAAGAATCATCCAATGACAGGATATAGGAGACCTTGGGCTTTGGGGTTAGATTTCATATATAGTACTGAGTGGTTCTCAGTGAAGTCTCTGAAGCCTATCCACCTACCTACCTACCCCCCCCCCCATTGCTATAACCACCAAGGTATTTCGCAAATAGAGACTCTTGGCCTTAATCCTTGGCCTATGAAATCAGAAACCCTGGGTTTGTGGTCTAGCCTTAGTGGTTTAGCAAAGATTGTAGGCTATTCTGATAGACCCTTGAATCTGAAGTGGTTCTTTAGTGCACCTGTGTGCAATCCATCTCTGTTCTTAGAAGTCTACCAAAGAGAAGATCAGTATGATTTCATCAAGTTCTTGGTGTATCAGAATATACTCACTGGTGAATTCTCTTCTATGGTGTCTTTAAAGCATATTTCAATTGTCTATCAAGTCTACTTTCCTTAAATAATTTGCTCAGGCAGCAAACAGAAAGCTTTGGAATGTCCTTGGCTTTTAAACAGAGCTGATTTAAGAACATAAGGGGCCTTCTTTAGGCAGCAGCAAGGATGCATTTAATTCACAGCCTCATTTTTATTACAGCTAATAAGCTAGTTATGCTTCCCTTGTCTGGCAAGTGATAATTGCCTTTTAATATTTTGCTTTCTCGTGTTTCGGAACACGCAGAAGAATACTCACAGTGTAATCTGCAGTACCGGAGCGGGTGTGCTTGCTAGTCTGAGCTGACTGTGCACAACTACCAGCTCCATTTCTGCGGTGCTATCTTAAAATTACACAGAATGGGGGTTTATACCATGGAAATTGGCAAAATTTTAAAAATTGGAGCTACTTGTTTTATTTCAAAGACTCAACTACTGTGTGTCTACCGGCACAGACTAAAACTGTGCAGAAGGATGCTCACTGAAGAACTTCCAGGAGAGATTATTGGTGATTATCTCTAGGGGAAGGCTGAGAGCTAGAGAGAACGACAGCTATGTGACCTCAAATTGATGGAATCGGGTATATCACCAGAGGAGATTACTTTTCAGTGAGAAAAATTTCCAGGATAATAAGTATGATTCTATTTTTGTAAAACTTACTATGTAAAACACAGACACGCGCACACACACACACACACACACACACACACACACACACACACACACTCATATATAATATAAGGGTATAATGCATATGCCATGCATGACAAGATATCTCATATTCTGTTAATGGTTACTGCTACTGTGAGGGTACAGCAAAGCAGAAAAGCTCTCTCTCTCTCTCTCTCTCTCTCTCTCTCTCTCTCTCTCCATTCATTCATTCATTCATTCATTCATTCATTCATTCATTGTGGTAACACAGATGTGCATTCATGTGGAGGTCATAGGATAATTTGTGAGAATTGGTTCTCTCTTTTTACCATTTTGGTCCTGGAGCTCAAACTCAGGTTATTAGGCTAGGTAGCTAGCACCTTTGCCCAGTGAGTGATTTTGCCAACCTTGGCATTTGGATTTTTTAAAGACTATGCATGCATTGTGATAAGAACTTATGTTTGTGTGCTTGCGTTTTAGATTCCCCCCTTTCTAGTGGAGTCATTGTTGTTTGTAAATACTTTCCTTCTGTTCTCTTACTGAACGACACATTGCTTAAGGACAGGGTTTTATTGCATTTCTGCCTGCTTCCCATAGCAGGTGAAAATACTGAAGGAATCCCATAAATGCAAACACTCAGCAGAAAAATAAACAGATCTTCCTAGGCTGCAATAGCTGTTTTGGTTGTCTCTGGCACTCAGAAGGAATAGTCAGGGTCTGTGCAGCTCAGTCACAGCAGGACACTGATTCAGAAGGATGCCTCCCTCTGAAGAAGGGAATCATGCAAGCATACCACCAGGGAGGTCCCTAGCACACCATGGACTTGCTATAGGCGAGAGAGAACTGCGAAATGTCCCTGAATAACATAGGGGGTTACCCCTCCATCCCCTCTGAATGGCAGAGGAGATTGCTGCTTTAGGGAATGGAAAGGGCTGGGAGGGCTGGAGGTCAGAGGATGGGCTGAGGCGTACATAGCACTCATGGTGACACTGATGAGGGGGGTGGATATGTAGACTAAGATTGGCTTCTCTCTGCATGTGTAGAGGGGAAAAGGTAGAATTCTGTGGATTTTTGGAGAGAACAAAGGCCATAAAGACTAAGGAAGGAAGGAAGAGGAGGAGGAGGAGGAGGAGGAGGAGGAGGAGGAGGAGGAGGAAGAGGAGGAAGAGGATGATGATAGGATGGTGATGATGATGATGATGATGATGATGATGATTATGACAAGGAAAGAGAAGAGGAAGAGGAGGAGAAGGAGGAGGAAGAGGAGAAGGAGGAGGAGGAGGAGGAGGAGGACAATTACTATGATTTGGGGCCTGGGAATCCAAGTAATGCTAAGAAATACAGTGGATGAAATAGGAAGCCATCTCAGAAGATAACACAAAAACGATGCTCAGAAACAGTGAGCTGGAGATAAGTTATGGCTTACAGGAGGGTCAATACGGAGAACACTGGAGATCAAGGTTGTAGACTAGGTTATGGGCCACACAGGTGTGAATCTCTGAACTAACAATGGATGTAATTCTCCAAGGAGGGAGTGAAACTACACTGGGAGGAAGCCGGAGGAGGATGGAAAGTGGGCCTGCCGAGAGAGCTGCCCAAGGACACCGAGAGGACTGGGAAGCATCTCAGGAAGCAACAGTGTCACAGAAAATCCAGCTTCAAAGACTGGGCGGACTGTCCCGTCAGACTCTGCAGACGGGTGGAGGAAGACAAGCACTTCAGAAAGAGGCCAGTTTCAACTGCTTTGAGAATCTTTTTGTGTGGGCATTTTGTGATGGGGTGAAGTAGAAGGATCAAAGCATTCAGTTATCCACAGATAAACACAGGGATGGATAGACTGAGTGTAGGAGGAAGTTAGAAGAGGGAACTAGAAAGCTTCAGGAGATCCCAAGACACACTGCGAGCTCTCGCACATAAGGAGATTGGGAAGCATTTAAAGGTATAAAAGAAAGAACCAAGTGAATGAGAATGGGTGGACACATGGGGAGAGCTGCAGGTAACAGAACAGGCAACAGCATTCCAGAAGATGTTCACTTCCTCTGGTGACACAGAGGAGTTAGGAAGGATGCTGAGATGCACCATGGTGAAAATGGGAACACATGGAGGTCTCAACACAGGAGTGTAGGTCTTTCTGTGATGCAGGAGAACATAGTCTCTAATTCTAATGTCAGGAAGACAACAGATAGTATGTAGGCAAGAGGAAGGTCTGGAAAAGAGATGGCATGATAAAAAGCCAATCACATATACATTAGGACCATAGACCCCCTGACCAGCACCAAAAGCAACCTGGACCACAGACTGCATCACAGACTGAGGACTGTGATTCTCCATAGTGCAGTGAGAAGAATGCAGGCTCACAAAGAGATGAACCAAGGACCAAAGCCTCCCTGGTAGCATAGACCTGGTCAAGTGTTCAAATCCTGTGGGTCACACTTTCCTCACTGGTGATGGACAGATCAGGCTTCATTTCTTGAGGGGATTATGGGACTTAAATGAGAAGCTTATCTGATACTGAGGATTATAATGGATAAATATTGGTGTTTTGTCCTACTCATAGTGGCAAGGGATGCATGCAATAGGTATAGTCTTTGATGGATAACCTGTGCATGGACATGACAGGACAAAGGTCAGGGTTCAAGGAGAAGGAAATGTCAGGTAGTAGTCATTTATATGGTCTAGAATTCAGAGGGTAAAAATGAATAAATTACAGACCTAGGGAATTTTAAGGTTTGGAGGGACAAAGGGAGAGTGGGTGGAATATGGACGACAGAAACAGGGTTTCACAGGGTGACATAGCCTAAGGACTTAGGATTTAAGGACTGATATTTTACCCTGATAGCTTAGAAATTTGATCTCATTATGGATCTCAAAGCCCACCAGATCCTGAGGATGGGGTCACTGGCTATGTCAAGAGTTAGAGGACTTTGGTTATTGTTATTACTAATAATCCCATTCAGATTTGTTTGAAAATGTAATTTGTAGTGAAAAGGTTCTGGCTGACAGAAAGCATTATTTTGCCAGCCTGGTATTCTTTCTAGTTCTCTTCAGCATGTAGCTGCCCTGTAGATGGAGGGCGTAGGCAGAATTTGAGGGTACATTCTCATAGTTAAGTCAACCCTTTTCTGCTACCCTTAATAGGGATGGTTCAGGGGTGACCAAACTTATATCAGTCTGTTTGAATGCCATAGTGCAAAGATTCAGCATTGCCTTTCAGAGGCAGAACCAGTGAAATCCAGTTTCTTCTACTAGATCTGAAAGAGGAAGTGGGTAGCTCTGATAGTAGTGTTAACCAACCTGACTTTTTGCTACTTTATTGGGTTCTTTTCCCTACTATCTTTCTCCACCCTTCTAAACCCTTAACACTGCATAGGAGAGAAAGAAAGCTCTAGGGGAAAGAGGGCACTGATATCATTAGACTACTGCCTGCTGATTGGGGGTATCAAGTTTCTTGGGGCAAGTCTGATCTTTGTCATCAGAGTATCTCCAACCAGCAACCACCACCACCAGCAGCAGTAGCAGCAGCAGGAAAAGGTAGAAGAGGAGAAGGAGGAGGAGGAGGAGGGGGAGGAGGAGAAGGAGGAGGAGGAGGAGGAGGAGGAGCAGCAGCAGCAACAACAGTAACAACAACAGCAGCTGCCATCTCTCTCAGGGCTCTGGCATTTATGTGGCCTCTGAAGAGTCCCCAGAATTCCAAGCATAAACTATCTTCAGCTGTCAAAATCACACCCCTGCTGGAGCATGAGACAAATCATAGTTAGCTGCTGTGGACGATCTGAAGCAGCCCACAGCTGAAATTAAAACAAAACATATTCACATAACATTTTTGTGTTTATAAAGAAAACAGGAGGGCCTCAGTTTGGGATGAGGCACCATGGGCAGTGATACAGAAAAGGATGGAGCTCCCCTCCTGGTGAGGTCACTGGACTCAGGCCAGGCTCAGCTGACCCAGGAGTCTCTTCTTCCACTGGGGGGTTGGACTCTCTGAGGCATATGCTTCCTCGGGGATTAAGGCAGTAGACTTTCTGTTGCTTGGTACTAAACTTACCTTGATCAGTAGGGACAGGCTTCAGACTTTGATCCAGGCTCTTGTTCATGTCCTCTGGAATTGTCCTGGCCCAGCTCCTCCTGTGTATCTCTTGTTCTCAGAGTAACTTATCTGATGATAGCTATGCTAGTCAGAGTTCTTCAGGGAGAGAACAGATTGGGATGGGGCATTGAGATTGAAAGAATCTGTCTACACAATCTTAGGAGAGCCCTGGAGGCGCAGCTGTTGTGTTGCAGCCCTGCATGGAGGCAGTCTGCAGGAAATGTCTTTCTTTAGGCAGCCTCTTTCTCTTTCCATATGCAGAGTAATTTGCATTACTCCTAACTCTTCCAATTTAAAAATTATGTAGATATTTAAAAACCCCCCATAGCAACATTTCTACCTGAGCATGATATAGTCTAGTAAGCCCAATGCACAGAATTAACCATCCATCTGGTAGCAAACTGGCTTCTTTTGTGCCCAGGAGCTACATGCTTCCTTCTTCATTGTCAGGAGTGGGAATCAGTGTTCTAAATGCTATTATTCTTGAATCTGACTGAAATCAGAGTGGATAGATCCTGATTGACTTAAAGCAGTCAGGACCCAGCTGAAGCTGAAAGTGGGGCTGATCAGACAAAAGCACACGGGATTTATGGTAAGGGCAGAGGTAAAAGACTGGGAAAGTGTACTGATGGGAAGCAAAAGAGAAGGATGCTGGGTAAACAACCACAAGTGTCAGAGATCAATATGATATTCACAATGACAACTACATAACTTACAGGAGAAATGGGAGTTAGAGTTGGACTAATGTCCAACTAGTCCAATTAGAGTCGGACTAATGTCAGTCAGCACGGGTATGCTCACAGAAAAAATTTAAGGGCTGGAGAAATAGATGGCTTAGTGGGAAAAGAGCTTGCCTTGTAAACACGAGGGCCTGGGCACAGATCTCCACACAAAGCCAAGCCTGGCAGCATGCATTTGGGGTCCAGGAACTGGGAGGTGGAGAAAGGAGGATCCCAGGTTTCTCTGGTCAGAAAGCTTCTGTGAATTGACAAGTAAGGTCTAGTTTCAGTGAGAGGCCTTGTCTCAGAAGGTAGGGGTGGTGACATAGATGTCTGTCTGTTGCTATGATAAACACCCTGACCAGAGAGTTTATTACATCTTACAGGACACAGTCCCTCGATGAAGGAACTGAGGCAGGAGCTCAAGGAAGGAACTGAGGCAGGGAGCGTGGAGGCTGCTTGTTCACCAGCTTTCTCAGCTTGCTTTGTAATATAGCCCTCGATCCACAGTGGAATGGGATTCACACATTAATCATTGATTAAAAAAAAAAAAAAAAAAAAAAGTCCCAAAGACATGCCACAGTTCAATCTGTTGGAGGCGATTTCTCAACTGTTTCTCTCCTCCCAGACATGTTTGTCTAGGTTTGTGACAAATTGACAAAAACTACCTAGCATGAGGAAGACATGTGATGTTGACCTTGGGGTTGCACAATGCACCTGTGGGCGTTTGCACCTGCACACACACACACACACACACACACACACACACACACACACACACACACACACAATTCACATTAAAAAAAAAAAACAAAAACCCAAACTCACAAGAAGCTCCCTTATAATCGAAAGTTGTTTGGTAAGCACAGAATCAAATTTAATCGAATTCACTATAAACAGATGTTTGTTTACTCAAATTTCACCAAGTGAACTCAGGGGCTGGAATTACGTTATAGCGAATGGACTCACAGACTCCACAAGTCTGTACCTCCAAGAGTGTTGGCAGTGAGGACTCACAGCTAAACGTTCGTTCTAGCTACTCCTACTGTTTAGCTCCAGGCTGACATGCTCTTGTACTTCCGTTTTACTTCAAAATCACTGTAACAAGATTGAACCAATTTCAACATCTGTGTTTTGCAATCACCTTTTAAAGCAGTGCTTTTGAAACACGATCTTACTCTAAAATATAGCCTACGGAGGCCTCCATCTCAATATACTGCCCAAGCTGGCTTTAAATTCCTGCTCTTCCTGCTTCTGTTTCCCAGATGACAAGGGCTTGCCAGCATGCCTGGCTTGCAATCCTTTTTCTTGATTCAGATTTTGAGGACCCAGCATCCCTCACACATTTCAAAGCCTTAATATCTAAATGCTGGGATAATTTGTTATTGTGAAGAAGTTCTTCCCTGTGGCTTTCACAGCCAGCCAGCTCCCAACCCATCCTGTGTACAACACACAGAGGGACTGTTTCCCTCTCCCCCTAAAAACTCTTTCAAAACTATCAGATAATTGTTACCTTAAAAAAGAATCCCACGCACACTCACGCTTGGGCCTTGAGCCACTGCCACAATCAAAACAGTGAAACATCCACCTGCCCCCAAAGTTTCCCACTGCTTGTCTCCCCTCAAGCTGTCACACGGGGTGAATGCTAGCATGAGCTCTCCCCTTTGCACACATGTTTAAAAGTGTTGCTTATGGCATAGTGAAGTGAGACACAGATGCTGCATCTCACAAAGCCACTCTTCAGCTTCTGATGCCCCTACTCCATGGTCCCCGGCGCCAGTCTTCCAACCTCTACCTCTGTATTTGAATATATTATCTCATTTGGGAGCCCCATGCAGTATTGGCTCATTACACTTAGCACAGTATCTTCCAGGTTAACACATGGTATTAAATATGGCAGAATTTCAGTTTTCATTAATTTTTAAAGGTTTTTGTTTGTTTGTTTGTTTTTGAGGTAAAGGCTATGTAGCCCAGGCTGGCTTAGAGCTTGCCGTATAGCTCAGGCTGGCCTCAATCTATTTTCTTGCCTCAGTCCACAAGTTTGGCTGATTTTCCTGGTTTTTAAGACTCAATAATATCCTGTTGGGTGTTTGTATCACATTTTATTATTATCCATCTATCCATGGGCATTGGGGTTACTTCTGCTTTGGAGCTCCTGTGACTAATGCTTCGGTGGACATGGGAGTGTTTCTTGTTTCTTCATGGTATTGAGCCCAGTTCCTATGGATATACTCTCTGAAGTGAGATTGCTGGAGCTCATGATAGTTCTCTTGTCTTGTCCTGAAGACTCCTTCACTGCCCCACAGCTGCTGTACCACTCATGCTCTCACCAACAGTGCACAGGTCCCCGTTCCTCTGCCTCCTCACTGCCTCTTGTCAGCGGCTTCACACTAGCCTCCCTGACAAGCATGAGAGGAATTTCTGAACTTATACTTTGCATTTTCCTGGGCAGAGGGAGGCTTTATAAACAAGATTAGATCTCACAGCACTTTTGCCTAAAGCTGTTTAGTGGCTTCTGATATCCTTGTTACACTACTCTTCCGAATACATGGCTCATATGTGGATAGGAGGCCCTTCCTTTCCTGCACCCTGCCCCACACCGAGTTCTGGCCTCGGTTACTCTGTCATCTCTTGAACTTAGTATTACTACATAGTTCCTGACCTAGAACACGCCTTCCTCAGCTCTTCCTCATCTGCTAGATGCTCCAGTTTGCTCCATCTCCAGGAATCCTCTGCCTGAGGGTGCCCCAGGTCTGTCCCCCTTGCTCCTCATCCTGTACATCTTCCTGACATACCTTCTGTTCCCTTTAGACTGTAGTTTTCCTGAGCTAGAACCATGTCTCTTTTGCTCATCGCACATACCTATTGTCCATCTTGACATCTCCAGAATGATATTCAAGCTAGGTATGGTGAGTCATACATACACCTATGATCCCAGAACTCAGGAAGCTAAGGCAGGATGACCAAGAGTTTGAGGTCAGCCTGAATGACAGAGAGAAGTTCTGTTTCCAAACAAACAAGCAGACACCCCCTAAAATATCAATAAATATCTATGAGAACACAATAGAGAGTGTGACTCTAGGGACAAGTGACTTCCCACTACTATACTTACTAAGCACTTGTTTTGGGGAAGGTGATATGCTTGGTTATGAGGATTCAGAAGTATTGGATTTGCTTGATGTAGATAACCGAGTTAGCAAAGTGAGGTGTCAAGCACAATAGGTCAGCAGTGTTAAACGCTGTATGGTGTACATCAGAATCTCTCAGTCACAAGACTGTGGGCAAGGGGCAGCCACTGAACTGCATTGACATTCAGCAGCACCCCTGTCCCCTCCCTTCTAGATGTCATTAGCACCATCCCACCTTTAGCTCCAGACATTCCCGATGCATTCCCCTGACCCCACACCTGGTGCACTGGCAGCAGACTTGCCCCTGGTTGAGAAGCATGGATGTATACATTGATAGAATCTGACCTGGAGTGAGAATGGAGACCCCAGAGTTAGGGAAGGGATTTGAGACTTCTGTCCAGGGAATGGCTCTGTAGGCTGACTTATGTCTTGCTAAGAATTTAAAGCAAGCAAATAAAGGCTGAAGAGATAGCTCAGTCAGCGACGTGCTTGCCTTGCAAGCCTGAGGACTTGAATTTGATATCCATATCCCAAGTACGACAAGCCAGGTGTGCTGGCATGTGCTTGTGATCCCAGCATTTGGAGGAGACAGGGCCACAAGGGTCCTGATGGAAAATCGGTCTAGCTGCATCTTCAAGCCTCAGGTCCCAGGGAGTCCCAATAGTCTTCGAGGGTCACAGAGGCCAGGAGGGAGGAAGCTGTGCAGAGATACTTCCTGTTGCTAGTCCTTGGTATCTGGGGGGATAGCTGGGATCGCAGGTCTCACAAAGGCTCCAAAGCCATCAGCACACACAGTGTCTCCCAGAAGGCAGCACTGTAAATGTTTGCTGAATTGAATTGAATTGCCTTAATGAACTTCAAACAAGGTTTCAGGTGACTTTGAATTAAACCAAGCCTGTTCCCTCAACCTCTTGTGGCCCATCACCAATGGAAGAGAACACATTTCACATCTGCTCAAAAACAAAAAGCCTGCTGGCTCAGATGCAAGCCCTGTTTTGTGCCTATCTCTCAACAGTCCTGTGATTCATGCGCCTGGCTGTGTTTGGCAACTGCATTTCGCTGTTGTGGTGTGTATTGCTGTCTGTGTTATTTCAAGGTAGAACAAAGAATGTTGCCAGATGACTAACTACAGGAAGAAACCTAGAATTTATATATATATATATATATATATATATATATATATATATATATATATATATATATATATATATCTCAAATAAATAAAACCGCAGCAGCTCTGGAATGATGAGCCAAGTTTTGGGATGGATCTTAAAGGCTGGCTGAAGCCCACTCCTGAGTGAGAAGGCGCTAAACCCCCAACTGAGATTTTCCTCACAGTATTTTCTGAATCATTTGGAGATCTGCAATGAGTCAGCAAGTCTGTATTATGGGCTTCATAAAAAATGTAATGCAGTCATGTAAACAATGAGGCTTTAAAAACTTTTCTTTCTTTTTATTATAAAAGTAAACAGCCACGCTTGATTGACTGCTAACTGCCTTGCAGAGGTTGGAAAAGTTCCTGTCTGTGGAATTCCCCAAGGAATTCATCCTCACAGCTGTTACTTTCCAGCAGAAAAGCACATCATATACTGAGAGAGAGAGAGAGAGAGAGAGAGCGCGCCTGACCTCAAGACCCTTAGGGGCATTTGAAATAGTCATGATAGAACTACTGTATGTAATAGGTAATGTTTTTCCTTGGTTTTCTACCTTGATTCTGACTTTCTTGTAGCCAAAAGCTAATCTAGAGAGTAAATGGCCATTTTAAAAAAACTTTGTCATGAAGCAAAAGTTCTCTCTGTCTTTAATTATAAAAGCTATTATGGAATTTTCTGTTTGAAAGTAATAATTGTAAGGTTGAAAGACTTTGAGAAATCCAAGACTGGGATTTTTTTTTGTCCCCAGTAGCTGAGCATGGCCTTGAACTCCTGATCTTCCTGTCTCTATCTGTCAAGTGCTGGGATTTCTGTGCTAACACACCTGGCATCAGGATCGTTCCTATGAGGAGCTGACCTCAACTAGGAGTGAGGCTTAGTATTGATCATCAACCTGACTGGATCTAGAGTCACTGAGGAGATGCACCTTTGGGCACGTCCATGAAAAAGGATTGAGATTAGGTTAATGAGGCAGGAAGACCCACCCTAATTGTGAGTGGTACCTTTCCATTGGCTAGACTCCTGTAATGAATCAAAAGGAGAAAGCAAACAAAGCCTAAGTCTTCGCCTCTCTCTGCTTCCTGACTATAGCTGCAATGTGACCAGCTGCCTCAGGCTCCTGCCGCCGTGCCTTCCCCACCATGGTGGACTGTAACCTTGAACTGTGAACCATACAACCCCCCCTCCCCCCAGCTTGGTTCTGTCAGGATTTTGTCACGGCAGCGAGGACAGTAGTGCACTAGGGACGTTGACTCCTTTGCTCTATGACCATCCAAAGACATTTGCTCTGTCCAACTCTCAACAGTAACAGAAGAGATAGGGGTCTTTTAGGCACAAATATGTAGCTGTGGGATGCTTTGCCACTGAGATCTTTACATGATTAGGTTCTAATGTACTAAGAAAGGCTAGGAATTCCACACTTTGGGTAAGATGTAAGGCCCGAGTCGTCTTCTGGGTCCTAGAGGAAGAAGCTTTTCATTTGAACATGCCAGGCTGCCAGGAAAAAATCTGAAAGCTAGAAGGCAGGCAACCTTGATGTATTAATTAAAATGATGCCATCGACTACAGCAAGCATTCCTATGGGATAGATGTAAAGAACATACATGTAAGCACTTGGTATTGAGCAAATGTTGGAGCATCTTCTGGGTATATGCCCAGGAGTGGTATAGCTGGGTCCTCAGGTAGTATTATGTCCATTTTTCTGAGGGTCCACCACACTGATTTCCAGAGTGGTTGTACCAGCTTGCAGTCCCACCAACAATGGAGGAGTGTTCCTCTTTCTCCACATCCTTGCCAGCATCTGCTGTCACCTGAGTTTTTGATCTTAGCCATTCTGACTAGTGTGAGGTGGAATCTCAGACTTGTTTTGATTTGCATTTCCCTGATGACTAAGGATGTTGAGCATTTCTTTAGGTGCTTCTCAGCCCTGCAAATTTCCTCAGTTGAGAATTCTCTGTTTAGCTCTGTTCCCCCTTTTTTGACAGGGTGATTTGGTTCTCTGGAGTCTAACTTCTTGAGTTCTTTGTATATGAACGAGGGAAGGAGTAGATTAGTGAATACATGTCTTAGTTAGGGTTTCCATTGATGTAAAGAAACACCATGACCAAGGCCATTCTCATAAAGGACAATATTTAATTGGGGCTGGTTTACACTTTCAGAGGTTCAGTCTATTATCATCATGGTGGGAAGCAAGGCAGCATCCAGGCAGACATAGGGATGGAGGAGCTGTGAGTTCTACATCTTGTTCTGACTGCAACCTTGAGAGACTGCCTCCCAGGTGACTATGAGGAGGGTCTCAAATCCCACTCCTATAGTGGCTCACTTCATCCGGTGAGACCACACCTCCTAATAGTGCCAATCTTTGGGCCAAGCATATTCAAACCACCATAATGAGTGAGTACTCAACTAGGCTCTGGCAAAATTCATCCAAGTTGACTGCTTTTAATTGCAGTATCAAGGTCCTGTGGTGAAATGAGTTATGAAATGCAGAACTAGGTCATAATTATAAAAATATCAGGACTCAGACTTTTGTCTTTTCTTTTCCAGACAGGTCTATAATGATGTTGCTTTTCCCCTTTGCATTCTGCTGTGATTTATTTTGATGGCTACTGATGTGCTGTAATAGTTGTGATTGCAGATGGCTGCAACTTATGATGATAGCTATTTCTGTTTATTTTTTAATTTTACCCATGAATACATTTGTAACAAGCTAGCAGGCAAGGGTAGATGAAGGGTGTGTGTAAAACACATCTATGCGGTATTCCAAGAGAGCAAGAATGAAGCTACACACATGTCTGTCAATAAGAACACCAGAGACAGGATGCCCCAGCCAAAGCACAGATGTCATGCCAGTAGAATTTATAACTGTATGTATGCATTTTAAAGGCATTATGATTTTATTTATTTTTAAAAGTAGAACACGGTGGCTGTTAGTGTTTTATTGGTATTAGCTGACTTTATTAATATTAACTTCGAGTAAAAGTCGAGAAAAATTTGAGTATTAAAATGTTCAATTAAATACTCACATTAGTCATGCATTATGAGAGGGGTTTAAACGATGGATTTTATTGCACTTACAAAGGGGCTTTAACAGATTACATGCTGCAAAAATAATTTTGTGACACTATTTGCTTTATTTTTCCATAAAATCAGAAGGAAGTGTCAGAGTCAAGGACCTATGCTTTTATAGACACGCTTTTATAGATCACATTTATTAAAGTAAAACAACAACAGCAACAACATGGTTAAAGGTCCCTGAGAGGAAGGGAAATCCAGACATTAGCAGCCCAGATTTAGGTTTTATTGACAATCTGAATGGATTTAAATTCTGCCTTTTCCCCCTGCTGGCTCCTTGACCTCAAGGACACTGTCCACCTCTCTGTTCCTTAGTTTCTGATTCTTTAAAATGTGATCATATATAAATCAACAGACAGTGTGCCTAGAACACACACAGCTGTGGCAGGCAACCAGTCAATGCCAATCACTGCTCAGACCTGTATCTGACTGACATTCATCCACGCATCTTTATTATAATCTCTTTGTCACTGTCCTCCTCTTTCCTCTGAAGCCTTTACTAAAACATGAAGTAAAAAATATTTGTATTTCAAGGGTTGGTGGTGAGATGGCTCAGCAGTGGGTATAGGCTTTGTGCCAAGACTTTGTGTCGAATCCCTGCTGGGAGAAGAGAAGCCCATCAGTTGTCCTCCCTATGGTCACCCATGTGCCCCAAGACCCAAAATAAATAAATAAATATAAAAATGAATAATTATAATAACATTTCTAATGTAAATACTATTGTGTAGGACATCCATGTCTACACAGTCTCACAGGCGGCTTCTTTCTTGCTAACACAGAGCATGGGTCGGGGATTGTGAAGAACAACCAGAACACCTCACTCCTCGAGTCTTTTCTGCTTTAGTCTGAATCAGGGCTTCAGAATTTAAAAAAGAACAAACACCGTTCAGAGTCAACACTTTCCCCTTAAAGCAGCCCCGAATGTCTCCCTTTCATCTCTGCAGGATCAAATTCCTGACAAATTAAGAAAAAAAGAATTATGTTCATGGCTCTTTATTATCTAGCCAAATCGGTTTTAATTTTCAGTTGGCAAGGGTAGTGATCGCAGGAGCCTTCAAAACTTGCTGAGTTTGAACTGGATCCAGAAGAGGGGGGGGGTTCATTTTCATCATGAAGATTTTAGCACTCGGGAGATCAGTCTGAGAGCACAAACAAGTCATTTATCTGGGCACTCACAGAGGATTCAGTGTTGAGGGAAAACTACCACTGGAGAAAATCCCCAAAGTCAAGTGGAGATGAGTGCAGCTCACACAAATAGACCCCCTGCCCACAGGTGTCAGTCCCGCTGAGGCCGCTCCCTGCCAGGCTGAGCAGCTGGCCCTTGGAGCAACAGGACCAGGGTGCAGAAACCTCTCGCCCATCCTAAACTGCCACATTCTGCTTGAGCCTGTTTCGATGGCCATTTGCAGACTAAAACATCTTACCCAGAAGAAGATTTTTATGCTGCTTGTTTCTTTAGTTACCAGAGTTGCATGGTATAACTACCAAAAAAATTGATCTTCCCTGAGCTGAGCTGTGCAAAACCTAAAGGCGTGAAGGATGCTGCCAACACCTCCTTCCTGGGGCTGATGACAGAGCCGGGCTCTAACTAGTCACTCCTCAGCTCCACATCGGCATTCTGTGTTATCTCTCCTAGTGCCATCCCGAGAAGTCGTGCTCTGCACACCAGATGCTGCTGGCATGCACACAGGTAGGCATCTCCGTGGTGCGGGCTGCTCAGTGACTACTCAGGAATGGGGCTGCTCCTTCCAAGATGGGCACCCATAACTGCTGGCTGGAACCAGGCAGAAATACAAAGGGAGACTTCATTTGAAGTGTATCTGACAGTCCTTTGTCAGTGCTGTCACCAGAGGGTCCATTTTCGAGCTTATTCTTTGAAAGGCACAGCAGCCTCACAGCTTCTGCCTTTGTACCAGTCCTACCCCTTGAGACTGAAGAAAAACGATCTGGAACTTGTCACACATTTTCCCCAGCACACAGCCCCAGTGGGCTGTGGACGGAATTGCTGCCTCTTCCCTGGCTAATTTACAAACATCTTGTGATTCTCTGCCTGTGGTCTTGTTTTTATTGGAACTTTCAGAAGCCTACATTGTTAGCATCCGAGGCTACAGGTTTGTGTAGAGCAAGAATGTCTTCATTTTTCCCTCTGACTATGAAACCTTGTGAATCTATTTCCAAAGCAGAATAAGACCCAAAGCTGTTTCAGAACATAGTTATTTAATTTTCGAGCTTTGAAATAGAAAAGCAAGCAAGAACTTGACCCCAGAATATCCCTGGGTAGAGAGAAGCTCTCTGCTGGGAAGCCAGGCTGCCTGCTGGGTAGAAAAGCAAAGAAGGCTCCCCGGACTTTAAAATGCTGCTCTCTTTCAGCACAATATTTAATTTATCTGCCAACATATCTTGGCAACTATAAAGAAGGTAGGTTTCAATCAGTACCTTCCAAAATCATTAAAATTTTCTCCTCTGAAAAAATGCATGCTTTAGGGGTTTGGCATCATGGCTGAGACCTGCCATCCAGTGCCAAATTGCAGAGAAATTGTGCACTTTCGGCTTGGCCATCAGGTAACTTTCCTAGATATTTTGCATGTTCTGGGTCTCCAGTAGGTTCCACATAGGACTTCATAGGAAATAACTATGGCACAGTTTCCAATGAAGTTCTGGTCTATATGCATATCTCTGCTAATGTCACACAGAGTTACAGGTTTAAATCGATTTGATATGAAATGGAACAACTCACCAAAATATTATGACTGAAGGCATAAGAAGCCAAAACCTTGCTTGCCCATCAACGTCATTTTGAATGATGCACCAGGCTAGACCAATGTCCTGTGAACTGCCTAGTCAGAGTGCATTCAGTGGACATGAGAACTTCAGGTTTGAGTTTTGTTTTTTTAAGGACATAACGTGTTTTAAAGAGCAGATGGTTTTACTAAAAGTTGTTTTGAATCCTGGCTGGACTGGAGAAGCAGCCTCAGGACTGAGACTTCTGACATCCAATCTTTTAACAGAAAAACAACCTTCAAAAGGTGAGTCATTTGTAAGTGTCACTTAAAGCTTGTAGGAGATCTAGAGGTTGAGGGACAAATACATGCTACCCAGCATGTTTGTGGGGCAAGTGAACCTGACAGTGTCACCAGACAGAAGAACTTGTAAGGTTGAGCTAGCCCAAATCCTGGGGAATCTCAGATGAGAACTGTAGACATGGAGCCAGCTCCCTACCAAGCTCTACTTGATCTGTAACACGTAACCATGGCATGCTACTGAAAAGACCATGACATGTAGCATAAAAACCTGGAGTTCTCCATGCTAATGAGGTGTCTAGATAGGCCTTCTTGCAAAGAGTATTTAATCCCTAGTTCACCTGAGCCATCAAATAAAGCAGTTTGGACAAGCAAGGCCTGTCTCAGTCATCAAGGATCACTGCGGCAGGTGGGGAAGGCTGGGGCGTGATGGGAGAGACCATAGAAATCTCCTGGGAGAAGGCCTTCTCCCTTTCAGCCCCTTTGTACTCTCCGCACTCATTCGAACCAAACCGAATCCCACCCTTATCCTGGGCTCAGCCGTCCCCTTCCTGTCTGGCGCACAGGGAAAGCTTGGACCCACGGACCCTCACTCCCAACTCCCCGAGGTCCCCAGCAGCCTCTGGGTACACAGGAGGCCGGGAACCATACCATCCATCCCAGATCCTGTTGTTTCTCACCTGGAAAAACATGGGTTTGAACCTCTGTCACAGACTGTGTTCTGCCTCCCCTGAGTGGCTTGCCAGCGGAGCTCGGGCACCCCAGCGGCAAGGAAAGCACGTAGCCCGACACCCGTTGTTGTCTTTTCCTTTTTCCTTCTTTTTCTTTTCCCGTTGTGTCTCCCTGAGGCCTTGAACTACACAAGAGGCATACACAACTAGGCAGGAGGCTGGGAGGGAACCACTTACCTTTGTTCTCTTGCCTCAGGTACTGGCTGAAAGGACTTTCTAGAGTCAGCCTTCTGATATCAAGGTGGTTTCCAAACAAGGTCAGCTGTCTCGGGTCATAGAAGTCACCCTCTGGAAAATAATACACGCTATCCTTCTAACAACCCTGCAGTAAGCTGCAACCCCGGGGGACTTCCAGGACCTTGAGAGGAAGGACTGTGTGGAGAACAAAGTCCTTCCGAGAGAGGCTACAAACCAGTCATGCTCCAGACTCGGAGTCCTGTGTTGTGATTCTGGCTCTGACAGCGACTTCTAGGCAGATGTATTCTGTACAGACGTATTCTCCTACAGAGAGGCAAAGGTTAAGTTGGATCAAAGGGCCCATCAAATACTGTGTGAGTGCATCTGGGTGGTGCCTCCGTGTATGATGGGACCTGCACTGAAACCATCCCATGTCCATCCAGGTTTAATGGCGAGGGTAGGAGACTCAAGGCAAATGCCCAGCCATACCTGAAGAGAAAGCAAACAGGTGTTCATCAAGGAGGGGATTACCAGCCACACGCAGGCCATCCAGGTGAATCAGAATTTCATGCAATGACAGTATTTTTAAGGTGCTCAAAATATTTCATGAGATATACTTATTCTAGGAAAGTACTGTTTATTTATCTGGAATTCAAATCTTACTGGGACTTTTATATTTTCATTTGCTAAATCTGTCAAGCCTGCTGTGGAACAGGGCTTTTTCAAAAGAGAAAGGGGGGAGATCTTAGTACTTGGGGGGCTGAGGTGGGGCACTCAGAGAACTGTTCTGCGTTGAGGACTCCTAAGGTGGCTTGGAGATAAATTCCAGGAATAATTAGGACAGTTTAGGTCTTCCACCCCCTGCCCCCCCACATATACCTCCAAACAGTGCTCAAGAGGCAGCTGAAGCGGTTCTTCCTTCTCAGGGCAATGGATTATTTCAGTCATTATCCTAAAACTATTCCATGTGCAGCCACTGTGCACTGAATGGAATCCAGGTTCTGCAGAGCAGGAAGGGGTGGGCAGAGCCTCTGCCTCTGTGGGACACCCACTCAGGGAGTAAGAAGCATCTGACACGAGAGCTGTCACTCTGTCTCCTGGATTCAAAAGCACAGTCTGCCTCCCTTTCCCCTGCAAGTTCCTTTGTAGTTTGGTACCTGTGAGGCACAACTTAGTTTCTACCAGTCCAAGAGAAATAGAAAAGTATAACATGCCAGGAGCTTGCGATAGAGACACAAGACCCTTCTGTCACCAGCTATCACAGAAGGCAAAATCTTTCAGGAATAGTAAAAGGCATGACGTAGAGGAGGCAGTTCTCAGGGAAGAGCTATTGCATGAGTTTGGTACTCAGAGGGGCACTTTCTTCATGAATCCAAGACGGGCTTGGGGCACACAGAAGAGACGGTCGCCCAGCCCTCTGGAATTAAATCATATAATCATGTTCTCCCATAAATGGAAGTAGCGTTCCTCAGATGTCTGTATGTCCTGAGCTGGACTTACAAAAGACATCCTACTGTGCCCTTTGCCAAATGTTGCTTGACTTTGTTTGAATTCTTCTTGACTCTTCCTAAGTCTGTTCTATTGTCCTAAAGTGAATAGCTGGCAGCCATAGTTTTTAAAAGCTAAGCCAATACCTACTTACATGTTTCTCCTGCTCCTCACATTGGTTCTGGATCTGCTACTTGCCCTAATTAGTCCTTCAACCAAACACGCTATGAAGATACACGGTAGAAGTTTGTTAGTTAATCTCCGAATGCAAGTACATAGTATCAAGAGTGAATAAATACCATTGTGACATAATGCATCCAAAGATCACCAGCTGAGATGATAAAACAATACACGTATAAGGCTGCATTTAGACTGTAGGAGAGTGGGACTCAGTAGGCATTGCTGTGGAAGCAACTCAAGAGTTTAAATGAAGACTTAACTTTCTATGAGGCACAGGGTGACGTGATTGCTCAAGCTGCTGCTAATCGTGGCCATGCAGCTAGCTCGGTGCCACAGCCTACCTCGGCTGGATTACATTGATGCTATATCCAACTTCGAGTGCTACATGTTTTCTTGTTAGGTAGGCCAGGCTGGCCTTAGGTCCTCTTGCCTCTGCTTCCCAAGGGCTGGAATTCCAGGCGTAGACCACTCCTTCTGGCTGCCGGCCACTTTCTAAAAGATGCACACTTGGTAGGAGGGGTAGGCATGCTAGCTGTTTTTCTCTTTTCTGTGACAGAAAAGCAGCTTGAGGAAGCAATGGTTTATTTTGGCTGGAAAACCATGGTGGCAGCATCGATAAATCCGGGGTGGGCACGGGCTAAGCTGGGCTTGCATGGTGGGTGGCAGCTTCCATTTTCCTTCCTCCACTTAGCTGGTATCAACAACAGATAGGACATTCCAATACATCTAGTTTAGAGGAAGAAAAGTCCCTGAGTGAGGGTGAGTCAAACATGGAGCTTGGTCATCTGTGTCTCCTTTCCTAGCTCTCCTTTTCAATTGAACAGGACATATGTAAAATGCCTAGTCCAGAGCCTCGGATGAAACGTTTAATGTTAATTATTTCCCTCTAAGCTTCTTTTTTCCTTACTTTCTATCAATAACTACAAATATTGGCAGGCTTCAGAAGTCTCACCCTGACCCTGATCTAAGCTTTGAAATCCTATTAAAAAATCTCACCCTGACCCTGATCTAAGCTTTGAAATCCTATTTTAAAAAGAGCCCCTGTGTTTGGCCATGGTTCTAAGTCCCTTGTTCCATTTTTTTTTTTTCTCCCACATCTTTTAAAAATAAGGACTTTCTTGCTATGGATACCCACCATGGTTTCTACAGAGGGTTTCCTATTCTTATTTAAGCTTGGGCATGGGTGGGTGTGTAGCTTTATCTCCTCAAAACTTTCACCCTTTTGGAGACTTTTCATTTGTTTTATTTCCTTAGAGTCTCAAGCCCTAGATTTCATTATAAAATACACTACTAACCTTTCACATCTGTCTTTTCTTCAGCCATTTTGAAAAGAACCAAACCATCCAAGCCCAAATCTAAGGAGTCACTAGGTTTTCTTTGTATCAAGTTTCTTTTCTTTCATTATCCGAAACCAACTCTGAAGTAAGCCATACTAGTTCAGTGAGAGGATGCTTGCATGGGAGTGTGGGATGCTGCTTACAGACTTAAGTGCATATAGGCAGGCCTAAGAGGAGCAGGCCTCAGGCTGGCTCTGTTGGGCTGTGAAGTGGCCCAGTTCCCACGGTCTCCCTGTGAGTGAGCCTCTGCTCAGTGTGCTGTCTGTAGGAAGTGAGACTCTTGATTGGCCATGTAATCGAGAGGAGTGAAGACCTGTGATTGGCAGCCCAGGAGAACTAACTGGGTACGGTCAGGACAGGTCTTTACAGAAGAAAGTGCCAAGAAGAAAAACCCACACATATCCATCACATTTTCTCGGCAACCTCAGAGGTTACTGCTGAGGTCTCCCTCATTTCCATATTGTCAATCTGTTCAGACTGAAGCCTAGGAAAATGCATGCCTTTCAAGACAGTCTGCTATCTTTTAAAAAACATCTCTGCCTGCTTGAATATTCCTTGAGGAAAGGAATAGGAAAAAATGGTAGAAAAATAGCTTTGCCACAGGGCGGGGCCGGAAAACCGTGTGCGTTTGGTTTAGGGTCTATTATTCGAAGTGTCTTTATGCAGACAGGAAGGGCTGTCCAACACTCAACTGGAAAAATGGATCTTGGACTCTCAAAGAGATACAAGAGCTCAGAGCATACATTGGAAGGCTGCTAAAGACTAGTCAATCACGTAAGTGGACTGCCAAGAGCAAGTATTAAATACCTTCTGCATGACAGACACTGTATCAAGGCTAAGACCAGCATCACCAAGTTAGATAAGTCAGGGAGCAGCCTTGAGGAAGAAGTATGTCTATCGTGTATAATGAACAAATGCATGCATGATTACAACAGGGATCTCAAGGTGAGGCCACTGAGGCCCCGCCCATTTCAGATGTCACATACATTAACAGATTGTCTTCATAAAGCAGTCCCAGCTCTGCTTTACTCTCATCATAGAATTGTTCCTGTCTTATACACCTGCTTCCCCCACCCATAGTCCCCGCCCAGCACCGCAGTCCAGCAGTTTGACTGGTCTTCACTTCTTTTGTTTGCAGACAGATTCTCACTATGTAGTCCAGGCTGACCTCAAACTCATGATCCACCTGCCTCAGTTTTGGAGTGTTGAGATTATGGGTGTGCGACCCCCATGCTCCACTGGGCCTTGGTGGTTCTGTAGTCTCTTATAGTTCTGACACTGGCAACAGAGTATCTTGGAGAGATTTTGTCTACTGCTGAACAATTGGTGGTGATAAAGATATTCCATTAAAATGTATAGGACTGTGCAGACAATCCTCTGAACCTTTCTAGAAAGGGCCTATTGCTTTTGGTACTTCTCAGTATTCCTTAGTCAACACCCTTCCTTTTCACTCAATTAACTACTGTGATACAAAGATAAGTACATTTTAAAAAACTCCCTCTAGTCAAAGAACTAAAACTTACATTTTCAGTTGCACTATTTAACTTCATTAGGGTCCTGGAACAGATGACCTGAAGTAGAAGTAATTCCAAGTCCATTTTCCCTTTGCTCTGCTACCAAATCTCTATCAGTTTAAACACTTGTTCCGAGCACTGAGCACTCTACATTTTGCGGAGAGCACTGACGCCCCCTTTTATGTCTAATGCTTAATCTGCATTATTTTTCCTTTTAATTACATTGTATAAAATTTCCTCTTCATGAGTCTTAAAAGATGTTGATGGGTATTTTATAATACTTTGCCATTTCCAATTACATAAAGTATCCCTTTCTTGGCCATAATATGCTATTATCTTTTAGCAGAATACTTGATGTTTTGAAAAGGTATTTAAGTATGTGTGTATAAAAGCTTATTTATCAGCCTTGCAGAAAAATTTTCCATCTTAGAGCTCATGTTCCATCTCCAAATTAAGATGTTAAAGGTAAGCCAGCAACTTTAAATGCAATTTTTAACTTCCTGTCTCCCTAAGTCTACAATTTCCAATGAGTCTTGACAAAGATTCTTGGCAGTGATGTGGGAAAAGAATCAGGTATCACATTGGCTGGGCCACTGCTAGTCCATGTCAACCTCTGCAGGTCTCTGGCAGAATGAGCTAGGCTGGCCCTCTATTCAGGCATCACCACAACAATATGGCTGAGGCAGTCCAGATCCTGGAGCCTGTATCTCGCTCGCTCGCTTGCTCGCTCGCTCTCTCGCTTGCTTGCTCAGGTACTCAGCAAAGCACTAGAATACAGACACAGGCTGCTCTGGAAGTCACTGGTCCCTTTGTGATTCAGACGCTCTTTTAAGGACTGTCAGTGTGTGTGCACTACTCAGTTACCAACTCTGTCTGGGTTCATTGCTCTCTTTCATGCCCCCAAGACTGTTTATTTCCATAACATCTTCCTTTCTAACATGCCCGTTCTTCCAAACTCTTTGCTGAGCTGGGCTTATTCTTTTAAGAGTTTTAATTTTTAATTAGGAAAATAAACACCGTGTAAATTCACCATCCCATTTTAAAGTACATAGCTTAGTAAGGTTAAAAGCATCTACAGTGTTATATAACCAATCCTCAAGAGCTTTTTTTTCTTTCATTTTTTTTTTAATCTTGCAGAACTGAAACCAGTACCCATGAGAATCCCACCCCCCACCCCCAAACATGCTCCCTGGCAGCCACCCTTCTTTCTTCTGTTTGTTAGTTTGAGTATTCTGAGTAGCCATATAAATGGAGTCAGTGCTTGGCATCAGCTGTTTCTGTTATCTCACAGTAGCCTAGCATCCTCGGGGTCATGGTGTATCCTGTGGTAGCATTTGTCAGAGTCTGTTGTAAGGGCTGGATGAAGCTACCCCATACGCATTCTGTTCTGTCCATCCATTCCCTGGGTGATGGGCATGTGCTGCTTCCATCTTTAGCTTTCTGTGAAAGACATTGCCACGAACATGGGTGTAACCAGATTCATTCTTCCTGATGACACATACTTACCTATTTTTAAAACAGCTTTTGTCATGGAAAAATTT
Source organism: Uromys caudimaculatus (assembly GCA_028551405.1). Taxonomy (NCBI): domain Eukaryota; kingdom Metazoa; phylum Chordata; class Mammalia; order Rodentia; family Muridae; genus Uromys; species Uromys caudimaculatus. The sequence goes on from CM052700.1 coordinate 87,491,228, forward strand.
TCCAACATGAAAAAGAAGAAAGAACATCCAATGAACTCCAGAACACCCGTCAGTCAGCTTTACCGGCTTTCATCGTGTAGCCTGTAGTCATGCCTCACCTCTGTCTCTACTGGTAATTCTGATCTGGATTATTCTGAAGGATTTGCTACTGATTACCTACTGATGTCTTACAATGTGTCTTTTAAAAAATAAGATTTATTTTTGAGAGGTAAAGTATAAAAGTACTTTCACATTAAAAAATTAAAAAAACAAAAACAAAAACAAAACAACTACCCATTGTCATCAGTATCCAATTGGTAGTCACAGTGTCCTAATTATCTTGAATTTTAACTTGAATTTATCTTAGTAGATACCTTAAAACAGTATATGTGTGTGTGTGTGTGTGTGTGTGTGTGTGTGTGTGAGAGAGAGAGAGAGAGAGAGAGAGAGAGAGAGAGAAAGAGAGAGAGAGATGATATTTTGGTACCTGTATACATCATGGCATGCTTAAATCAGGTTGAATTTGTGTATCTCTTAAAATACTTATCATTTCTTAATATTGAAACCATTCAAACTCCTTGTAGCTTTTTGAAGTATACGGTACATTCTATTATCTATAGACACATTACCAAGATGAGGACCCAGCTCCAACATCTAGGACACCTCCCTTGCATGTGTGAGGCCCCGAGTTCCATCCCCAGAACCAGAAAAACAAAACCCAAGCCAACCCACGAATTCTTAGAGTTGCCCTACTGTGCAGCAGCAAAGGATGGCTTCTTCCTCCTTTCCAACAGTAAAACTGCCTGCTGAGACCTTTCCCATCCCCACCTCTCCTACGGTCACTGTCCTGCTCTTGATTTCCAGACCAGTCTCTCTATAGTCTACATATGAGTGGCATCATTTGGTACTCAATTTTTTTCTTAATTTGTTTGAATTAAATGCAAACACATTTTTGGAGCCTGTAGTCGTATATCACCTTTATCTCCACTGGTAATCCCAATCTGGATTATTCTGAAGCAAATCCCACAGAACACATAATTTTATCTGCTAATAGCTCACTATGTATCTTTTAAAACCCAAGAATTCTTTTTAAGAGGTAAAATATAAAAGTATTTTTACATTAAACAAACAAACAACAACAACAAAACAACAAAAAAGCTCTAATGTTCTGTGTGACTAGTGTACCTATGTTTGGTAAGTTTCTCAGCTAACTTCCTTCTCTTTTCCTTACAGTTTCCTCCATTTTTTTCTAATTCTGTAGAATTTCCATAGTGTTGACTTTTGCTTCTGTTTCTCTGTAGTACATTTAACATTGGTCTCTTCATGAATTTTTTTTATAAATTGCTAATTGGGTTTAGGTGCTTGGTCAGATTTAGATTCTTCTCTTTACTAGACAAACATAAAAGCAGAACTGTGCTTTTATACTAAGGGGCACAGAATAGCACGCTCTCCCCTCCCCTCTTCCCTCCCTCTCCCTTTCTTTCTCCTCTTCAGTCCTCCTGCACTCCCTGTCCTCATCATTTCTATAGACTAGGCCATTTGACATTGCAAAGCACAGCCAATGAATTCTGTTGTTTCCTCTCTGTTTATTAACTAAAGTCCTTCCAAAACAGCTCTCTTCTCGGACAGAATACTCCAGACTCATCTCTTGCCTTCCCATTTCAGGCTTTTCCTGAGCGGTGACTGTGTGAAACAGCAAGAATGAGTGTGTAATTACCCCCTCTCCTCAGCAGTCCTCAAGACAGCGCGCCGGCTTCCTGACATCTTCTAAAGGGAGCCAATAAGATTTTTCTTATAGTCAAATTTGAACTTGATGATTTTGGTTCTTTAGAGTTTACTTTTTATTTTTTTATTTATGTGAGTGTGAGTGTATGCCAGGTATATACAGGTGTCTGGGGAGGCCAAAAGAAGGAACAGGAGTTACAGGTGACTATGAGCTGCCCAGTGTGAGTGCTGAGAACCGAACTTGGGTCCTCTGTCAGAGTACAGTGCTTGTAACCACTAAGTTGACTCTCCCCAGTTCTGTGTGTTTCTTTTAAATAAGCAATTTCATTTTGCACTGATTTTACTTATTAAAGTTGGCTTCTTGTGAGATGACATTGAGTGTCATTGAAAGACCCATCGCTCTGCTCTGACAGAGTACTCCAGGCTCATCTCTTCCTATTCCATTTCAGGCTTACAACCAGCCATTTCTTAGAGCTCTTTGGCTCCTGTATCAGAAGGCTGTCTTTAACATCTACTCACCGATTCCCCGAGGACTTGATACCGCTGGATTTGTGGTTGCAGCTAAGCCTTTTTAGTGGACAAACACAGGTAAGACATTTCTCATTTTAAAGATTAAGTGTATCACGACTGTCTACTTGTGCTTAAATTTTGGTTTCAGAATGATAAATCTTATATCTGTGTCTGTTTTCATTTAATGACAACAATGTCGCTTTACAATATACACGTTTTAAACACTCATTCCTTCGCCTTGCCCTTTCTTTCTTTTTGCAGTACTAAGGCTTTAACTTAGAGTTTTGTGCATGGCAGCCAAGTACTCTCCAATTGAATTATATTTCTAGGCCTTTAGCTTTCATAGTGGGCCATTGCTGGCTTGGAACTCCCTCAGTAGGACCTGGAATTTGTGATCCTCCTGCCTCAGCTTCCTCAGTAGCTGGGGTTACAGACTTGAGCCACCAATAGGTCAGCTTTCCCCATTTTACTGTGTGTGTCACACACTATCTATACAGCTGCCTCAGAGCGCACTCACCACAACTGACCATAAAACCGGAAGCGGCCTCTAGGATTTCTTTCCTGTGATAGTTTTTGACTGCATGTGTTACTCTAGGGACACACGCCGTGAAAATATTGTTTAATACTGTTTGGAGAATTTCATCTGTATGTGGTTATTTTATTTTTATGTTCAGAGATTATTTTCAAAACGTAACTCCATAAGATATTTATCTGGTCCAACGAACCAAACCAAAGAAGACCAATATTGTTAAAAGCCCACCTTTCTCCTTAAGTATCCTATAGATGTTCATTTTCCAATAACTTAGTTAAAATCTAATCTTTATTAGTTTATTGATTGAACACATTCTATTTATACCAAGAAAACATAAAACAAAACTGTCTCCAAATGTATATTTGGTATTTGAACCTTTAGCACTAGGAAGTCCTAGGATACAATTCTAACAGTACCTGTGAAAGAGAGGGAAAGGCACCTGTGGATTCAAGGAATGGCCGAGTAGAAGAGTGGTTTGAGCTGAGCTTAATGGGGTGAGATTTTATGAGAGATCGCAGCTGTCATTCTTAGATTATTACATTACTGGGAGCCCATTTGAGCCGAGCTGTGTGAGTGTGGGAAACTCTGGTGATAGACTGAAGCTGCTTAGAGTCAAGTAAAGATGAAATTGACTTTGTCCACACTCATCATCAGCAAGTCAGGCCTATTGGATTATCTCTGGGTGACTGAGAGCTGGTGAGAAGATGGACTCACGGGATAAACAAGGCCAACTGTTATAATCACACCACATCTATGGGCAAAGATGACATGAGGACAGAGTCTCACTCCTGGAACCCAGAAGCCTTACTGAGCAATGAGGGCTGTCACTCAGCATCAGAGGTGCCTGCTTGCACTATGTCCACCAATTGATGGATTCTCACTGCTACATGGAGCTGGAGACCATGGTACCTGTTCCCTCCATTCTGCCGTCTCCTAGGATGTTAGAGATTAGAGATAACCAATGCACAGACATTTTCTCACAGTCAGGGATTAGTAGCAATTTTTAACTCAAATCTGTGAATAACAGATTTTCATCAATTTGTACTGGAATCACTCAGTTCACTTCAACAGAAACCAAACATTTGCCAGCGACAGAAACTATTCTGAACTCAGGATGTAAAGGTGCACAGAACACAGGTTCTGTTGTTAAGAAGTGACTAGTGAATGGAGGCTGGCACAAAGGATCCTCGCCAAGTGATGTGGTGAATTCTAGAGAGATAAGGTCATTCTTTGTGAGGTGTTGAGTCCTGGATTCCAGCATGACATCTGGAAGTAGGCGATATCCAAACTGCTGGAGCTGGGGGAGTAAGAAGAAGTCTGGATAGGGACAGTGTCACAGGAGTGGGCAGCCCCTACACAGTAGACTGAACACTACCACCTTTAAACTTTGCACCAAACTGGGAGTGGCTGAAGGCTAGACCAGTCTGTAAGTCAGTGATTCTCAACCTGTGGGTCACAACCCCTCGAATGCTCCTTCCATCGGGGCTGCCTAAGACCATCGGAAAACACAAATATTTACACTATGATTCATAATAATAGCAAAATTACAGTTATGAAATAGCAACAAAAATAATTTTATGGTTGAGGGTTTACCACAATATGAGGAACTGTATTAAAGGGTCTCAGCATTAGAAAGGTTGGGAATCGCTGCTATAAGTCAAGAGAAGCCCTCCTAGAGAGGTTTTTTTTACCCTTTGTTAAAAATGGATATTTTTTTCTCATATTATATATCTGGATTATGGTTTCCCCTCACTCTACTCCTCCTGGTTCTCCCTTCTCTCTCCTCCCATTCCCTTTCATGTCTCATTAGAAAACAAACATGCTTCTAAGGGATAATAATAAAATTAAATATAATAAGATAAAACACAAAACAACACACAGATAGGACAAAACAAACAGAAGGAAAAGAGTTCAAGAAAAAGGCACATGAAAGAGATACAGACTCAGAGAGTCACTCATCCACACACCCAGGAATCCATGAAAGAGATACAGACTCAGAGAGCCACTCATCCACACACCTAGGAGTCCCAGGAAAACACAAAACTTATGCAAAAAAACTGTAGGATTAAAAAGGGAAGGAATATATTTGTTGAAGATGCTTTTATTTATTTATTTATTTATTTATTTATTTATTTATTTATTTATTTATTTATTTATTTTTACTGTGTATTTCTGGCTTCTTTATTTAAAAAAAATTAGGTGTCTATAGGTGTGTGGATTTATGTCTGGGTCTTTAGTTTGATTTCATTGATTGATCAATGTTTCTGTTTTGAACCAATGCCATGCTGTTTGTATTACTATAGCTCTAGAGTACAATTTCGGACCTTCCATAGTTCTTTTATTGTTCAAATTGTTTTAGATATCTTGTATGTTTCCTATTTCTACATGAAGCTGAAAATAATTGTCCTTTAAAGATCTGTGAAGAATCGGGTTGGAATTTTGATGGGTATTGCACTGAATTTGTAGATTGCTTTTGGTAGTGTCCTAGTTAGGGCTTCCATTGCTATGAAGAGACAGTATGACCAAGACAACTCTTATAAGGGACAACATTTTGTTGGTGCTGGCTTACAGTTTCAGAGGTTCAGTCCACTATCATCATGGCAGAGAGCATGGTGGCAGAAGACTGTTTCCAGGAAGCTAGGAGGAGGGTCTCAAAGTCCACCCCTACAGTGACACACTTCCTCCAAGAAGGTCACAACTACTCCAACAAGGCCACACCTCCAAGCATATTCAAACCACCACAGGTAAAATGACCATTTTTACTCTATTAATACTAATGATCCATGACTATGTGAGATCTTTCTATCTTCTGATGTGTTGTTCAATTTCTTTTTTCAATGTCTTAAAGGCTTTTTTTTCAATTATACAAAAATTTCAATTGCTTGGTTAGAGTTACCCCAAGATATTTTATATTATTTGAAGCTTTTGTGAACGGTGTTGTTTCCCTGTTTTCTTTCTCAGGCCTTGTCATTTGTATATAGGAGGGCTACTGATTTTTGAGTTAATTTTGTATAGAACTACTTTGCTGAAAGGGTTTATCAGCTATAGGAATTTTCAGTGGAGTTTTAAGGGTCAGTTATGTATGCTATCATATAATCTGCAAATAAAGATACTCTGACTTCTTCCTTTTCAGTTTGTATCCCCTTCATCTCCTTCACTTGTCTTATCGTTTTAGCTAAGATGTCAAGTACTGTATTGAATAGGTATGGAGAGAGTGGACAGCCTTGTCTTGTCCCTAACTTTAGTGAAAGTGCTTTGAGTTTCCACATAAGTTGATGCTTCTTGTGGACTTGCTGTAAACTGACCTTATTATGTTGAGGTATGTATCCTTATCTCTCACATTCTTAATCTCTCCAAGCCTGTTATCGTGAAGAGGATGTTGGCTTTTGTCAAAGGCCTTTTCAGCATCTAATGAGATGTGATGATCATGTGGTTTTGACTTTCCATTTGAGTCTTGGTGAACTTTGACTTTGTGTGGGGGTGGTCACACAGTGCTTAAGGGCTGATGGGACAGGCATGTTAGGGCTATAAAGTGCTCAGTAGATACGAGAAATCATTGTTATAACTTTGTAACAAGAAACTGACAGAACAAAGTATTTTTATTATACAAAGTGAAACAATTACTGAAATCCGTAATATGGGAAGTGAAGTTTCCTCTCCTTAGTCATTATTGGTTACTGTTCCTCTAATTTGTTTTATTCTGAAAAATGGCTTCTTAATGTTAAGGGGGAAGAAAATCAGATACTACCTAATTACAACGTGCTTTTCATTTTTCAATGTATTTTGGATACCTGTCCACTTACCTTTGTACATTCCTTATTTTTTAAAACAGTATCCCATGCTCCACTGCACAAAAGGAATATTTTTATTTAATCATTTACCTATTAATAAATACATTTTATGAGGTTTATTATTGATGTGAAAGTGTCTGTGCCTGCATGAGCTTATGGATATTATGTGTGTGTTAGTGGCTGCAGAAGTGAGAAGGAGTGCTGGATTCCCTGAACCTGGAGTCACAAGCGTTGTGAGCAGCCTAATGTGGGTGCTGGGAACTGAACTTGTGTCCTCTGGAAGAGCAATAAGTTCTCTTAACCCATGAGCCTTTTCTCCAGCACCCCTACTAGTAGATATTTTGAACTTCCCAAATTTTCTTTCTTACTAATTTTTTAAAAATATAGTAGTGTATAACACACATATTTTAAAGTCCAAAAGAACTTCTGGACACACATGGAAAACAAGATCTGGGCCTCTTCTTCCACCCCTGATCCCTCTCTCCTCTTAGCTTAATCCTTTAATTCTCTCTCTCCCTCCCTCCCTCCCTCCCTCCCTCCCTCCCTCCCTCCCTCCCTCCCTCCCTCCTTCCCTCCCTCCCTCCCTCCCTCTCCCTTCCTCTTTCTCCCTCTCCCCCTGTAGATTCTTTTCTGTGTGGATATTTATATGTGTGTGCATGTGTGCATGTGTGCAGGCCAGAATTTAACTCTAGATGTCATTCTTCAGACAGTGTTAACCTCTGTTTTTTGAAACATGGTCTCTTACTGGTTTAGAGCTTGCGACGTAAGCTAGGTTGACTGGTCAGTGAACCCCAGAGTTCATCTATCTTTCTCCCTGGCACTGGGATTACAGTATATATATATATGTACTGGAAAACTGGAATAATATATATATATTATAATAATATATATTATATATATGTTATAATAATAATATATATATTATATATATATATATTATTCCAGTTACCAGTACAGTTATATCTATATTTTCAATTACATCCATGTACAATTCAATACTGATGACATTAAAGTCATGGAACTATTGTTGTGGAACTACTAGGCTGCGCCATGTGGGTGTGACTATATTCCCATATACACACATATATATATATATACCTCTTATGGCTATGCAGCAGCCACTAATCCATCCCAAACCCTTTGCAGACGGTGTAAGCATCCCCCCCCCCCCCATCAGTGTGCTCAAACACACAGTTCTAGAAGTCTCTCTTTCCTTCTGGCAACATTTCCCAAGAGCCTTCCATCATGTTGCTTGCCTTGGATGGGTTCTGGCCTGGGCTGGTTGAGCAGCTATTATCTTGGACTTCTTTCCTGTCATCTTGAGAATCCTCTTTGCCTCCCTCCTATTTTGGGGCTCCCATAATCCAGTCACCTCACCTTCCTTTCTTTGGTTTGGTCCCTTTTCTCATGCTATGTCCTTTCATGGCATGGGTGCTGGAGCCCTGACCAGTGGTGGTGAGGAAATGAAGAAATGGCAGACAGTGAAGAATCAGTGGACAGAGGAACATGCCATCTGATAATGGGGAGTCAGTCTGACTTCTTGAATGGAGAAGGGGTAACTTCTCCCACCCACATCCCTAGAAGTACAGCATGTGTATTATATACAGTTGAGCAGAGAGATGGGGTTGTTGCATACTGATGAATGAGTAGGCGGGTTTATAGTATACAGCCAAACAAGGAAGCAGGTTTAGCTAATTTGAATAAGAGCCATCTCTGTAGGGGAGCAGGCTTTAGGCTATAAACATCCTGGGGAAGAAAGCTGGGGCGGATAAATTTTTGAGATGATTGCCAAAATTTGCACTAGGACCTAAGAAAGGCTTTTTTCCCCATCCTTCTGAGTCTGCCCCAGGGAAGGTTTTGCCACTCCCATGGGGATGAGATATTGGTCCTTAACATGGGTGTGCCCATGTCAATAATACACATTCACTCAGGATTGCACTGGCTCCCTACAAGCACAGCTATCAGTAGTTTCTGAGAAAACCTTAAGGCAGGTATTCAATCTTTAAGTCATACATTTCACAGAGAGTGGTTGGCTGTAGTAATTACTTTTCTGTTGCTATGATAAGAGTGGCAAGACCAAAAGTAAGTCAAGAAAGAAAGGGTTTATTTTGCTTCCAGAAGGATATCGTTCTGTATGGAAGAGAAGGCGTGGCAACTGAGGGAGAAGGAATGGCCGCAGAAGGAACAGGAAGCGGCTGCTGACTTGCTCCTCCACATACTCGAAGTAGAGAGGGAACAGTAGGTGAGTGAGGCTACTAACCCCCAAAGTCCACCCCAGTGACATATTTCCTCCATCAAGGCTCCACTTCCTGAAGGTCCCATGACCTGCCCAGTCAGCACCACCAACCAGGGGATCAAGTGTTCAAACACATAAGCCCACGAAAAGTATTTTTCACTCAAACCATCACATTGGACATAAAGAGTAAAATGAGAGCCTGGAATGACAATGAGGCACGGAGCATCTAAATGGGTTGCAAGGATTTGAGCAGGGCTAAGGATGGGTCTGGATAACAAGGTGTGTTGGGGCAGTAGCGAGCAGATATTTATCTGAATTCCAGGAGAGACATCACAAATGGATGGTTGTCCTCGATGAAAACAAAGGAGACTAGTTGACTGAAAACTGTGGAGAGAAGAGAATAATAAGCAAAGGACAAAGTCTGGTGTTCATATGTGTTTTCAAGGTAAGCCAGAAAAATGGTGCTGTGACGAAGTCTGGGAAGAAACCACCAGAAAGGTGGAATAACCAGGAGAAATTAGAAGCAATGGGCAAGAGACAGATATTATTCAAATGTATAGTCTATAAGAGAATTTTAAGGAATGGGTACATTAAAATCATGACAATATGGGAAAGAAGGATAAATGCATAAACATGTTTACTGCGACCTCCATGACAGCAAAAGTAGAAACAAAGTCTTCCCCCATCCTCCAGTGACCTTGTTCCATAAGCGGTGACATACAAAGTTGTCAGAATGCACCCTGTCTGTCACCCAGGTCCATGCTTACTGACATTTATGCATATTGTTCAGGAAAAGCAATGCAAGTTACTTTAAAAAATGAGTATTACATGATCTAATTTATGTAAATCTCTATGCACACAGCCAGCCATCTGCTTCTGCATGTATGCAGAGATGCTCAGAAGAATGCCTACCAGTGTGGAGAGCGATTGTCTTTGGAGGAGGAGATGGAGGTTCTACTTGCCTCTTTGCATTTTAAGTATTGTTTCAAGGATTTTTAAAAATAATAATAACCATATAATCAAAGATCTATATTTTACACAGACTACAGTGTTGATATTAAATGTTGCAGAGTCTGGGTTGGTGACTATGGAGCAGTGAGAGGAGACAGGAGCACAGGCTGAGGAGTGCAGATGGTATGAAGATAATAAAACGCTAAGACTGTTCTAGAGATTCGAGTCAGTGAGGTTGGGGCAGAGATAAAAGCCAGGCAGGAGATTAGCGAGGTAACTCTTCTTTATCCACCTCGAACACACACAGCCCGTTCCTTAGTTCATTTCAAACACTGTTTCCGGGTAAAATCCCCAAATGTCACTTTGTATATCACCACTCTCAAGCTAGTCTTCAGTGGCTGTCATCCAAGGAAGCTGAAATCGTCCATTTGCCTGTCTGAAGCTTCTCCAGCTGGTCACTTTTAGAGGACATTTCAATGTGTACTTACTGAGCATGTGCATAGGCAGGGACTCTTATCCGTAAGTGTGCACATGTGGGGGCCACAGACTCTTCTGTCATCGTGATTGAAAAACGGTGAGGACAGAGACACAAATCATTAATCACGACTCAAGAAAGGGGCTGCAGCTGATGATGCGACTTTTGTTCAGGCACCTATACAGGTCTGGGGGTGGACTGCTCTGGGACCTGTCATTTCTCTATACTGCGTCTCCTCTTCTCATTCTTTCTAAACCCTTCAGTCCTCCTAACCTCTCAGACCATAGGTCAGGCCCAGCTGTGGCATCTTTCTCTTTACAACTTGCATGAGACGATGACTTTTCAATGATTCTTTTATGTTTTTAATAGCATGATACCTGCTATCGCTAGTCAACTGCTGCTCAGTACAAACCGTCTTTTCTCTGTAACCGTGGGCTTTGAATGCAGTCTCTACGCCTAGCACAGAATTCAAACATGTAGCAAGTGTGCAATAAAGAGTGGCTGGAACTTACCAGGAAATGTTCCAGCAAAACTGTTTCGCAGCTTAAAGGAAATTCAATTAATTTAAGGCAGCACACTTGAAAGCGTTACAATACAATATGGAGGTGACAGCGAGTCTGAGGAGTTCAGGCTTGGAGTGCCGGGATCAAACAGTTTGGTGAGCCTTCAGAAAGGTTGCATTTAAATAAGTGGAGGAAATTAGAGTCATCCCCCGCCTCCCAATATACAATAGTTAGAATCCAACCAAGATTGCATTTGTAGCAAATTAATCTCAAACTGAATTGTTACACAGAACAGGAAATGAATGCTTGATTATTATGAGTGGCTGTAATGGCCCAGGTGTTTTCTGAGTAGGAGGTGGCAGCTTTGAGCCTTTGGCCAGGAGATAACTGGAATGGTGGCTATGTAAACAGAAGTGTGACCTCACAAAAGCTGGGAGGTCACCTTGATACTGTATGCAATGCAAGATCTCTAGGGGCTCACATCTGCCTGTTGTTTTAATGGTTAAAGGGAACTATGCCAATGTCTTCGAGCCCTGTTTCCCCAATGTCATCCCATTGGATAGTAGGTTGTCGGGATACTGAGGTGTCCTGTTGTTAAAGCGGGCTAATGGAACTGGGGGACACTGTTTAATAATCCCCGCTTGTCTGATTAGAAGGCACAAGGGCCATCTGAGCAGAGCTTAGAAGATGAACTTTTTCTTGAGTGTGGCAAAGCTAAGGGCTGTGTCAGTGTGGTTAAGTGTAGGAGGGTTACTTAAGCTGGCTGTATCCTGGACTGCTTTATCTCCATAAAGTCAGAAATCGACACGTTGAAGCAACAGAGCGATGGGTTAGGAATGGACTCCTTGGTGAGGTGTGAGGGAAATGCTAAATCATTACTGTAAGAGAACATATCGTCTTCAACACTGGACAAACGATAGGAAAGATGGAAAGCCGTTTACGAATGATTTATATGCCTGGCTTTCTGGGCTGCCAGGCAGGTGACCCTTAGCATTTATTTCTCACTAGGATTCCACATGTCCAGGACTCTGGACCCGGGGTGTGGGCTGTGGCTGGCAGAGGTTGTGGTTCCAGCTCTGTCACCAGTGTGTCACTTACACAGTGACCATCATGATTTCTTATCCTGTCCTTCAAGACTTCCCCGAGGATTCACAGTGCTATGCTAGCAAGGTGCTTAGAAAGTACGAGAAGGACCCGGAATGTATACCAGCAGGCTGGATGATGTGAAATTGCTCACATTTGCTCATTTGTGACCTACAAAAATGCCAATTTTGTATTACCTAACTTAACAAAGTCAATCAGTCACTGCATCTGCTACGTGGCAGGCATGGCTGCTTCTGGGGCCTTGGACAGATTCAAACATTATCCCAGGCCTCAGGGAGCTCTCAGCCCAGTGATGGAAACAAGCGCGTCCATAAAACATTATAGCACAGTTGGACAATTGTTGTGGGGAAGCTATTTCAAGATGCTACGGATAACAGAGAAAGAGCCAGTGAATCTGCTGGGCTGGGAAGGGAAGACCGGGGAGAGGCAAACAAAGAATGGTTTTGTGAAGGACAGGACATCGATTTAGGATGGATTCTGAAGGAAGAGTGATTCACCAGGTGGGAAGGACCACAACAGACAGAGGAAACAGCTGTGCAGAAACAAAGAGACAGGAGAGAGCCTATCTGGAGGGGAAAAATTCATTTAAATATAAAACAATAGCAACATGAATCAAAGCCTGTGTGAATCACTCCTGTTACAGTGCCCTACCATTTACTCTTGCCTGGTTTCTAGTCACCATATCTTGCTCCTGTTTGATAGGGCTTGCACAGGCTTTTCAGGATGGCATAAGCCACTGACCTTATGATTTTGGGATGGGATGGAAATGCAACCTGTCCATCTGTGGGGATAGAATTATAGGGAGCCTCATTTCACAAGGGACCCATGTCTGTAGGTAATGCATGGCACCAGAGAATTTTGGGTAGAGGGTTGATATGCTCGTGTTTGTCTTTTGGAAAAAAACACTGAGGTGGACTTAGAAAGGAAAGATGGCCGACAGGTGCTAGTGGGGACAAAGGCAGCAGCCGGGGAAGAGCAGAGAAAAGTGGATCTGGGAAGCAGCAGCCTCCAAAGGAGGTGAGAGCAGTGCAGACGGGCTTCCAGTGCCCAGGGAGAACTGGCTCCCAGTGAAGTCACTTGAGAGAGAGTAAACATGAAAGCCACTCCTGTGGGTATCCAAGTTGGTCACAGGTGATCTTAGCCAGTGTAGTGAAGCAGCCGAGGTCAGGTATCCATGGATCAACACAAGTGACAGGCAAGAAGCTGGCAGCAAGGAGCACGCACCACATCTAATTAAAGATGGAAAGGAAAGAAGAAGAAGAAGAATTAGAGGCTTCTGAGGCACTGAAGGAAGCCATGAGGATATCTGTGTGTGAAGTTGAGGAACGGAAGCCAGGGCAACCGGAGAAACGAGGCTGTAAGAGAGATGGTAAAAGTGGGAAAGAGAGGACATTTACAATGTCAAAGAAGGGAAGGCCCCTTCTTCCTTCCTGACCAGGGGAAACAGGAGAGGTAGATGCAGACACAGACAAGTTTGATGGTAAACCTTGGAAGATGAAGGACCAATATTGTCTCAGCTTCATTCTTTGAGCTGGTGTGGGAGACAAGGTTAGCTTGGGGGAACAGGGAGAAGAGGAGGCTTGGGATGAGCATGGAATAGGGGAGCTTGCTGCTGGGTGGTGACCAAAGCAAGGTGCACTTGCTATTCTAGTTTGCTTAGAGAAACTAAGTTACTTAAAGAAGCATGCTGTTGCTGAGATAAACACCATGATCAACAGCATCTCTGGGAGGAGAGGGTCCATTTCATGTGATATTTCCAGGTTCATCACTGAGGAAAGTCAAGGCAGGAACTCAAGCAGAGACCATTGTAGAAGGATGGTCACTGGCTTGCTTCCTCTGGCTTAAACTTAGTTATCTTTCTTATGTAATTCAGAACTACTTATTCAGGGGTGGCACCACCACAGTGGATTACAAAAAGCAATTAGCAAGCAAGAAAAAGCCCCACAGACATGCCCATAGGCCAATGTGATGGAGGCCACGCCTCAGCCAAGGTTCCCTCTTCTGAGGTGAATCAGTTTGTGTTAAGCTGACGAAAAAGATGGACTGGTTGGTTCCCTTACCCAGCAGCCCTAAGAGCCCAGAAGGAGCTGGAAACCATTGTGGCACATGTGACTTTGAGATTTGTGTTGTAACACAATCTCACTGTGGACACAAGAGTCGCTGAAGCAGAGATAGATGGGCAAAGGGCAGACACTAGGAAGCAGGGGCAAGAGACGGAGTCTTGGCAAACATGTTTCCTTGCTTAAGACAGCCAGAGAGTCAGAGCTGATGGCAGGGACTATGAATCAAGTGCCAAATTATTCTTCCCAATGCCTCTGAGGAAAGTGTCTGACAGTGGGTTTGATGTGCCGTAGCCTCCTCCTGAAAAATGTGCTTCCCTTTTGTTCCTTACCGGAGGATCAGGGCTCATCCTGTTCCTTGATGATCGGATTCTGGCTTGCGTTCCCTCTTTTCCATGCTTCCCTCTGGTTTCCTTACTATTTGCTGCCTTCCTGGGCTGCAGGGTGGCTCATTACCAACCAACCACCTTCTCTTCCTGCCAACCTTGTTTACCTGCCTCCAAGGCTGACTCCAATGGTTTTGAGACCTCAGACATTTATTCTCATATATGAGTGACATTTCTCCTTTCCCAGCATCCTTCACCTCCCTGGGCTCCACACAAGACAAGAGAATTATTTGTTTGTCAATCCATTCTGCTTCACTCAAAAAAAAAAAAAAAAAAAAAAAAAAAAAAAAGAAAAGAAAAGAAAAGAAAAAAACAAGAAAGAAAGAAAGAAAGAAAAAAGAAAAAAAGAAAAACGAATGCATTCAATACTAACAGTTTGCAATTGATTTGCTAGCTGTGTGATATGAACACCTCATCTCCACAGAGGAATAGTTCCGTTCTCCATCTTTGCTTTATCGGCAGTGATCTCCCAGTCCTGAGCCTCCTGAGCTTCCCTGTGCACAAGTGCCAAACACTGCCACTTTAACTCCACTGTCTGTCACAGCCCTGCCCACAACGCAAACCACAAAGCTGCATCAAGTTCAAAGTTCGAGAGACTTCAGCAAAGCACAGCCTCACTTCCTTTGCTGCCAAGAACAGGGCCTCTTCAGAAGCCTTTCTGGGCTTCTCGATGTTCCCGTGTAAGTGAGCCAGAATATCTCTGTGTCTGCTGACTCCCTCAGGTTTTTGAAGCATCAAGGGGGCCATAGTTTGTCCAAAGTCACCCTGCAGGATGGGGCAGTCTACAATCAGATCCAGAACTTGTTTCTACTAGGTAAGACCTCTTGAACCTACTGAAAGAGTTATATCGGTACAGGCCCCGTGCTTCTATCTTTAAACAGTCAGCTGGCAACCAGGGTTTGAAGTCCCTTTGTGGGAATGAGTTCAGGCCCTTGTGTGAAGTTCAGACTGCTGTTTGAAGGGATTCTGACCGTGTCTGCCAAACAGAACACTTAGAGCTAGGAGTGAGAAAGTGATCCAATAGGCAAGGGTTCAGAGCAGAGGCTCAAACACCTGCTTTGTTCCTTTGCTTTCAGCTGGCCGTTGTACCCCACACTCTTCACGTCCCCTTCTGGAAAATTCTAAGTCAAACGTCTTTTATGTTTTTCCTTGAAACAATCAGATTGAATTTCTCACTGCAAGCTTGTTTGTGAGCACTGTTAGGATTTGTCTGCAGAAACCCCCTCTGTGCCCGGACACAGGGCCAGGGGGAGGGATGGTTTCACATTAATAACAGTCTAAATTTATCGTGCATTCTCTTGGCCTCTTTGCCTTAAACATAATTTTGAAAAGACAGGAATCCAATACAATGGATGTGTTTTTGTGTTGTATACAGCTTGTCATCTTGCTACGTGTAAAATATGGTAGCCCCCACTCAGCAATAATTGATCATAAAGTCATCAATAGTAACCATCAAGAGCAAACACAGAGAAGTATCTTAGCACTTCAAAAGTTTAGGAAAGAGATGTTGAACATAATCGGAACCAGCTTCCTTCTGGCCTTCTCTTAGTGAGAGATCTGCCTCAGAAGTCCTCAGCATTTGGTGCATATGAGAAGCATTCTGCAGAAGCTGTAAAGTCCCCAGGGTCTGGACTCCACTCTAAATCAATTAAGAATTTCTGGGAGTGAGACCAAGATATTGGCATTTCCTACAGCTTCCCAGGGCTTGCAGTGTGCAGTCAAGTTCTGACCAGTGATCTGTCTTTTCTGTAGCTGGACCCTGGGGTAGAGTCTGTTTTTAGGGACTGAAGATAGGTTTGGCTGTTCACAGTAGATAGGTCTTCCTGTCAGAATGAAAACCTCAGGAAAACACCCAAGGGCAATTTCACTGGGTAATCCTTTGGGCATTTGAAGAGAGCATATAATTTACAACACATTTGATTATTTCAGATTTGCAGTATGGTCAGTGAAAACGAATCTCCTTCATGTGGCTTCGGCTCCACTCATTGGCTACCATTCTTACCAATTTCAGTGTTTTGGTTCTTGGATGAAACAACTGGGAATACTATAGAGAAAGGAGTCAATTTTGACTGAAGTAAAATCCAATAGATTTTATCTTTTGATACTTGTGTATTAGGTTAGTGTGTGTGTGTGTGTGTGTGTGTGTGTGTGTGTGTGTGTGTGTGTGTGTGTTACACATGCATGTGTATGCATGTGCATGTGTAGGCCAGAGGAAAACCTTGGGTGTCATTCCTCACATACCACCCATTATTTTTTGAGATAGCCTTCTTCATTGGCATAGGACTTGCTAAGCTGGCTAGCCACAGAGCATCAAGGGTTTTCTTGTCATTGTCTCCCCAATGGGTAATCCCAAACTGGGATTACAAGCATGTGCCACCATGTCCAGTTGTTTTTATGTGGATTCTAGGGATTGAACTCATGTCTTCCTGCTTCTTCTCAAGGAAGCACTTTATCAGCTGAGCCATCTTCTCAGTCCAGCCAACAAGTTTCTAAGAAGCTTGCATGACCTATGAGGTAGGCTCTTCTCTTTTCTACTGGCTGTCTGTTTCTAGCAGCCTGTGTTTCCGACAGGTGACTTCTCTGCTGGGCTCTTGACACTGTTCATTCATATTTACATTCAAACCTGGGGACAGCCAGACTATAGAAGAGAAGCCGAAGGAAGAGAACAAAAACAGAGGAGGGAATTGTCCTCAACCCACCCCAACATAAAGACCCTCCTGCTGAATTTATGGAGACCTGATCCAGCACCGTTTACTAACAAGCCAAATTCTGGGGTTATAGCTCTTAGATTTGGATCTTGGCTCACTTGTGCTTCAAGGGGGCAACTTTGGGCAAGAATCTTCACTTATTTTACCTGTCAGTCAGAAGTGATGATTGGAGCCAATCTCTATGAAATTACAAGAAGACTTTGTGTGATGTATCTGGTAAGCTGTGTAAGGTATAGCTAGTGCCTAACAAAACTCAGCTATTATTGCATAGTCATAATCCCAGCCCTGCCTTCCTCTGCCACCACACACTACCAAGCTGTCCTTGTCTACAGGCCAGGTGCCCTCTCTCCTCATAATTTAAGTTCCAGTGTAGTCTGAATGCAGCACCATTGATGAGGTTCCTGACGGTCTCTTCCCCCATTTCCAGTGCTTAGCTTGGATTTCGTAGGTCAAGTTCCTTGCCGTTCAGCATCCTACTTCAGGTTACATCACCTCCCAAAGGCACGAAGGAGGAATAAGTCACTACATCTTCTTGCTCCACTGCTGCACATGGGTTGGAAGAGAAAACCTGCCCCACAATCTCCTCTTGAGGAGAGTTTTTTTCCCAGTCTCATTTTCTCAAAGTCCACATGAAATTGAACTTGGAGCTATGATTTGCCTTTCCTTTAATGCATGTCAGGGAAATCATTAAATTTTTAGCAGACACTAGAGGATAGACTCTTACTTCCTTTCCCATTTAACAAACATTACATTTCTGACCAGGGTTTCTTGAATGCCAGCACTAACAATATGGTCGTTACGTTCCAGTCTTCTCCCTTGGATTCTATCCACCCTGCTACGTGCAACTCTGGGGATGCGATCTGCTCAGCATTATCCCCAGCAGTCTGCTTTTAAAGGATACGATACACAGAAGGTTTTTGAACCACTGGAACCGTGGTTCCAGTGTGTGTCAGTGGGCAAGTAAATGCTTCCTTGTGGGAGTCTTTGCTCCCCCTGTTGGGTATATGGATGGCTTTCCAGGGACGCCACATAGACGAGTGATTAAAAAGAGTGGCTGAAGGCAGCTATAATAGTCTTTAACCCACTGTACATTTCTTGCTGTTTAAAAATAAGTTTAAACTGAGTCCTTATATTGTCCATCCAGATCCTCTGAAGGCTGCGAGGACGCCATTCACTAATGAAGGAAAAGATGGAGTAATCACTGAGTGTTGCCAACCATTTTCGTATACGCAACACTGTCAGAACAGCTCTCCAGGGGTGGGGTCGTAATTACATCCACTACTTGACTGTCACCATGGGATTAAGGTGGCTCCAAAAGAAGCTGGGTGGGGTGGGGAGAGAAAGAAATAAAATTAAAGAGCACTTAGATGAGGAAAAAATGTTTGGCTCCAAGAACTCAAAATCAGAATAAGTAAACCAAACGCTGATATCATTGTCACTCCAAATCATAGGTCCTGGAGGTTTCAGTAAAACTTTTATCTGCTCGACTCTTGTGAAAAGATGGTTCCTAGTCACAGAGTGGGTTTTTATTCCTTTGTGCAGAGACTCAAATTTACCTTACTCAGCAAGCCACGGGGACACACATCTTCATGCTTCCTTGCAGTCAGAGCTGCAGAAAGCAACATGGCTTTCTGTGGCTTTGGCTTGTATGGTGAATATGAATTCCATATCCCCTTTCTTCTTTCCTGCAGTGGGGAGCGGTGCACCATTGATGCATGGGTAGGTGGGAAATACTCAGTGAGTGGTTCCTGCATGTGAAATGGTTTGTGATACTAAATTTGTAACCCTTTTCAGAAACCGAGCCGACGGCTTTATGATAATTAACACACGCACACACACATTTTAATGTTGCCCTGAAATAGGCATGATGTCATTCCCTGTCACTTAAGTCCTTTATTCATTTGTTCACAGCACACGTGTTAACTCATTCATTACTAAGGCAGGCTTGAGAGTATGAGTAGCACATTTACTGTTTCTAAAATTCATGTGCGGAGTCTCCCTTGTCCTTGAGTTAAATGGATACCAGGGTAGAACAAAATCAATATTTGTCCTATTCATCCTGCATAAATAT
Organism: Uromys caudimaculatus; assembly: GCA_028551405.1. Lineage (NCBI taxonomy): Eukaryota > Metazoa > Chordata > Mammalia > Rodentia > Muridae > Uromys > Uromys caudimaculatus. The sequence continues at coordinate 87,510,259 of CM052700.1, forward strand.
TTTCTCAGACAAGTAGCTATTTACCATATTGAGTCAACACAGACTGCAAGAATATAAGAAGGTTGTCTGGAAGGTTCTCTTTCCCCAAGGGTCTGGTAACACAGCCAACAGGAGGGTAACAGACATTGACTGTGTGCCCATCGTGAGTCACAATGCCAACATTTACACACATTACAGATGTCATCCTCATAAACACCCCAGCAGAGCTGCTCTTGTTCACCTTACCGTATAGAGGAAAGTACTGGGATTCTGAAAGGCCCAGCAACTCTCATTTCTAAATGTTCTGTTTTCCCATGTCAATGGACAAAGCATTTCCATCTCCTATGACTTCTCAGTGTCTTTGAGTCTCCCTCCGCCCTTGGCCTTTCTTTGTCTGTAGCATAGCATTGGATACTGTCTGCTCCGCCCTGATGATCTGATTTGGGGTGATGGCCTTCACTATTGCCCTCACACCCAGGACTCTCCAAAGTATACATCCAACCATCTTCTCCCATTATCACCAACTCCTGTGTCCGGGTATCTGGTTGAAATCACTCTTAGATGATGGGTGAGCACTTGCATTGAAAGAGCATTTATGTTTTGCCCAAATGTTAATCAAAGCTAAGAGAGCCGTATCTCTCCATCTACATTTTTGGTGCAGATTTTATACATACATTTAGTATGTCCACATTGGTGATCTTCATAAGGTTTTGCTTCTTCTGACATTTCTCCTTGAATTTGTAGCACTTAATATATTCACTGTTCACCTGAGTGCTCATACAAAAAGCATATCATTTTTAAGCATGTCTAAATTCATAACAAAAACATAATTGACTAAGTCTGAGACACCCAAAGTAGCACAGGGTGTTGTCATTGTCCTTGGTTGCCAACTATGACTACAAGATTGTAAGACACTATTTTGAAAGATGCCATCCACTTTGGATGCAGGATATAAGGAATTCAGTTTCAAACTGACCATGTAACCCTCACTCTGCTGGCTAGATTACAGACAGACAGAAGGTACTGTGTAGGCTGACAGAAGAAGACAGCACTAGACCCTGCATGCTGTAAAACTGACCTGAGGGTAAAATGCGCCCATTGGTGCAAGAGTGACATGGTAGTTACAGGGCAACCAGGAGCTTTCTATTTGGATATAAGTCCTGCTTCACAGGAGGGATTTCATGGTGTTAACCAATGACTGGGAGGATGACTACTGTTATGTTTAATGAAATTGTGGTTGACTGGCACCATTGCTGTTAGGTCTGTGGTGAGGCAGCAGCATCATGGAGGAAAGACGCAGCAAAGACATTCTGGTTCACTTCAAGGTAGTCAGGGAGTAGAGAAAGCCAGGAAGGGGTCAGGAATGAGAAGCGCCCTTCAAAGCCTTACCTCCAGTGGCCCATTTCTTTCAACTAGGCCCCATTGCCTAATGGCCCATCCGAATATGAATTCATCAATACATCATCTGAATAGGCATCCTTGCTATCCAGTTGCCTCTCAATAGCACAACTGGTTGGGGACCAGTTAATTATTTAATACATGAGCCTTTGGGGGAATTTTATACCCAAATTGTAACATGTACTATGAATGTTTCTGGGTATACATACATAAAAGACATTCCAGTTGAGGAAAAGCAAGCAATGTTGAGATACACCAATGAACAGAACAAATGCTGTTGCCTCTGTGAAAGAAAGAAGCATGGTCACCACAACAGTCAAGCAAATTATATAGTGTGTTAGAATAGAGATGGTGTGTACTTATGGGCAGGGGCTGTGGCAGGGTGAGGTTGGTTATATATGAGAGATGCAGTTTTAAGTAGAATGGTCAGAGTGGCCTCAACAAGAAGGTGACATCTGAGGGAGAAGGTGGAGAACCTGGGTGATAATGGACATAGTATAAAGAAGTTACATTCTAGGTACATTTTGAGCAGAAGAATCAACAGGATCTCCTGATGGTTTGGCTGTACAATACAGACTAAAAGGAATCAAACGTGCTTTCCAGACCTTTGTTTACATAGCTGGCAGGATGGAGATGCTATTAGTTCAGTTGTGAAGAGCTAAATGCAAAGCAGATTTCTGTTCTGAGATGGACACCAGTGTTAGCGATGATTTGGAGACATCTGCCACACACCTGAGAGGAGATGATGTGGAGGAAGCATGTGAACACGCAGATGAAGAGTTCAGCCGGCAGATCTGCACAGTCATGGTTTATTGGTGGTACCGAAAGCCATGAGATTATGTGAGATCACCAAGGGGGCTAATGTGGGTAGGGTAGCAAGGGAAGACAGGCCCTGGAACTTATGCGATGCATCATCAAGAGAAGAGAACTCAGAGATGGCAAAGATGGAGGCAAGCTAGAAGCCACGTAAAGAAAGAAGAGAGGGGCCATTGTGACCAATTTTCAAGTGAGACAAGGATCAAAATACACCATCGGAGTTAACAACACTGAGGCCATTGACAGCGAGCTTCCCTGAACCTTTCGGGGAACAAACCCTTTAAAGTGGGTTTGGAGAGGTTAGAAGGACACTAATGGAAACATTGGTGTGAGAAATTTAGTGCAAAAGTGAGAACAATTAGAGTGCATCTTGGGAATGTTTTAGAGGTAAGAAAATAAGAACATGTTTATGTAATGATTGAGATAGTCAAGTAGAGATGTGGGAACGGATGGCGTAGGAAAAATGGAGCCAAGTGGCTCGAGTCGCGCCCTTGAGCACAGGCAGAAGGCTTGCTAAACTAGTGCGGCTCTTGAAATACATCTACAAATTCTTCGGCGTTCCTCTGTCCCAAAAGTTACGTTTAATTTTCTTACTTCTGAGTATGGCCTAGACTTTCTGAACTGCTTTTTGTCAAATATGAAAGGGAGGACTTTTGGTGGCTCCCTTTTCCCTTGGATCATTCACCTCTGCCATGTTTGAGGGCCCTCATGCAGCCCTCATGTTGGATACAATGGCAGTAGAGTGAAGTCCCACGTGTCTGCCCCGGGCGCTTGTGGCCCCTGGTAGAGGCGGAAGTGCGGGCAGTTTGACCGCATGCACCCCCACGTGCCGCAGGGCTTAAGTCAGGCTGTGAGAAGCCTCTGCAGAAACACAGCCTAGGGGTGGGGGAGGCAGCAGTGGTTCCCGGGAGATGCACTGCACAGCCTGCTCTTGAGCATCGCAGACACCGCTGGATGCTGCTGAAGAGCTGAGAATGAAGTGGGACCACAGACTGGATCTAGCCAGGGCCAAAGGGGAAAAGGAGCGAGGCTGGGTCTTGCTGCGGGACCTGGTCTTTAGCTTGGGCACCAGCTAGCTGATTTAGCTTGGATGGATGGCTGCGGTGGCTGAGAACGCTGGAACAGCTTCAGCGGGAGGCTAGAGGGTGGTTCTTTTGGCAAAGGCAGGTTCCATTGTTTCCTATGGTGGATGAAGAGAGACAGTCCAGGGTTTCAGAGCATTTATTGTCATGGTGGAGAGTGGCGTGGGTGAGACTGTACCCTCCCTGGCCTTCAGGGGGATCAGGTTGAAGTAGTAACTGGGAAGGGTCGTGGCTAAGCCTCTAGGTACCTCATTAACATGGAGATGTCTTGAGGCTATGTGGCCACGCCTCTACCTGTGGCGGGGTTTGAGGGGTGTTTCTCTTTGTCCCATGAACATTCCAACAAACCTTCCAGCAATAACTTACGTGGTCACTCAGGTCCTCAGGTCAGCTACTCTCTGGCTTATCTCGTCTTTTTATTTACTTCCCTAATTTCACTATCACAGTAGAGATTTCCTTTTTTATTTACATGATTAATGCCTCTATTGCCTACTAGAGAGAAGCACTCCAGGAGTGCAGACTTGTTGATCTTGTTCACTTCGACATCCCCAACTGTTAGCAAGCAAGCAAGCAGGAAATAGAAATGGATAAACAGATGAACTGAATGACCTAGGGCAATGTTATTTATTTATAGACAGGGTCTTGTGTTTCCCAGAGTGGCTTTGAACTCATCCTCACATCCAAAGATGTCACTGAACTTCTGGCATCCCTGTCTCTACTTCCCCAGTGCTGGAATGACGGGCATGTGCCATCACTCCTGGTTTTTCCTTAGTAAAGATGAACCCAGGGCTTTGTGGATGCTAGGCAGGTACTCCACCTACAGAGCTATGTTCCCAGCCCCAGTGTCACAGATTTGTTGGATAGCAGAACTGATGGATGTTGTCTCTGTGAGGTTACACACGCTGACATACTGGGAATTAATGGCAGTCTGATCTGTAGTCTTTACTCAACAGTCTCAAACCCCTCACACAGCACTGTGAGAAGCCTGAATTCCAAATTGCATTGTATTGCCAGTCATTGTATCTCACTCCTGTAATCCCAGCACTTAGGAAGTCATTACAGGAGGATTGCCATGAGCTTGTGCTGTGAGTTCCAAGACTATCTGAGCTACAGAGTGAGACTTTGTCTCAATAAACAAGCAAATGAACATTGATTTGACTTAATTTAGCAATTATATTTTGTTACCAGGGGTGAAGGCTTGGGAGTCGAGACTCAGCTCTAGACCCAACTTCAACTTCCCAGGATCTCTAAATTCTTTTCAAGACCAGAGAGAATTCAGAGAGGAAGCAAGAAAGAAGTTGGGAGGAAGTTTCATTGCTGAGTATAAGTGCACACTCAGCAGAGTTGTACAGCCCTTCCACAACCCCAGGACATCAGCTAAGCATCAAATGGACAAATGTTAATGGAGAAAAGTCTACTAATGGCTTACGGTGGTGGCTGGAGCCTGACTTTAGGAATGGGTCTGGATTTTTCCAGAACAGACTTTACTCCCTCTTTCCAGCCTTGCATGGGTTATCTTGCATGGGGGGAGGGGGTATCAGGATGGCAGATTCATGATGTTATTTCTCTTAGGCATGTCTAACCTGCCTCAACTTTTGATGTAAATATGCCCACAGCAGAGCCGGCTCTTGGCTCCAGTGCCACCTGCTCCTCCTTTAGCTCCATGTTGGCGGTGTTATTACTTTTCCTGGAATTTCCAGCGGACTGCTTTCTTGCTGTAACTACCGTGCCTGTCCTCTATGGCTGGGAGAAATCATCATATTCTTGGAGGCTCTTCCCATCTGCATTTGGAGGGAATCCCGTCTTTACACTAGAGTTCAGAATCCAGAACATTCAGTGCCCTGGGCCCAGCTTCTTTCCCTGACTCTGGCCTCTCTGGGCTTCTTCTCAGCCCCTCCAAGCCCTACCTTCTTCAGTTTCTCGTGGCTGTAGCCTTAGCAGCCCTCTGGCCCTGTCAGTTCTCCATTTCACAGCAGTACTTCCCTTTTAAACCTATGCAGCGTCTCAGAGGAACCCCCATGCAATGTGAGCTAGTGCATGCTAGGCAAGCACATTATCCCCCACCCCTCCACTTTTTTTTTAACAAGCCTCTTTCTACATAACATAGCACAAACCTGTTATCCAGAAAATTGGACCTTCATCAGCAATCTAAATATCGTGATCTTTGTACCTTGCTTCACATCCTAGAGCTATGGACTGAGTCACGTTCCCTTCCCCCCACCACTTATTCATATGTAATCTAAACTTCCTTGTGGTAGAATTTGGACCTGGGGCCTTTGGGGGTGGTGACAAAGTCATAAGGGTGCAGCTTTTGCTAATGGGCTTACTTTTCCTGTAAGAAGGCCCTCACTCGTTACTGTGTGACATCATAGCTATGAGCCTCTGAAAAGATCCCTCACCAGCAGGAAAATCAACTGGCACTGAGCTTTCCAAACTGTAAGAAAAAGAGTTCTTTTGTTCAGTGGCCCTGTAATAACTCATATAATATTGTGATGGCAGCTCAAGTGGCCAAAGCATTGCCCACCTTCCTAATGATTCCACTAGTTGTTAAAAGTCCCTTTCAATATTCTGCTTCCTTAATAGGTAGATGCTCTTAAGTCCATCAGTGTTGGTCCAGAATTGCCACAGTAACAGTTCCAAATTGGAATAATAGATAGGATGCTTTTACTATTTGATCAGTGATGAGAGGACTGCAGATTGGCATTGGCTCTGCTCTGGGTTGTTATGTTTGGCTCAGCATCCTGAGACTCAGGCTGGAGGGGCAGCGGCTGCTGGGATGGCTCGTTATGGCCAGTAGAAAAGAGTGAATAAGAAGCCTCTGTGAAACACGCAGCTGCACTAAAACTCCAGCTCCCCTGTGGTGGGCCACAGCAAGCCCCATAGCCAAGCCCTCCATGTGGGATTCAGTGAGGGCTGGGAAAACAGGCAGTCTGTAGCACTCCCAGACTCGTGGGGTTTTATTACAGCTCTGAACCCTTTCTTTACTACCCCCTTCTTTTAACCTTTATGCTACTGAGGGGGGATGCATTACTGTTTGAGGCAATAATCAAAGATGGAGAATGCAGAATGACCACTGAGTTGGATGGAGAAGATGTGTTCCATGTCTGTTACACTTGGATCGGGACTTGGAACGGCTGATGCAGCCACCATTTTTAACACCGTAACAATGCTGCTTAAGTTCTCTGTTGTCAGTGTAGAATCCCTCTTCTGGAAAAGGGATAGCCTATAATGTTCAGATTAACTGGTTACTGAGATCTTAAATCTTTTTCAAGTCTTAAACAAACGCTAATGGTTTTATAGTTGGCTATTTTCAGAGGCTATCATTAAAGAAAACTAATTAAGTTGTTGTAAAATACAGAAAGCCATGTAATCTCAAAATCAAAGCAGGAGTGAATGGATAGATGAAGGCAGATATTTTTAAAATTTAGTGAGTCTTCTATGCTCTGAAATTGTAAACTGTCAATCAGGTACCTATGTGTTCTTTCCCCAAAGTATATGATAGTTCATTGTCACAAATCATAAAAAATTAAATAATCTCATTATAACAAGGATCCAATACAGAGAAAAACTATTTATTCTCAGATGATGAAAATTGTTTGTTGAATATTTACGTTGTGCTTGTCAATAGCCTGTGTGCTTTTATGGATGTTGTGATCTAATGGATACTTTCATTAACATAACGAACAGGATTTAATGGTTGACTAGGACTTGGAAAAGGCCTACCAGTTAGGTGAGGTGGTACAACTTCCCCTTGGAATCAAAATAAAGTGAAACACGTTTTCATTTATAGATGAAGAGACTAATGTTTAGAGAAGGTAAATTCTGTAAGTTGTACAACTTATTCATCTAGCTAGTGGCAACAAGAAACGCTCCGAGGCTGCCCCCTTAGCTGCTCCACTGTATTTTCTTTAGTCCTTACCGTATCCTCTCTTTTCTTAATCATGTGGGCAACAAACAGCTTTCTGATTCTGCTCTATGGCATCACGCACTGCTCAGCTCTCAGGCTCTGGCAAGCCAGCATCACTTGTGTGGCATAATTATAACTGCGGATATAACTGGACCCTTGGATCTCCTCTCACCATGAGCAATCCTCCTAATGGGGTTGCCTGGGTCTGGGGAGGGAGGGAGTTCACGCACCTCACTTAACTGGCAGGCATTTTTCAAGTCCTGTTCCACTATTAAATCCTGCTCATTACGTTAATGAAAAACAAATCTGTGATGCCTCTAATAAATCTGCTAATAAACGCATTCCAAGAGTGATAAATCTGTGAAATGTGTTTGTCGGTTCTTGAGTAAGTAGCTGCAAACCGCCAGAAATGGTCTTGCATGCTATGGAAGTTCTCCTGCTGCAGCTAGTGCAGCCTAATCTCCAGAGATCTTTCTGAGAGTTGAATGGATTGTGCCAGGTGCAGTGGGTAGCTGGCCATATCACCTGTGCACTTGAATGACTTCTAGGTTTACGGTCTGCCTGAACTTGGGGGTGAGCCAGCATGAGGACCTTTAGATGGAGAGCCAGTTTCACCCATACCTTTCATCTCTGAGTGCTCACTGGATACATTTAGCATTTACATTTATTTGCAAAGAGCCTTGCCTCTTAAATGTCACTATGGATGCAGGGTGCACTCTCTGATTGCTACTTCAAAGATGGAGAGATGGATGGGGATGTAGGCAGTGGGGGTTTAATCTGAGTGCTGGCATTTCTTGAAGCCATCACAGTGGTCGGTCCTCTGACATTACCGTCCTCATATGTTTCTTTTGTTTGTCCCCTCCACCTTTCGCTCTGTTTCTCACCATTTATGCTTTCCAATTATGCCCTACAAACACAACTGAAATTACAGGAGGTAGCATACAGCATTGTGCTTAAGAGAAGGGGACTGTGGACTCAGACAGACTTTAGCCAGCAAAAATGACCTTGGGAAATTCACTCAGCTCCCTTGAATTCCATCTGTAAAGTGAGGTTAATGTATGCCACTTACAGAATCGCTACAAATATTTTACTTTAGTTAGAGCACATTTGCCAAATCTACATAGAGAACACTTGTATTTTGTGGCTAACATCAGCAACAGCATTCAAAGGGGCTGCAAAGGATACCATAATTTTGATAAGCAGACTAGAAGGGGAGAAAGGTGGTTTTGCATGTCTGAAAATTCTTTGTCACACGCTCTATAAGATAGAGTCTAATCTCTGCTCTGAATATGGACTATGTTGGTGCTTCTAATGAGTAGAATATGGTAGAAATAAACCTGGGTGATTTCTGATACTAGACTATAAAATGAGATATACAGCCTGCCTTGTCACTTGGTGGTCCACCTATTATCCATAATCTACCTACATACATAGCTGTTAGAAAATGGTCCAAGTACGGAATTGTGCAAGGGGAATTCTGAGTGCTAGTGAGAAAACTTCAAGAAAAGAAGACAAGAGTCTTTTGACCTCAGTTTCTTCAAAATCACAGAATTGTTCTTGGAATGTGCTTTCATACCTCTCCCAGGTGTAGTGGATGTGTATGAGTTTGCTGTAGAGTATTCTTTACAACTGGCTATTGTTACTTGTTTATATGGCTCTATGGAAAAACATGTTTTTGCCATGTGTGTAACTAGTTCACCATGTATGACTTATCTTTGTAACTAGACACTTTACTCATGTGACTCTTCTTAACCCACAGAATATAAATTGTTTGATGCTCCAAATAAAGCTGGCTACGAATGAGACTTTAGTCTGCCTCATTCTTCGGATTCATTCCCCCAGGTTCACACCAACTAGAGCAGCAAATGACTATCTACTTGCGTATCTGTAGCCGGGTGATTCATGACTTTATCTAGCTACCTTGATCTTCTTTCCTATCTTCCCCTTCCTTTGTTTCTTTGTTTCATATCATTCAGGATTCTTTAAAGGAACAAAACTGATTGTGTGTGTGTGTGTGTGTGTGTGTGTGTGTGTGTGTGTGTGTGTGTGTATTTTAGTTTTTATGGGGGATTTATTAGAGTGGCTTACAGACTGTGGTCTGGCTAGCCCAACAGTGACTGTTTCTTGATGGAAAGGACGAGATTCCCATTTGTTCAATTCAGAGGCTCAGCTAGAGTTCCAGAGGATTCCTAGAGGGGTCCTGGTCTTCAGTCTGTTGGAATCGCAAAGAAATAAGTTCTAATACTAGCTAAGGAATACCTTGGCAACAGAATAGATGAACTTGTCAGCAAGAGTGAGGGCAAGCAGTCAAATAACAAAAGCTCCTTCTCCCATATCCTTTTATGTAGACTGGCACCAGAAGGAGTGATCCAGAGTTAGGATGAGTCTTCCCATGTCAAATGATCTAATCTAAAAGAAAAAAAATCCCTCACAGATGTGCCCAGCTGCTTACATTTTAGTTGATTCCAGGTGTTATTAGACTGACAACCAAGATTGGTCATTACACCACTCTGCTTTGTAAGATCAGGCTACTGTCTAAAACTACCATGGGATCATGTGGGGAGACTGTGTACTTAGATTTAGAGAAACGCACCAAGGCAGCCACAACTGCTCCAGTTCCAGCTCTTTCATCTTCCCAGTTTTCATCGGACATTTGGGAAACCTTCCGAGAGCTCCAGTCCCAGCCCCCAGAGTCCAGTAACTGTGTGAGAGCTGTCTCATTGAATCCAGTCACCCACAAGAACTCTGAGATGTGGCAGTAAATTGTTGTTGGGCCATGAAATTTGGGGGTGATTCTTTACTCAGCCACAGTGAATGGAACAATCACCAAAGGCACTTCTAAACCAAAGCAAATCTACAAATACAACAATAAAACTACAAACAGTAGCATTCAGTTTACACAGGTGAGGTTATTTTAATAGATGGTGCTCTATAGGATTCCAGCTGATGCTGACATCAATGTGATGTTACAGGGCTTGCCTTTGGGAAATTGGCATTCACATGCTGTGTGCTAACATACTTCCCTGGCAATTGTGATTCCAGTCCAGCTAGCAGGAAACCTGTACTGTGCAGGTACAGAGATATCTGGCTGGCACAGAGTACATAGAGCCATAGCAGCATGGGATTCTGCCCTTTTCCTATAAGCGATAGCCATGGAAGCTGTTCTCATTGGCTATAGTGGAATCTCCCACAAGATCCCAACACCAAGGTCAGTTGTCACATTCAGATGTCAGGGACCAGCCAAAGAGTCCTGAGTTAAAAATAAATATATTCATCTCTGTTTATGTTAGCTTGAAAATGAAAAATCTAGAACTCTTATATGGGATTATCAAGCACTCAGAAAGCTCAGGGTGCTTGGTGGCCTGGAAGGGGTGGTCCCCCCAGGTCCTTGTAGGTGAAGGTTGGGATGAGCTAGAGTTCAATTGTGCCACAACGGATGGCTCTGAAGGCCAACGTCTTGAGTCTGAACTCATAAGTGTTATTGATTCTTGGGTGTTGGGGCAGTGGTGACAGGAGAGAATCCATCTCACAGGCATGTGCATAACAGATTTTACAAAGGCAAGACTGCAGTCAGGAAGACGATCTAATGGTCTCTCCTACCAACACCAGCACTTTGTAAAGAGACCAGTGTTTGAAAGGCTACACTTCCTCTGTAAACATGTGTAATCACCGTGTCAATTACAATTAAAAGAAAAACTAAAAATAAAGTCAACGCTCACTGAGTTCTCATGGAACATGCGATTCTACGGTGAGCTTTTTGAAAACTTCAGCGTAGATAGTGAGCGAGATGGACTCAGAGATTTACGGAGCTCTTCCCTCCACTTCCACCTGTCATTGACAAATGACGCAGCCTTGGTCAAACCATTCATGTCCCATCCCCTCGGAGCCTTCATTTATCAGGCAAGGAATAATGATATATACATCTTGCCCATGTTATAAATATTAAATATATGTGTCCTAAATCTTCGAGAAGCTTCAAGCCTTTACAAAGTAGAATGAGTTTGTATCCTTTAGAGGACACGTCAGTGTTAGATCCTACTTATTAGGAAACATTTAGACTATTGCCAGAAGAGAGTTTTTTTTTTTTTAATTGCAGAAAGTATATTGTAACAACATTGATACAAATTTCAAAAATGAAAATAAAGTCCTCAGAAATGGCACCAAATGTCAGTGTTTTATTCTTCATGGCTCTTGCTGGTGTGTGTGTGTGTGTGTGTGTGTGTGTGTGTGTGTGTGTATGCCCACACTCACAATGCCTAGTGCAAATGTATTGTTGTATGTTTAATGTAAACATTAGGACTTTCATATCATCCTATGCTGCTCATAATGATAATCTTATAACCATCCATTAAATGCTGAGCAAAATTGATTAGCTAATTTCTACACCAGAGCACATCTATGTGTAACGTCTCCCTCTCTTTCCCTTCACCCCTCCCTTCTTTTGAAAAAGGAAAGGCAGTTTATAAAGCACCAAGGATGGCGTTATTAAGGCAAAGAGAATGAATATTTTAAAGAAACCATTTATTGAACTCCCCATACTTGGAAGCATTGCTGTGTTTAGAAAAGTGAGACTCTGGGCTAAATTGAAAACTCAACATCGATGGGATTAATTAATAGATCCTTCACTCAAATTACTTAATTTTTCAGCCCTTGGAGTTCTTTTCCTCAGTGAGATGGAAGAAGGCAGACGTTACTTTTGTGTCCACTCTAAAGAATCTGGTGGAAATAATTCCCTGTGATTGTGGGCATGAGAGCTTGCTGAATGAGTTAAGCCAGCAGTGATAGATGGAGCCCTGACAGACATGCACTTTGGCATTAAGTACAGACTTAACCCAACAATGATGTCAGACAGAAAATCTGCACCTCAGTCAAATGAGGTAAAGCTCCCAGATTAACCTGCGGGTTAGCTGTTGTATTCAGGAATGAGCGGAGGTCTGTCTCCTGCATGCATCAGTTACTGGGGACAGCTGCTGGCCACACAACAGTTACACAGGACACCAATAGCCAGGCAACAAGGTCACCAGCTGCCCGGAAGCACGTTCAGCTGGAGGAATCTTATCCTGTCCTCCACAGGTCACATCGTTGGAGATTAATGAACTGTGAGCTGGACCTTGGAATCAAAAAGTTTGATAGTTCCAAATACTTAAATCAGGGCGTCCAGATGGGAGGCTACACCAGAGAACAGAGACAAGACTATGATACAGCAAGTTTCCCCACGCGGCACCATGCCAGCCTTACTTAACCGGGCTGTATATAGTGCAAATATGAACTGCCATCGTGTGCCAAGCCTTGATTAGGGAATTCTGAACTGGCGGTGATGACAGCCACCGAAAGCACATTCAGTCACGTGACTGATTAGAAGGTTCCAGCTTTGTTCTTTGCCTTTGATGAACATTTGGAAGTACCTGCTTCTGGGGGGCAACCAGTAGGCACCTCAGCTCTCTAATACATCATCACTCACATACAGACAGCCAGGTCCCGTCCATATCTACTGTGTCAGAAATTTCCGTGGTACGTGGACTGACTGGGGTGGAGGGGCTTCTGGACTGTTCGATTTTGGATCACAGCTGAGGAGCACTGGTTTTGTTCTATTGCAGACGTCTTGGAATCTGGAGTCGCAGGTAAGAACTTCTGGCTGTTACCTCTGAGTGCATGTTCCTGTGTACTCAGTATGAAGAGCATGATGGTCACCGAGCCCCGCCCCTCCCCCTCAGGACTAGCTCCTTATCTGCAATGCTCAGCGCCTATTTCTCAACCCTCTTCCAAACCACAATGTAAACATAGGCAGGCACCACCTCCAATGTCTTCTAGAGCAGGAGCTGCAGTGTTATTAAATATCTATGAGAGTACTGACTTCTCTTGGATAGAGGGAAAGGTATACTCTGCCAAAGGTGGAGGCAAAACCTGGAGTTAACTCAGCTCAAAGAGGCTGGAGGGACTCCAAGAGAAGCCAGCAGAAAGATGTAGAAAAGCAAAGCTGGATGTTCCAGCCAACAACCACAGACTTAAATTGTGAGGAGCCATAATAAACCTTTCATCTTTTTAAAGGTGATTGTCCAAGGTATTTTGTTACAGTGATGGAAAGCCAACTAACATATAGCACAATGTTCAAGGTACATTTTGAGCACAAAGAGGGAGTCGAATCCATTCTTTGAGGAAGGGATGGACAAAGAAGATGGCTGAGGGTCCTGATAGGCCTGGAGAAAAGATGAAAGTTTGTCAGAAAGGAAAGAAGGTTAGGAGACAGGTTACTGTGAGAGAGAGAAAGTTGGAGTACAGAGGGGCTTCAGGGGAACATTGAGACAGTCCATATATTAGATCCATATATTAGAAAATAAGCAGGAGGCAGGAGGCTATGCAACCTCCAGGAGAACTTATAGGTCATGCAAGGTCTTTTGTGCATTGGGAAGACATTGAAGAGTCTTAATTCCATAAAAGATGGGATAAGATTTATCTTATCCTGAAGAACACCCCGAGTAGCTCTCAGCTACTTCCACTACCACCTGTGATCTCACATGCGTGAGAGTCTCCCAAGAGTAGTTATAGCCACTAACTGGACTGTTTGTTTTTCTCCATGTACTCAGGAAAGCGTGTTGGGAAACAGAGGACTTTGGACCACAGAGGGGGTAGATGGCCACCACACTCCGTGTAGCTCCTCTCCACTAAGCGTCCTTGATGCTCTGCCTTCAACTTGTGGACTCATTTCTCCCCTTCCAATACAGTCTTACTCTATACCTTACTTTGGTTCTTAGAATCCAGGGCCAGGCAGGGGGCAGTGACAGTGTGTCTGCCCCAGACTTTAAGGGTAATGCACACTTCTGCTCTTCTTTTCTCTCCTGCTCACTTGCTCTGGGATGAGGGCTTGTGCAAACCAGCTTCAAGCCAGCTCTGCCATCCAGAGAGAGAGTCCTGGGCATGGGAGAAAGTACTGAGTCATCCCATGTGGGCACGGCAGAGCCCAGCCCAAGTTTCCAGTCCACCGTGAGCTAAAGAAGTGGTGTTTTATGAAGCTGATTGATGATCCTAACTCGTAGTTGGGATAATTTAGTTGGAAAACTAACTAGTCGATAGGGTAAAGATGAGGTAATTCCGACTGTTTAATTAGTCACAGAGCCAACCCCTCACAGCTGTTGACTCGTTCACAATTAGAAGTAACAAGTTCCTTGAACACATTGGGCTAAGGCAGCGTGATGTAGAACGAGTCTCAGAGCTGTCCTTCAAAGGCCTTGGGGGAAACTGGAGATGTACAGGCATCACCCCATACCCCTCCAAATACTACTGAACTCTGAATTCTATAGATAACAAATAAGACTTGGAAGGGTGGAGAGAATGCAGCCGCTGTGGAGCCTGGGCTTAGAGAACAAGCTACTAAACAGTGACCACCCTCCTCTCGTCAAGAGAAGCGCTGTAGCACCTGCTCCAGCCACTATTCCCAAAGGCAGTTTAGGAGTCTGGACGTCTGCCCTGGAGCAGGGTGAGGAGGGATAGGGAGTGAGTCAGTGTTCCCTCCAGGGTGAGACAAGGAAGCAGGTCAGAGGACTGGGAGTAGGAGTGGACTTTCCTTCCTGCCGGCTGGTCAGAAGCTGCTCCCTACCCAGTCTGTGGCAGTGGGGACCATCTGGGAGGTAAACTTCCATCCTGTCCCCTGCAGCAGCAAGGAGTCCTCCTCCCTCCCTTGGGAATGATGTCCTAGGAGGCGAAGTGGAAAGGCAGGACCATCACCATTGCCAGCAGTAAAGAGGCCATCCCACTAGGGCTGGCAGCAAAATCCACATGAAGAGCCAGGGCTCCCTTCTGTCTGGCAGCAATGACAGAGCCCTCTTTGGCAAACAGTCACAGCTGGATGGAGAACATGGCCTCTACCCTCACCTGGCAGGGATGATACAGCATCCTTCATCCCTTTCCACTGGGGGTGGGGTCGGTGCCACAACAGAAGGTTAAATAAGCCCAGCGTCTTGTGACATATTATGAACATGACTAAGTATCAATAGCAAATCACTCATCATAGCAACAGTTGCAAGCTCAACACACTGACTAAAAAGACCTAAGGTTGACAGAAACAACAGAATCATGTCACAGAAATTTCTGACCAGCCATGGGGAGCACTCCCATCGGCATTTATGAATGACCATGGCTGGCACTACTGAGAAGGCGGAAAGTCTCAGCCATGAGTTGAGAGTAGAAAGAAGAGTTGAGCCAGGTGTGGTACCTTATACTTGCAATCCTAACCCTCGAGAGGACAGGCAAGAGGATTGCCATGGGTTCAAGACCAGCCTGGCTACAGCGTAAAATTCTGTCTCAAAAACCAAACCAACTCAACAATAACAACAAAGCTAAAGGAACTTTTAGAATTGAGCAATATAGTCACAAAAAAAGCTCAGTGAATAATGGGGATAGAAAGAAAGAATATTCAATTGTTGAATGGAATAATAAAAATGACTAAACAGCAAAGGAGAAACTAGATGACCGCAAAGGACAGGACCCTAGGGACCAGAGGACTGTTGGGACAGTAGAATATTGGATTATCAGAGTGTCTGAAGCAGAGGGGCTACTTAGATTGCAAGCTTGATGCTTGCCCTGGGGATGTGTCCCTGGCTTGGGGCCTGAGAGAGGCATGACTGTTCTCCAGCCAGCTAGTGTGATGGCTTTGGGCAGCTCAGTAGGCCAGAGGACTATGTCACTGTGGCCAGTTTTATGGACTAGGTCAGTGACTCACTGTGCTTCTTTCTGAGGTCACTCAGAAGCATCCTGTCTGTTTCTTGCCTCACCAGCAATAAAGACATTTCCAGGCAGTTAGGGTGAGGGATGGCATAGGTGAAAAATACTCAGAAATAATGGCAGAAACTTTCAAACTGGGCAAGAGGCAAAGCCCAACAGATCCAAATGCTGAGAAAGCCCTAACAGATAACTGCCCCCCAAATCCACAAAATCCAAAACATTGAAGTTATTAGAAACTAAAGAAAAATTTAAAGCGGTTGTCTCTTTATTGGAGAACAGAGAATCCTTCTCTATATGGCACAAATAATTTGGATATCAGGGGCCATGATACCCAGAAAGGTGGCTCTCTGTTTACCAGATGCTGAAAGAGAACTGTCATTCAGTCATAACTCTAGGAAGAGAATGATTGGTACATTAGATGTTATCAGAATTAAAAACTTCTGCTCTATGGAAGACTGTTAAATATATTAAACAAAAGCTACATGGTGAGAAAACGTGTATAAGCCTCACATTTCTCTGATGAAGAATACATCTGTGAACCTCTATATTCTATAATCTAAAATTGATAAATAACTCTAAATTCAAGTTAAGCAAAAGCTAATAATCCAATTAGAACATGAGCAAATGACACAAAGAGACACCAGACTGATGAAAGCAAGCAGATGTTCAACATCAGCTGGCAATGGCAATTCAAACCGGAGTGAGCATGGCACACGTGCCAATCACTCTCTAACGTAAAAGGCTGGGCCAGCTTCTCATGCTTGGGAAGCTGTGGACAGGTCGCATCATTCATTATTGCTGTGGCTCTGTAAAATGGTACAGCCACCCTGGAGTAAAACGTCTTACCGAGACGGTAGCAGGGAAGGATTGTGGGCATAGCCGTAAACAAGCATGAGGACTTCTGTGATGGAGTGTGGTATGTCCTGACTGTATCCTGGCTTCTGCCCTGGCTGTGTGGCTGCGTATTGATCTTACAGTGTTACCACAGGGAACTGGAAACATGGCTGTGTTTCCTTCCTTTCCTGCTCCTTTCCTTCTTATACTTCGCTGTCTTCCCTTTTCCCCACTTTCTCTCATTTCTGAGTCAGGGTCTTTCTTTGTATCCTGAGCTGACCTAGAATTCACCATTCTCCTGCTTCCCCCTCCGGAGTACTGGGACTGCAGCTCTGCACAACCCAGCCTGCCTCTGCCGCCCCCCCCCCCCCGTGCATTCTTTTTTCAACTACATATGAATTATATAATTACTCCATAATAAAATTGAATTTAAAGACAGTTTGTCTTTGAAATGACTATACCGAATAGTTACTGGTTCTCTATGAAAAACATATCTATGATTAACCATGCTTGTCAATAGGATAATCAAAGCTGGCCACCTTTCTTTGGAATGGGTTCCTCAGAGGCTGCATCTGCATGTTCTGCTGTAAGTTCTGTGCTCTTCTGCGGAGGGCTTCCCATAAAGCTGTTGTAAGAATAAAAGGTGGAGAAAATGGCAGGCTGCTCACTTCCTGGTACGGACAGGAAGAACCTCATCACCCTTACCTCATTCCCTATTTAAAATGACCCTGTCACTAATGCCCATCCATATTAAGTTGAAAATAATAAGTTGAGGCTTAGAGAAGTTTTATGATTTGAAAGGGCACAGCTTGTAAAAATCAGAGACAGGGTTTGGTCTCAGATCAGTTTCCTGATATCTACTGTGAATTTTGATCCAATACTTTCCCAAAAGATTAATTAAAATTACCCAAAAGCGCAAATTAAAAGGTAAGGTACAAAGCAGGAGAATAGTACAGCTGTATCATTTACAGGGTTTTGTTTATTACTATATAAACAGCCTTCATAAACCAATATTCAAACTTGCCAATACAATAACAGATGTAATATCAACACATCAGTTCATGAAAATGGACAGAGTCTCTAAAAATGTTCAAATTCAAAACACAGAGAGAGAGAGAGAGAGAGAGAGAGAGAGAGAGAGACCAACTATTAATGTTTCACCTATTTTGTATGGGGGTAATAGAGAGAAATAACATTTGTGTACTTGATTCAAAATCATATATATATGCATACATACATATATTCATGTATGTATATATTTGTTGTAGATTCTATCTTTTCTCAGTGTTCATTTTTAGCTTCTTCTTCTTTTTCTTTAAATCAAAAACCAGATAGTATATTTGTGTGGACCAATATCTAGGTCTCTATGCAAATATGTATGTAGACAAATGACATTTCTCTCCATTTCCCCCCAAATTAATAAAACTCTAATAGTTGGTGGCTCTAGAGGCTTCTACAAGTGGCTTTAATCATTACCAACACAACTTTGGTGGCGAGTGATTTGACTTCAAATTCTTTGGCCTAGTTACTTAATTTCTAATAATTACTGTGATTAATTAAACATCTGAAAACAAAGGCAGACATCTTACTAAAGGCAGTGCATAGATTCAGTGCAGCACACACCAGAATTCTAGGGCTGTTCTTCACAGACACGGAAACAAACATGTCGAAGTTTATATAGAAACTCAGATTACCAAGGAGAACCAAAGAAATCTCGAACAAAGAGAAAACTGCAGGAAGAGCCTGATTTCAAATTACATCACAGTGCTACAGTATTCAAAGCAGCACGATACTGGCATGAAAGCAGCCACACTGATCAATGGATAGAATAGAGGACCCAGATATTGGTCTGTACAAAGAAACTACGAGAGAGAGAGAGAGAGAGAGAGAGAGAGAGAGAGAGAGAGAGAGAGAGAGTGGGAAACAAGGGTTTCAACTTGCTGAAAAGTGAAACTGGACCCTGACCTCTCACTCTCTATGATACTCCAACTGTAAATGGATCAAAGACCTCAACAGAAGACCTGATGCTCTGACAGTGGCCAGGATAAAGTAGGGAGGTGCTTCAGCTGGCAGGTGTAGGTGAGGACTTTCTGGACAGGACTCTATGGTGCAGGAAGGAAGACTGGTAATCAACTAACGGATCTCATGAAGTTAAAAAGTCTCTGCTCAGCAAAGGAAACCACCAAAGGAGCGAACAGGAAACTCACAGACTGGGAGAAGAGCTTTGTTTGTTACACATTTGACAAGGCGCTAATGTCTGAAATAGCTAAAGAACTTTAAAATTTCAACATCAAGAAAGAATCAGCCTCAGTAATAATGGGCTGTGGAAGTTATCAAGACAGTAGCCACCGATGTCTACTGTGGTAAGTTTGAATGAGGTTTGCCACCTGTGGCTCATGAATTTGAACATGTGATCCCCAAATGAGTGGCACCATTTGGAAAGACAGTGGAACTTTTAGAAGGTGCAGCCTTGCTGAAAGAAATATATCCCTGAGGGTAGGCACTGAGGGTGGGCTTTGAGTAGCTATGGTGAGAGCACACTTCCTGTTTGATCTCTCTGCTTCCTGCAGCCATGCTTTTACTGCCATGATGGACTCCATCCGCCTGGATCTGTAAGCCAAAACCAGTCCTTTCTTCCCTAACTTGTCCTTGTTCGTGTTGCTTTATTAAAGCAACAATAACCAACAGAGCTAGAAACACGTGCTCAACATCTTCAGTTATCAGGAAAATGCAGGTGAAAGCTGTCTTAGGAGGCCATCCTTCAGTAATCAGAAAGGCCAAGATCAGGAATCCGAATGACCACAAACGCTAGCATGGGTGCGGGGAAAGTGGAACCCTTATATATTGGGTAGGAATATAAACTAGTGTAGCCACTGTGGAAATCCTAAATCTAGAAGTGGCACCCCATATGACACACATATACCACTCCCAGTCACTTACTCAAAACGTCCTAGCCTGACTATAGAGATGCTTGCACATCATGTTCATATGGCTCAAGTCACCGAAGACGGAAAATGGAATCCACCAAGATGCTCCTCACCTGATGAATGGCTAGGGAAAGTGTGGTGTGTTTATACAACAGAATGGAATATGACTTGGCTATAAAGAAAAATGAAATTCTCAGGTAAATGGGTAGCACAAGAAAAAATTATGCAGAGAAGCCCAGTTTTGTGCTCATGCCTCCAGCTGAGTGGATTGCAACCACTAGCTTAGCATCATCTCCATCCCGCCCAAGGTCTGCATGGCCTGAGCAGTGCTCCCACTGGCAGCAGAAGAGCATTGTGTGGGAGCCAGCAAAAACTCACCACACCTGAGTGCCACACCATGGGTTCTTGGTTGCTAACAAGCAGCCAGAGCTGAGCACCTCATCTCCACTGACCAGAGCAGTGTGAGCCACACTTGGAGGGGTCTACAGCATCCCTGCTGGTACAAAGGGGTACTCAGGAGTCCCTGAAAAGGAGGCAGAGTCTGATACATTCTACGCCAGCGCTAATGGCTTTCATTTGATATTATCAGAAGATAACTTTTGAAATCACACTAGACTTTATTTCGTTATTTAGGAAGGGAAGTTTTAATCTTCCATCTCATAGAGAGACTGAAATTCAGTGCTATGGCGTGGGGCCAACATGGGGCACTAATTATTTTGTTGAAGCAATATTGCTTAGTAACTGGGAAAGCAGGCTCTAGAGCCCAACAGACCTAGGTTAAGGTCCCAGCTGGGCCACTTCTTCAATCTGTCAACGAGAAATGAGATTAATAGCAGCAGCTATCTATCTGATGGGGTCTTTGAAAAGATTAAGGAGGCTTCTATATGTAAAGCAGATCTCCTGGTAACTAGCTCAATTAATAAAACACTCAGTTAGCACACGCCAACGTCAGCCGTGCTGTTTTTTCTTAGCCGAAACCTTCCTTTAAAGATCACAGCTGCTTTTTTAATGTTCACACTACCCTTTAGGTTATTTTCTATAAACTTTCAGAACATTCTTTTGTGTTAATTGGGGTTCCTTTGGTCACAAAGAACAGCAACCAACTCCGGCTCATTAAGGGAGAGAAAGATAAGTTACTGGGAAAGCTACACCATACGGAGAACGGCAGAGCTGTGTTAAAGTCACTCACACTGGTTCTATGTAGAAAAAAAAATATGTAATTGGACGTGAGGTTTTCCAGATTTTACGTATCTGTCATCTGATTGTTTGAAGAGGAGCCTGCAGGAACAGTCACCAATGAGATGCATTTGTACTCTGTCACCACATGACAAATTGTGGTAGCTATTACGCCTACTTCTGTGATAAGTACCTAACCCCAAAGCAACTTAAGGGAAGTGGGTTTGTTTGGGGACAGAGTTTGGGAGTACGCTCCATTGTGGTGGGGGAAGGCTTGGAGGTAGCTGGTCACATTATACCCACAGTCCGGAAGCAGAGCGAGGGATGCTGGGGCTCAGCTCACTTTCTATTTTCCATCCAGTCTGGCACCACAGCCCATGATTAGGGTCTTCTCACCTCAATTCACATAATCTCTAAAGCCCCTCATAGACATGTCCAGAGGTTGGTTTGAATGGTTGTTCTAAATGATGTCGATTGACAGTTAAGATTAACTACCACATAAATCATTACAAACATTAATACAAGCAGCATTTTTTGTGATAAATTCACACCAAGAATAGGAACCTGGGTGTGGTTACCTGAGTCCCATGCTCAGGCGTTCGTTCATCCGGCTGGGTTCTTATCTGGAGGCTTTGAAAATAAAAAATCCATTTTCACGCTCATCCAGGTTGTTGGAAGCATGCAGTTCCTTGTGGCTGTAAGAATAAGTTTCTGTTTTGTCATTGGCTCTTAGCTGGGGTCATTCTCAGTTCCCCAAGTTTACCCTCAGGACCCAGCCATGTGGACATCTCAAACAGGGTAGCATCCTTGCTCAAAGCCATCAGGTGGCAGTCTCTTCAGCCTGCTGTGACCTAATGGGAACATGGAGTGACCTCCACCTGCTCTCAATGTTGTGCTTTGCATAGGGCATGAATACTAGAAGGTGAGGATCTTGGGACACTGCACTGGGATTGAACTGTGTTGCCCCTACAGCCATGGCTTTGCAAAGGCAGTGAATGTGGCCCTATTTGGAAACTGACAGAGCTAAGACAAAGTCATACTAGATTGAAGGTGGGGTCAAACATGATGCCTTTTACTTATAGAGAGGGAAACTCAAGCTCAAAGATGTAGGGATGAAGGCTACAGAAAGATCTAGGAGAAGCTGGAGATGGGCTGCCATGAGCCAAGGATGTGGGCAACTGTCAGAGGCAGAGAATTTAAGGAGGGAATCTTCCTGGCACTGGAGGGATCTTGCCTTTGCTGGGACTCTGATGTCACATATCTAGCCTTTAATACTATGCGAAGACATTCCTGCTGTTTTAAGCCCTCGCTTTGCATCAGTTCACTATGGGAATACTAGGAAATGAATCCATCACCTGTTTAGAATTCTTCCCATGCCTGTGAGCAGGGGTGGGGGAGTGGCAGCGATAAAGGAGGCGTTCCCGGCAGACAAGCACGGGTTGAGTGTGACAGGGCATGGAGTAGATTCTTTACACTTTCCAAAAATATTTTTACATATTTTTTTATTTAAGGAAAAGAATCATATTCCCCCAGCGATGACAGGAAGAGTGCCCTGACTCCTACCCTGATTCGCAGAGACACATCTATGCTTGTC
Source organism: Uromys caudimaculatus (assembly GCA_028551405.1). Classification (NCBI taxonomy): domain Eukaryota; kingdom Metazoa; phylum Chordata; class Mammalia; order Rodentia; family Muridae; genus Uromys; species Uromys caudimaculatus. The sequence continues at coordinate 87,532,690 of CM052700.1, forward strand.
CATTTGATTTTTGCATAGTTTTCAGACTGAAACCACGGATGAGATAAAGCACCGAGTGAGAAATGTATGACGATAGTTAAAGCATTCACCATCCCCGGCTTGGTGATTTGATAAATGTTATTTTTAAATCCCTTGAGCTTCTGTTTAATCACATGCAAAATAACACTAGCGATGCCCTTTCCTGGAGCAACCCGACATCAGATAAGGAAGCAGCAGAAAGCAGCCTTCATGCACAGGGCTTTCGATGCTTCCTGTGGGTTCTTGGGATTTTTTACAGTGAAACTTTCGTTGTCTCCCTTCCCTTTATTAGGACATCTCTCTCTCTCTCTCTGGATTCTTCTATCTCTGTGGCGAGTATCTTTAGGTTGCAGCTGTCTCTCAAGATGAAGGGGGTGGGTTCCACACTGAGAGTCTGTGCTGGGCTTTGCGCATCTACTTTCTCGCACAGTACCTCCAGTGTCTTGACATGCTAGGCCTTCTTCCCCATTACAGCTGGGGTGTCTTTCATGAGTCTTATGACCACATGACACTTCTGGCCCTCACCAACTCCCCCTTCTTCCACATGAGCAGCCATGCTCTCCCCTATGGCCCTTGTACCCTCTTCTTGCACATTGTCCTATAACCACCGGACATGTCACTATTCTAGAGTGTTCCAGTGACCACATGCAAAGTCACTCAGGTCTGATAATTGGGGGGGAGGGACCAAAACTCCAACTTCCTGTCCTAAAGCCTAACCATGTGTGCCTAGCATTTAGTCTACTACCAAAAGTCTCATGTCTTAGCTTTCTTCTCCTGAGATTCAGACAAGGTCTGAAGATGTGGCTGGGGGCGGGGTGAGTCAAACAGTAGCTATTCTCTTGTATTAGCAGTCCTGTATCATTCCAGTGGCCAACTAAAGGCTGGAGTATATAGGCCCCTTTCTTTATTCTTTTCCCAATATGTTAATGTTTAATTAAAATTCATAGCAAATGAAAAATGCCTGATACAGAAGGATATGTGCTGTGCAACTGCACTTATAATAAATTCTAGATGAGCTGTAGTGATCACTTGTGTGAGGAGGAGCAAGATTGGATTGGGAAAGACTGAAGTGAACTTACTAAGGAGACAGGGCCTGGTTTTCTTAGGATAAGTATCTCTAAATGAATGGGCTCCCCAACCTACTTCTCCTCCTGGGTTACCATATGCTCTCTCCTGTCCTCCAGAAGTATCCAGATGTTTCTGAGTCCCAGCAATGACCAAACATGGAGCTATTTCCAGGAGGCTTCTTAGTAACCATGACAACAGACCTCAGTAAGCCTACCTGTCCCCTTGGGGCCAACCCCTACAGTGAGCAGAGACTTAAGTCAAAATCAACATCAAAGCATCATTTAATTCCCTTCCTGCTCTTCATTGATCATTTGTCCTCCCTTTATTTCCTGTATCTCCATCAGAATTTTAATCCAAAGGGTGCATCCTTCTGAATGTTCTTTTAACAAAGGAAGAAACCCAGAAAAGTGAAAGGGGGAAACAGACCGAACAATGTATTCACTTCGGTTGAATTTATCAACTTGGCACTAATAAGAAATATTATGCTTGAATAGGAACAAATGGAGAAACACAGTTTTCCTCCCCATAGTTTACAATTTGCAACAGCACAGGCATTCTGTCTACCATGTGAAATGTTCCACGTGGGATACATTCAAAGACTAAATCTCCACCAGCAATGTAATTCAGTACTTAAGAAAAATCACCATGTGTCAGGCACTCCTGCTGGAGAAATGTTCCGAAAGGAAAGTCATGTCCACACAAAACAGCCATTTAAACTTCACTGACTCTGGAAGACTCCAGTTCATGGCTCTTTGTTAGTGGTTTTCTCTGGGGAAGCCTTAAGGTTCTAAGATTTAAGAAGCAGACAATTATAGTCAGTTTTTCCATCTTGTTTCAAGCTTCTAAAAATATCGTTTTTTAAAAAGTGATTTAAGTTGACATCCAAAAGAAAATTCATCATTTTAATTCACTGGTGAACTATTCTGTGCCAGTTGCATCAAATCTGAAAACAAGGTTCTTTCTTCAGTGAGGACTTTTAAATTATTCACATGGAAGAAAGCTAATTAACTGGCACTATTCAAAACTAGGATATTATCGAATATTGTAGTATAATTAGTGTTAGATTTATCCTTATGTACACCTTTAGTCTGTAAACTGAGGTCGAATCTAGTTACTCTTAAGTAAAGAACGCTGTGTGGAGGTTGTTATTTAAATCCCACCTAAAATCTGCCAAGAAAAAAAGCATATGGGATCTGACAGCATGAAGAGCATGTGTGTGCTCAGTGCGCATGCTCCTAGGAAGGTCCGTGGGAGCCTGTTGAAAGCCAGGGAAAGAGCAGAAACAATGATTAACTGACACAGGCTGCGAATCAATTATCTGCTTTCAACAGATTCAGTAACAAAGCGAGCCGATCTCACTCTGTCAGAACTACAGCCCAGAAACAGGTCCGTGACCAGCCACCTCTCCCAGTGTTCCACTTGTGGGCAGGGAAGCGGTTGAAAGGTGCTCCAGGACTCAGGTGCTGACCCCAGCTCCCGGTGTTCCTTCTTCTCCGGCCCAGCAGGCACTTCTGATTTCAAATGCTTCTTGGCAATGCAATGCCCAACAAGCAAATATAATCTGAAGTTATGTCCCTCTGTCCCAGCCACACAGAAATGCTCAAATGTGGCTTTTTAATTATCTAGCAACATGTTGTTTAGTAGCAGATGAAACCCCAGAAATCTTTGGAAGGAGAGATGTTTTCAGGACTATGAGGCTAAATTGGAAAAATGCAAATTGGTTATGATTGAGTAAGTATCTCTGCCGGGGCTTTTGTTTTTCCAAAGCAACCTCGTCTTTCCTCTGTGAGGGAGAAAGACATAAAGAAATAAACATCTCTCTTTATCTAAGTAGCTTGTCTTTTAAAGTAGGAAACAGGCTATATATCATTTCAACAAAGACTTCGTTTCTCTGTAAGGTACCTACTTTGTGTCTGCCAGGTCTACTTTGCTGTGGCCAGCTTTCTGTGTTGGTATGAAGTCTGTAGAGTCCAATCTTGGAATCTGTGCTTTGGCATAACTAGGGAAAAGGGTGATAGTAAGACAAGCTGTGGGACTCAAAGATTCCATCTACAGTAGTGTGTGTGTGTGTGTGTGTGTGTGTGTGTGTGTGTGTTTATGTAACTTGCGTGCATGCGTATATGCATGCATGATGCACACGTGTGCTTGTGCATATGTGTGTGTGTGTGTGTGTGTGTGTATGATCATCTCTGAAATCCTGGTATGTTGGTACAGAGAGGGAGGGTCAATTTTAAAGGAATTTCTACTTGATTTTTCAGAGGATAAAGCTGCAAGATTAAGATTATGTTGAGACTACTACTTCTTAAATGGTTGTTCCTGGTCAGGTGAAAGCAGGTGTGTGTGTGTGTGTGTGTGTGTGTGTGTGTGTGTGTGTGTGTGTGTGTGTGTGTGTGTGATGTGAAGGAGAGAGGAGACAGCTCTGGGACATGTCATCCTAAGTGACCCTTAGTGTCTGGCCCACTAATTTGAAGATGCTAGCATTCAATAAATATTTGAGTTAGTTTCTGTTTGCCCCCTCCCACACCTGCCCCAGCCTCTAGGGAATCTACAGAACTTCTCACAACGAATCTTTGAGAAGCAATGACACAACTTACAGCTGTTATGCTGGGATAGTGTCTCACAAGGAAGAAATTGGGGCTACCAAGTTTAGAGGTTGGATTAGTCAGTACTTATTCTGGAGTGCTATACTCACAGTCATTAAAGCGTCAGAGGCTCTGGGGTGGAAGACTGGGTCAGTGGTAGAGAGTGCCCGCTGCTCTTGTAGAAGCCCCAGGTTCAGTTCTCAGCACCCACGTGGCAGTGCATAGCAACCTGGAACTTTACTTCCAAGAGCTCTGACATCCTCTTCTGGCTTCCAGGAGCACCAGACATACATGTGATACACACACACACACACACACACACACACACACACACACACACATATACACACACACACACACACACACACACACACACACACACACACACACACAAGCAAACATTCATGTACATAAAAAGAACACAAATAAATCTTAAACACAAACAAACTAAAAAAAAGTCAGAGACTCAACCCAACAGGAGACATAGTTGGCACATCCGGCGGGTCTTCAGGTGGCTGTGATGCAGGGAGTGACCCAGGGAGGTCACTCTTATCCCCATTGAGTACTCTTATTATCCTCTGGGTCGTAATTTTCTTACACTCCATACTTCCCAAAGAGCTGTACATAGAGAAGCGCCTGCTTTGAATATTTAATTCTAGAAGGTGTGCATCACTTTCTGGGTCAAAGTTGTCCCATTAAGAACCATTCACTCGTCTCCAGAAGACGTGAGAGGAGTAGGAAATGCAGATCTCATTGAGAGAGATAAAAAAGACTCAGTGAGTGTCTAGCCAAGTTTTGTCATGATAGAAACCTGAGAAAAATAAAATAAGTCGAGCAAGCAGTTACTAACTGACTGGAGAAGCCTGGGCCACAGGACTATGTGTTAGTGGTCATAAACAAAAACCCAGAGGAAAAAGATCAAGGCCAGTGGAGCCAGGCTGACACATAGCAGATGAGCAGAAGCTAAAGCTAGCTAGGTGTTGAAAAATGAAAGCCAGGGCTAGATAATGTCCGAGTCTTCAAGGAACATGTAATGTCTTGTTAGGAAAAGGGAGTTACTGAGGAGACCGGTGTTTGGGAAGGCATTCTTGAAAGGGCCAGATACATAAACCACTTTCATAGTTAACCATTTAGTAGCTATAAGCTCAGAATTTTAGACAGATGGGATTTGTTAGGTATGACTCATGTAAGCTTAATGCTACATGTGTACATAAACATGCTAGTATCTTCCATCGATCAAACACCAAACATTTGACAGGTACTGCACACACGCACACACACACACACACACACACACACACACACACACACACAAGCATACACATGCATGCACAAGCACACATATACACATGCACATCACACACAAGCACACAGACACATACACACAAGCACACACACACAAGCACACACACGCACACATACACATACACAAAACATACACATGCATGCGCACACACACACATACACATGCACACACAAGCACACACACACACAAGCACACACACACCAGCACACACACACACACACATATACACAAGCACATACATACAAGCCCACACATACACACAAGCACACACATACACACAAGCACACACACACTAGCACACACACACACACATATACACAAGCACATACATACAAGCCCACACATACACACAAGCACACACATACACACAAGCACACACACACACAAGCACACACACACCAGCACACACACACACACACACACATACACATGCACACCACACACAAGCACATACACACGCACACACAAGCACACACACACAAGCACACACAAGCACACACACACACAAGCACACACACACCAGCACACACACACACATATACACAAGCACATACATACAAGCCCACACATACACACAAGCACACACATACACACAAGCACACACACACTAGCACACACACACATAAACACACACACACCAGCACACACACACATATACACAAGCACATACATACAAGCACACACATACACACAAGCACACACACACATACACAAGCATGCCTCTCTGATCCCTCTGATCTTTCTTCTGACTACTAGTTTTCCTTACTTACTATGAAAAAACAAAATTTAGAGAGAGTGTCTTGCCACACATTCTGAGTGATAAAGCTAGGATCTGAGCACATTAAATCCAACCCTTTATCCCAAAGTACGATGCAGTCCCATCTAGGCCCACACACCCTGAAAAGCACATGCATATGGAAAAGGAATATTTAATAACAGTGCATCAAATAGCTGTTGTTGCATAACAAACCTCCCCAAAATATAGTGCTTTAAAAACAATTCGTCATTATTTTCCACAAAGCTGTGGGTTGGCTGGGCAGTTCTGTTGATGTGGGCTGAAGTTGGCTGGCTTGGGATACTGTCTTTCCTGTATCTATGGGCAGCCAGCAAGTTGACCAAGGGACTGCCTGGTCTAGCGTGGCCCCAGTTGGGTGATCTGACCTGGCTCCCTTTAGTTTCTTCTCCACCCAGAGAAGAAGTCCTGTGTTATTATTCACATGCTGGTGGAGAGATTAGAGGCACCAGGCCTCTTGAGGAACAGGCTTCAAACTGGCACACCACCGTGCTTGCCTTGTTGGCCCAAGAGGCCCACAAGACCAGTTCTTACTCAAAAGTAGTTAAAAATAATCCTTTTTTTTTAAGTACTAAAAAGTCTCTTTTCCAAAGGCCTGAGTAGAAAGAGGAGAGAATGGGACCATTTTTTCCAGTTAGCTTACCGAATCTAATATCTTTAAACATTTTTCTCATTAAAAAAAAAAAAAAAAAAAGCAAATGGTAGAACAGAGTGCTATCCTAAGGTATGGCTGCAATGGTTAATCTGTTGTCCACTTGGCTGGGTTTGGACACACCTGTGAGTGTGTCTGTGATAGTGTTTCTAGGGAGAATTAACTGAGGAGAGAAGACCAGTTTAAAAGGACGTGGCACTGTCCCCGTGGCTGGGATCCCAGAGTGAACCAAAGAAGAAAACCCAGAGCAGAGGGTAAGTGTTGCAGAGGCATGCCCATCTCTTGGCTTCCTGATGTGTGGGACCCGTGAGTTACCACATCAGCACCTGATCCCCCAAGCCTTGCCTTCTGCACTGTGGTGGATGCTATCCACCCCCTACACACACACACACACACACACACACACACACACACACACACACACACACACACACCCTTTCTGTGCTTATGTTGCTTTTGGTCACATGTTTGATCCCAGTGACAAGAAAAGTAACCAACAAGATGGTTTTCCCGACTTGTGCAATAGCACCAGAATCTTGTTCCTTCCCATTGGCCTAAGAAGTATAGAAATGGACAATATATTTAATGGATAAACAGCTCTTTTATTTAGGGAGGCAGGGCATGAAAATAACCATTTCTGGGCACATAAAATAGCTTTGCTGTAGAAGAATTTTAAAAAGCAAAACAAAACTGAAAATTTGACTTCCTGTGTGCCCTGCAGAGAAAAGAGGGGGTGGGGTGAAGGAAGAAGCTGTGAATTCGGGATGAGCAGCTGGCTTTTATTTTTAAACACATATTATTGCAATACGGATTTTTTTTTTTTTTTTTTTTTTTTTGTAGAGGGGGACTTATTAAGGGCTTCTAACAAGCAGGAATATCATTTCAAGTGAGTGCTATTGAGACTGACTATAGTTTCAGAATAAAGTAAAGTTTTGTTTTGTAACCCTTTTTTCCCATCAGTATATAAAGCTGAGAAAAAGAAACACAAGAAATGCTGAGGCACAAGTGCTACGGAGCCCTCTAGGTGGTCAGGGACTAGAACCCGAGTCTGGCTTTATTCACTGTGGACACATATCATCGCTCTACACTAGGACCTACATGGGCTGCTCGTGTGAGCTTTCAGCTCAGGAGCCCGTTAACACTGAAGACTGTTCAGAGGGAGAAACGCAAGGCCACTGTGGGAACTGAGGTGCTGCTGGACTACTACTTTGAGCCACACAAGTCTGAGCAAAGTAAAAGTATAGTAGTCACAAAATCCTCCATTTATCTCACTTAGAAATCACTGAAAACATGACTATATTCTTTTTGGTTCATTCTCCCTGACTCCCTTGGCATATCTTGATTTCTGTCAGAGCTACTGTTCATTCAATTGTTTTCTTGAGGAAGGACCTTACTTTCTTCTTATGAGGCTCAGACTGGTCTGTAGCTCACAATGCCTGCTGCAGACTCTCCAGCCCTTGTATTACAGGTGTGCACCTCTATCCACAGTGATCCAGAATTTTGTGGTGTTGTCTATGAAATCATAACTGGAAATGTCCTCTCAAGGCCTGAATAGCCATTTGGGTAAAATTAGGCCACTTGTCTCCATTTTTGCTCATCTTGTTGGGGTCAACCTTTGATGTCCTTGGTACAAGTATGCTCTGATTTGACTCTTGAAGGTTTTTGAAGGAAGTCTCCAGCCAGGGTCAGCCATGACACGGACAAGACAATAGTCTCAGAAATCAGCTAGCTCATCGTGTGTTCAAGTAGCTCTTCTCTTACAGATGCCATCAACTGACTGCTGACTCATTTGGACTCACATCATTTTAGATCAGTGTGGCTTTCCCAGACTGCACCTGGCAAAATAAAGTAAATGATAAAGGGCTTTTAATGTGAAGAGCCTTGTAGGATGGGTTGTTTCCTGGCTTCTTTGGGGGATATTCCGGAAAAAGAACACTTCCATTTCCAATGTTCATGCATGCACAGGCGCACGCATGTCACACACACACACACACACACACACACACACACACACACACACACACACACACAGAGAGAGAGAGAGAGAGAGAGAGAGAGAGAGAGAGAGAGAGAGAGAGAGAGAGAAGACAAACAATTGCCTTGCTATTTAGTATTTAGTCTTTCAGAAAAGATCAAAGGGATGGAGGTGGGACATTGTAGTGTCTACCAAACCTCCCTGTCTGGCCTCTGTCTTGCCCATAGGCAGCAGCTGTGACTCTAGTCTATCCATCTAGTCTCTGCTCCTCACTCAGAACCCCTCCCCAATACGCACTGGCTCAGTGTCTCCCACATGTTGGTGGATGACTGTTTTCTCTTCCATCTCTGCCTTCCTCTCACGCCCACATAGCTCATTTTTCCTCTCTAGTCTCTACCTGCACCCCAAAGCCCCCATTTATGCGCCTCAGAGTGTAATCTGATCTCTTCCACCATTTTTTTCCTTGGGAAAATCTGCCCATTGCCTAGATTCTGAGAAAAGATTAAGTCTAGTTCCTGACAACCAGAGAGCAAGAACCCTCACCTCTTGAGGGGCAGAGAAACCTGAGAAAGCCAGTGTGACCAGTAATCCTTTCTAATTGCCATGTTGGCAGGGCTGCATCTTGTCTTGTGGAAATGCATAGCCACATGCAAGCCTTACATGCCACTAGAATGCAATGCTTCTCAGACACAGCACATGCTGTCTGCAGATTTGCATGTATGTTTCAGTGAGAACTTGGTGGTGGGAAAATGCAAGCTCCTGTTCCTGAAACAGGTCAGTTGGTTGAAGCTTCACTTCACTTTCTCCCCACATAAGAAAGAAACAAGCCAATTCTGGGACTTTACTGGATCTTTAAGTGAGAAAAAACCAATTGTGAGTTAATTCTGGGAATGTCCATCTGTAACCTGTTCTGATGACTCATAAACTAACTTCAAAGGACAAACAATCCCATGGGTCATGAATGGGGACAGGCTGAGCTGTGTCATTCTTCTGTCCATCTGGTTTTATCTGAGGGACATCAGTTGAGTTCAGTGGATAGCTGCTCCTCCCGGGAGGAACAATGACCGTGTCATTCCCATGCCTGGTCCCTGGTGGTTATGGCCCCACTATGCCTCTCTCCTCTCCACATGCTCTCAGAGCCTCTCTCCTTAGTCTCTCCAGGGTCTTCAGACTTTTCACATGGCACTTCAGGGGTTCAAGACTGGGTGTTCCAAAAGACAGAGGAGGAAACTGAATGTCTTGAGAGCTGAGAAGGAGTGGGCATACCACCTTCCGAATCACGCTGTTGACTATAAGCAACAAAACCACAAAAATCTATGAAGATACAGTTCATGTTCTTTTTTCATTTCCATAGCAGGAGTTGGCAACTTGTGGCTTTCAGATCAAAGCTGACCTTGCATCCATCACTACAGATACAGCTTTTTGGTAACAGTTGAAATTATTAGTTGTGTACTATCTACAACTGTCTTCACACTATTGTAGCCGTATGGAGATCGCATAGATCATAAAGTCCAAAATATTTATAATATGGCCCTTTCTAAAAATAGTAATTTACTGATCACAATTCTGCAGCAGACTTTCCTGGAACAGGTTTCTTTGTGGCTCCAGTAAAGTGCCTAGCAGGGGGCAAAGAGGACAGGAGAGGAAAGGGCACCATGGACATATAATTCCCCACCCTAGGGCAAGTGGCCTGCTCATCTCATAGTCCCAGTGGTCTTGGTAGCAGAGAAGACAAGTCAAGTCCTCTAAACAACCTAGACTCAGACACTGCCAATATGGCAGGGGTAACACTACAGCAGACAGGCTGAGCCAGGCATCCTTGTGAGGGGTTCATCCACAAGGGGTTGGTAGGCCCTTGTAGCATCAGCACAGTGTACATAGAGGTGGACAGCCCTGGAACCAGCTCTGAAAGTTTACAGTATGGGCAAAGGTCTGAAACGAGATACATGCCTGTGACCTACATCCAGGGTCCGGACTAGAGGTTTTGCTTGCAACAGAGCACGGGGAGTCCGAAGCTTCCCTTATGCACACAGGCCCTTCCACTGGATGTGGCTGTTCTTTCTACAAAGAGCAGGAAGAGGAGAAAGTTGAGGCCATAAATTATGGCAAATTCATTTTTAAAAATATGACCACCCCCAGCCTCTGCAACTCGTCAGTCAAATGGGTCCGAAGAATGTCGGGCTGTATACAGGAAGCAGACTTCATTACTGTATTCTGCACACCTGCATGTGGAACATAAACCTCATGCCCTGGTACCATGAGATGCTATGAATTTCTCAGATTCCTTCAGGTTACGTCTACACTGGAAAGGTCATCACTGCCAGGCTTTAACTTCAGCCTCTTCTTGGGGAGAGGGAGCCCACTCCTGTGGTTGGTCATAAAATGCAGTTTATGAGCTCCTTGGCCCAGATCCACTGTAGTTTGGATGGGTAATGACCTTGGGCACTGCAGTGTAGCATTGATGTGGAGAGGAAGCCATTAAAGCCGGGCTCCTACCAAGAAAATAACAGTGGGGTTAATTCAGATGACTCTCCAAACTTCTGGCTTCCATCCCAACCGCAGGCTCACTTTGTTTTACAAGTTAAACGTTGCAAGGCCACTTTTCTCCTTTGCTAATGAGCAGATCACTGGATGCCTGAGAACAGAGCGGGAACAGAAGTTTTCAGCTGGCTGGTTCAAGTGCAGGACATGGGGCCATGTCCCTTTTCTCCAATGGGGCCCAGCATGGCTGGCAGTAATTGCCGGAAGACCTGGGAAGGGAAGGCCAAATTTTAAGGCAGGTTGTCTACTGCTGTGTATCAAACAAACCTCAAATCTTAGTGCTTCAATCAATTTTCTTCATGCTCACTATGCCTTGGAGTTGACTAAGCTCAGCTGAGAAGTTCTGCATCATCTTGGACGAGAAGCCTCTGTGGTTCACCTGATTTTGGAAAATGCAAATGGTGCTAGAGCTGCGGGGGGGGGGGGGGACTTGTGATAAGAGCGCTGGACATCTCTCATCTTCTTAGTATCCATGAGGCCAGGCTTTCTCATAGCATGGCAGCTGGGCTCTAAGAGGAAGGAAGCAGGAGTTCCAGTCTTCCAAAGCCTGGACTTTCAGGGTGTCCTATCTGCCACATGCCACTGGCAAAAGCATTCATAAGCCCAACACATACTCAAGATGAAGGGGAACAGGCCACTGCTACTATAGATTGAGCCCAGGGCTTCATGCATGCCAAGCTTATGACATATCTCCAGCTCTTTTTGCTTGTTATTTTGAGATGGTGTCATTAAATTGCCCAGGTTGGCATTGAACTCACTCTGCAGCCCAAAAAGACCTTGAATTCTTGATCCTCCTGCTTCAATGTTTGAAATATCTGGGGTTACCAGACCTGACAAGTCTATATATCCTTTGACATGAATAGCAACATGGGAATGCACGGAGAGGTCACTGGAGACTTATTAAAGTTCTTCAGAGAGACAGAATCAATAGGACCAGATCCTATTCTGCCCAGATGGATGGGGTACACTGCAGAGAGCAAGACAGAGGAGAAGGAAAGAGAGAGTGAGGTAGGAGGGAGAGAAAGAAGGAGGAAGGAAAAGTGAATGAGGGAAAGGAGGGAAAGAAGAAAGGAGGGAGAAGAAGACAGAGGGAAGAGATTATTGCCAAATTTTGCGGGAAAGGTAACCTGGTCCAATATTTCCTCCTTAGTCAGAGGAGATCCACTTTTTTCTATTTAGGTCTTTCACTGATTAGAAGAGGGACCCACATAAGATGAAAAGTCACCTGCTTTACTCAACATTCACCAACGTAAATGTTAACTTCATCCTTCCCTTGACAAAAACTAAGCCAGAACCACTCCCATAAAAACATCCAGTATTGTATTTACTGAAATATCTTGGTGCTTTGACACAGCCAGACTGTTGTATAAAATTTTGTATCAACGGGGCCAACCTTGGAGTCTGGTGACCAGAGCAAGCCAAGGGTCACCTCTTCTTTGCATCCTTCTGTCCTGTATCTGGTTCATAGTTTCCTTTATATTCCTGGATTTCTGCCTCTAGGGCTCTCCTCTGAGCCTTAGCCTCCTGACCCTCGTGGCTCTCCCCCCTTCTACTCTTTCATTTTCCACAGGCAGCAAAGTAGTTCTAATCCCCCTGTCCCTGGCTGCTGGACAGGGATATCTTGTTTGTGTGGCACTTGGAGAGTTGAGAGTTTTGAGGATAATGGTAAGTGAGGCAGGAACATCAGACTCGATAATCCAACAACTATAAGCCCTGGGTACTCAACACTGGTGCTCCCCACCCAGCCCCCTGAGCTTCCCCATCTGTCTTCAGACTTATCATTCCAAAACGTTAGCCTGTGTATTAAGTGAAGAAGACTAGAGGAATCCAAGGCTAGTTTGTTCCTCTCAGGTCCCCTATGTGCTCTGCAATAGAGCCCATATAGAGAGACAATTGTCTTTTTACTTTTGCTTTGTTTTTAAAAGGCAGGAATTTCCAAGAAGGAGAGAGCAGCACCTCTCTGGGAGGAGGGAAAACAATGAAATTTCAGTAGGTGAAACTGGGCTGGTGCTAGAAGGAGCTTTATGGTAAAGGACTCCCACCAGTGTTTATGTGGCAGCATGGTTACCCTGCAGGGCTGGGTAGAAAACAAGGCTGTGACTTGCTTTGCTTCCTTTTCACTCAGCACCCGGCTTGGAATCAGAGAGGTCGATTACCTTAGCAAGCTCTTAGAGCTCTCCTACTTTATACACTTTGTCCCTTTGTTTGAGCTTTTCTTTCTTTCCAGAAAGGTTATTTAAACACAGAGCTTTGTGTATGCATGCACATCCATACAAAGACATTCCCGCGTAGCCCTTCAATAGGTAGCTGAAGAAAAAGAACTCTTGAGCCAACATCCAACAGAATCATAAACATTAGCTAGGTATCCAGACAACAGTAGCATGCAGTGAAAACTCAGAGTAAAGAGGAACTATGAACCATCGTGGGAGGGTTGAGTGCTGGCCACGTAAGCACGAGCATCTGAGCTCAGATCCCCAGCTCCCGGGTAGAAAGCTAGGTGTAGCTCACGCCTGTGATTTCAGTGCTGGGGAGGCAGAGACAAGTGGATCCCTAGAGCTCACTGTTTAGCTAGATAAGCTAAGTTAGTGAGCTACAGGTTTGTTCAATAGAAGACTTTGTCTCAGAAAGTAAGATGGAGAGAGACAGAGCAGAGATCTAACATGGAGCTCTAGCCTCCATCCACATGTACACATATGTATGTGTGTATGTGTGTATGTATGTATGTATGTATGTATGTATGTATGCATGTATATATGTGTATATACAAACACACATATGATCACAGGTAACACACACACATGCCAACACATACACAAATAGCAATGCATGGACATATCTACAAATATATATGTAAGTACATGCAAAATGTTCTAGAAGGATAACTACCTAATATAACCATGGTTATACTGAGAAGAGTGCTGGATAGAGAAGGGGACATTTTACATTTTGTTCTGTGTATTTATATTCTTCTCGTATCTCATACCAAACTTGAAACCTTGTGAAATAGGCCTGTGTTAACTTGTAGTTAGAGCTGCTGTAGCTATGGGCATACTATGAATATCTTAAAGAACAGTGATTTGTTAGCTCACTTATCTAGAGTTCAAGATCCAAGTCTGCACCCGTAAGGGGGAAAACATGTGCTTCATTTCCCCAGGGAAGTGTGATGCAGAACAAATTGTATGGGGTAGGTAGAGAGCTTTATCCTGAACAGAGAGGCCTTGCTTTGTGAGAATGTGGGGTTCACCACCAGGAAGCCACAGCTGGAATAGAGAAGAGAAGAGACATGTATTTAGTCCTTGTGACCAAGATGTGACAGTATCACATCCAGTTTCTCTTTAGAGCTGTAAGGTGTTATCGTCACTTGAGCCTGAATAAAATCTGCAAGTTTTAAGCTTTTAATTCGGTGAACAGGAAGACTATTCTCCTTTGAACAGATCTTTAATTATTTTCTGTGTGCCAAAGTGTAATCTAGGGGAGACGTAACAGCTGAGGAGAAGCAGATTTGTGACCTTGGCTTAGAGCAGTCGTTCTTGGCCTTAATGAGTTTTTGTACAAACTCTTTGTAGAATCTGATTTAAAAAAATATATAAAGCATAGATGATTACTTCAGAAAGGCACCTAGAAAAATCTGCATATAATTTCCAGGTTATAAACCTCATTTGACAATCCTCCCTCAGCTGCCTTCATATTTAGAAAAGGAGCCAAAGGCTGAGGCAAACCCTTGACTTCTGGGCTGTGTGCCCAGCCATCTTTACTTTCTTGTTTTGTTTTGTTTGGGGGTTGACTAAGATGTCAGGCTGGATTTGAACTCACTCTGTAGCCTAGATGGGCTTTTCCCATCTTAATCTCTAGTGTAACTGAGATTACAGGCTGGGCCAACACATCTGGTCATTTGAAAGATCTACATAAGGCATTTGCATAGTCATCTAAAGCCTCAGAGAAGAAGTGCGTTAGCAGAAGCTAGATTCATTTTCAATAAATAAAAAAACAGCTGACAAACACCAAAAAGAAAAAAAAGAAGTCCGCAGCCAAGGAGCGCC
>CM052700.1:87548164-87622342 GCA_028551405.1 Uromys caudimaculatus
ATTTAGGGGATGTGGCTGCCTTACTGGGTGGGGCCGGGAGAGCTCCTAGCCTTCCCTACTCTTGCTGTGCTTCATATTTGCAGCTAAAGACTCTATTCCTCAGCCTCCTGCTATGCCTGCCTAGGACAGTGCTGTCCTTGCCATTGTGGGCTCGCACCTTCGGGAACTATATGGCCAAATAAAGTCTTTTGCAAGTGGCAAAAAAAAATAAAAAAAAAAATAAAAAGAAAAAAAAAAAAAAGAAAAAAAAAAAAAAAAAGAAAAAAAAGCTCCCCAAACTGCTACCTTTATTTTCAGTAAAAGACTTGTAAAAGCTTTCTATTGGGGGGACATATTGGGGGACAAGGTGTCTGTGGACATTCGAGTTGAGATTTGCTTAGCATCCCTTGTAGATGACACGCAGTTCAACCTTGAGAATACATTCTGGCTGGAAACAGGAACATTGTCAACTAGCCTTTCTCGCAGAAAAGAGGCAAAGTTGTGCCATCAGCCTCTCTGAGTGGTGAAGTGGGAGAGTGTGGGATGGGCCTGGCATACAGCATTGCTGCTCTGCAGGGGAGGAGAAGAGCACAGGGCTGCAGCCTCAATCCCAGGCGCTTCTACTGAGAACTGGGTCTGAGCCTTGTGTGCCTCCTACCATGGTTGACAAGGTGGCCCGGATGTGGTAAAAGGTCACTTACAGTGCTTTCTCCCATGGAGGTGGCCTGAAGCAGCACTTGGTCCCTGCGAGCCTGGGAAAATGAAGGAGAAGCCTAAGATGAACAGGACCTGCAAGGGTTGTGAATGAACAGAACGGTGCCAATCATGTAGACTGACAATCAAGGGTCAGAGAGACACTGAAAGTGTCTCCAAGGGCAGGGGGACCTTGGTACTATGACACCTTTTCCCTCAAGATTTCCACCTCCCAGCTATGAGGCTCGCCTGCATAGAGTGAAGGACTTGGCTGACTGGGGATGTCAACGGGAAGCAGAATAAGCTTCCATCTACAGGATAAACATTTCCCATGCCTTCACTTAATACCTCTGACATCAGGCGTCTACAGCAGTTGTTGCTGAAGATCTGGAGACAGATGACAGCAGGCAGAGAACAACTTACAGTGAGACCGTTCCTCTGAGATTCCATGAGCATTCCAGCTTCCAGAACTCCTCTGGCCCTTGGCTTTCCCCTCCCTCCTCCTGTCTCCTGCTTAGGCTATCCTGGGTGCCTCCTGTCTCCTGCTGAGGCTATCCTGGGTGACCAAGTGGGGCTTCTTTTCTCTCCCCTCCAGGCTCCTGAGCCATGCAGCCCTTTATTTGTTCTGCTTTCATTTCCTTTATTTCTCAGGACAGCCTTCTTTTTCAAATTTGAATGGGCAGTTGGCTGCAACAACGGTTTTCCTTAAGAAAGTCTCCAGCTTCTGCACTTGAAGCTCTGTTGTGTCTCTCTGTTGCTCTGATCCTTCGCTGGGAGAATGACCAGGCAGGGGCTCTGCCCTGCTATGGCGTAGGTGTTTCGTTATGATCTCCAGAGTGAACATGCTCTTCCCCGGCAGTTACCTGCTTCCTGTGCACTTGCGAGGGCCTGAGTGAGCAGCATGGCCATCGTGTTCATCTTGCCCATGTCTTATTGATCTGGAGGTTGTAGATCAATCAGGTTTAGAGAAACCGGGAGTCATTGTTAAGACAACCAAAGCAAACAGCACTGAACACAACCAGGCCCTTTCACACACTCAGCCCACGTCCTTCTGTGGGGAGATCTGCATGCCTGAGCTCCTTTCCTGGAGAAGTGAAAAGAGGAAAAACAACAACCCAATGACAACAACAACAAACCACCACAAGTGCTGAGCAGAGAAATCCCAGGTAAAATAAGCTGGGAAAAGCAGCCATGCAAAGCGGTAGAGCTGTCTAGAATACTAAAGCAGAGCACAAGTCAGCAATAATTACCACCACAGAGGTTAGCTTTATTTTCTTCTCAGTTCCACATCGTATATACTGCACACTAGAGGTCTGACTAGAAGGAAATTATGTAGATTATATTAAATATGCTGTTAGCTGGAAAACCATGTGGTTTGCGTTATCAGTGCTTGCACTCTGGAACAGCCAGAGTTCAAGGAGCTACCCTACCCTCAGCTAGAGCTCACCTCTGGGTTGAGTGTCTCACAGTGAAGGAAGTGCTTCAAATAACTCCTGCATCAGGACCTGGGACTCTCCCCATCACCATGGTATCAGTCTCCTTTGCAGAAATCTCTGCAATGTCTTCACCTAGAGGAGGACCATTTTAAAAACATTAGTGAGCCACGGATGGAAGCAGGATTGCAAATTTGAAGTCTGCGTGGGACTACCAAGGGAGTTCAAGACCAGTCTGGGACATAAACTAAGTGAGACACATTCTCAAAGTTAAAAATACAAAGAGGGCTAGAGATATATATCTCAGTGGTAGGACACATGCCCAGCCAGAGTAAGGTCCTACGTTCAATCCCCAGTGGAAGGAAGGAAGGAAGGAAGGAAGGAAGGAAGGAAGGAAGGAAGGAAGGAAGGAAGGAAGGAAGGAAAGAAGGAAGGAAGGAGAAAAAGCACCATTTTACTTCCTTTGGGATGCCTCCAAAATAGGACCGCCTACACAGAAACACATTTCTATCTTTTGGGATTTAACAGCTGAGAAGGAGAGTGGTGTTTTGGCACACAGAGGAAGCAGAGGAAAGGTACACTCAAATACAGGAGCTGGGATGGCCCTCACATAGGCCGCTCTAACTCACGGTGTAACACACGTGCACAGAAGGGAATGAGGTCCTTCATAGCATCAGCAGGGAAATAGCTGCAGAATATAATGATAAATTAATAATCCACCAGCAACAAAACAAATCCATTTATGCAGCGGCATAAATGAGAGTGAGAACGAGGGTAAAGGTAAGACTGTGTCTGTATTTATACATGATTTCATTTGCACAAGGACACAGTGGAATCGTATACCCAACATTAATAAAAATGGTAATTTACAAAGGGCGAGAATGGCTTATTGTGGCAAGGGGAACAGGTATAGATAACGGTGGACCTGAGACTTCTCAGTATCGGTCTTGCTGTATGTAGTATTTTGATTTCTTTGACCCATGTAATGTTAGCTGCTCAAATATGTAAATTATTCAAAGGAAGGAAGGAAAATAGTAACTAAGCCGATGCCCACTCCTCACTTACTATGCTGTTGTTTTTGTCCTTGAAGGCGTAAGTTACCACACTGATTTACTCATCGATAAACACGACTATGTGCTGGGTGCTCTGTGTTCTGCCTAGCGCCTGCAGGTGAAGCATGCACACACCCCTGCTTGCACACACTGACCACTTGTCTAGCTGCTGGCCACTGAGCAGTAGCAGAGGAAGGGCTCATCTGATCCCAGCATGGTGTCCCCCAATGCTGCCCCCTGTGTTCAACCTCTAGTTAGGCACCTCCAATACTCTGGTCTTCTGCTGAGTAGTTCCTGTGAGGTCAGAGATCTCACAGGGTCATGGATGGCGCTTGCTGGCCAGCTCCTTATACACAGTGAGCACCCAACGACTACAGTTTAAATGAATGAATCAATGAGCTGCTTCCAGGAATGTGCAACCTGGGAACAGAGGCAGCCGAGGGGCTAGGAGGGAGCAGGGTGTTCTCTTGCTGATGAGAAGTGACTTCTAAGGTGTGGAACACGTAGAGAGTGTGAAGCCTAAGGGTTTCATTTTTCTTTTTAATTAGGTCTGAACAGGAGTGGGTTACCCCACAAGTCTCTGCCCAGGAGCTGTGTCTCTACACAAAACTCAGAGACACTGGCTTGGTAGAAATGATGAGACTTTGTACCTAGAATTCTAGACCTATGGAATTTAAAAGGAAATTACTGGTGTGTTTCCCAAGGTGGTGAATCCTGATAGATTTCCCACTTATCTTGTGCCACCGAAGCCATTAAACAGTAAATACAAATGAGGTCATGTCCACTTCACACAGGGCAATGCTGAGAAGCTGACGCCCACGCCAGGAGATAGCAGGGCTGTTATCTGTCTTGGAGATTTACTTGTCTCAGTCTGCCCGGACTGATCCTTAACTTGATCCGTTTCAATCCTAAGCCCTGGTTTTTCAAATGTGGCAACTTAAATCTCTTACTGAAAGGCAAACATTTCTTCTAGCTTTTTGTCTTTCTTAAATATGGATCACCCTCTGGGGTGGATCTTCATGGACGTTTATGACAAGCCAGATTCTGGCTTCCCCTCCCAGTACCATAGGTCAGGGAGACAATCCTCCCAGCCTTGGCCATCAAAGCAGAGCCAGTGACAAGGTGTTTCTGTCCAGTAAGCATTCATTTATGTTATTTTCACCTGCCATGCTGATTCACCGGGGAAGGCTAGCCAGTGAGAACAAGTCTCCCTCCAGCTTTAATTACTGTAGGCCCAAAGATGAATGACCGTCCTTGGGGAGTAACCACAAAGGACCAGGGTCACAAAGGGAAAATGGCTGAGCTGTCAGCTTCACCTGTGGACTGGATAAGCTTCGGGGTGAGTTGCAAAGCAAGCCACTCAGCTTGGTCAGCAGCCGAGGGCCGGGCCGCCAGCATCAGCATTAAGCTAATGAGACAGAGACAAATTAAAACCGTTTTCAGGATCAACAGCTGTCCTTGGGCCTCTTGCTCATAACTAGCTTTCTGTTTTCTCAGGGCTACAACAGGTACAGATCTGAGAGGTGAGGGAAAATGAGATCTGACTTCCAGAAAGGGCCCTGGGTGAGGCAACTGCCTCTGTGCTGCCTCCGCACTCCCACATGCTACCTGAGAGCAAAGGGACACACAAGCACATTGGTAACAGTGAGGGAGAATTGGTTCAAAAGAAGCAGGAGTAAACCAAATAACCAGGAAAGGAAGCTCACAGTGGGCAGAAAACAAAGACAAAGCAACATATAAGCGTGGCCCTGATAGAAATAAACCAAACAGCACCAGAAGTAGGGGGAGGCCAGATAAGGTAACACCTGGAAAAGCCAAGAACCTGGAGAATAGAAACTGGAGAGACATGGAGGCTTCAGAGTGGATGTGGAATTAGCCAAAAGCAGAGACACGTAGAAGACACTGCACACCCCGGGGGGCAAGAGATAGCGAAGTAATGGATATAAGACAGAAAGGATCAATATGCAGTGTAGAATATTAAAATATTCTGAAATGTTTACTTTTGTGTCACTCTTCAAAATACCCACCAGTCACAACTCAAAGAATCGTCCTCAAGAGCAGCCTGACTAACTGCCCCCCCCACAGGTAAATGAACAGATATTACCAGAGGGAGGCAGGGGTGAGGAGATTGAACCTGCAGGAGGACAGCAGAGAGCATGCTGATATGAAGATGTAGCAGGGCTGCTGGGAGCGCTTGTGAGCCTCAGGGCCAGAAGAGATGGAGAGTCAGTTCCCCAGAAGTGATCTGATTCATCTGATATATATGTATATGTATATGTATATGTATATGTATATGTATATCTAATCTATATCTAATCTATATCTATATCTATGTCTATGTCTATGTCTATGTCTATGTCTATGTCTATGTCTATATCTAATCTATATCTATATCTCTATCTATCTATCTATCTATCTATCTATCTATCTATCTATCTACACAGAGAGAGAGAGAGAGAGAGAGAGAGAGAGAGAGAGAGAGAGAGAGAGAGAGAGAGAGAGAGAGACTGGGCCTGCCTTGAGCATCTGAAACCTCAGTGACACACTCCAACAGGCCACACCCATTCCAACAAGGCCATACCTCCTAATAGTGCCACTCCTTATGGGCCTATGAGAGCCATTTTTATACAAATGGTTATGTGCATTATCCCTCTGTTGTGTGACACTATTCCTGGGGACACGTGGCATCTTCTCACCTCAGACAGGGAATTGATAACAGGCCAAAGTAAAGATGCTACCAAAGTCCAACTTAATGAACCAATGAATTTTGGGGAGTTACTTACAAGAATATGGGTGAGGGGTTACTTACAAGAGCGGAAATGACTCAGAGACAGCAGCATCCCCAAAGCCCACACCAGCATAGGTGACAGCTCATGAAAGCAGTGAACTTGGAGAGCACTACACAGCCTTCAGGCACCCCAACAGATTGGACAAAGTCCTTTCCAGGTGGTTCAGTTGGTCTGAGCCTCTTCCAGATAGTGCAGCTGGTCTCTGGCTCTTTCAGGTAGTTGGTAGTCTTTGCTTCAAATCAGCCTAGCTGGTTGATCTCTGCTTCTTCTGGGTGGCTCTGCTAGTCTGAGCGTCTCTCAGTAGTTCTTACTGCTAATACACACTTGGATCTTGAGGAGGGAGGGACCTAGTGAATCTGGTCAGTTCAGGCTCTTTCTGAAACCTTTGAGCTGTTTACCTCCCGAACTTAATGAGTTTCCCCAAGAATGGAATGTTGCGCTTTCCCTTAGAACATTCTGTTGTTTTACTTCTCTTTAGCATCTTGTATCTTAACCACCTTCCCTCTAAGACTTTAATTCTAAGGCTTTAATTCCAGAAGACGCTGCTACACAACCCCGTCTTGTAAAAATGTACATGGCAGTCCAGTTCCTTCATCTGCATGCACGATGCACACACCCCTCTCCAAACGATGCACCTAGCAACGCCCCTACTTCCTCAAACCCCTTCCTGCATCTAGATACATGTACGTCCATTGGGGATTCACATGATAAAAAAATCAGATGCTTCGCAGGGCTGAGAAGCACCTAAAGAAATGCTCAACATCCTTAGTCATCAGGGAAATGCAAATTAAAACAAGTCTGAGATTCCACCTCACACCAGTCAGAATGGCTAAGATCAAAAACTCAGGTGACAGCAGATGCTGACAAGAATGTAGAGAAAGAAGAACACTCCTCCACTGTTGGTGGGATTGCAAGCTGGTACAACCACTCTGGAAATCAGTTTGGTGGACCCTCAGAAAAATGGACATAATACTACCTGAGGACCCAGCTATACCCATATACCCAGAAGATGCTCCAACATGTAATAAAGACACATGCTCCACTATGTTCATAGTAGCCATATTTATAATAGCCAGAAGCTGGAAACAACCCAGATGTCCCTCATCAGAGGAATGGATACAGAAAATGTGGTACATCTACACAATGGAGTACTACTCAGCTATTAAAAACAATGACTTCATGAAATTTGCAGGCAAATGGATGGAACTTGAAAATATCATCCTGAGCAAGGTAACTCAGTCACAAAAGAATGAACATGGTATGTACTCACTGATAAGTGGATATTAGCTGAAACGTTTGGAATACCCAAGTTTCACTTTACAGTAACTGCTGGACTGAGAGTGAGGTCCCAGATGGAGGAGTTGGAGAAGGGACTGAAGGAGCTGAGGAAGTCTGCAGCCCTATGGAGGGAGCAACAGTGTCAACTGGCCTGACCCCCCCTCCCCCAGTCTTTCTGGAGGCTGGACCACCAAGGAAAGAATACACATGGAGGGACCCATGGACATATGTGGCAGAGGAGGGCCTTGTTGGCCATCAGAGGGAGGAGAGGCCCTAGTAAAGGGGAATGTCAAGGTGGGAATATGGGAGTGGGTGGGCAGGTGGGTGGGAGGTGGAATTCCCTCATAGAGATGGGGGAGGGGGAAGGGATAGGTGGTCTCCAAAGAGGAGACCTAGAAAGGGGAAAACATTGGAAATGTAAATAAAATATAAAAAAAAAAATCATAAATGTGAATATCTGGTTGAATTAAAGTATTAAAAAAAATCAGATGCATTTTGGGAAGAGACATGCACAGTAGAAAAAAAAAAGAGATCTAATCTATCAGCCAAAATATTCATCTAAACTCTGCCCCTTAGTAACCAACCCCTTCCTTTCTTAGATACCATTAAAAGGCATCTCAGGCTGTGGCTGGGGGTCCTATTTACAATATTCAAGAGGCCAAGAATCTGAAAACGCCTGCCAGACTCCAGCTGAACATTCCATGGCTCTCTCCCCCTCTTCCTTCTTATATATACAGATCACTTCTCTTTCCCTGTCTTATTTCTAGAGCAAAATAAAATAAAGTAAAACAGAACAAGCGTTCTGAGTACAAATCCATGGTTCAGAGGCTGCTGTGGGAAGAACCCAAGCTGAGCATTGACATAAACCAGCAACAGTGGGACCAAGAACGCTGGGGGACTCCATGACACATTTAGGGCATGATTTGCCCATTAAAGAGGCAAGAAGGACAGAAGAGGGGTCCCTCAAGGTAACTGAGGTTTCTGCCTTTCTAAGTAGTTAAGTGTTAATTAAGTTGCTAATTATGGTAATCAAAGCAGTGGGTTCCCCTATTCTGGGGAGTGGGCTCAGGAGTAGAGGATAGCCTTAATTTTGGCTACTTTGAGTACACTCAGGGTCTTCAACTAGGCATGCTCTGGCAATTTCCAAACTGGAGGTCTGTGGATTTTACCTCTCTTGATATATATAACTATAACGTACATCATCATATTACATCATATTACAAGCCCTGTAAAGTCCCCCAGAAACGCAAAGTGTTTAATTTTCTGCAGCCTCTTTAGCCCCAGCACTTATTTCTATGGCATACATGTTTGGAGAAGCTTCCATGCTTTCAATTCTTCCTATCTGACTTGGAAGGAGTTTGAGTTTCCTTTGTGGTCAGGGCCCTATGAGAACAGCCCATTTTGCCAGTGACTGAAACTGCTCTACTTTCTGACAGTCCTGCTCCTACTGATGGCAGCTGTACACTCACTGTGTGGGGAAAGAGCTAATGTGTAGTGACAGTTTATGCATTTGAGAATCTGTGACAGTCTTGGGGCACATCACTTCAGACAACAGGATCTAAGAGTTTCTAAAACAAATGTTTAGTAGCTGAAAACATGGCTGAAAAGCCAAATACCTGGCATGCAAAATTAAAGGAGGGCTGGGAAAGGACAGCGAACTCCTTTTACAACCTGAACTTTCTCATATATCCTGAAATACGCAGGTTATTTTTTCATTCTCCGTAAAATATAAAGCAAAACCAATGAACTTACATGGAAAACTCAAAGCAACACAAAGGTAGATAAAGCAAGCTTAAGATAAAGCAAAGAGGCTGGCTGGTGTAATAGGCATCAGAAAGGAAGCAGGAGGGTGCACCCATGCATGGCTTCCGTGCATGCAGGGGAGTGCTGGCTCCTTCGGTCAGGTCATCTTAGGATGCATCTCAGGATGCCGCCGCGGCTTCATTCCAGTTGAGGGCAGTGTTCAAATAAGCCTTGATTGCCCACTTTGGCTTTCTTTCATGTATCATTTTGATATTCTTTTATGGTGGTGCACTGCCCACATCTGAGAGCAGACATGCATTTTCAGAAGCACCCAACAGTAATTTTAAAAACATTAGATATGTGGGTGGATTTTCAAGCTCGGATGGGACTGCCAAGGTTAGAAACTTTTTTTGAATATGGTCTGTAAAGGTCGCTGTAAAGCCAGACCCAAATGAAAGGGCTCTCATGTTTTTCCTAACCATAAATAATATTTTCTCTGGCCTAGAGCCCAAGCAGAATTTCAACTCCTTATCTCTAAATTTCTCCATTTTGGGCTCTTAACTCTATGCTAGCCACACTGTAACATCCAGGACTAATCATTCAAAAGACTCAGAGAGACTGCCAGATGCTGTCATCCTTCATGTCATAAATGCATGTAATATTCTTATACATGTGCAAGTCCCTAACCCTTATAGCTTATCAACCCCAATTGTCTTGAATACCTCATGTTTTATGTCCTAGATAATTTCTTTTCCATTTTTTTAAAAAAATATTTATTTTCTATTTTATTTAGTTATTTATTGTGTGGAGAATAAAACAAATACACACTATCATGCTGTTTGGTTTTGGTAATTTTTTCTTTTAGAATCTCATACAGTATTTACATCATTTAGACCCTACCTCTTGTGTATCCCCCACTCCCTTTCATTATTGATCTCTTCTTCAATTATCATTGTTTTGTATACATACATACATATGAACAGACACACATACATATAAATATATATGCAACCTGCTGTGGGTAGAGTTGCTCGTACGTGCTTAGGGCTGACCACTTGTGCTTGGATAACCTTTAAGAGGGCTCGTCCCTGGAGATGACTGTGTCTTCCTTCTCCACAGCCATTCATTGCCTGTAGTTCTTCATCTACAGATGGGCCTTGTATGATTTCCTCCATTTATGTTTGCATGCCATGTTGACTGGTGTTGTCCTTTTGCAGGTCTTGAGATTTCAGGGGTGCAACTTTGATGTCACATCTAGAAGACACAGTCTTGTAGCAGACATTCTGCCTCCTCTTCTATGATGCTGCCTTAGCCTTAGGTGTAGGGGTTTGAGTATAGATATATCAGGTGGGGTTGGGTACCCCATGGTCTATTGTTCTCTGCATTTTATGAATTTAATGGTCTCCATCTGCTGCAAAAAGAAGCCTCTTTGATGAGAGATGAGGGCTACACTTATCTATGAGTATAAGGACAGATATTTAGATTATAGTTAGGAATTATACTTGCGAATGAAAGTGGCAATAGTTGGATCTCTCTTATAGTTCATGGTATACAATGTATACATGTATGTACACAATATATGTATATGTATATGTATATACTGTATATGTATTTTAAGTAAACATGAAATAATGGTTCCCTATGGCTCTTTCAGGCACCATTGGTGTTAGTTACCCCTTCTTTCCCTCCCGCTCTGTAATACCTTCTCTCCCATTTCCCAGCTTTTACCCCACTTTCCCATTTTCCCCACATCCTAGATTTTAAAGGTGGTTTCTTTCATATCCCTTCAGCACCCGAGTCCCAATTTCATTTTACTTTTTGATGGACTGATGTACAAGTTTGGAATAGACAGCTCACCTGAGCCTTTATTTGGCAGGTCTTTAGAGACAGCTCCATATTTCCTAAGGCCCTATATAATAATTTGGGCTGCTTAATTGTATATGATAGAATGCTCTGGAAATACACAGATAATCTCCTTCTCCATTCTTCTTCCTTAAAGAAAGCTCCTAACTACCCACTATGGGCTTTGGATTTCCTAGCTGACAGAGAACACTGAGTTTTAAACCTTTGGAAGGCTACTGGGTTACTCTTGGCTTTGAATTTCTGGGTATGGCCTTATGGTTAAGCCTTTATGTAAGTCCTTTACGAGCCTTAATGGCCAAATTGTCCTTTCTTGGGAACAAGAACAGAAAGCTTTTGATAAATTAAAAGTCCCTTTATTCAAGACTTCAACTTTAGGGTTACCACAGCTCAACAGACCTTTTAAATTGTATGTTACTGAACACCACTGTGCAACCCTCAGAGTTCTCACCCAGATTCTGGGTCAAATCTATGACCCATGGGATATTTCCCAAAAGAGTTTTGGAACTGGATCTTGAGATTTTTGTGGTGAAATTACTTAGATCTATTATAATCTTGGTAGTGATCCTATCAGTGTTTGGGCTTTCTGTGTCTCACTGATGCCTTCATTCTCTCTTCTCTCACTTATAATCACTCACTGTTAGTCCTGTGGCTATCTAACATCGTGTGTCTTGGTTCCTTTGATTTGTTATCAAGGCTGAAAGTCAACAACAGCAGGGAGCTTAAATCCTCCTACACTCCATCTCAGGTATAAGTAACCAAAGTCACTTGATCATTTTAAGACCTCATCTCTTGAAGGAAAGAATTAGGTAGCTAGCTAGATATTAATAGGTTTGAAGGTCATTGGGAATGGACCTTTCCCCATATTCAGTTGTGGGTAGAACCAAACACTAAAACTATAGGGTTCTGGTTACTAGGAAAATGAATGGAATCTGAGTTACATCTCTGGCCGTGAGTGGAGACATACTACTCGAAACTGCCTGGAAAGTCATACACAGCTATGTCTCTAATCCTCAGAAGATTACTATCTAGCTGAAGACTTTCTGGTTAAGAGCCAAAAAATCCCATTTGTTCCCTTCTGGAAAATTCAATTCAAATGGGCCTATCATCTGGACAGGAAACTGACTCTCAGAAAAAGCTACCTGTTCTCGTGACTTTAGAAATAATATAAGGTTTGCTTAAACAATAGGTTGGCATGATGGTCTCTTTAGCCAGTGTCCACTCATAACTCTTGAAAATGCTCTATTTTACTCTATAATAAACTCTATAATAAGCACGTGCGCACACACACACATACACACACACACACACACACACACACACACACACACACACACACACACACACACACACACATGAATGGACACACACACTGATCTCTGAAGACATTTGCTGTTCAAGACTGTCCAAATATTTTGACAAGTGTCTAGGAATGAGATCTTAGACTTATCTAGGTTATTTCTCTTGAAACACAGGATTTCTTTGGATAAGTAGAATTTGACTCAATTCTTTTAAAAAAAAATTAGCTTGAAGCATTACTGGACAATTCTCCTCTTAGGGTGGATAACAGAATGGAAAATGAAGTTTTGAAATGAACAAATTAATGTTCCATACTATGGGTGCAGAAAGATAAATTGAGAGTACATCAAAGAGCACAAGAGGATTAAAAGCAGGGATCAGAGAACAGGAGCCCGGCAACCTGCAGTGTGCAGGGTAATAGGCAGCTAGAGATGAGGGATGCCAAGGCACAGGGAAGGTAACGAATGAGATGGGAGCAAAGTGGTGAACAGGAGAAACCTTCCCTGGGTAATTAGAGACATTCATTTTGTGGGCAAGGGAATGAGGAAATGGAGAGGAATATTAATAATATTAATCATGGCAACTCTAGCCATGGGAAAGTCGATAATGGATGAGTCAATAAGTAGAAAGAATGGATGAGGGGAGGAAAAACTGAGCAAAAGATTGCAAAAAACCTTGGAAAAGAAATAGAGAAAACGTGGCATATCTGAAGATGAAAGAACATCGATGAGGGAGGGAAGGAGCAGGGGTAGGAAATGCCCTCGGGATGAGAGATCTGCTCTGAGGAGATGAAGGGAAAGGGATGGAGACTCCACTCCAAGCTGATCAGAACCCATGGCAAGTTCCAGTGCTTTCGTCTGGGGCTGTCTGCTATGTCTCCCTCCATCCAGATGGCCGGAGAGGCCCGGGTAGTGGGGCCAGAGACAGAGAGGAGGCACCCAATGGCAGACAAGAGCCCCAACTGCAACATGTGGTCAAAGCCATCCTCCACTTACAGTCTCAGGGAAGAGGAAAATCCTAACTAAGCCTTACACTCTGCGGCGCCATCTTCATTTCTGTTTGTCTTGTTATTTTCCAATTGACTTTCATTCTAATGTTAATCTGTTCTTTACAGAATCAAAGAGGATGATTGAATCTTTTCTTATTATTAGGAGTTCAGAAGACTCTTATGCTGTCCCCTCAAACCTTTTTGGCTTGGCATGGGCTCAGCCATCCAGTCTGGAAGTACATTTCCCAGCCTCCTTTGGTACTAGGTGTGGCCATGCAACTGTCCCAATAGTCTGTGAGCAGAATCAAGACCAGGTCTAGTTCTTAGCGGGATTGGCTCTGCATTGCTGTTTGTTTCTGCATGCAGGCTCCTGGAGATGGTGATGGTGAGGGTAGCAGCCCAGCAGTGCAGTCCACATGACAGATAAGGCAGAGCCTTCCTCTAGAACTGTCCAAAATGCATCTGGATCTTGCTATAAGACAGAAATTATCTCTTAGGTGACTGCGTTTTAATGTCTTAATATCAGATTAACCCAGGTTCTAATTAAGTGTTACTTCTCTTAGCACAATGTTGTATATTTATAAATATAGATGACTGGAATATGAATATATGTATATATCTCTGTGTGTGTGTGTGTGTGTGAGAGAGAGAGAGAGAGAGAGAGAGAGAGAGAGAGAGAGAGAGAGATATTCAGTTTTTAACTAGTTTATCACATTCAGAAAGACTCTTCCAGACTTCAAGTAAGGTCTGTGTCTCCAACATGGTATTCTTGGCTCCATGCTCAAATCATTGCAAACATTCACCCTGAGTGTGAACTGACTTGGGTGGGATGGCAGGGCGTGAGAGAGCTTGTTATGAGCAGAGATTCCAGAAACGGCTTGGGATTGTCATCCAAGCAGAGTAGAGCAGCCTTGGAGAACCTATTTTCCTCAGGGCCTGATCTGTTTGCTTGCAGAAAGGGATGGATGAAAACAGTGTCCACCTTGTGTTGTGGTACAAATAATCCAAGTTGGGAATATAAAGTGCTCAGGCTGGGGCCTGGGGCATGACGATCATAAAAGCACTTGCTATGATTAGTTTTAATTATTAATTATTATTAACATGTCACCACTTACAGCACAGTCTACAAAACATCAGTAATGTCCCCCTTTAACAGATGAAAATAAGTGACTTGGGAAACCCCTCCTGAGTACTTAGAAGAGGCTTTCAGGCCTGTGATTCCCACAGAATCTTCTTTATTGGTAGTTTGCCCCCTCCTCCCTCCTCCCCTCCCCCCCTCTCATTTCTGGGACAGGGACTTACAGACTCACGCTCAGCAAGCCCTGGACCATTAAGCCAGATTCCCAGCCACTGGGATTTCTTTAATTTTATTTTGGGAGGTCTCATTAAGTTATCAGATTGTCTTTGAGCTTGAAATCCCTCTGCCTCAGCTTCTTTAGTGGAGATGAATATCCTCACACCAGGCCTGTCTAGTAGTTGCCCTCCCTATGAGGTTTTATGTTAAAAAATATCTTTGGGTCACCAAGATGGAGGATGTTATATAACCTCCAAAGACCAAACTACAAGTATCACTATCGGTAAGTATTTGTTAAGAGCCTGAAACAGAAATACAATTAACTTAGCTCAAATAACATATGAGAAAGATTTACCATGCCTTCCCCAAGTGATCCAGGGTAAGGAGCTGAGATACCAGCTTGTCATGGTTCTAGAAATACTCCTCCCAGCTCTTAATCCCGGATGCTTTGCTTTGTTACCACGTTCACAGTTTACTTTCCCTTTGAGCTTGCTCTGCCTGAGGCTTAGCCCTGCTATGGCTAAAATATCAGGGTAGGAACTGTGTCAGCCCTGGCTGGGTCTGACTGCTAGCCCTGATTCTACCAGCTGAGGCCAATGGCCTGGGTCTCTTGATACAACTGAGCTTCCAGACCTCTCTTGGGTAGAGGCTCTGAGGGGAAGCAGTTTCTAGAAGAGAGAGCCCTCACCACATACACCTAACTTCTGAACGAGAGACTCTCAACCTTCCTAATGCTGCAACACTCTACGCAACCCCATGTTGTGGTGACACCCCCCTCCAGCCACAAAATTATTTCATTGCTACTTGGTAACTATAATTTTGCTACTGTATAAATCATCATGTAAATATCTGATATGCAGGATATATGATATACAATCTCCACAGGGGTCACGACCCACAGGTTGAGAACTGCTGTTCTAATCGGTGCCAAAGGCCCTGTGATTTGTACCTGGATGAGGAAGTAAGCTGACAAATTCACAGGAACAGATCTGGGAGAGATGGGGTTAGCTGCTGTACTCTAAAGGCAGGTTCGAAAAACCTGGGGGACTGTCAGAGCAGCCCTGGATGAAAGAAAGGGTTCTGTTGAGGAGGTTGAAGCTTGCGGCAACAAAGACTGAGGGGCTGCCTTGGGATGCAGCAATATGAATGTCTGGGCTTTCATGGGAGTGTGTGAGGGAAACGGAGGCAGATGCGAAAAATTCAGAGCTGACCAGAGTGTTATTGAAAGCCGACTATATAAAAGACAAGAGTCTGTATTTTGGGGGCCCAAGTTTGGAAGGAAATGAAGTTCTCTGGCAGCAGGTAGAGGGGATGTGACTTGTTAAGCATGGTTTGTAAACTGGGGTTAATCAGTGGGAAAGCATAGCCTGAGATGACAGCAGGCGATGGAAGGAGGTGACAGTAGAAGTCTGGGCATGGGCAGCTCTCAAAGGCTACCCCAGCAGCCATCAATTGCCAGGAGCTCCTCAGTGAGGGTGGAAGACTGAGATCTCCTCCTCCTCTGTTTTGGGACTTTAAACTGCTCCTTGTGTAGACCTAGGGACCGTAGCCAGAAGTGCCTGAGTCGCGGAGTGCCAGCCCTTCACAGACCTCTCTCCTCCTTCGGCTCTGCTTCTCAGGGGTGCTCTGAGCCTTGGGCAGGTGTTGGCACATGACATAATGTCTATTAGGGATGACATGTGAAGACGCCTTGCCTCAGCACTTTCACCAGTCCTGAGTGTCCGTTGCTCTTCCATGAGGTAACTGATGTCATTATGGCTTTGCGGCTTTGCACATGGTTCTCTCTCACTCCATTGCAGAACTCTTCTGGGCGTGCCTTTAAATTCAATATTCTGAGGCTTCCCAATTTTCTGTGTTTGTGGTTTTGAGCGGGTGTCTGGTTGGCTGGAGTGTGAGCTGTCTCAGTCTTCTGGCCTTAGATGTTCTTTGCCATTTCTCAATAGTTTTCTCCTCTTCCCTCTTCCTGTTCTCTCATTAGTTCAGCGTCCCACACTAATATCACATAGCTTTTGCTTATCATTTTTATATGTTCTGTCCTCTTTTGGTCCTTTGATCTCGAGATAGTTCTAATTAAAAAATTAACTCCCATTTATTTTTAATTTTAAAGATTTTATTTTCCATTTCTAGGTACACTTTTTTCATTTCTTCTTCATGGCATTCCAGTTGTTGTTGTTGTTGTTGTTGTCTGTATTTTTTTATTTTACTTATTTGGAGGGGAGGTGGCCCCGTCTGGCCCTGACCTTGTGTCAGTTCTTCTGGATCATGCTCCTGGGTGCTGGGTTTGCAGGGTGTGAACTCCCGTGACGGGCTCCCCACGTGTCTAACAGTACAGTGTCCTCTCAAGAGTCTCTGAGCACGACGTTTTCCACTCCAATCTTCAGTTACCTCTGACTTGTTTACTCTTTGGTTCTATACTTTCCTCTTTGCCTTATTTATTTATTTTTTTTTGGATGTTTGTCTTTTTTTTTAAATCTCCTTCTTCCATGTTGAAGTTTTCCAGAGACAGATCATAATTCTGGCTAGTCATTCATTTTTTAAAGATGAGGTCTTGACAGGATATGAGGGAGGTGTTGGCTAGCAGGCTTACTTTTAATATGATTGAAAGTAAAACTGGGACTCAGTCTGAAGTGTCAAGAATAGCAGAGCTCAGAAGTCTCTGCTGTGCAGCCATTCATTTCTGTTGAGAACTGCATTCCAGTTAGCCCAAGGTGGAGCAGACTGAGTAACAGTGTGGTCGCCCTGAAGTGAATCTGAAAGTTTACTACGAAGCCTTCTGTCTTTTCTCTTTTTAAAAGATAGACAATCCTGGTTCTCAAGGACTCATAAGATATAGAATTAGAATTGTTTTGCTCTTGATCCCTAGAGTTCAGTAGTGACACAGAAGCCATGACACTCATTTTAAAATATACTTTTAATTTTAGATGTTTATATAACATTTCCTGGCCACACCCAGAGCTCTCTGTTCCTAACATTTTACCTCGGCATGATACTTTTGCCACAACTACAGAGAAAAGCCTGGTGTAGCCTCGGTAAGTACAGCCTGGTGTAGCCTCAGCAAGTACAGCCTGGTGTAGCCTCGGTAAGTACAGCCTGGTGTAGCCTCAGCAAATACAGTCTGGTGTAGCCTCAGCAAGTACAGCCTGGTGTAGCCTCAGCAAGTACAGCCTGGTGTAGCCTCAGCAAGTACAGCCTGGTGTAGCCTCGGCAAGTACAGCCTGATGTAGCCTTGGTAAGTAAAGCCTGGTGTAGCCTCAGCAAGTACAGCCTGGTGTAGTATCTTAAGTACAGCCTGGGCTCTGCTCAGGCTCCCTTTGGTTTGTCCTGTTTCCCCTTGTTTTACAGTGCCTTGGGACACTTATCCATTGTGGCTCCAAGGCTCCTTTTGGCCACACAACTTTCTCAAGCTTTCTTTATTTTGGGTGACCTTGAGGAGTTCTGGTGAGATGGTTTTTGAATGTCCCTCAACTCTGGTTGGTGTGACCAGAGTAAAGTGCCGTTGTCCCTACATCATGTCCAGGCGAGACTGACAGTGTGTGCCTGTGTCTGAGCGCTGACATTAGCTTCCTCTCTTCTTGTACTTTTCAGAAGGGAGTCAGCCTGTGCAGTCTGCTCTGAAGGTGTAGGAACTTCTGGTTCACCCCTGTTGAGTGTGAAGTAGCTACATCAATTATTTGGGGTCCTTTCTATGCAGAACATACTTTGAAAAGACTAACTATGCTATTGCAAACTTTGATTTAAATGTTCCAAAGATTCCTCAGCATGAATGAAATCCGAACTTATCACCATGGGCATCACTTTTGCTACCTGGCCCTCACTTACCATGGTCCCTGTGGAGCATAGCCCTACATCATTTGCATTTACTGACAAGTTGTCCATTAGGCCTCAGGCCTGGTATGTTCTGTCAGGATCTTCCTTCTGGGCTCAAGCTCACTCCACTTGCCCTCTACCTCACTCTGCTCATAATGACCTAAGTTCTATTTCTTTAAAACATTGGATACATTCTCTCCTAACTTCCTCCTGTTTTTTTTGTTTGTTTGGTTTTGGTTTTTGGTTTTTGAGGTTTTTTAGGGCTAGTTTTGTGTACTCAAGAAGGTGCCTAACTGAACAGGCCATGCCTGACTCCAGTTCACTCTGTCCATGTTGCTCTTGACGACTTCAGGTCCGTACTTTGCTTACTGTGCCTCTCTCCCCATTTAGAGTGTTTAAGACTCTGAGCATTGCCTTCCCCAGTCATGCCTGCTATTCTAAGCTATGCACTCAGAGCTCCCCCAGACACCATCGCAGTGAAACGGATGCTGGGAGAGGACAAAGCAGTTCAGGCAGTCCACCATCTTGAGTCAGAGAAGTGGAGGAAAGGGGAAAACTGAAGCTTTGCTGACACTCCAGCAAAGAAAAGCAACATAGAATGCACATGTTAAAAGAAACATATCACGTGACATTGTCAACCCAGCACTGCGCTCTTTCTAGCATGCAGCTTTTCAGTGCATTGAACCCTAACTAGGCTGTGAGCTTCTTGATTATCACCTTACAATATTACCTATTCCTTTAAATTAATTTTATTTATATGAGTACACTGTAGCTGTCTTCCCAGCACTTGGGAGGCAGAGGCAGGCAGATTTCTGAGTTCGAGGCCAGCCTGGTTTACAGAGTGAGTTCCAGGACAGCCAGGGCTACACAGAGAAGCCCTGTCTCGAAAAACCAAAATCAATCACTCAATCAATCAATAAATAAATAAATATTACTTTTTAAATACAAAGCTGTATTCTCAGACTAAAGACTACATTAATATATTCCATGACCTAGGAACAAGTCAGGCTGGGAATGAGCTAAAGATATCTTTACTTCCTTCTCCGTTATTTATAGCAGAAAAGTTTTTAGCAACCCAAATCGAACTTTTCTGCCTTGGCTTACCGCTGACCCTTCCTCACCATGGGCTCACTCTTCTCTTTCAAGGATATAGCTAGAGGGACGGAGAGATGGCTCTGTGGGTGGGAGGAGCACCCAAGTTGGACTCCCTACATCCACAGGCAGCTTAAAAGCATCTTTAACTGGAATTCTGGGGATCTTCTGGCTTCCACTGACAATTTATGCATGTGATAGACATATACAAAGGTAAAACATCCACACATAAAATAAAGAAAAATTTAAAGAATGTATCTGGATATATGTATAATAAACACACAGACTTGTCTATATACACATATGTAAGATATGCAGATTATTTATTTGGCCGAAAGGGAAAGCAGAAGACAGCTTGCACCTTGTTTCTTACATGGACAGCACAGATTCTTGTGGCTTGCTCTAATTTTCACACAGCAGCTGTGTGCTTGGCACACAGGAGTTGAGATGTTGCTCTCTGTTTGGGCACTGTTCTCTAGAGCCCTGCCTGGCTAGCTGATGGAAGGCGGGGCTCCAGGCCACACCCATGGCATTTTCTCAACCATCAGCCAGCATCTCCTCCCCTCACTTCTGGAGAGAAACAAGTACAACATAAATCACATATTCTGTGTGTAGAGCTGAGTGCTTTCAGCCCTGGAATCCAGTCACCTTGACAGCCCACCATTGTCTGTTTAAAAATCTTTGTGTGTGTGATATGCAAGCATGTTTATGGGTATGATATGTGTGTAATAATATGTGTGTATAATATGTATTATATATGAGGTTTGTGTGTGTGTGTGATATTCATGGGTATGATAGTTTGTATGTATGTGTATATATGATATGTACATGTGATATTGTGTGTGTGTGTAAGACAGGTATATATATACATGTATGTATATAAATATGTGTGTGTGCTTGTCCTTCCCTATGAGACCTCACTGCTGATATCTGACATTTGATGCTGCTGCTTAGATTTTTGCCCTTTTCTTCTGCTCTTATTCAGGATGAAGATTCTTCTCCAGGTCTTCTCACAAAAGCCACAGAGGTTAGAAAATAATAGAAGTGACAAACATAAGTAATTTTGAAAGTATCTCAAGAGAACTTTGTTAGAAAACTACACTATTCCTGGAATCCAAAATGCAAATTAAGGCTCCAGGACTCAGGAACTAGGGATGTTCCAGGTCCCTCCCTGGCGGCAATGAATGAGGGTTCATGTCAGTGCCCCACTGTCAACTAGCCCCATGCAGTGGTTTGCTTCTCTTTGTGTCATAAGAGAGCTTTGAAATGGAGAGCTGTGGTTCAGGGGGTTTCCATCGTATGAATTCCATAGGCAAGACTGAGGGTGAGGCAGACTCTCCCAGCAGGGAAAGTGGTTAGTGTCTCGAACACAGTACTTTACACCATAGAGAGGTGTGTGCACTGAGCCTTGGGGTGGCTTCTGTTGCAGTTTCTATAGATCAGCTCAGCATAACATGAGCTGAAACTTTAGGCCTAGGAGTTATGATGACAACTGTAGCCTGGGTTCAAAACTGGCAATTTATGTCTAATGTGCTCAACATAGATTTCATCTTCAGCCATCTTGTAAGACTGTATCCAGCTATATACAAAATTCAAATCTATTTATGGCTATGGGAGGGCTTGAAATCATTTAAATATCAGTTTATTTCAGGGTTAATGTGGAAGGTATTGACGTTCTGGTCCAGAGATTGCAAATGAGCATAATTCTGGTTCAGATCATTTCAGTAAACAACTTTTTAAAAATTTATGGTTTAATAAAGAAAAAAAAAAAAAAACCATTGCATGTGGGAGGGTCCATAGTTCTACTAAGAAGGATGGTTCATTCTGGTTTTGTTCATGGAATATGTAACTCAAGGTCTTGATGAGTGTGTGGACAACACAGAAAGTTCTTATTAGAAATCTCCAACAGGCAGGGAGACAACCTAAGGCCTTTTATGCTCTTCCAATGAACTAAACTGCTTGATTAGTGGGTTTGGGTGATAATTTTAGAACTCTTCCTAGTAATGGAGATGCCAAGTGTCTTTGGCCAGGCTGTTCCAGTATGCTTTCCCGGGAGACCTCTCCCATATAATTACTTACCTGCAATTCCTCACTCAGCCGTTCTTGGCCTCATTTGAACAGTGAGGGTTACTGCTTCACAAATGTTTGTTGAGGCCATGAAGACTCAGCCTTCTCACGTCTCAGGGAAATGGTGTTTCTGATGCACAAGGGACCCTAGAAATTTTAAGTATGAGGTTGACGGCCACACCCTAATCTAATGCTGGGCATTCCTAGCAGAAAACCCAAACTACACTTAGCAAGCCAAAGACTCAAGAAGCTTTGACTGTTATTGAAGGATACCTTTTTACAAATGAGTAGCCAAGGAAATGGTAACCATTAGGAATTCGAAGCCTTTTCTCTGCTTTCCCCAATGACAACTTCTTTCTGAATCAGCAATACAGTGGAGTCTAAGTGAGGGAAGCAATTGTTAAGGACTGCATTTAATTAGAATTTGTGTTGAAATATTTATATATTTTCTGGGTAAAATCACTCCCTATTTGTTAGGTAGATGAGGAGAATGTGTACATCTTGATAACAAGAGAGAAAGACTAGAATGAATGGAACTGGTCAGTCACGATTACTCAGCAGAAAGAATGGCTTGTACCTCCCATCAATTACAAAGACATTCTAAAACCAACAAACAGGACCAGAGACATCTAAGGGCCATGCTTACTTTGCTTAGGAAAACAAACAGCCTTGGTTTCTCACGTTTAATATGCAAATCTTAAGGAATTCTCCTTTATTACCTGAAGCAACTTTGCCAAGAGCTTTATATAGGGAGACACCACTAATGATCTTTGCCACCATTCTTTGCTCTGGTCTATAGAGCCGTATAGCCATGTTCGATAGTCATACCAGGGTGAAGGTGCCAGATCTCTTCACTACATCAAAAGCAATAAAATATCCTACTGCAGGTTCTATTTACATGCAGCCCTTTCCAACTGCTTCCCTTAGTTCTGTTCACTGCACTGTGCTCCAGAAAGGCGTGTTCGAGGACAGTGGGACAAAATAAAGCTCAGGCGGTATCATCTCACAGGGACGTCTTCCCAAGCCAACCTTGAAGGAGAATTGTGATGAGAAAAAAAAAAAACCACAGCTACAAGCTGGGAATTACTCCCAGAACCAGTTTGAGCTTGGGTGAACTAATACCGACTCCCTTGCGTATTTAATGTGACCTCCAAGCCCAGACACAAGACGTTGTCTAGTAGCTTAAAAACTAGTTAAGATTTTCTAAGATGGAAGGTTAGATTATATAAGGGAACAGGTTTATCCTGAAAGATGTGTAGCAAAGCTGACAGAAGTGGTGGTGTCAGCTGTCAAGGCCTTCAGTTACTTCTTGAAGCTGGCCCTCTCACTTTGCCTCCAGGCCCCAGGGAATACAGCTGTCTTCCTGGCCTGGAGGGTGGTGGGATGGAGTCAGGGCGGTGTCAGGCCACCACAGTGCTGGCTCTGAGCCAGCAGGAGAGAAGGCGCCGGTAATGGTTGTGTTTAAATGGAAAAATCTTGGCGAGAAGATGGCACAGCAGCACCCCTGAGTGGAATTCTAGCTCCCCAGAGCTGCTCCTGGTGGGAGCTCTGGCCCTGAGCCTTCATCTGTTTATGGGGTCAGTAACCTGTACTTTAAAAGCAAGATTTCAGCCCAGCTGGCCTTGAAGGAGTCTCTTAAAATGCTATTTATAATACACTACTAACCTAATCCTATTTGCAAGTGCAGTGTCATACATAATGAACCATTTGATTTGCAAATTTCCTAAGGCTTCTCATCTGACAGCTCAGTGCCAGGTCACCCAGCTGAGAGGGCTGCCTCCAAGGGGAAGGTGGGAAGGAGCAGGGTTCCCCCACCCCCACTCCATCCCCGGATTATTCCCACACACATGTGTTACAGAGAGAGAATATTCTGGAAGGACGGGTCTCTTCTGCACCCTTGAATCAGTCCATCTGTCAGACTTTGTCAAGTCCTTTGAGCTTAGAGGATTAAGTCTTGGATAACAGGATTCTCTCTTCTGGTTTGTGTGATCTTGGATCAGCCCCTTCATTGGTGACTCGGCTGAATGGACATCACATGAGCCTCTCTTTCAGGCAGCCCTTCCTGTAGAGAACTTCTCACTACACCTCATAGTCTCTGCCCCAGGGTCTCTCTCAGGTCATGAAAGATATGA
This sequence comes from Uromys caudimaculatus, assembly GCA_028551405.1. Classification (NCBI taxonomy): domain Eukaryota; kingdom Metazoa; phylum Chordata; class Mammalia; order Rodentia; family Muridae; genus Uromys; species Uromys caudimaculatus. Next base: position 87,571,671 of record CM052700.1, read on the forward strand.
TCCTAAGGGAAAGTCCCACGCTAGGCTTTAATGTCTCCACCAGAACTCATTGTGAGGCTGGGAATAGTGACAGTAAGAATTTGTCCCTCTAAAAATTATACAGTTAAAAATCTCATAAAACAAACAAACAAACCTCATGTCAATCCCAGTACAGATATCTATGAGTGCAAGGCCAGCCTCTTCTACATAGTAAGTTCAAGGACAACTAGAGTTACATAGTGAGACCCTGTCTAGAAAAACAACAACAATAACAACAACACCAACACACTCACTGTGCAATAGCAAGCTGGCAGAAACTGGGGTTCAGGGATAAGGACATGTGATTGATAAGCACAAGGACAGGATTTTGGGTCCTAGAATCCACGTATCAAGTTGGACATTTCCCCCAAATGCTTGAAAACCCAGCTACAAGGAAACAAAAGAATAGGTGGGTTTCTGGGGCTTGCTCGCTTCTGTAGGCCTCAGAGGAACAGGAAGAGAGTGAGAGAGGATATCCACTTACTCTCCTAGTCTGAATGTATAAGCTACACACACACACACACACACACACACACACACACACACACACACACACCAATAATATCCTAAAAGATTATAGAAACTTAATCCACTCCGTATTTGGAGGTGAGGTGTATGGCGGTGACTACGCAGTGAGGCCATGGAGACTTGGCCAGGATACCCTGTCACGCTACAGGCTGTCCTGGTCCATCCTCGGATTCTACAGAGTCCTTATCAGAAAGAGGCTCACATTTATTGATCATTGTTTCAATACATTTGCTAATCAGAGATGAACTGGGTCTCTTTAAGCCATACAAGTCCATGATTCTAAATTAGGTACAATTTGAGAAATTCAGAGAGAAATAAAATATGAAATATAGCCAGGCCATGTGTTCTTGTGAATCTTACCATAAGCAATGACCAAGACATTTGAAGGTAGTGATTTTCATGCTTGAGATACATTAGGATCCTCTAGAGAATGTAAAGTAAACAAAATAAGCCTATTTTTGTAGGGTGGGATCACAACTGGTTTGTAATCTCCAGTCCTCAGGGGCTTCTATGGGCTGCCAGGTTGAGAAGCCCTGGGCAAAATCTTATTTGAAGGGGGATCATACTATCGAATAGTCTTTCAGCCATTAAAAACTCTTACATAAAGCTTTGAACAACTAATACCCACTTACAGCATGAGAAGCAATGATCCTTGCTTCCTTATAGAAGTATCGAGACTCAGGGTAGAGAAAGCGAAAAAGTGAAGCAGCAGTTTTTGTTTTATTTGATTTTTTTGTTTTGTTTTTGTTTTATTAGGGCGTCAGCCTAGAGAAAAGACAAAAATGGCTGGTATGACAATTTCCTGGAAAATACTGTTTTTTAGAATCCCTTATGGAAAAGAACTTCTGCTTTCTCTAACAGAAATAAATTGATAAACCCCTTCATCCCTCTGCCATCCATCTCTTTATACATTGTTTCCTCGAAGAAAGTGCGGACTGTGTTCCGTAACTTGCTTTTGCACTCTGGCATGCTATAAACATCCTTCTGGGTCAACAAAAGCATCCCTTCACCACAGCTGCTGAAAACGTCACGAGCAAAACCACACAATGTGCTTCCTTCAGCCTCCTCCTTACACACCCAGGTAAGGCACACGCTTATTTACACGCTTAGGCAAGGCACAGAGTTATTTACATACCTAGGTAAGGCATATGGCATATTTGTACACATAGGCAAGGCAAGCTATATATTTACACACCTAAGTAAGGCACACATCATATACATATCTAGGTAAGGCATAAGAGTTATTTCCATATCTAGGTAAGGCACAAGTTTATTTACACATTTTTTATACACCTAAGTGAGGCTCAATGTTATTTACACACCCAGGCAAGGCATATGGTGTATTTACACACCTAGGTAAGGCCTATGGTGTATTTACACACCTAGGTAAGGCACAAGGTTATTCACATGCCTAGGTAAGGAACAGGTTATTTACAGGGCAGATTTTATTTGAAAAGAACATTATTTCCTTAATATCTCCAACAATCATTTACTACAGGTGGATTTAATATGGAATGTTTACTAGTTTATTGGTATCTATTTCTTAGTGTGCATAGTTTTTTAAAATATAACCTGAGATCTGGGCATAAAAGATCAAGGTAGGTTAGATATTTCATATTCTCTCTCTCTCTCTCTCTCCCTCAAAACTAGATTACTGTGGTTAAATTAATGTGGACCAGCTTATACTTAGACACAAAATTTTCTTGGTAGCTTTAAAAGATTGTTTTGAGTTCTGCATGTAGGTATGTAAAACCACAGTGCTAAGCAGTAAGAATTTGTACCTCTAAAAATTATACAGTTAAAATCTAAAGTAAGTGCTACATAAATTTTATTGTTTAATATAAAGGGCAATTAGGAATAGAACACAGCAAAGTTACAAGATAATGTTTGTAAAAAGTAAAAATGAGAATAAAATATTTTTTTAAAAAAATCACTGATGACTAAGTGTGTAAGTGTGTGTGTGTGTGTGTGTGTGTGAGAGAGAGAGAGAGAGAGAGGTGTTCACATGGTATTGTGTCAAACAAAACCAACCAACCTTGCAAAGGAAACAGGCAGTACAGGGAAGAGGCAGCTACAGAAGGCAGCAGTGTGGATGGCTCTGGACCTGACAGTCAGTGAGAAAGGCAGCAAAACAAAGCAGAGTGTAGCATGGTGATTACCAGGGGCTGCTGGGAGGAGGGGGGCTGCTTAGTGCAAACACAGCCACAGCTAGAGGAAGGCGTGTGCTTAGGTGAGCTAGGACAGAAGACCCAGTACAGTTCCCAGGACAGCAGGGCTCAAGAACCCAGGGGAGCAGAAAGGTTCCAAATAGTTCATCATAAAGAAATGACAGATGGAATGCTGGGTAAGATAATAATAATAATAATAATAATAATAATAATAATAATAATAATAATAATAGTGATAATAATAATGACAGATGGAATGCTGGGTAAGATAATAATAATAATAACAATAATAATAATAATAGTGATAATAATAATAAAAATAATGACAGATGGGCTGATGGGTAAGATAATAATAACAACAACAACAATAATAAATGGCAGATGGAATGCTGGGTAAGATGAGAATAATAATAAAAATGACAGGTGGAACAATGGGTAAGCTGAGACTGATGATTTGATGATTACACAATGTACAATGTGTCAAAACATCACACTGTGCCTCATAAGAATTTATAGTAATTATCTGTCAGTTAAAATTGTGCTTTTATCTACACGGACTCTTTCCTCACCATCACCTCACCATACCTGGCAGCACTGCTTCGAAGTGAAAATTTATTAAATGGAAAAGCACTTTTCTTATATTTTTTGTTTATATTTCTGCTTTTTTTAACTAAATTTTTAAAAGTATTTATTTATTTATGTTTCTGTGGATGACTTGGCTAGCATGCATGTGGGGGGTAAAAGACAATTTCTTTTTTTTTCTTTTCTTAAAGAAAAATTAGTTTTTTAAAAATATCTTTAGGAATAAGTTGCATTTAATTTTTTAAAAAATTATTTGTTTTTATTGAGATTTTTAATATGATCGCATCGTTTCTCCTTCCTTTTCCTCCCTCCAAATTTTTCCACACACCCCGCCTTGCTCTCCTTCAAGCTCAGGGCCTCTTTTCCATTAGTGGTTGTCATATGCATATATGTATATGTATACACATACATCTCTCTAAGTACATCTTAGTCTGCATAATGTCATGTGTGTGTATGTTTTCAGGGCTGACCATTTGGTATGGGATAACCAGTAGGTGTGTTCTCAGGAGAAGACTCTTTTTCCCAGGCTCCGCACTTCATGGTTGCTTGTAGTTCTTTGTGTAGGAAGACGGCCTCAGGGAGTGCTCCTACCTACTCCCACCCACCTCAGCATGTCTGTTGGGGTCATCTTTGTTCAGCTCATGTTTAGAAGGCCATGTTGGCGAGACTTTATGCATGTAGCTTCTGACATTTCTAGGATACACCCTGTCACAGCCAACTCCCTGATCCTTTGGATTTTGCAATCTTCCCACCCCCTCTTCTGAAATATCCCTGACCCTTAGGTGCTGGAGCTGTTTTCTAGATGTATCCATGGGACCAAGCTCCACAACTCTGCATCTGGAATGGTTGTAGTTTTCTCTAGTGGTCTCTGTCTGTTGCAAAGAGAAGTTTCCTTGATGAGGGGTGAAGACTACATTATCTGAGGTATAAGGACAAATATTTAGAATGTAGTAACGACTCACGTTGGTTTAGTAACGTGGTGGTTGTGGGCTTTCCTCCAAGATCCATGACTTCTCCAGTCTCGAATAGTTGACTCGGCTTCAAGTTCCATGCGTGGCTTTCCTTCTTAAGAGGAAGTCCAATTAGGGAGCTGTTGGTTACCTCCAAGGTATGTGTGCCACTACTGCACTTTCGGGGCTGTCTTGCCATGCTTGTCACTGTTGTGGTTCATAGTCATCATAGCTGGGTAAAAATTCTGGCTGGTTCCTTCCTTTGGAAATGTACATGGCAGCTTCTGGGGCCATGAAAGCTAGTCCAGAGGACAACTTAGGAGGGTCAGTTCTTGTCCAGCCTTGTTTTAGTTTGCTTTGCTTTGAGACGGGGTCTTACTCTACAATCCAGACTAATTGGAATTTGAGATCCCCCTGTTTCTGAAGTGTTGAGAGTACAGGCATGAGCCACCACCCTGGGTTTCACCCATTTTTAATGAAATAAAAGATTAATTTAACCTCAAGTCAAGATATCTGGCCAGTGTTCACAGATGAAAACACTTCATTTGGATGCTTTAGGAGGGTTTATTTAAGTGATACACAGTGGGAAAATAATAAATGCAATTTGTAGATAAAATGAGGCAAAGGGAAAGAAAAGGACAGTTGGTGGGTGCAGAAGGGTACAGGCTAGTAAGCGGGACAGTGAATGGTCAGACGATGCTTTGGGGCTTTTGAATGCACTCAAACTACACTGAACAATAAAAAAGAAGCAGAGGAACCTCACTTTTGGAGAGTCCTAAGATGGTTCAGGAAAACATGCAAAAACTTTACATGCAGACCTCAAACTGAGGAGCCAAGGCCTGCACTACCTGTCGGTCCCATTTGCTCACTGAATAGAAACTGTTTTATCAAGTGAGCAGAGTGAGCCCTTAGATAGATGCCGCACCATCAGCATTGGATTCCTCGTGGAGGGCTTCACTGCTCTTCATTTTATTTTAACGAAACAATCATTATGCCAAAAATTAAATAAAGACATGCCACTGTCTGAAAATGAGTTTAACTTTCCAGGACATTGTGAGGAACTATAATTCATTAACTGGAAGTCTCTCCATCATGCAAGTCTGTACAAATATGCCAGTGTCTGGAATGAGGTGTGAGTTGTTCAGAAGTGAGGAGTGGGGTTTGGGATGTGTCATTTGGATGGGTCATTTCACTCTTGGATAAAGTCCAGGATTTTTTTTCATAATGAGCCTGCTTTTTAATTTTTCTAATTTTAATTTCCATTAAAGAGACAATTTACGGGTAACTCAGAGATTTATACGCTACAGGATGGATTTAAGATAACTGTGGGATGCAGAATGCATACACAAAAAGGTTACAGAGAAACGTTGTGGCCATCACGTTTGTCAAGAGTGAGAAGGCCACAGTCATTCACTGCTGTGTAGCCCCTTTGGTGCTTACAGCTCCATCATATTCACGGGCATTTGCATATTTACAGGCATAAGCATTCCATTTTGTTAGAGCTTGGGAAACCTTTGACATTAGGAAATAAAAATGCCTTAGATATGACTTGCTAACTGCTTGGCCTTAGCTGTTAAGCAGTCAGCAGCATCTTTTCAGAGGGAATGAAGAATAAAGCTGAATTCTGAGCTCACCCAACCCTCAATAGACTAGACTACGTTTTCTAGACAGAGCAAACCTCGAGTCCTCTCAGTTTTAAGTGATATTACTGTACACTTAACATCTCAGCCAAGTCAGAAACAGAGCAAAGCAGGAAGGAGTGAACTTAATTTTGCCGCCAAGTATGTGGGAAATAGAAAACAATATATATTTAAAAAAAATATATAAAAAGAAAACCTTAGAGACACTCTAAAAACGGAGCAGTCCTTTTGGAGTTCTTTAAACAGCCCATCAACTGCAACCAAAGCTCACAGGGGAAGAAACCTTCTTTCTTTCTTTCTTTCTTTCTTTTTTTTTTTTTTTGACAAAGGTGGGGGCCGGAGGGCAAAGCCTCGGCTAGCTTCTCTGCAGTTTCCCGTGAATTTATTGGGTGCGTGCGTTCCTCTCTGTCATACATTATGCACTCCCTCTAGTGTCAGAGTTTGTATATGTTCCCGAACCCAGTTTGACAAAGTGCTGCTGCAGACATTAGAGCGGGGTTCAGGCTCCTAATTATGCCATATTTCAAAGATATTAAAGGCCACCCAATAACACAAAGAAGTCTCTCGGCTCAGAAAGGATGCATATTTTAACTTGTGCTATAGAGAGACTCTTCATAGCCCTTTCTCCTCCTCCTCCTCCTCCACCCAAGTGGCTTATAAATAAGCTTAGTGCTTTATTAAGGTTTTAAAGTTCTTTAATAAACTGAAGTATTTATTACATTCTAAATTCTACAGCAAAAAGAAACCCCTGCACAAATTCAAATAATCCACCGTATGTGAAGGAACATCTCAGTTAAGAAGTCAAGCCTGTGGAAATGTGAATGAATGCATTGTCGAGATTTTGTTTGCATTCATTACCTGGCTGTCTTCTCAGCCTTTCTGGAACCAGAAATTAAGGTGCACACCACACAAACACCGCTCTTGGTGGCCTGTCCACTCTAGGTCCTCTCTTTCTTCTCCCTGGCTCTTCCATCTCTTTCCCTCGAAATGCAGAGGCTAGTAGGAAAGGTGACAGACACCAAGTCTTAGCAGCAGGGTGGTCCTAGGTGACCTGAAGTCAATTCCACTCTCCTTCCTCCTGGTGGCTTAGGAAGAGCCATGTGACCCAGTTCTGACCAATGACACACATTAAGGGAAATTCTTCACTCTTCTGGGCAAGCCTCCAGAAGCTACACCTTTTTGTTGTTGTTGGGTTTTTTTTTTTTTTTTTTTTTTTTTTTTTGCTTGTTTGTTTGGTTTATTTTTTGACATGTGCTGATGTAAAGCTTTGGACTATGGCAGATGTCCTGTCACTCAGCATGAGGACACTGTGCTTGTTTAGGGTACAGGATGGTGCTGGGGCAGAAGCTTCATTCTAGAGCTTACTTTCTGACTGAGAGTATAGGTATGGGGCCATCCATACTACCGTTCAAGCCAGCTTGAATTTTATTGCTTGTAGTCAAAACTAGTTTCAGATTTTAATTCTTGTCGTATTTAAGTAAGCCATCCTCTGATAGTGAAAACCCAATTACAGATAAAGCCAGTTGCACACTCAGCCTTGTGTGGTTCCAGAAAAAGCGGTAGAAGACAACGGTCACTTAGTGAAGGCTGTGTCCGTTATGTGCTATTATTTACAAATCACCCCAAATTCAATAGCTCAAATGTTTGTAATTAGCATTTTTTCTCTCAGCATTTCTGTGGATCTAGGACTCATGAGCTGCCTGGCTTTGTGGCTTCTGTGAAAGCATCCACAAGAGATGGATTTATCTGACAGCCTGACAGTTCTTGTCTGCCATTGTTGGGGTGTTCCCAGGATGTGACAACTGATTCCCTCAGGAGCCATTCTCCTCTGATCCAGCCTTCAGAAACCACAGGACATTGTTCTTCACTACCTTTCACTCATTTAGAAGGGAACTTCTGAATTTGGGGAGGAGAAGAATACGTTTTTAATTAATAAAATTTTAATGCGATTAAAATTTTAAGTGTGTTTTAATTAATAAATTTTTGTTGTACTTCATGAAAAGGTACATGGCTCCCATGAGCCCCCTCTCCACACCGTCTCTCCTACCACCAGCATCCACCCCTGGGGAACTTACTTGTAATCGGAGAACCTTTCCTAACCTGTCATTTTTGTCCAAAGTCTACAGTCCACACTGGGTTGCTGCTGTGGAGCCCAGGGTTGTATGACATGTGGTCACCATTTGCCATTGCAATAGCACAAAAAATAGGTTCATTGCCCTAAAAACTCTGCACTCTGCTCAGTACCATTTGTATCTCATGATCCTGCCTATGCCTGGGTCTTTTCGCTGAGTCATTGTGTCTCCTTTCCAGACTGTGGGCTGGCTGGTATCAAACCATTGATATTCTTCCCAAGTTGCCTTCCCTCACTTTAAAAAAGATGCATTTGAGCTTCCTCTGTATCTTTTCCCGATGTATGGGGAGGTCATTCCTTTATATTCTAAATCCTATCCATTGGCTGAACGTCCCACAGTTTATTTACCTATACACCTACTGGATTGCCTCTAGGGGCTGTGTTTACTTTTCTAAGAAACAGACAAACTGTCTTCCCAAGTGGCCGTGTCTTCATTTGCAGTTGACTGTGTTTGGGATTTGGATATTTTGCATAGCTGCATCGTGTTCATTTAATTTGCGTTTTTCTCATCTCAAATTAGGCTACATTGGCTTCATTTGCCCACTTGCTGGATGTTCACTTTGCTGAAGTGTCTGTTCAGGTGCTTTTGCGGTTTTTAAATTGGTTAAAAATTTTCCCTATTGTTGAATCTTAGGTGTTATTTGAATATTGGGGAAAACAGTTTTAATTAGTTCTTCTGTTTGTTGCTTTGGAGTCAGGAGTCACTGTGTAACCCAATTAGCTCCAAACTCACGCCCCTCCTGCCTTGGCCACCTCCAGCTTGGGAGTCCATTTCTTTGTCAGATGTGTTCTTTTGAGAAAGTGTCTCTCCCAACCTGACACCTGTTTTCCCTTTGTTCTGACACTGCTACTTCCAAAGCAGCACTTTTCATGAAGTTCAGCATCCTAAATAGACCCATCTCTGCACCCGAGGCCACTTAGACTTCCTCCTGCATGGTCTTCCTGCAGTTTTACAGTTCTGCACTGATAGTAAGATTTATGACACTTTCAGGCTCGTCAGTCTGGACTTACCTTCTTATTTATTTAACCCCGGTGCCTGGTGGTTTCAGCATCATTTCCTGAAAAGAGAACTTTTTTCTTCATGGTGTTGTCATTTTCAGATACCAAATATAGATTCTTTTCTGTCCAGGAGACCTATAGGTCTCCTCTTTTACTAACTTTGTGACACAAAATAGTCTTACTCGGTTCTAAGATCAAATCTGAGTACAAGAAGCTTTGAGTTTTTCAATAACTGATAGCACACATTGATGATGATGATGAGAATAATAACCTACAAGATTGTTTTGGAATAAGTTAAATTTATGATAGCTGCTATACATCCAATAGAGAGGACTTCATGACTGTTGGCACAAGCTTGGAGCTGGGCCGGAGAGCTCCTGTTTTGGCACAGTGATGTGTATGTGGTATTGAAAGCCTGGGGGCAAGACTGCCTTGTGGAGGAGATAGAACAGGCTAGCGACAATATCTGAGGATCAATTTCGTACATGTCCATGATAAAGAGGGAAAAGACAGAAGAAATCTGCAAACAAGGTCATGGGGTGGTTGAGGAAGAGACACCCAGAGTGGTGTTCTGGAGGCTGAATCAACAAATCTAACAGAGTGTTTCTCCTAGGGTGTGGGAATCTATCGTTAAATAATACTCATATGATGAGTTAAGTGGCTAGTAAGAAATTCCATTGGCTTTGGTAAGATGGAGTTCATTAATGAAGTGATTTGAATGAAAATGGCCCCATATGTTCATAGAAAGGGGTACTATTAGGATGTGTGGCTTTGTTGGAATAGGTATAGGCTTGTTGGAAGAAATGTGTCACTGGAGGTGGGCTTTGAGATTTCAAACGCTCAAGCCAGGTCCAGTGTTGCTTTCTCTTCCGAACTCTCAACTACCTTGTCAGCACCGTGTCTGCCTGCGACTGCTGTGCTTCCCACTGGACTGAACCTCTGCACTGTAAGCCAGCCCCAATTAAATGTGTCCTTAGAGGGATTGCCATAGCCATAGTGTTTCTTCATAGCAATACAAACCCTAACTAAGAAAAGTGTGTGTGTGTGTGTGTTTGTGTATGTGTCTCTGTGTGTTTGGGTACACATGAATGTGCACATGTGTAGGCAGAGATTCATGTTAAAAATTCCTTAATCTCCACTCTCCACCTTAATTTTTGAAACGGTCTCTCACTGAAACTGCTACTCATTGAGTCTGCTATACTGGGCTGCTGGCCAACAAGTCCCTGGAATTTAGTCCTCTCCACACCCACACCCACACACCGAGCTCTGGGGGTTACAGATGTATGCTGTGCCTCTGATTTTATGTGGGTAATAGGGTTTTGAACTCAGATGGTACCACCTCCTCATCTCCAGATCTGAATCTTGTGGCCCTGTTTACAACGATGCTGATCAGCACAGTTGTGTGTGTTCCTTTAGCTTGCTTAACCAATTGCTTGGATGTTGGTGAGAAGTGAGTGGAGAGCTTAATGCAACCAGGTTTGCATTTTCACAGGAATAAAACAGTGAGTACAAAGATCAGCCAAAGAATGTAAAGCCAGCAAAGAAAGAAACTGAAGCTATCATAAGGCCGGGTGGGCTGTAAAGTGGGCGGTCAATAGAACAGCAGTCTGATGGGATTAAAGAGCTGAAATAGATGACTTCGGAGGAGACAGAAGTCTGGGGGATGATAGTTCAAGTGGTATGAATGAAACTGAGGTGATGATAAGAGTGTTTCATTGCAACACTCAGTCTAAGCCATGGCCACAGCAACGAATTGATCCACAGTGGAGAGTACAGGCAATCATGGGAGGTGCAGTGCCAAGGATTCAAAGTCAGGGTTTTTCAGGGATGGTCTATACTGATTCTGAAATCACCAACAATTAGTGAGAGCTTATGTTGAGGAGGAGTGAGTGGCTCAGTTGCTAACATGGGATGAGGAGTGACTGGGACGTGTGTGATGACTGTGACAATTTTACCACAGGCTTTAAAGGCAATAGACATGAAACACAAGTCTCAGCATAGAACTGTAGCTCACATAACTTCTTCAGAGGTGGAGAGGGAGGCCATTTATCTTTGCTGGCAGATAAGCATAATAGCTCTTTTATAGATACCAGTTAGTGCAGGGAACCATAATACTGTGAGTTTCCTGGAAGTGCCTGAGGGACTTCATCAGTGGGGGTGAAGCAGAGGTTTGTGCAAGGTGTTTGTCTAGTGAATTGGGGAATGAAAGATGGTCTCTCCATCTCCAGTAGATAGGGATGGCCCCTGGTCGAGGTATGGGGCCACCCACACATTTCAAAGTTTTTTAACCCAGAAATGGTCCTGTCCAAAGGAAGAACAGGGACAAAAAATGGAACAGAGACTGAAGGAAGGGCCAACCGGGAACAGCCCCACCTGGGGATCCATCATGTCTGCAGACACCAAACCCAACCCTGTTGTTGGGGTCAAGAGGCGCTTGTGGACAGGAACCAAGTGTGGCAGTTCCTGGGGAGGTCCAACCAGCAACTGGCCAATGCAGATGTGGATGCTTGGAGCCAGCCATCAGACTGAACTCAGGGAACCTGGTGGGGGAGCTGGCAGAGGACTGGAGGAGCAGAGGGGGATTGCAACCCCGTTGGAAGAACAACATAGGCTGGCCTGACCACCCAGTTCTCCCAGAGACTAAACCACCAACCAAGAAGTGTACCTGGAGGGATCCACGGCTCCAGATACATAGATAGCAGAGGATGGCCTTGCTCGGGAGGGGAGGCCCTTGGTCTCAGGGAAGTTTGATGCCCCAGAGGAGTGGGGCGGGGACTGTAGGTGGGTGGGTGAGCACTCTCATACAGGCAAAAGGGATGGGGGAGAGCAGATGTGGGATGGGGAGTGGTGGAGGGGTAACCAGGAAGTGGGGTATCATTTCAGATGCAAATGAACGGAATGATTAATAAAAAGGGGGGAAGAAAGATGCTCTCTAAGTTCACTTGGCTTCCAAATTTCTGCTTTTAATTTTTCTATTTCATATTCATAATTTTCAAGATTTCACATGTGTATATATATATATATATATGTATATACATACATAATCCTTCATATGTGTGTATGTGTGTGGGTGTGGGTGTGTGTGAGAGTGTGTGTCTGTGTGTCTGTGTTGTGCCTATGCGTGCTCACATGTGAAAACCAGGGGAGATGCTGTATGGCTCCCTGCTTTGCTTTCCACCTCGTTTTTTTGAGACAGCTCTTTCACAGAACCTGAAGCACAGTTTTGGTCAGGTTGGCTGTACATGGAAGCTGAGAACACTAGTGCTCTTCCTAGTTGAACAATCTATTGAGCCCTACACAGCTCTTACAAACCTTTCCGTTTGCAAGCTTAAGATTTCAAGGTGATCCCAACATGTTCATTGCAGATGCATTCAGTTTACTATATGGGTTTTTATCAAGAGAACAATTTCAATAAGGTGCACCTGGCTTCAGTCATGACCTATCTATAACTGTGAAATAATGACTTGGAATATAAAGATATTCTAGTCTATTTCAAATAAACTTTTCATGAATTCCACTTTTATTGGGAACAATTTATCACTTCTATTTCATTTGCAAATGGATCTCTCCCTTTCATTTCAGCAGAGAAACTGAAGACGGAGGTGTTTAACACAGCCAGACAAATATAGCTATTGACTTCTTTCCCTTGTTTTTCGATGATATAATTTTATTGTGGCATATGTTTTGTCAAGATGTTGTGACATTACCTCAGGGTAGGCTGACACATTATCCTGACTTCACAGTCTAAATGTTTTGACTCAGGGAATGTTTCCTTCAGGACAGACACTGAATACTGGCAAATCCTTTTGCTTAAATTCTCCAGGATTATGTAGCAATCATCTCCAAAGACAAAGCCTGACCACTGAAACCTTGGGTTTTGTTGGCTTTAAATCATCCAGAAAGGCTTGGAGTTTTATGGTTGCCTCTCTGTGTGGAAGTCGAAAAATCAATCTTGTCTCTACTTATCTTCTCCTGGGATGGTGATCTTGTCTCTTCTCTAACAACAGACTTCAAAAAGTGTCCCCGGAGAAGAAATTGAGCGAGCATCAGCTTCCCTGCTCCAGTGAGCAGTGTGCAGGGAGAAAACAGGTTTTGTTTGCCTGATATCTGAGCATGTTTGCTTGGAGATAATATTATTGGCTTGATGCTGTGAAAGTCAAGCATGCCCAGGGTGTCGCCTTCTGGGGTTCCCTGCAGATTGGGTCTGCCTTGCTGGATGTGTGGAGTAGCACACTGGAAGACAGCAGACAATTGATTTGATTCATGCGGAACTGTGGGCCTGCTGTGCTGCTATTCCTTTATTAAATTTCCCAGAGAAGGTTCAAAAGAATCTTTGGTGAATTTGCGTGTGGGATGGGCTCTATAGCTAAGAAACTGGACAGGGCCTCAGTCCTGCCCTTCCTCTTGGCTCTTACTGAGGAGGCTTAGTTGCCAGCTTGCCAGCACAGCTCATAGTCTGCATCATTGGGTCTCATGGACATTCTATGAACCTCATTTGACTGCTGTTACTAAGAAAAAGCTGAAGATGAAGAAGTATAGACATTTGGCCCAAATGCCCAGTCATCTTGCACAAGTCTACCCTCACATATGTGTATGCGTGGTGGGAGCTGTTCTTTATTCAAACAGGGCAGAGCATTAACTCCCTCTACTCCATATCCAATAAATGCAAATATGACAGACAACTTTCATAGTCACCGAGACAGCTGAGACACTACATTAGGAGTTGAAAGACTTCAAGACAAGCTCTGCCACTAACGGTGCAATCATCAGACAAGCACTTAACTTACATGAACGCCAACCTTTCCTGTCCTCACAGCAAGTGGGAAATCTCAAACGGAACTTTCTAATGGCTATTCAGAAACAAAGGTTAGTGATTATGGAGCACTTGCGTGTACTGGAAAGACACTCCAAGATCACTGTTGCTTAGTCTCTTCTTATAGGCAAAAAGATGCTGAGTGCTCCCTATGAAATGAGCTCAGTGCATAGCCAACGTTCGGCATAATTCCTGACAGTACATCCTGACATATTTGCTATTCATTTGGAGCATGTGGTGTAATGAAACGTCTGGAGACATGAGTGTGTAGGCTTAGCTGGCCTTTCGGTGACAGCCCCATCAGATATTGCACACACATCCGTTACTTGTTTGAGATAGTTTAAGTATTACCACTTGCTGTGGTGTGGATAGATGGCCCAGTTGGTGGGTGCCACGGCAGAACTATGGCACAAAGGCTTACTGGCAGTGTCTTAGAGAATTGAGGATTGTGGGAGGAAAACTTGAGTGAGGGTTGGGGACCCTTTGCTTCAACATAGACCTCTTTGTTTTCTTCTAAATTGGTTCCAGACATTCCCAGGGATGGTCACTGGTCTTGGTGTGCTGGGAAATGCCAGTCAATGGTGGTCCTCACTTCTAGTGAATGACTGGGAATGTCCTCCAAAGATGCTGTGCAGCCTTCAGTGTTCCCTTCACACATGGAGGGATAAGGATTTACTTTCAAGTTCAGTATCAAGTTCCACTTACCCCTAGGATACAGAAGTTTGGGGTGTCATACCATCTTAACAGATGAAAAGATTCATAAACAAGGAAGGTATCATTGTTGTTGAAAACATTAGAGACTGGCAACCTACTAGAATGAAATCTAAGATAAGGTAAAGTGTTCTGTGGATAAACAGGAGCACAACTCTTGTTAGACTGAAGAGATTTCAGGACCACACATGTGAGCATGGAATGACCTAAAACTTTAATAATTATAAAGGCCAAGCATAGGCTAGACTGGGAATATGGGGTCCTCGATAGATTCAGTCAGTATGGGAAGCCACAGGCACAGGCAGACTGTTCCGTATTGCCCACCAGCTACTCACTGTATCCCCAGGTGCTGGGAAGAGACTGGTCTGGGTAGGGGAGCATTCCACTTCACTAGGAGGTAGAGGGTGACTGGCTCCCAAGGATCAGAGAAAGTGAGATTGCAAGCCTACAGTGGAGACAACTTGGAAGTGATCAAGGTCACCATCACTGATGTAGACATGCTGGTTTGAGACTATGGCAAGGACACTTCACCTCTGTGCAAAGTCAAACTGAAGGTAACACAGAGTACTTGCTAGGACTCTAATGATAAAGTTTGAAGTTCCTGACAAAGGAAGTTCAGAGTGAGGAAACATGGTGACTAAATGCAGGCAGGATCTTGGCTGGCAACTGGAACAAAAAACCAACATTAAGAAAACGTTTGTGAGACGTGAATGGTGCCTTCAGCTTACTTATAGTGATTTTTAGTGTTAATTTCTGAGTTTTGCTGTGTGCATAGGGCTTATGTAATGTGTTAACTGTATGAGAAGATGCATGAAAGGTACATGAGGACTTTTTGAACTAACTTTGCAAATTTTCTGAAAGGTCGAAATTGTTCTCAGAAAGTTAAAACAGAAGTAAAACTTGTCATTATCAGGAACAGAGTGTAGCTCTGTGGAAAGTCTGTTTCTATAAGGGAAAGGGAAGACTTTGAAGAGATAGAAATGTTTTGTGTGATCTAGATGAGTTTGTCATTAAATTAAGCTTATTAAACTTATTAAATTATATCCTCAAAGATTGATAGTTTTACACAAACTAGTACATTTTAAGTTATATTTCAATAAACCTGACTTTTAAACTGTTATGTACTGTGCTGGGGAGATGGTCATAGGCCCAGTGCTTGTCATGCAAGCATGAGGGTGGGGATGTGGATTCCCAGATGCTGTCTGCTCCTGTGGCGAGCTGGGAGGCCGAGGTAGGAGAACCCATGGACCAGCTAGCCTGTTTTATGCATTCATGCAGGCACACATCATGACTTGTGCTTGGTAGTATGACATGCGCATATGCACACGCACATGTGAACACACACACACACACACACACACACACACACACACACACACAGAGATAAAATAAATGCCATATATCCTTACTGGGGACTTAGCAGAGAATAGAGATGAAAATGCTTCTCATGAAATCATCACACATTTGTCCTTCCTGTGCCAACAATACTTCAACACAGAAAAAAACTTATCCCAACTTGATTCTTCACCAAACGTTCATACTTTGTGATATAGTGGGGTTATTTCTAGGATTCTCAGTAGTTCTGAGCCAATGAGCTTCCATTGTGACAGAGATTCCGGGTGGTGGGGATGGGGGTGAGGGAAGGCCAGGTTCTCCTCCACACCGGATGCTTCTAAAGCTTCAGAGAACTTCTCCTGTGGACCCCACTTTAAAAAAGATAACACAGTGAAAAACCCAACTACTTTTGTTGTTTCGCCCCCTAGTTTATTGTTTTCCTAGTAAATACACAGATCAACCCTCTTTGCAGAGAGCTGACTCGTTTGGGGGAATGTGGAATCTGTTAGTCCGGCGTCCTCAAAGAGGCAGGCCAATGAGACAGGCAAGTAGGTAAAACATGGTAAAAAGATGATTATATATGTGTGTGTGTGTTAAGAGAGTGCTGGAGTGCGGATGGATGGATGGATGGATGGATGGATGGATGGATGAGTGGATGGCATGAATTAGGGAAATTGACTCACAGATTATGGAGACCATCTTCAAGCTGGAACCCTGGGATGCTGCTAGTAAGTTTCAACCCAAGTCCCTGGCCTCAGAACCAGGGGAGCTGGTGGAATAGCTCTTAGTTTAAGGCTAATGACCTGAGAACCTGGGAAGTTGGTAATGCAAGCTCCCAAACTCTGCCATAGAGAGGAAGGATAAATTCCAGTGCAGGAGATAAGTAAGATTGACTACTTCTGTTTTATTTTCCTTGGACCTGGGCTGATTGGATGGTGACTGGTCCGGTGAGGGTGTGTCTTCTCCACCAGATTCACAGACTTCTGCTCTGGAAAGACCCTCAGAGGTGCTCATCAAAATAATGCTGTTCCAAGTACTTAATACAAGCAGGTTCTCACCTAACGCTGACACCACAGAGGTCCTGGCAGAACACTAACGGTGTATCATTATTTAATTTATCTTTTATTGGCATCTACAGTGTTTCTAGGATTTTGCCCTAGTTAAATTTCTGCAAGCATATTCTCTTGGGAAATAGTGTGACTTTTGTTGCTTTTGACAACTGTTACAAATTTGATCTTTCTAGTCAGTGTGACAATGTTTATTTTCCTCTTTTATTCTTGACCAATGGGGCAGGCTTCCATGAACACGTGATCCCTCCATGGCCCTCTGTTTAGAAATGGAGACAGGCCATTTGGTGAACCAAAGGGGCCCCAGTGGTATTGTCAAGTCTTTTTATGCCACAGCTCTCACCTCTAAACACAGCCTTCCTGTACTGTGTACAGCAGGAACCCATGCCTTCAGGTTGAGAACTTTAAGAAAACCAGTTTGGTCCAGTCCCCTACAGCCCCAGTGGACCAGCCTGTGCACCCAGGACCTTGTCAGGACTGTGAAGACGCTGTAGGTTTGTGCTCTCATCTCAAACGATGCTGTGGCTAGATGAGATTTCAAACACTCTACTTGCTATCTTTCTCTCTTCCTTCCTTCCTTCCTTCTTTCCTTCCTTCCTTCCTTCCTTCCTTCCTTCCTTCCTTCCTTCCTTCCTTCCTTCCTTCCTTCCTTCCTTCCTTCCTTCCTTCCTTCCTTCCTTTTTGTAAGGGTTTGCCCAGGAAACATGCCCTTCTCTGGGTGTTCCACTAGAGGGTGCTTCAGCTATGCATATTTACATATGGGTAAGTAAAGGAGGCCTCTGTGGGCTGCACATGCCAAACAGCTGCCGTCTCCATGAACCTTCTGTGTTGTAGAGCTACAGCCGATTTCTCATTCTTCTCAGGGCTTCCTTGCCTCCCAGCCGCCCGTCCCAATATCGTCCCTCTCTCAGGACCCAAGGGCCTGAAGACTAAAGATCTACAGGGATGGAGACCAGTAGTAATGCTGGGGAGGGGCTTATGAGTTGGATTTGTGCCTTGTTCCCTTTCTCTAGAAGATGCTTCTGGGGAAGACTTGGGCTTCTCCAAGGACTCCTCTGAAACATGGGAAAGTGATGGTTAAATCTCCGTGAAAAGTCACAGACGGGAGGGGCTCAAGGTTCTGGAGTTCTTGTGTGCGGTCAGATGGAGCTGTAAGTGACTGGTGCTACTAGAAGTGACCAAGGGTCCCTGGGCTGTGGGAAGTGGGATGAAGGGATGAGAGCTGCTAAGTCAACCACTCTGGAACCAGGAATCATGGGAGAGAGGCTCAAACATTCAGATTTTAAAAAGAGATTTCTTTTTGAGCAAAAGAGTTTTAGACATGAGTTAAAAAGATTGTTTTAGTCCAGACACTCCAAGTAGAATAACAAAACAAGAGAGCCTGGAATTTGGAAATAAGAGCCTGCATGGTGTGAGATGATGACAGGCGCCATCTTACAGTATTTGGAGCTAAGGAGAAGATATAACCAAGTGGGATAATGAGTGGCACCCTTACAACATTTTGCTGTCTGTTAGAATCATGGGAAGACGTTGCATAACCTTTGTTGTCTGGGGATAGGAACCTTGCATACGTTTTTGTTTTACGTTTTCCAGGTGTTTCTATTGCATAACCAAGTTCAAAAGCCATGGCCTAGATCAATGGTTCTCAAACCTAAGAGAAGACCAGAACCACCTGAAGGGCTCTTGAGCACACAGCTAGGCCACACCCCGGAGTTTATGCTTCAGAGGGTCTGGTCTGAGAGCCCAACTGAGGGCTGGAAATGTGGTTAGTCTTAATTGAGATGCATGGTAAATGCTTTGAAATACATAACAGACTCAGAAACTGTGTAGAGCAACTTCGTAAAGTTATCTCAATATTTTATATTGATTGCTTGCTGACAGGATAGTATGTTAAATCTAGTGGGCAAACACATTAACTTTTACCATGTTAAAGTTCATTTCATCTGCTATTCTCACTTTCTAAACTGTAAGTACAGAGGTTGGACATTACCCGTGGGCTTCCACTGTATTTCTGTTGAACTTCACTGGTTTGTGGACTGACTATGCTGCTGAGGATGGCATCCATGCTCTGCATGCTCTCTGCTGGAGCTCTACACCCCCAGCCCTTGGGCTGGCTGGGAAAGGTTTTCACAAAAGACAATCCATAAGCCACCTGCAGGAAACATCCCAGGAGAGCCTGTGTGTTTGCTTGTGCATGTGAGCATGTGTGTGCTGGGGGAGGTGCGTGCTGAGGGAGGTGGGATGTGCATGTCTGTGCACACACACGCCATGCACAGAGGCCAGAGATTCATGCTCAGTGTTTTTCCTTCTTGACTGTTTGCCACGTTTTTCTTTTTCTCTTTCTTTCCTTTTTTTTTTTTCCGAGACAGAGTTTCACAGAACTTAGGAATCATCGATTTGGTGATGCAGACTGGCCTCTAAACTATGGGGATCCACCTGTCTCTGCTCCCCCAGCACTGACTGCCAGCCCAACATTTACACAAGTGCCAGGAATCTGAACGCAGGTCCTCAGGCTCATCAGGCTCTCTTGAACAGCTTGCTAAAAAGACAGGTTTCCTAGCAAGGACTCACTACTCAGAGTATCTGGTGGGTGAAGAACTCTGCATATTAAACAGGCCCTCTGGCAAACTTGAAACTCTAAAATTTAGGATTTGGTACAATCATAACGTTGGGAATTGGGAACCAATAATCCAAAGTATGGCACTTAACATTCTGAACTAAAAATTGGATGTTCCATCATCAGAGTCTCTCTGCTCTTTTCCTGCCCCAGCTCCCCTCTAAGCTCAAGAGGGGGAGGGGGTGGAAGCTCTGAGTTTCCATCTCTGCTCAGGCTCCATCCTCTAGATTAACTGAAGGAAAGTAGCCCAGCATGACTCACCATGCTCAGAGTGCAGCCATCTCTTCTGCTCCCTAGGCCCATTCATTCTCTCTAAAATATTTATTCTTCCTTTAAAATTACCTACAGTGCCCACTTAAATCTTTCTTACAAAGAAGGGTCAATAAACTTCTAAATTTCATTGTGTTGCTGATACCCAGGAGCCCGTGTAACAATGTTGCATGTCTTCCTTCCCCCTCTTAGTCTACTACCCGGTTACCATCACAGATTTAAGTATCAAACTCAAGGAGGATGAACAAGAAGTCTCCTCTGCCACACTACTTGGCATAGTGTAGATGAAGAATCAAGGAGAGAGAGAGAGAGAGGAGAGAGAGAGAGAGAGAGAGAGAGAGAGAGAGAGAGAGAGAGAGAGAGAGCGAGCACATTTTAGGATCCTCTATCTTCTTTGTCCTGGTTAGTTAATTTATAAAATCAGGAATTTGGGACACTGGTCTCTGTGCCATTCAAAATGTGGAGCCAACCACATAGGCATCATTTTTAAGTTCATTACAAATGAGAATATTAGGTCTCAACTCGAACTCTCTAGAAGTGGAAGTCCAGCTCTTCCTTCTATTACTACCTGGTCTTGGTGTTTCACCACAACAACAGAAAAGTAACCAACACACATGGCCAGTTCACAGTGGTTGTCAGAAAGCTCTTGGAGTATGAGCCTAAATAAATTTTCCTCCTTCAACTTGTTTTGCTAAGAATTTTGCAGTACCCAAAAGGAACATAAAGAGACACCAGTGTGTCATTGTTATTGGCACATTGCATCCCATCCAAGAAGATTCCTCCATCATTGTGATTTTGCCTTGTGTGGTAGAACCAAAGACTGGTTTATAGTCTTGGGACTGACAGACACCCATCTCTAAGTCTAGAGGCCCTTTGCCCTGAGCAGAGGCTTCAGAGTTGGGACACACAAGTGTACACGGCTTGGTCGTAGGCTCAGATCAGCTCAGGACTCTTTGAAAACCACATCTAAAGAAGACTCACTGGAACCCAGGGCTGAGTTGATTCCTTTTAACAAAGCAGAGAGCCACTCCTCAGCAGCCGATGGACTGGGGGCCATTGAGCTTCACTGGCCATTGTTTCCAAAGAGTTCTAAGACCAACTTTCTAGGACGAAGTGAATTCTGTCATTGCTTCAGCCCCTGTCACCTGCAGATACGTTATGCTCTCTTCCTCATTGTAGTTTAAAGAACTCTTTCAAAAGGACCATTACGCACAGGTACATCCATGCCTGCCTGTGACAGCTGCACACAGCGCTTCCAGAGGCTGACAGGATCTCCTCCCTTTCTGTGTGCAGAAGAACCTCATCAGTGAGAGTACCTCACATCTCTGCAGCCACATAACATACAGTCTATCCTGGCTTGAAGGTTCACTCTGTGGACAGATAAGGGGATCTTTCTTTTGCTCTCCTCTTGAGAGCTTCTGGTATCAGTCTGCTCAGGCTATCTTAACAAAACAGCTCACACCATGTGCCTTCAATGCCAGGAATTGATTTTCTTCCATTTGTGGAGACTAGAAAGTTTTAGATCAATGTGGCAGATTCAGTTCCTGGTAAAGGCTCCTGCCTGCAATGAAGAAAGCCTCTTTCTCCTTGTACCCCTTGTAGTAGAGAGAAATGCAGCAAGCCTCTTGTGTCTCTTTCTAATATTATCCCATCTTGGTCCATATGACCTCACCCACTCACAGTTACCTCCTTGTAGTGTTATCTCCAAATACCGACATAAGAAACCAAGACTTTGGCATCAAAGTTGGAAGGAGAGGCTTATGATTCTGACCCTAGCAGCCACATGCCAGGAAAGATGGTTTTGAAAGCCCCCAGCTTCTTGGTGGGTGCAATTCTTTTTTCTCTTCTCTTCTCTTCTCTTCTCTTCTCTTCTCTTCTCTTCTCTTCTCTTCTCTTCTCTTCTCTTCTCTTCTCTTCTCTCTCTCTCTCTCTCTCTTTCTCTCTCTTTCTCTCTCTCTCTCTTTCTGTCTCTCTGTCTGTCTCTGTTTCTCTCTCTCTCTTTCTGTCTCTCTGTCTGTCTCTCTCTTTCTCTTTCTCTGTGGTGTGTGTGTGTGTGTGTGTGTGTATGTGTGTGTGTGTAAGAATATGAATGGAAAACACCTGCTGTAAAGACAATTCAGGTCCTGAGAGGAATGAAGCCCCACGTCAGCTATACTTCCAGGAATAAAACGACTATCATGCCAGAAAGGGAGAAAAAAAGTGGGTATCTATGTCTTCATCCTGCTCAGAACAAAAAGGATGGAAAAGAAAATGAGGCCTTCTAATTCAGGCACAGATTGGGTTGCCTTAATTGTCTGTGTGGCCAGGGTGGCACAGTCATATCTCAGCATTTAGTGGAAGTATTAAAGTGTATCAGATCTCTATTGGGGCTTGATGACAGCAGGAATCATCCCAATTCAGAAGGCAATTATTTATCTGGTGACCTTTTACATAGTGGCAAGTGTTCCTTCAGGAATTTTGTGGTTTTTTTTTTTTTTTTTTTTTTTCAGTGACTGATATTTCTAATAGACTTGCTTTCTCCCCTCCCCCCAATCAATTGTTGCTATTTGAATGTCATGAAACTAAAAACTGTGAAATTAAGCCTGCTGCGTAAGCTATGACTGTCGGGTAGCTGAGAACAGACTGTAGGCCCCTCTCATGTATTAGCAGCATGCCATTCTGGTACACATTATGGGAGACAGTACCAAACTGAAGGTGCAAGAGGCCACTGTGGGGATGACTCTGCATGCTGTGGAGCAGGGGAGTTCACGTGGAGGGGTAAATGCCAGTTTCTTCAGTGCAGCACAGCCTCAGAGACTGGCCATGGTGGGGGCTTCTTTGGAGATTAGTTCCCCAATTGCCATACCCACCAGCTGGGAGATAGCAGACAGTTTCCTTTACAAGCTATGTAGGTCTGAGTCTGTCCAGATGGGTGTGTGGGCCAGCCCATAACAACACATAGACTGTCTGAGGTTCTGTGCAGATTGGTTTGTGATGCCTCTAATTTCTAAGCACATGTGCTTGGCGGGTCTGCATGCACAGCTCTGTCCTTAGTACAGTTCTCAGAAAGATCAGAAAAAGGTTCCACTCCCATGTGGGTGAGAATGCTGCGGGCCATAGTGTTTTCCACAGAGGTTTGTTGTTTGGTTACAGCAAGGCTGGCAGATCAGACAGCTGCTGCTGTGGGAGACACAAACAAGCATCCAGTCCCCTCTGATAGGACACCCGTGGCAGACCAAAGAAGCGAGTCCACTAGTGGTCTAGCTTGGTGATGCAATGAGTTTACTGGGGTCAATAACAGGAGCAGTGAGTGACTGCTGGGAGCTGCTTCACCAAAATGCCCACCCCAGCATGGGTAGTGACTCAGGAAAGTTCTGTCCCTGGAGTTCCTTGCCCAGGTTGTAGGCAGCTTTGCTGGAGAGTCTCCTCTCCTCAATAATCATTCACTGGTTTTATAATCTTGGAGCCAATAGGCCAGATCTCAAAACTTTCTGAGCTACCTAAATCTTATAAATTTCACAAGCTTCCTGCGCCTGGTAAGTTTCACTGGCTTTCTGAGCCTTAGGAGACTCCCTCTTCTCTCCAGAATGGGATGTCTTAATTCAGAGGAAATACCTATGAAACTACCATTGAAGAGATGGTTTGTTTCCAAGATAATGCTGTATGCACTACAGGAGGTGCTCCGTAGGTTAGGAGATGGGGACACAGGGGAAAACCTGGGCAAGAGCTTTCATTGTGGCTTTTGTAGGAAGGCGTAGGTGAAATAGGGTAAGGGGACCAAGGAAGTAGGGTAAGGAGACCAGGGAGAGGCTAGTTTGAATGCTCTTAGCAGGCTCTGGCCAAAGGATTGTCTTTTAGTCATCTGACACCTGGCTGTGGGGTGATTAGAATTTGAGAGACAGTGATTCACAGAACCTGTTAAGAGCCTAATGAAGAAGATGGTTGGGGTGTGGCTCTGGTTGGTTGGTTAGCTTGTACAGGCTATTTCTAAGAACTGAATTACCCTCTCCAGGGTCAACAGGTCCCAACTCCCATGATATCAGAAATGTGTGGTCCATACACAGAGAATGCATCAGATTTCATGCAAAATGCAGAGATTTCTCATGTGCAAGGACAAAAAACATGGCTCTATCTTGGGAAAGAGATACCAGTCATCTTCCTTCCTAGATTTATGAAGGAAATTGAAGCCCAAAGAGACCAGATGGCCAACAAGATCACCAAGAATTGTGACTTCTTCCATTCTGGTTTGTTCTTATGTCATCCTGGCTTGTCCACTACTTTCCAGTCTTACAGTTTCAGCCCTCTCTAGCCCTTTCCCAGACACATGCACACACAGACGCTTTGCCAGTTCCTTTTACCCAGTGTCTTTAACATGGGATGTGACTGTTTAATTATGGTTCTTCATGAAACCATAATGTGGAATTATTCTTTCTACATAGATAATCCTCCCCAAAAGTCTCAGAGTCCTTCAGAAGTCTAGGGCCTCATGGACTGTGGCTTAGACTCTGTAACTTTTTCTTTGATCTGCCACAGATCCCAGAATCTATAAACTTCTTTCTGTACCAATGTGGGAGAAAGGTGATTTGAATGTTATAACATGTAGGTTACCCACTCCATTAGATTTCAGGTGTACTGCATATGTAACTTTCCTCTGGGTCTGTGTGTGGAGAGACTCAGTGAGATTATCTCAACATGGAGTACCTCCTGGGGCCTCCTGAGGACCCCTGAAACACCCAGATGTCTCAGCTCCTCTCACCCAAGACAATCAGATCTCATTGATCTGGGTTAGGGTCCAGATTAGAACAAAAAATTTAATGTTCCCCAAAGATCCTGCAAAGTCAGGGATGAAAATCAATGAGCGAGGAGACAAGATGAATGACAAAGCCAACCAACGTGGTCAGAAAGGTGACAACTGAGATTCACCTACAAAACAGATCCTTAGGTGGTGCAGAAACAACAACTGGATGGCCCGGTTCTTCACAAGGTCCCTGCTATTGCTTCCCAAATGGGAATAAAAGAATTGCATTGCACTTCCTTGAGAAACCATCTAATGGTTCCACATGGGCTGAGAGTGAATCAAATCCAAGGCCTGGCTGGACTGGTTATTTTCGCCGTGTGACAGATCACCCCCAGATTTTAACTATCCGATCACATTTGGGTTCTGTGAGTCAGGGACTGTGACAGGACACAGAAGGGATAGCTTGTTTGTGCTTAAGCATCTGGGGTCTCACTGAGACCCCTCAAGAGCCAGAGGGAGCTCGACAGTGAGCAGCTAGAATCATCTGGAAGCATTATTACTTTTTTGTCAGGAGGTTGATATGGCTGTCACTCTCAGCCGAGGCTGTTGACTTGAGCACCAATGTGTAGGCTTGGTTTTTAGCCTGAGCAACTGTGTGGCGACCTAAGGTTAGTGGGTTGGAACTGGCCTCTCAGCACAGCAAGTGTTCAGAAGACAAGGCGGTAGTAGCCCGGGCTTCTCTGATCTGGCTTCAGCAGCCATGTACATCACTTCACCTATTTATCAAGTCAGTTGTAATCCCTGAAGGCCAAACATGACCCCACGTAGATATCTCACATAGAGCCAAAAGTGTCATCTGAACTCACACTGTCAAGGACAGTGCCTGCCGGGGTGGGGGTGGAGGACAAGATGGTGGGCACGGGCACTCAATTTTGCGAGTTGGATCTGCCACAGTGGTAGCAGCATGTTGTCACACACTTGCGTCTGGTCAGGCTGAAGAGTTTTCTGTTTCTTTAGAAGATCCCTCTTTATCCCCAACCCATTCTGTGGGGTTCAGCTCAAGCACTGCCTTAGAAGGGTGGATTTTCCTGGCAGCCTGGGCATCTCTTTGTGTGGCCTTGTCTCTCTGATACCTCAGATGTAGACTCTGAACCCTTATATACCATTTGGTGATTCAGGGGTCCTTCTTCCTCCCTAGTCTTCAAGGTTTTTTAAAGGCACAGGATCTTTGTGTGTGTGTGTGTGTGTGTGTGTGTGTGTGTGTGTGTGTGTGTGTGTGTCCTGACAGTGAGAAGGATTTAATATAGTGTTGAAAAATAGTAGCACCTATTACATAATCATTACTACTGTGAAATATACGCACTTTTAAAACTCAAGCTGAAAAATTATACTTGGTTACTAGGTTTGCAATAGCTCCTCAGTCTTTAAAAAAGTTGGGGGATCAACCCACTTTCAACGGAGAGTTGTTGCTTTGTGCCACAGTGAGACCTCAACGTTAGCATTAGGCAGCCATTTGCTTCTCTCGTGGCCTCTCATTCTAGTTATAAAAACACCTCCCTTGGGTGCTGATGAATAAATTTATTAATGTTGTAAGGTGTGCAGAAGATTGAAGGAGCTGTTTGTGAACTTAATTTTATTATTAATAATGGTATAAGATTGATTATTCATTTCCATAGCACTTCTATTCAGCCTGTGCAAAACTGGAAATTGGTTGTGCTAAATTGGCTTACCCGCTCCATTTGCCCCATCAGGAAAATCAATGAGACATACATGAATATTCTCCTGTGCGTATAGCCGTTTCCAAGGCTAGACAGTCATCAATATTTATTGTAAGTGGTTATGGAGAAAATGGATGAAGAGTTAATAGATGGAGGCATTTAGATATTATTAAATATACTTGCTCAAGAAAATTTGAGGCTATATTTGGGCTTTAACTTAAAGCAGAAAAATTCATATTTTAAAATTAGATACATGGACATTTTGAGAGACTGTCCCTGGAAAGTTTTCAGAATCTGAAGGTAGAGACAACTTTTGAATGGGAGGAGCTATATTTTACACCCAGCTGGAAATTCAGACAATGCGAGGACTGCCTGTAGAGAGTTTCTGGTCTGACTGATGACAGAGTAGCATCCTGAAGACCAAGAAAGGAAATCCCCAATTTAGCACCACACAGTCTTCTGTGGGCTCCAGATGCCCTGTACAAGGACTGTTGGCAATTTTTACAAGAAGGAACCGGGTACATAAATAGTTTGAGGGAGTGGATTCTTACTTTAAAAGCACAAAAGGACCATGAAGCAGAGTCTGCAAGGATGTGAGGTGAGAAGCAGAAATACATGAGCTCTAATCCAGCCTCACTACTGTCCTGTCCCATAGCTCGGGGCAAGGAAGTCATTTCTGCAGGCTCGTGTTCTCCTCATCGGTCAAAGCAACTGAAGATCTAAGGCATCTGTATTCAGCTCCTGATAAACACCTAAAATAAACAACTGACAAAAAGCAGAGGGTTATTTTGGTCCTGTTTTGGGGTGTTTCAGTCCATGTTGTTTGCCCCTGTCATGAGCCCAACATGAGGCAAAGTCTCATGGGCAGGATGCTCACTCTAAGGCAGCAGGGAAGCAAAGAGGGACATAAAGGGACTGGGGGCCACTAACCCTTCTTACTCATCCTTTTTAGCAGCTAGCCTCTGATGTCAGAGGACTTCTAGCTAAGCTCCCAAGGATTCCACTACCTTCTAACAGTGCCATAGGCTGAATACCAATGAACTTCATGGACATTTGAGGGACTCCTATCCAAACCACAGCAATTTCACTTATGGAGCTCACTTTTAACTTGTGTACAGATGCTTGGTGTTTCAAGGTTCCACATTTGCTCAAACCTAACTGATTTCTCTACCTTCAGACCTACTCGGTAAAAAGCCCCAGAATTTGGACTCCTATTTGATCTTTTTGTAGGATCCAGATAGTTCCTAGCTCCTAAGTCCAACTAAACTGGGCCCAGAGATTTTGATTCTTTTCATTACTTCTGGACTCAGAGCACCAATCTGTAGAATTAGAAATTTTTTCTGTAACCGGGCCAGATAAGGAGCATTCTAGAAGATCTATCTCTCTTGCAACTACTCAATTCTGCCCATGAAAGAAACAGTCAGAAGTACCCAAAGAGGTATGACTATGTTCTATCAAAGCTCAGTGGATGTAAATCTGATTCTTAAATAATTTTCATATTTCACAAAATATTATCCTCCTGTAGATTTCTTCCAAATCATTTAAACTATAAAACTCATTCTTAAAAAAAGTAGGAGGTCTGCCTACACTGTGTCTGAGAGGAGTAGCTGTCCTAAAGCCACACTTCCCTTTGGAGAAAGGTCCACCTGTGTTTTTCGTAGTAAAAGAGCTGAGACAGGACATGTCCTGTGGGGCCTGTTTTATCTACTTCTCTGTAGACATGGGGTCTTAGTTAGGGTTTTACTGCTGTGAAGAAACATCACGACCAAGCCAACTGTTATAAAGGACAACATTTAGTTGAGACTGGCTTACAGTTTCAGAGGTTTCATGGTGGGAATCATGACAGTGTGCAGGCAGACATGCTGCTGGGGGAGCTGAGAGTTCTGCATGTTGATTGGAAGACAGCAGGAGGAAGATTGTGTGCCACACTGGGCATAGCTTGAGCATAGGAGACCTCAAAGCCTGCCCCCCAGTGACACACTTCCTCCATCAGCTTCACACATACTCCAACAAGGCCACACCTCCTAATCGTGCCACTCCCTATGGCCAACCATTCAACACATGAGTCTTCCTGGGGGTCAAACCTATTCAATCTACCTCATACAGTCTGTTCGGTAAACAGCCTCTGGCTCCATCATTTCACTAAGGTCTGAATAGGAGCAGCATCTTAGAGAAAATGTACTTACTGGGGAATGGGCCTTGTTACAAGTCTGCATCTTGCTCCTTAGGCATCTATCCACAGTGAACCTCCTGAAAGCAGCACAGATTAGATGAGCTATGTGGGAGTCCTCTATGTTGACCAGATCTCTCCAGAGAAACAAAAACACTCTCTTACGAGCTGGACTTCATGATGATGGATGCCAAGGAGTCCCATAATCTGCAGAGTAGATGGTCCATGTTCCAGTCTTAAGGCAAAGGAAATCAATGCCTCAGGTAGGAATGTGAAGTCTCTTCTTATTCTTTTTCTCCTAGCGAACCATTCTATTGTGTGGATCATGCCCATTCACATTAGACAGAACACTTGGTCTGTGGATTCAGTGCTCCTGTCATCCAGAAACACTGTCACAGACACATCCAGAAAAAAATGTTTGACTACGCTTCTGGGAAGACCATCCTTATTCAAAGTTCACATGTAAAAGTAGATGCTGTACAATCCTGGCAGCACAGAGAGTCTGTCTGTATCTTCTTACCTTCAGTCTTACCTAACGTAAACCCAATAGAGATGTGCACTGAATAGAGATGTGTTGTCTGGCAACCACACTGAAACGTGGTGACAGCCATTGACTGGGGATTGCTAAGTTCATTCCCTGGCATGAACAAAGAACTGAATGACTGTGAAAGACAGAAGACCAAGCCGTAGAGAAAGGGGGAGTTACAGCTTTATACATTCAGGATTGGAGAAGCCGAAGGCTGGGTGTCCAGTCAACAGATGCTGGACTGAGTATTTTATAGGGCGCCTGGTTTCTCCTATTTCCTATTCAGACACCTGCCCTTCCTCCTTCCTGCTGTTTCCCCTTACAACATCTTCTAAGAACAAGAGGCAGCCACCTCAGGGGGGCTGCTTTTTCTTTTCTTGTCTACCTATGCCACCTAACTCTGCTTGATTGTGACAGACAAAGGTGCTTGTATGTGTGCTGCCTCTCCTCTAAATGACAGCTGTGTATCTTTTCACCTACCCATAAATCCCTGGTACTGCCTTCTCATTTCTCTCAGCTAATGTTGGTTTTTATTCCACCAAGGAAGCAGAAACACCAGAGGGGAACTTGCCAGAATCCCGGTGCCAGGTCTTTGCTTACTAGGGTCTGTTCATACAGTCTGCGTCCCTCCTGACCCCAGTGAGGACTCTCTTCTACCCTTACCTGTGGCCACATTTCATGTGTGCCTCAACCTTGTCCATCTATTTAAGTGCATCACCTCGTCGATTCTTCCTCATTTTGCTTTCACAATAAATTTTCCTCTCTTAATTATTCCCAATGCATATAAATATAGTATTATTTCCCATCTTCAGCACCTGCACACATCTGCCCACATACAGACATATTATCTCTCACCCCATTAGTGCTTGCAGCTATTGCTCAGGTTTTTTGTTTGTTTGTTTGTTTTTTCTTCCTTTATAAAAAGAGCTATCACCAATATTGCCAATGTCTTGTCTCCTAATCTCTGTGACCTGCTTGGCATTCACTACTCTTAGTCTCTAGTGACAATTTTGGAGTTTCTTTAAAAACACAGAAATATTATGAGACTGTGGTTCCATTTTAATCTCAGGTGTGGAGTTAAATCCCAGGAGCTGCTTCAGATTGTTCACAACAGCTGACGATGGTTTGCCTCATGCTCTTGTAGGGGTGTGATCTTGCCAGCTGCAGATAGTTTCTGTGATTGTGTGACTTTTGGAATTCTGGGGACTTTTCATAGGCTATATAAATGCTAGGGTCCCAAGAGGCATGTTGGCTGTTGGTTTTATTGGTAGTTGTTGGTCACTGTTTGTTAAGTAGTTGTGCACAAAGGAAAAACAATAAGAAGAGGAAATTAGGTATCCTGACTGTGAAGATTAATCTTGCCCAAGGAACTCCATGCCCCTAATCAGCAGGAAGTAGTTAACAAGAATATTGCTCTCTTTCTGACCCCTGACTTTATTCAAGGATCTCCTTTTTCTCCTCTCTTACCTAGTGTTAGGGAGTTGAACAGGGAAGAAAACGGGTGGAAGAAAGAAGAACCCACAAAGTAGCCAAGAAGTAGCTACTAGTCCGTGAGAATCACTAAGTCACCTACATTGCTAACTTCAGTGGTCTCTTCCCAGTTACGATCTCACCCACTGGGACATGTGGCATAGATGTCCTCTCCATCTTTTCTTCCTTTTTTTGTTTTCCACTCCCTTTGCAGGTGACTTCTTCACCTCCTTCCCTGGTCCTTTCTCCAACTTTGGCATTGAACTTCTCCTCCTTAGGACTCTTTCTATATCTTCGAGCTTACCCTGAGCACTGCTTTTTTGTCTATTTTTGTTGTTTTTGTTATTGTTGTTGCTGTTTTGAGACAGTGTTGGAAATCAAACCCACAGCTAAGGAAGATGCATTAGGCAAGAACTCTATCTACCAAGCTATACCTGTTAGCACTGACCTTCTAAGTCTCTAGATCTTGTCTTTTTTTCCTGGCTTTCAGTACCATGGAGATGCTTACAACTCATAAAATGACCCTCTAGTCTGAGCCTCCTTTGTGGATTTGCATGTTTCACCTGGAGCTTCCCACCCTTATACCTAATCTTACATAGTTTGATAGCCACCTCCTGCTGAGGGGACTTTCCAATGGCTTCTGATAGCTTGCTGGCGGTCCTTGGTATTTCTGGATGTACATGTCTTGTTCTTCAGCTTTGCATGATGTTCTGCTAATGTGTCTGTCTAAATCTCTTCACCTCATTTAAAAAGACATTCTTCCTATTCAATTAGAGGCCCAGTCTATTATAGAATGACTTCATGTCAGCTAATTACAACTGCAATAGATTCTATTTCCAAAAAGGTCAGAATTGGAGTTAGGACTTTACCTGTAAATCTTGGGAACACTTTTCATACAGTCTTTCTCATTTCACATGATGTCAACCCAACCCTTTCTACTGTGTAGATGCACACACATCATTATTGAATCCTGTCTTTTTTGTCTCTATGACTAATTCCCGTCAAGAGGTTGTACCAATCTTGCCTTTGAGATGACCTTTCCAATCGTCTCTCACCAACCTTCCTGCTGGATCTGGTTCAGGCAGATCTCTCCTCTCTTTTAATTGGCTGCAACATCTCCTATCTAGCTTTCTGGCTTCCTTTGCCGCTGCAGTCTAGTAAGTAATTCTCACTGAAATGGTGACAAGAATGATCCACATGTAGCAGGGGCTAGAGCATGCCATTACTTTGCTCAGAACACACTAAATGGTGTTACATCCACTTAGAGATGGAGATGAAGTCCCAACAAAGCCTCCCCACCTCACTGTCTGGTGCCCTCCCTGTGAACACTCTGACCCCAGTCAACTGGTCTTCACACTGGTTGCCTTTTTTCTCAAACACCCCAGGAATTCTCCTTTCTGGAATGTTTCTTCCCTGTGTTTCATTTCCTTTCTTCTTTCCAGTGTTTGCTGGAACATTCCCTTGAAGTGAAGCTTTTTCCAAAGCATAAAATTTCAATCTTTCCCTGGTTTTTCTTCATGGTGTTTGTGACAAAATTAGGTAAGAAAAACTCATGACTAACACATCTTGTTTTCAAGGACAATTAGATGTGCAAATATTTGGAAACAGTACCTACCTGATGTGTCCACAAGTCAGCGGATGCCAACCACACACAGATCAGATAGATTTCAAAATGTCACCATGGCTCTTCCTTTTGAAGTGAGCAAGCTCAGATCTGCCAAAACGTATGGCCATGAACTGGCAGCAGCCAACATTGCAGGAGATCATAAGTCTTGCTCAAGGGCAATGTAGATGGCTCTGCAGGCTCATGCAACATTCATGGAATCCCTGCTATTTTCAGTCTGGAGAGTCTTAATAGCCAGGGGACTTGAGGCTTGATCTCAAAGGAATTAATGTTTCCATACCCTGATTTCATAAACAGCCAAATCTGTGGTATGAATTAAATAAAAAAACATGGAATACTTCTTATAAGCATGAATTCATATAGCCTTTGGCGTTCACTAGTTCCCTGAAATGCTAAATGTCCTCCCAGCCAAGGAGAAAGAGAGGATTCAGGGCTCTCACCTCTATGGCACTGCCTGAGGCTTTTTGCAAGGCCTTGGTATTGAGGGTAGCAAAGCCTTGCCTTCCTGCTGGCAGCTGCTGGTTCCTGATTGGCTTGCTGTGCTTTGCAGAGAATGGTCTTGCTTCTTCAGCTTCTGCCTTGTTCCTCTCTCAGACATACACGTTTTCCTCTCTCTCATCCCCAGGTGCCATCTGCTCCACAGCAGTGTATAACTGGCTTGGCCTTCCCTGTTTGTGCTTTGGGGGTTGAGGAGGACCTTTCCCCTGGTTTTGCTTTACATGTTGTCCCCAAGGGCAGGTAGTCTCTATTCTAACCTCACCTTTTCAAACATTGTGGTAGGGTCCATTATCCAAAGGACAATGCTATAAACATAAGGGAGCAAGGGATTTTCTCAGTGACCCACAATCTGCATCTGAGCTTTGAATACCAGACTTTTCACACTGTGCAGAAGTGTATTGTTATTACTGATATTTGCATGAATTTTTGGTCCATTTCCTGTGGTGATAGCAAAAAAATTTGGGACTGAATACTTACTTTATCAAGGAAAGAAGCTCACTTGGCTTGTGTTTCTGGAAATAGAGGAACCCAAGAGCATGGTGATACCTGGGGACTGGTGTCACTTCTACTGATGGTAGAAATCAGAAGAACAATCGGGAACACACAAAAGGTATGAGGTTCCAGGACAGACTTACCTGACAGCAGCATTCTCCAGGTAACTAGCTCATGTCCCCTGAGAACCAAGCTGCTCAAAGAAAAGGTGTTTGATCTTCTTTAGGAACTTATCGCCCAACACCGTTAGACTAGGGATCAGATTCCAGCCTTTGTCTTAGAAAGGATGGTCCACAGCCATCCCTCTGCTGCATCACAGGTACCATTTACCCTCTCTGGACGACTGCATCCTCTGTATCCTTTAATCCTTAGCTCAGTGCCTTCCTGCTGTTCTCTGCCTTTCTTTTTAGAAAGACCCGTTTATTCTGCAGGTATCCTTATCACTTCATATACTGTTTCTAAGTGTTCTCCAAGCCCATAACTATCTTTCAGTTATTCCAATTCTAGTTTTTACATCCCCCCCTGGGACCACTAGGAATAAGAACTTGAGCATAGCCTGCCTTAGATTCAAACCATCAGGAAAAAAAAAAAAAAAAAAAAAAAAAAAGCCTGGGTCGGCCAGCACCTTCCCATGCTCTCAGTGCATTTCCACTTGCCTGCTCGATTTCACACCATCTGCTCCATTAAGAGGCAGTTCTCAGTAGAGTTGTCACAAGCATTACAAAGCGTTAGCAACAGCTGGTTAAGCATATTTATGCTACAGTAGAAGCACAAGGGTTGGAAACAATAGTGCGACATGGACTTTTCTGGCAAGCAAGAGTAATGGGAGACAGATGTGTTACATGACGCCTCTGTGCTAGACACCAGCATGACCTGGGCAGATCTCAGAGGTGCTGTAAATCCAGCTCAGCCATGTGGAAGCAAAAATCAGTGCTGGGCAGCACCAGGTCTGAAAATAAAGCTGGACGATAAACTTTGGGGCTGGGGCAAAATGATGATTTGAGATGGCAGATTTTAGAAAGCTGCTGAGTTTGTCTGTGCCTCAGTTTCCTTGCCTAAAAATGCTAAGTATAAAATTCACACAATAGGATTTGAATGAAGTAATAAATACAGAGCTCTTCATTGTAGCACACAGGAAAGAGAGACCAGCAAATGTTAGCAATGATCATTTCATCTTTCTCACAGCTAGAGACATGTGACACAAGGGGAGGTATGTCTGGTGGAGTCCTGTGGCACTTGATGTGGGAGAGATTGTTATGGAGAACTAAGTAGGTTCTTGATTTTCCCCTTAACCAGAAACTATTTTCCAAGGGCTTCTGTGTGCTGGACTCCAGACCCCACATTGTGCATACAGCAGTGGACAAACTAGGAAAAGTCCCTGTCACCATGAACACCTTGTTCCAGTAAAAAGACAGGCACACAAATGAAACACACAAAATAGAACATAAGGATGAGGCTGGGCCAGATGGCTCCGCAGGGGAGAGTATTTGCCATTAAGCCTAAAGATCTGAGTTCAGCCTCTAGGACCCACAAGGTGGAAGGACATAACTGGCTTCTGTAAGTTGTCCTTTGTCCCCCACCACTCACCCCACCCACTACAAAAAAAAATGTTAAAAGTGTCAAAAACATTAGAATGTGGCATGCTTTCTGCAAATGATCAACGGCTGCACTGGCTGGGTAGTTTCATTCGGACTATCTTGAAGGATAAGTGGAAGACAGCGCACAAAGGCTCCAAGATCCAAAAGGAAGGCACAGCAGTGCCAAGACCTGTGGTTAGAGGTAGGTTGGCTCTGAGGCATGGAGGGATAAGGGAGTGGTGGTTGGTGGATGGGCTCAGGAGGGAGGGAGCAGATTGGATGGTATTTTGTATAAAACAGCATAGAGGCTTGGGTTTTAATGTGGAGCTCTCTAGTGAGCCCTCGCTATGTGGTTAATCCTTCTGATTCTCAGTCTTCATTTCTGATGTGGGTGGATGGAGACTCCTGGGAGATTATGAAAGCACACCCCGAGGTGTGACTGCCAGTGGCTTTCCAGAGGGCTCTGCTCTAATCAGTGGTTTGCTTCAAGGGCTTTGACTATTGAGGGATGGTAGAATCTATAGAGGTGGGTCTGGTTGGTAGAACAAAGTCTCTGGGGCTGTGTCTTTGAAGCAAATATCCTGTGCTTCTGGGCTACCAAGAATCGATGGCCTGACATCCACAGAACCACGACCTCAAATACATCCTTTCTTGCTTAAGTTACCGTCTCAGATAAGTGGTCACAGCGTGAAAAAGGCTGGCTGATACAGTCCTCTAGTGACAAACTACTCTATATCTGGAAAATCCAGGAGATAGCATCTTTCAGAGTATTGGATAAAAAGCAAAGTAAATCAGTGATCTCTGAGAGAAAGAAACCCCATGAGGTATGTCAGCTTGTCTCTGTGGCTCTGTGTGGGCTCTCCTGGAATGCTGCACACCACCTGGAGTGAAAGCCTGGCAAACTAACCCTGCTGAGCTGAGTGAGCAACGGGATACACAGATCCAAGGCTCCTGGATTCACAGGGCAGCGTGCTGACGTCTACTACTAAAAGAGAAGAGGTGGACATGAGGCAGATCATTAAGCCATGGGTGAGAAAATTGTATAGACAGTGATGAGAGAAAGTCTTGATAATGTATACCACTTCTATGGAGATTTAGGCTAAGGGTCCCTGAGGAACTGGCCTTCAATCAGAGAGAGGCTGGAGGAGAGAAACGGGGGGGGGGGGCGGATAAGGGAAGAGTATTGTAAGCAGAAAACCACAAAGGTCCATGGGAAGGAAGGGTAGAAGGCTGAGAGGGTTAGAGAGAGAGAGAGAGAGAGAGAGAGAGAGAGAGAATACATGCATGTGTGTCTGTGCATCATCTGTGTGTGTGTGTGTGTGTGTGCGTGTGTGTGTATGTGTGTATGTGTGTGTGTGTATGTGTGTGTGTGTGTGTGCTTGTTGGAGGGAGGCAGAGAGACAAACTTAAAAGAGGCTGCAGAACCAGAAGGCTCCAGGTAATGGAGTTTTCCCTGGGAACAGTAAGTAGTAGGCATCAGTACAAAGCTGTAAGTTTTAAGTAACAGTTCAGGCTAACCTCAGAGACTGGTCTCTGGGAGCCTGTTTGTTGTGACCAAAGTCTGAAATGTGTTCAACCTGGGCTTTAGAGTCATAGAGAATCAGAACATGATCCCACGGTCCTGGGGTTGCCCTGATGGGGACAGGTCTGGCACTGGGCTTTGGATGGATCTTCCTGATAGGAATGCTTTAGGGGAGCCCCAAACCCATCGTCTTAGGAGTTGAGGGAATCACCTGGATAGCAGACTGAGCTACTTGGGAACACAGCATCCTCTACCATCCATAAAATGTCATAATTATAAAGGGGGTGTTCAAGATGAATGGGAGTTTTTAACATTAATCACCACCTAACGATAGCAAAGCCTGGGAGGTGTCAGGTTTTATTTGATAGATTTATCCTGAAAGTGATATGTGTACTGACAGTTTGAGGAAATTAATGGTTTGACTTTATGGAGGACGGACAGGATAAACCGGTGCTGACAGGTTAAGTTAAGACAAGGCTGTTACAGAATGTAAAATGACAACTTCGTGTTTCCAGTGTAATGTTTCAGGGGTCCTGATACGCATGCCTAAGGCTGGCAAAGTGCGTAAGTAACTGAATACTTAGAAGACACTGTTCGGAAGGGACGGCATTATCTCAGGGTGACATTACATCATTTGTAAGTGGCATCTTCACGTGCATGTTTACAATGTATAGAATTGTAAACAGAACTGAGAAGGGGAACCCCAAGCAAACTGATCTCAGGCATATGTCTGAAGTTCCAGTGTGTGAGCAGTTACTTGAGGGCAGCCTTGAGGTCTCATGGGCCTCTTTGTTTCTTTCTTTGTTTCTTTCTTTGTTTCTTTCTTTGTTTCTTTCTTTCTTTCTTTTCTTTCCTTCTTTCCTTCTTTCCTTCCTTCCTTCCTTCCTTCCTTCCTTCCTTCCTTCCTTCCTTCCTTCCTTCCTTCCTTCCTTCCTTCTTTCTTTTGAACATAAAAACTTATTTATGTACTCACTTTACATCGCAGTATCAGCCCCTCCTCCTGGCACAGCCTCATGCAGATCTTCCCCCCTCCCCCTCCTTCTCCTTTAGGAATACCCTAGGTGTTTCTCCCACCCTTGTACATCAAGAGGCTGCAGGACTAGGAGCATCCTCTCCCAGTGAGGGCCTCTTTTCTTCTAACGCTTGCATACCAAGAGGCATACAGCCTGCATTCCATAAATGTTCACTGCAAAACCCTGTCACATATAAATCACTATTCACGACTGACACCAGGTAATAGATAAACACCCATTATCTTCTACTTTACCTAGTACTGCATAATAAACACAGATTATTTCACTTGCAAAGGTGACTTTCATGGAAGACACATCTGGCTACACTTCCTAACCACTGAGAAAATTTAGGGAAAAAACCAGCCTGTTTTAACCAAAATGGTAAGTATCTTTCAGAGACTACTCCACTGAAGTAACTTAATTACCTTGTTAATATTCTATATAAAAGATATGCTGTCTGTTTTTTATGTTTCCAGGATTATTTTCAATGTGATGGATTCCTTTTATAAGAGGAAACTTCCCAGCACAGGTGGGGCTGGGTTCCTATCAAACTGTACTCTTTAGAGCCACTCTTAGGCGCTTCCTTCTGACGTCATTATTTGTACCAGCTCCAGTTTACATGGTTTAACTTTTCCAGATAAGACCTTTGATATTATTTCCTGTCAGTTTTTAGTTACACAAAATTGTACCATGTGCGGTTTTAACTACTATGAATTTTATTTTGTGTTTTATCTCCTTAAAGTGATCTTTGTGGTTTGAAGAAAAATCCATTAGGAAATCATGGAGATATGGAAGTGGAGAGAGACCACAGTAGTGGGGACAGGCGCGCTCCCATGACTGTGAGATGAGGCCTGAGTTAGGAGAAAGAACAATGCACTCCACTGTTGCTAAGGAAAACATTGCCCATTGGTTGAGGTCCCTCATTTCTCATCCTTGAATACCCTTGTGAACAGTTAGCCACATTTACACCAGCAAATGTGACTTTAATTTTTTCAAACCTTATTTCTAATGATGGA
This sequence comes from Uromys caudimaculatus, assembly GCA_028551405.1. NCBI lineage: Eukaryota > Metazoa > Chordata > Mammalia > Rodentia > Muridae > Uromys > Uromys caudimaculatus. Next base: position 87,609,843 of record CM052700.1, read on the forward strand.
TCTTAAACCCTTTAACCTCCCTTGTAGCCCAGCACCCACCAGAGGTAGTTGAAAAGAAAGGATATGGGGGTAGAGGGGAAGTGGACCTGTTTAGAAATGTTCTTTAGAGCAACTCCTGTCTGTGTTGTCTAGAATCGGCAGTTCAGTTCACAGGTTAGCAGGAAGTGGGAGTTTGATCCACTTGCAAACACTTTACAGATACACCAGCATCCAGTTAGGTAAAGTCAGAATAGCAAACACAAATCAGTGGTGGCACTACCTAGCAGAGACAGCCAGGCCTGTGCCTTGGCTCGAGTCAGCAGGAGGGACCAACAGGAGCACCAGGAGAAGTTCTCTGCTGTACCTCTCCAGGGAAGTGAAGATCAGCAAAGACTTGAGACCCACAAGCATTGCACAGCTCGCTGTACAGCAAGCCAAGCTCCGTCTCTCTCACTCCATAGAGTCCTATTTATACCCTCAAGACACCACGTGCCCTCCATGTGCCTTGCCTCAGCACAGGTCTTGCCTTAGCATGTGCATCCAATCAGCTTGAGTCCACTGAGTCCCAACAAATGGAGCTCAACTACAAAATGTAAGGCAGACCAATACATACATGCCATTAGAGAAGAATTCTTCACTACATGTCCTTTCGGGTGTTTGCTTTAGCAGACTATCCTTTCTCCTGTGTCTGCTTCAGCAAAACGTTCCTTCATGAGTCTGCCTTAGTCTTTCATCTGTGTCCACTTCAGGGAAACTCTCCTTCAAGTGCTTGCCCCAGGAAACACCATCCAACACAACTGACTTTCTAAAGAAACCCCTAAACCACCCAACACGACTGACTCTCCAAAGAAGCCTTAAGTTTCCACTTCAAGCAAGAACTTTCCTAAGAGTGGAAATCTCCTTGCAGATTTTCTCAACAGTTCCTTATCATGAGCAGGGTCCCTTCTGAATCTCATCTTAAAGACATAGCTGCTCACACATGGCTGAGGCAAAAGACTCAGCCTTGGAGGGCAGGAACCAGTGACTGAGCTTGGCCTGAGAATCCCCACTCAAGGGCCTTTGACTGTCCCATGCAAATGTTCTTTGTCTCGGTTTGTGATAAGAGGCAGTTTTTGTCTATAGATTTGACCACATCCCTCTTTGTGGTGTCTACTCAAATCATTCTCCCACCTCACAGTGTGCATTGTCTGTCGTTTTTAAATGAATGTGCAGGTGCTCTTCATATTTGTGAGCGTTAGGTTTTTTGTTATTCACTATACATGCTATACATGTCTCCAGAGCCATGGGGGTCTTTTTTCTCCTTGGGGGGCCCATGGATGAGTAGAACTAGATCACTTTGATGTAGTGAGGTTTAGCCATTTCCTTTCACAGATCCATCTTTTGTTAGTCCCATATTTTTATTAATTGCATTTGCTCTTTGACAGTTTCACACACAGGTATAACGCACACTGACCTCAATCACTCCACCCTCTGCCTTCTCCCTGCTGCCCCATCTCTCCGCCCCTTCCCTGTTTCCCTCCTTCTCACAGTTTGAGTCTATTTTATGGAGTTTAACCAGGGACATACAGATGCTTCTTCAAAAATACTTTCTTACCCCGAAGTCCCGAAACCACATTCCTATAATTCAATCTAAAGACCTTATTGTTTTGTCTTTCCATTTAAGAATTTAATCTACTTAGAATCAATTTTGCATGCTCTGCATGTCATTCAGTAGAGGCTCAGTTTTATTTTTTACCACAAACTAATTTTCTCAGATTCATATGTTGAAAAGAGTAATTTTCTTAGCTGGTTCCCCGGGCTTTGTCACATAGGATGTCTCTATACAAATCTAACTTTTGCTGCTTTGGTTTTTGTGTTCTTAGAGCTATTCATCCCCATCTTCCTATCTCAAGTAAATTCTTTAGAATTCCTGGTGATAAAATAAAAAGAAGTGTCAGTTTTTTTTGAAAATGTATTTTACTGTTATTATTTAAAGAAGACATTTTTGCTGGCAGGCTATGGAGTTCTGAGCCTGTAATTGTGCTTTTTGTTTTGTTTTGCTCTCTAAGCCTGTTACCCTACTGTATTTGGCTGCATTAATGTTATAGCAAGCAAAGTCATAGGTCTTATTGCTTCTTTGTAGGCAGCCCATTCCATAAAACTGGAATGGTTTTAGGATCTTCCTGACCCCAGTGTTCCATGTCTCTAGTTTGTATAGTTATCATGGGATCATTAGGGCTCGTCCATGAAAAGACATGTTGTAGAAGAGGTGGAGAGTTTTCATCCCCCTTTCCTTTTTTGGGTCTAAAATGTGTGAGTGTGTGTGTGTGTGTGTGTGTGTGTGTGTGTGTGTGTGTGTGTGTGTGTATGCTTTTCCCCTGTCATAAGTATCTGAGAGAAATAAATTACAAAAGGAAAGATTTGCTGGGACTCGTGGTTTCAGAGGCTTCAGGCAGGGTGCACTGTTCAGTTGTTGCTGGGTGGTACTGAAGCAGAGGATAACGCTGGAGGATGTGGGCAGAGATTCGTAGAGTAGAGCCTCTTAGGTCATGGGAGCTAGGAAGCAACAGAGACATGCAGGGCCGTACTCCAAGGCCATGCTCCATGCTCCCCTCCCTCTAACAAGGCTCCAGAGGTTCTATCACCTCCCAATAGTCTTTCCATTGTTACTCCATCAGTGGAGTATCCATTGGCCCTCATGAGCCTACAATTCCTCAGTGACTAGAGTCACTCTCTGGAGACTAAGCCTTTAACACAGAAGAGGTTTTTTGTTTTTTTGTTTTTTTGTTTTTTTAAGAGACACTTCAGAAGCAAACAATAACTATAGAAAACATTGTGGTAAATTTTATTTTGGGAGGTTTTTACCCCATGTAGGTCATATTGTTCCCAAGTAAAAGACACAAAAACTTTTAGATTTATGATAAGCCTTAAAAGCATTAGAGCTAGGCAGATGTCAACCTACTATGCCATGTTTTCTACTTCCCTGTCAATAACCCCAAGCTATCACTTGCCCTGTTCCACCTGAGCTGCTTCCACTCCAAGAAGCCAACCCTCATGGCCATACGCTCATGATCCACCTACCTCATGGTGACTTCTTCCTTCTTCTCCTCCCCTCATGGTCTCTGCCTGAGAGCCCCAAGCTGGGGAACCTTTGCTCCACCCCTTCTTTTCTGCCCGGCCCAGGCTGTAGGCATCTTTATTAACCAATCAGGGATAACTCAGGAGGCAAGGCTTATACAACAAAAGCTGGTATACCAAGAATCTCCTCATCCTTAAGGGAGGCAGCCAGACCCTGCCTGTGGTACACAGTACAAGTAGCATCAGACTAATCTACAGGAGTCAGGTTATTGCTAGAAGCGGACTGAACAAAATAAACACACTCTCCAGGTGGTGGAGGTGCTCACCTTTAATCTCAGCACTTGGGAGGCAGATGCAGGTGGATTTCTGAGTTTGAGGCCAGCCTGGTCTACAGAGCAAGTTCCAGGACAGCCAAGGCTACACAGAGAAACCCTGTCTTAAAAAACCAAAACCAACCAACCAAACATATTTTTTTATCTTCCATGAATCTTATATTCTGAAAGGGAAAGCTGACAGTTTGTGTTAGTGACTTCTAGCATTTCTGGGACAAAAGGCCTAACAAGAGCAAATTAAAAAAGTTAGGTCTATCCTAGTTCCCATTTGGGGGCCCAGTCATCATGGTTGGGTGTCCCTGGTGATAGGGGCTCGGTGAGGATGATGACATTTTATCTACAGAGGAAAGGCAGAGAGATAGAAGCTGGTATTCAGCTCCTTTTCTAGTTTTTATTCAATCCAGGACCTAACCCGTATTTTTCATAACTTCTTGAGAGCAGTTATCTTTCTATTTACATAGATTTCATTTACATGAAATCATGAAAAAGATTTCATTTACAGCCTGCTTCCCTAAAAGATAAATAAATAAACAAACAAACAAACAAACCAACCAACCAACCAACCAACCAAAGACTTTAGCAATAGTTTCATCCTCAAAAACCCCAGGGTGACTGAAATTCTGGGCCTAGGTGCCAGAATTTCCACCACATGAGCTGCCCCAGTCCCAGCCTCGACAGCTCAAGGCTTGTCTTGAGTAAGGCTAGGCCTGAAGGGATCAGTTTTACTTCCAAAGTATTGGAGGTATCTTTCTCTGCTCTGGCCTTTCTTTTAGAGCAACACACCTGTTGACCAGGGCCTTGTGGGTCAGGAACAGGCCTCTCTGTGACATGTGACAGCTGCTGCTTCTGTTGTTGGACATCCTGGCTGCCCTGGCTTCCCTCTATTTCCTCAGCAAGCTTCAATGGCATTACACAAAGGGTGCTGCTCTCCATTAATCTGTGTGCATTTCAAGCATCTGCCAATACAGTGGAAGGCCGTGACAGATCAGAGATGCTGCTCTCACACACTGACCTTTCCGTAACTCTCCTGCATTTATCTTACTGAGTACCTGCCACCTGAAATGCCAGCGACCACATCTACTCTCTTTCCCTTTGTGCTGCCTTACACCCCAGACTTTATTTTCCAATACTCTTGATGCATTTGCTAAACACTTACTCCTTTATCGGCTGCATCGCTGAGTCTGACCATTCATCTCCTAGATGAGCTTTGAATGGCTGCTTCCCCCCTCCCCTGCCTCTTTACCCAAATCATCACCTGGGGCTCCTGCGTGCAGAAGGCCCTTCATCTGCACACCTGTTACTTTGGGGTTTCAGTTCCATCCCCATCTGCATTTGTCCAGGAGGTGGCCATCCAGCTCCCCCAAACGTGACCCTCAAATGGGCTGTAGGCCATAAAGGTTCCAGACTAGCTGAGTGGCTTAAGAGTCTGTGTGGTTGTAAAGCAGATGGTGATTTCCCATGTAGACGGCAAAGGGGATGGAAAACTCAAAAAAATCTATTTCCAAACAAATGGAGGAGAGGAGGCCTTCCGTAAAGCATGGCTTGAGGTAGACTCATTAATAGTCAGCTGCATCGAATGTGTATTAAAACGGGTACAGCCTGGCTTCCACTGTAAATTCTGACTGGGTATCTTGAAACCTTCTCATCTCGAAAAATAATTATTGGATAAAATCTTCAAAACACTCTTTCAATGTGGTTTAAGTTGCAACAAAGTAAGAGAAATTCTTCCAAGGTACATAGTTAATAATTATCAGATCCAGAGCTGCAGTGGGAAATGTGGGAGGAGCCTGAACACAGACACCTCTAAGCCCTGTGGCAGGGTTGGTGTGGGCAGGAGGCTGGCAGATTTGTAGACAGAAGCTAACAAGAATTCTCCTTCAGAATGAGGAGAGAGAGTCTCATGATAGAGGACAGCCATAGTCAGGTCTTGAAATGGAAGAGACGGCCCCAGTGTATGGTGTGAAAATCTCAAGGCGGGATGCAGAACCCCCAGTTCCGGGGATAAAGGCGAGTTTCTAACCCCGTGCAATGACCTAGCTTATTCTCTAGGACTCAGGAAGACATTGGTGAGAAGCAGGAGCTGTAGGATACAAGTTCTTGGTCGAGGGATTTCCAGAGACCCCTAAAACAATAGACTATGCTATTGCTCTTGGATGCCTACCAGAACGTGACAGTAGGACCCCATTGTTGAAGACATCATATACTTTGGCTACAGGACATGAAAAAGCGAAGTTGGTGCCAGTCAGGAAGCTTCTTCCATACCGGCTAACATTCAGAAGGCTGCTGGGAGAAAACAGATCAGTTGTCTCACCAGGCTGTGAACCCTATGAGCTACAATAATGACTCGCATGGCAAGACATGTCCATTGTGCAATATCGGTGTGAGTGTTACAGAGGTTTCTGAACAGATTTAATGGTCACTCCACAAGAGAAAGTATGTGCCTGATACTGTGTCAGTCTGGTCAAGACCCCATGGTTGGGGAACTCGTAAGCCCCAAAGGTGAACTTACTACTATTATTTTGCTAACTGGATGTAGTTTCAAACTGCCCTCTAACTTTGTATCTCTATACCTACAGATTAATACTGCTCTCGGTCCTCACAGAGAAGTTTCTTTGTGTAGTGGGTGGCAGTTAACACAGAATCTTAAAACTGTGAGAAATTAAGTGTCCATGGAGTGAGTGCTCAGTCACAAATCTGTCTCTGCATTGTACCCTCTCACCCAAGGTGCTGGATAGGACAGTACCACTGTGCTCAGGGAGTCGCTGCAACTGTGACTTCCTGTGCAAAACCCTCATAAAATCAAGTTAGTTAATATTTTAGCATGGAAGGAGGAGGGGCTCATAAGCCCCCACCCTAGCTGAGGAGATATTGATGATTGATCTCTTCCAGGGGAGGGAGAGAGTTTTCTTTAAGTGTGTAGCCCCTGGTAGGTTGGCCATGCTCCAGTAAATGATCTCATACCCATGAACAGCACACGTCAGTGGGATATTAAAAAAGAAAGTGGACACAGGTTGGAAGGGGGTAAGGAATGGGGAGGTAGGGGGATTCTGGGTTGGGTGGATATAACTAAAATATATTATATGCATTATCTGAAATTCTCAGAAAATTATATAAAGTTTTGTGTTTAAAATAAATAAATAAATGAAGAAGTAGGGGGAAAAAGTAGAGAGCGCATTCTACTAGTCCTTGGTCCCGAGCAGCGGGAGAGTAAGCTGAACTGGCTCTAACAGCCAACTCAGATACTTGTCAATCCTATTACCTAAGGGGGAAACTGCCTCGGGGAGAGTTGGCCCTGACCTGGGAGGCAGCCCCGCTGGTCAAACAGGAGTCTGCCTGAAGGCAAAGAGGAAAGAAAAACTCCGTCCCAGCCTTAGATCTTGGAGAAAGAGGAAGAAAAAGCTCCTTGGAGAATCTGGAGCTTTAGGCCAAGTAGTGTGATTTCCAGAGTAAGCTGCTGTCAGGATTGCGGATGTTGTACAGAAGAGTTCAAGGGGACTGTGCCACGGGGTGGACAGGGGAAATAGAACCAATTGTCAGGAGAAAAGCATCCTCAACAAGGATTCAGAGAAGTTCCCCAAATTAAGTCCCAATCATGGTGTGTTTGTGGCAAAACATGAGACAAGTCTCTGGGTGCAAAATCAGCAGAACCAGTTTATCATGAAATCAGGCGCACAGAGTGGAGCTGCTGAGGCGCTCACATGCAGAATACTCACAGATGTGGCTAACGAAGCAAGTACAGTATTTGCACTCAAAAGCAAGATCCCCAAAGCTGAAACTAAACTACACAGTAAATTTGTTTACTAAACTTGAAGATCTATGAAATGATTGAAGAAATAAAATTGAAAACAAAATATAATGGACACTGCTAAATAATGAGGATGGCGTGAAATCTAACTTTACAGACTAAACAAAACAGGCAAAAGTATCTTCTGAATGAAAAAATGAGGGCATGGCTGCTCCAAGGTATGGCTGAGGAGAAGGTGTATTGTAGATATGAGGGAGCAAACAGCCACAGGCACCTGAAAGGGTCCAGACTGAACTGAGCCAGCAGACTGAACAGGGCCAGGATGGGAGCCAGAGAATATGAAGAGCTAAAGAGCCAGAGAAGATGGGGACAAGTGGACCCAGAGGGATACAGGAGCAGAGTCAGCCAGGAGCCCAGAGACCAAGGGGATGTGTAGCCAAAATGGCTTAGTTATGTAGGTATCAGAGGCTGGGGGAAGGAAGCAAAGCCTTGCCCTTGGGCTGAAGAGGTTTAAGGTAGGGGCCGGATGAGATATGCTGGAGAGAGGCACAGGTACTAAGTGAGACTCAGGTTAGTTTGAGACCTAAAATATTCCAACAAGACACATGTCCTTTACCATTAAACAGAGGGACCCTCTCCCATCAGACTCATTGTAAGAGGCTAGTACAATTTTAACAATTCAAACTAGACAAGGGTAAAGCGAGGAGCGAGAAGGCACGTCAAGCACTCTCTTGAACACAGATGCAATCAATAGTCTCCCGTTTAGCTTAGCAAACTGAGCCTGATAATGTATGGAAACCTAACCTATAAGGACCAGGTAGCATTTATTCTAAAAGAGTGATCTTCCATGGCAAGGCCCATGGCGCACTTCACCACGTTAACAGAATCAAGAAACAGACTCAAGAAAGCAATGCCAGGATTCCAATGAATTAGTAACTGGCCCACACTCTCAGAACGTTGTGTCTCTCTCAGAACATCTGGTATGCATTTGTTAAAATTAATAGATAGAGAAAGCATCCAATGAAATTGTAAACACATCACACCTTAAGAAAGAATAAATTTAACAACTGGGATTAAAGATCATTTCCATAACATTATACTTAGTATACATCAGAAACTGATGTTCTGTTTGCTCTAAGACTAAAGACACATTGGACATCTCATCTATTCTATTCTTAAACATACGAGTAAGTAGAGATTCTGGAATTATGGAGGGGAATGCTCTAAGCACTGTTTTCTTTAAAACAGAAACAATTCAAGAGTAAACTGGTAAATTAATCAATAAGTTTTGGTGCCCTCCTGTAAGAAATAGCACAGATTTCTGCTAAAAGATAAATGCATATTAACGCAGACAATATAAATGGGGAGAGGAAATGCCAAGAGCTGACATCAGATTATCACCAAGATGACATGGTGTTCCAACCTTCAGTAAGTCAAAATGTAAATATATTTAGAAATGGGGCCTTTACGGTAAATGAGGGTCATTTGAAATGGGTCTTAGTACAGTCTGACTGACGGCCTTTTAAGAGGCAAGTAAGACATGAACACACAGGCCAAAAGTCAGCACATAAATACACAAGGAGAAAGTAGCCTCAGGAAAAGGGCTGAGGAGAAAACCTGCTGACCTCTTGACCTGTACTTGCAGCTTCCAAACTGTGGGAAAACAAATCTTCCCTTGCTCAAGCCTCTGAGTCTATGGTGCTGACTAGGACCATTGCCCTGGCAAATCATTATGGGTTTCAAAACACATAAGTCAATAAGACAAGCGACAAAAAACAGTTTGATAACTCTTTAAAGCTGAAAATGAATCTCATTTGAGGAATGCTCAACTGAAGATCACATGTGTAGCTTAAGAAACTACAAAGATAAGTAAGGGATAGAGAGCATTCTATGTCCTGTCATTGTCAGCTCCTTCTTGACAAACCAGGGGTGGGGCAGGCCAGGTGCATGCCATCATGCCTGGGCACGCAAAACACAGGTTAAATTCTGTCTAGGAGTCACCTTTCCTGCCCCAGCCTTTGGAGACTTACTGATGGAGGAAGTCCTGCAGTGTTCCTTCTTAGGACGGCTAGAACTGTAGGCTCCAACACAGCCACCTGTCCACCAACTCCCGTAGACATGGCTTACTGCCAGGTGTGTTGGTGCTGGAAGGAAGTGGGAATTGGCTTTGCATAAGCAGCAATAGTCCCAGATCCTTAGCTACCACGGGGACCGGCCAGATAGCTTGGTGGGTACAGGCACTTGCTGCCAAGCCTCATGACCTGACATGGTAAAGAAAGAAAATCACCTCCAACAAACTTTCCTCTAACTTCCATACACAAGCACATACGCAGTCAGTCAGTCAGCCAGTCAGTCTGTGTCTGTCTGTCTGTCTCTGTCTCTGTCTCTCTCTCTCTCACACACACACGTGCACACACACACACACATAAATGTGAAGTTTACTGTGATTCATCACTGATCGCTCATGTACCTCTTCAACCTAAAGTTTTATAATACATGTATATTATCTCCTGGCAATCTGACACTAGCAGGGAGAGAGGTCAGTAGAAGTTGAACCCCTGTGTAAAAGTATCTTTTATTCACCTGATCTGATTGTCTTGGAGGCTTACTGCCTCTTTCTGCTAATCTAGGCCTAGTCCTGGAAGCTTCTAGCCTCTGTTCAATCTAATCTATGCCTAGATTATTTTTCAGCCTCTGAAACTTACTGCTAAATAAGATCACCCTTTCATAGTTTTCTGAACTCTGACTGGCTGATTCAACTCAGCTGTTCTGGCTCAAACTACTCTCCAAGCTGATTGACTCAATCCGGCGTCTCTCCTGACCATTAATTGAGTTGTTCTGATTGGCTTCATACTAAATCTGGCAATCTATTTTAATCTTCTGGCTCTTTCTCTCTCTCTGGCTTGTTCTGTTTTCACCTGTGTCTAGCTTGTTCTCTTTTCAACTTGTCTCTGTACATTGTCCTGGTAAAACTGCCTCTTCTCTCTCTGCATTGCCCCTCAAGTAGCTTCCCTTCCCTCTCTGTTCTCTTGAGAATTGGGCATATCCTATTCTGTCAAATCTATCTCTGACTCATCACTTTGTCTGCCACTCAATTAGACATCACTTTCAAACATGAGTGTTTCCTTCTACAAACTAACTTTACCTTAATTGTTTGGGTTTAAAGGTGTGTACTAAGAGCGTGTCTATATTTTATCGCGATGAATTAAATGTGTGTGCTAAGGCTGAGCCACCCCACAACTAGAAACAGGTTTTTCCAGTAGACAACACAAACTTGGGGTTCACAGTGTGATCAAATATCCTGCAACATCCTTGTCTTCATAGAACACTACGTCCAGTGGGGGAAACAGACTTTATTGGGAGTCAAATTGAGGCAGCCATGGCAAATGTGATGGACATAGAGGGGCCCAAGCAATAAGGGTTTAATCAGGGATGCTCGAGGAGGTTCTCCTGAGAGCACAGCCTTGTGCAGAGGTGTATAGAATGCATTGGAGCTTTTGTTAGCAGAAGAAAAAAGAGAGAGGCTTTGCAGGCTCAGTGAATGACTTGTGTGCTACCCTGATGGCAGTGGAAGAGGTCAGGCAAGAACCTAGGAGTCAGAGTTGGGAGCAAACCGCAAGGAGCCTAAGACGACACGCAGGACCACAGAAGGAGCTTTGCGCTTGTCTTAAACCTAGTGGGAAGTCACTGATTAATAAGACAAGGGAGAGGTAGGAAGTCAGAAGTGATCAGATTGCATTTTGAAGAGGTTATTGTGCCTTGGATGTGAAAAGGATATTTTGTGGCCATGTTCGGAAAGAAGGGACAGACAAGATGGGTGGCTTAGGAGTCTCAGTAGTGTAGGAACTCAAGGGAGTCTTATCATCCCAAGGGAATGGTGTCTTGAACTAGTGTAGCTAGAATGAATCTGGAAGGAAATGAATAGTTTTAAAAAAATTCAAAATTGATCAATTTGGGATCTATTAGTGCTCAAAGCATCCCTGTGAGGTGGGTTATAAGAGCAAATCAAGGCAGAGAAGATAAAGACACAGACACCTTAACCAGTCAGTCACCTAGGCTAGGAAATGGCTTCCCTATTTGCAATTGAATTGGATATAGGGCAAAAAGATGAAGGTGAATAAGAGGGAGGGGTTAGGGTGACAAGAATTCTGGCTTGTACAAACTGGAGGCACTGCAGGTCGTCACTGTGGGCCATGCCCTGTGGGCTTGCATTATGGACTACGCATTGGGTAAAGAGCTTTGGGAAGAGATCCAAGAGTAGAGAAGGAATTTAATTTTAGTTTTGTTTCAGACTTTGAACATGATGCATTTAAAATACTCATGAGACATCCAAGAAATGTCAAGAAGGCAGCTGCATATGTAGGTCTAGGCTCAGAGGGGATTTCCAGGCTGGGGATGTGAAAGTTAATCACCAGCATAGCCATCAGCATCACAAATGCTGTGGACACCAACGAGATCTTGGGGAACAGAAGAAGAGAAGGAGACACCTAGGACCAAGCCCTGAGTATTTAATGGCCAGTAAAATATGAACCTAGAAAGCGTAAAGGTATAAAATTCAGAGAAATCAGGAAACCAAGATTTTCAAACCCAGGGTGGGGAGAGGAGAAAATGGTTAACAGTGTTAATGCTACTAAAAGGTAAATTAAGGGGAAGACAAACACAATGAGAAGTCTGGGTGTGTGGGAGATGGAGGAAGTGATACAGAGAACAGACAAAGAGACCCAGGTAATAGACTGGGAGTGTGATCTAGGATGAGGTAACACTGGCTACAGAAGGTCATCGTGGCAATGGAGGGCAGAGGATGGATTATGTACAGGTGATGGGCAAAGCTGGCAGATAGATTGGAATCAGGTATAGCTTGTGAATTCCAGACTAGCATACCCGGCAAATGGCGTTGTCATTGACAACAATGGAATACAAACAAGCTGAACAGAATAGACCTGGGTAGGGATCAATTCTGTTTAGGCCATTTATGTTTGAGATGCCTAAAAACTATTTCACGAGTCTGTGGAGCAGTTTGGAACACAGAGGAAAAAGCCACGTCAAGACTTAAAAATGCTGGGATTTTTACTATTAAGATGACATTGAGGGAAACCTCAGCTTGGGCCACAGGGTCCCACAGCTAATCAGCGCCGGGACAAAGATCCCCCTCAGGAGATCGCAAGACCCAGGAGAGAGCCAAAGACACGCCCCACAGCTCACCAGGTACTGCCCCGAACACGTGAGACACAGGGACCGAGGTAGGCGGGCCTAGAAACCCCCCTGGATCCCAAAAGCGGGCGGCTGTGGCAGGAAACTTCTGCCTGGGACACTAGGATTCCATAGACAAGCAGCCCCGGGAGAAAATTCTCTCTCCCAGGAACGAGGAAAAGCCTCTAGCAGGGGCA
>CM052700.1:87634324-87652658 GCA_028551405.1 Uromys caudimaculatus
GACATGGTTTTTACTGACTTGGAGCCCAGAGGATGCATGCCACTGACTCTCAGGCCAAGCTAGCTAGGATGTACTGTACTATGCCCACTGCAGTCAGGCACCTGTCAGCCGCTCTCCATGCAGAATGTCCTCAGTGAACCGCCCAGTCCTGCTTCTGGCTTGCATCACGGAAAGTAAACAGTGCTTACACTGGGCAGGTGAGTTTCTATTGTTCAGTGTCAACAGCACAGGCTGTGCATAGCTTTATTAAAGAGATTATATTTTTACAGAATAGCGAGAAAATGCCTCATTATGTCCCTTTAGGTAGAACAAGAGGAGAGAGAAAAGCTAAATGAAAAGACCAGACCAGCCTCTGCTAACTGAAGCCAAAATAAGCAGAAGGCGATGTACAGCCTCTGTAATCACAAATGAACGAATCTGGGCCTGTTACAGTGAGGTGTTCAAAGCAGAGAAGGTGAGCTGAGTGTTTCGCAGCTCTTTAGGTTCCTTTTTTATTCTCCTGTATGTAGTGTTCAGGGGAAAAATGGCTCCTCAGAGTGCCCTCTCCTACTGCTTGCTAGGACAAGGCCACAGAAAAGCCCAAATAAAGAGCAGGAAGAACCTTTGAAAGAACATTGAGATATGGAGACATGAAAATACACGGTTTCACCCATCCACTGCCTGGGATTTAGAGTCTCTGGTTAAAGGTTGGGCGAGAACTTTCTGTTCTACAAAAGGATTGTGGGAGTACGGTATAACACAGAGCCTGCTGTGATGGTGCCTAGTTCAAAGCCAGCTTGGTATCATATCCTCAGGCAAGTCACCTATGCAGTAGATGCCTCCGTTCCCCCATCTGTAAACCTAGAGGCAACACTAAAGCATACCACACAGTAATGTGAACTAAGTGGTAACCCAGCCCACTAGCAGGGAGCTTGAGATATGTAGGCTATGCTCTTTTATGCTGGCCACAGTCTTTTTGTTGACAGGTAAAAACAGTGTGTGACAGACTCAAGAGATATTTTTAAATTAATTAACATCTTTCTCTTCTATATCTGGAGGCAAAGATCCTTTAAATTTTTAATATTTTAATCTGTGGATATACACAAAGTTAATTTTTCTTTTTGGTCAACCAATAAGAAAACCTAATGAAACAAATTTATATTCTCATTCAAATTCCCAGAGTGCTATCAGGGTTGGAGATACCGTGTTTCAATAAGATGGCTTAGACAGGAGCTGGCACTTTGATTAAAAACTTCCATGAGAAAAATTGCCTTATCACTTTAGGCCCCTAAAGCACAAGCAGAGCAAGCCAGGTGGCAGCCACCCTCTAACAAACATAAACGACACAGCTGATTATGGGACACAGTTTTAATTCAGTCTTAAAGCTCCCTACGGTCAAGTTTAGTAACTGATCCCCCTCTGATGCTAGAATAAGTACCTTGAGGCCAAAAAGGGAAGGGATTTGTTCTGAGGTTATAGCATCAGTAAGTGCTGGAAGCCACTAAAAGACAAGGCACCAAGTAAGGGCATATGAAAATGCAGAATTCCACATTAGTGCAATGCCTACCAATGTGGCTTAAAATATATGGAGGAAGTTAATATTAGCAAGCAAGAAATCAATTGTAAGTGTGGTTCTACCTTATTCTTGTTCACAATCTTAGGACAAATTTATCTGCTAAGTAATTTTTCTTAAAAGGTCAAATCAAATTAAGACAGGTTCAGAAAAGCGCTGCTGAAACATTGGCCATTTAATTGTGTCTTTCCTACTAAGTACTCTTGAATGTTAGCACACATTTACTTCTGTCAATCACATACGAATGCTTTCCTCACACAGCCAAAGACCATGTGATGTGAGTTTTCATTATGATGGACACTGCTTTTCTCAGATCTGTGACTCTCTCTGCAGTGGCCTTCCCTATGCAGGGATCTGAGGCTGTGTTGGAGTCAGGCCCTGACCTCAGTGATGGCTAGGCTAAAAATGTTATTTTCTCTGTGTGGTGGTAACCTTGCAAAAGACCAATCATCCTACCCACCTTGAAGGTCAAAGATAATGGACCGCCATCTCCTCCAAGAAATGAGGCAGCAAGGGTCTCAGTCTTGCTCCCTTGGGAGTGGTAATTGTCCACATAACTTTCAAAGACGTTTCACTGGGTGTGTTAGGCAAGCATGCCTGGATGACAGTGGCTGCCATTTCTTCCTGCTTTTCTATTTCACAGTCCCTACTATGGAGGCCAAGCCTTCAAGTCCTGCTTACTTAAATAAAGTTTGATGGAGTACTGTTAGCATAGGCAGTAGAGTAATGGCTCTTTCGTTCAGGGTCCTTGTTGACTGGGGCTTTTCTGAACACCCTAAAGCACAGGGGCAAAGATTTACACACCTACAAAGACTGGATCCAGGAACCCAATAATTCTCCAAGTTAGACAAGCGATTAAATTATAACTGGCCTGGATGGTAATGAAACGTATGTTCTTGCTGAAATGGAGAAATTCTGAGCACCTTCCAATAACAAAGTAATATTACTAAAGAACCACCATGGCGATGTTTAAACATGGGGAGCATACTTCAGGAAATGGGGTAGTTAGGGGGCAGAGAGAAGGGGGAGAAGCACCAGAGTGACAGGAACATCAGCCAGTGAGTGTGGCCTGCTCTTCACCCAGGGAACTGGTTTTCTTCCCTATCAGCCGGAGTTTCTTGCTATGTTGTGTGACAAGCAAATCATTCACAGTGTTCATTTACCAGAGCCATAACATTAAGCCAACTACTCCATGCTACTCAACAAAAGAGGCCCATTTGTTCTGAGGGAGGAAGAAATGCTAGTGTTGGTCACCTTATAGACAGATTGAAGTCCTACAGAAGTTTTAAATGGTAATTATAATGAGAGGCGATGTTTGCTTTGTTTTCTCTTTATAAAAAGAACTCTTGTGAGACGTCTTTATCGTATTTTTTCCTCTGTAGACAGCATTCATAAACTGAGTCTAGAAAAGGCATCCACTGCTCATCTTATTTAAAGGACTTTTTCTTTGAACTTAAAATTGCACAGTGCATTGGGGTTAGAGGACTCAAATACCATATACTAATAACATGATAACATTTTTGTTCACCGATCTAATTTTATATCTTCTGGAACATATCCCATGAGAAGTAGGGGGATTCAGAACTGTGAAATAGCTGTTGGCATTGACTGATGAACTCCAGCTAGCTTGTCATTTGCATCTATGCCTTGGATGAAAGTTTAGAGGGCACATTGATTTAATTTGTGGATGACAGGAGTCTGGAAAGGATAGAAAAGGCACTGACTGATAGAATTAGGATCTGAAAAGATTTTGACAGGCTGTAGCTATGGGATAACCTAACAAGATGGATTATAACAGCAATAGATAGAAGATCATGTGCCCATCCCATTACTGGGACTGGGCATCCTCCCGAAGGAAAGAGATCAGTATGACAAAGAGACACCTGCCTTGCTATATTTAGATTTGCACTGTTCACAGTAACCAACATACAGGATCAACTAAAGTGTTCATGGACAGACAGAGGCATAAAAAAGTGCACACATACAAACACTGAATATGATCCAGTTACAGAGGACATGAAATTCTGTCATTTCTCGCAATATGGATAAATTAAAGGATATCATATTAAGTAAAATCTGGGCACAGAAAGATGGATAGTATACACTTTTACTCTGGAAAGTGGGCTTCAAAGAAGTAGAAAACAAAATAATAGCCAACAGAGGCAGGGTCAGAAGGGGTAAGAAATAGGTGGAAGATGGCTAACAAGTACCAAAACATAGTTACTAAGAGGAATGAAGTACAGTGTTTTAGAGCATAATTCAACCACACAGTACACTATGTAATAGTTCACAGTAGGATATTATAGATATTATAGCAAAGGGATTCAAGCTGTCCATATATAGATATAGATATAGATATAGAGGTAGAGGTAGAGGTAGAGGTAGAGGTAGAGGTAGAGGTAGAGGTAGAGGTAGAGGTAGAGGTAGAGGTAGAGGTAGAGGTAGAGGTAGAGGAAGAGGAAGAGGTAGAGGTAGAGGTAGATGTGGAGGTAGAGATATGTGTGTGTGTGTGTGTGTGTGTGTGTGTGTGTGTGTGTGTGTGTGTGTGTGTGTATGATATATATATGAGCCTCTGGGCCTGGGCTTGAGTATCTGAGACCTCAAATCTCACCCACAGGGACACACTTCCTCTAACATACACACACACATACACATGTATGTGTATATATATATGCATATATAATGTATATGTAACATACTTAGACCATATGATTGATAGGGTAAATGGGAGATTTTTTGCATGGAAGTGTTAAACTATTTGAGGGAAAGCTCCTGTAATCCGCAGTGGATGTCTAACATTTCAGTTGGGCTGTATGTAGGTTTGAATTAAAAAATGGCCCCCTCTAGGGCCATAGGGAGTGTCACTATTAGAAGGTGTGGCCTTGTTGGAGGAAGTGTGTCCCTGTGGGCAGGCTTTGAGATAGCAGATGCTCAAGTCCAGGCTCAGTGGTTCACAGTTCTTTTTCTACTGTTTGTGGATCAAGATGTAGAACTCTCAGCTACCTCTCCAGCACCATGTCTGCCACCATGCTTCCTGATGCAATGATAATGGACTAAACCTCGAAACTATAAGCCAATCCCAATTAAATGTTTTCCTTTATAAAGTTGCTGTGGTCATGGTGTCTCTTCACAACAATAGAAACCCTAGCTAAGACAGACAGTCAGGGATTTGGCTAAGGGACCACCCATCAGAAAGGCAAGATCACCTGAGGAGTGTGGGCTGGCTTTAGCAATGCCTGAGAAACAGGTGGAATTCCTTCAATGAAGCAATGGTACTTTTCAGTTCCAGGGCACCAGCTCTACTGGTGCAATCTGTACCCACTGAGTGGCCATGATGCTTGGGGAGGGGGAGAGAGATTGTGCACCTTTTTGAGTCCTAACTCAGAAGGTACAACTTTTTCTTTCTCCTTTTTTGGTGCCTCATTCTTTCAGAGGTTGGTCAGAATGTAAATGTGCTTTTTCTGGTCCTTGGGCTTCCTTGCTCTTTCTCTAAAGCCCTCTCCCCATCACATCCTGGCCCCCTAATGGAAGAGCTTTTCCTTCTCTCTCTCTCGTCCTCCTCCAGGCATCTGCTACAATTTACAGCTTGCCTGCCTGTTTGGAGATTGGCTTTAATGCTTTGATTCAATCCAGAATCTGTGTGTCCAAATACTAAAGGTCCTTGTCCCTAACTGGTTTTTGATCAATCAATAAAGATGCCAGCGGTCAATGGTTGGGCAAAGGGAGATGGGGGAGGACCCTTAGAGTTGTGTGGGCAAGGACACAGGGGGGAGGGAAAAGGAGGATTACCATAAAGTGGTGGAAGATGAATGGACCTAGGAGCTGCAGGAGATAAAGCCAACCAGCCATGTGAGAACTGGGGTGGGTGGCCACTGGCCACTTCTCCGATTGGGCCTGTGGTGGTAGCAGGGGAAGGTTTAGGAGTGCCCAACCTTTGAGCTAGCCAAGGAATTTTTAAATTAACTGGTGTGTGTGTGTGTGTGTGTGTGTGTGTGTGTCCCACTCATGAATCCAGATAGCTCTTGGGTGGGTATGTGAGTGTGACCCGCTGGGATCCAATGTGGTATAGCCCAAACTCACTGCTACTCTCACCTTTTAGGTTTTTCTTTTAAACTCTAATAAAACTGAACTTTAATTTCAGCCCATTCTTAAATTCTTTTATTAACAAGAGCAGGCCCAGTTTCTCCTGTATCCGAAGCATTTTCCTCAGGTCATTGTTCTTTCACATGCTGAAATTGCTGTTAAGTCCAATCATGTTCTTTTTTTTTTTTTTTTTTTGGTTGTTTAATAATTTTATTTTTTAAGGAACTTCTTATATGAGCATCTCCATCACTCACACCCCGCCCCTCCCCTCCCATGTCTCTTCTCCAAAATTCATGATATCCCCTTCAGTTATTACTGTTATATCCTGGTATTGTTTATACACACACACACACACACACACACACACACACACACACACACACACACACACACACACTCTTACACATATACATATATCCTACTGAATCCATTTAGCTTTGGTTATACATACATATTTCCAGGGCTGACTACTTATGATTGACTAAGGTATGTGGAAATGCACCCTGGAGGACACTGATTTTTCCTCTTTCAGTAGACGCTGACCACCTGCAGCTTTTTATCTAGGGGTGAGACCATGTGGAGTTTCCCCTGACCACACTGACACATCGACTGGTGCTATCATTATGCCTACCTTGTTTAGGCAACTATATTGTTGAGAGTACATGGGTGTAGCTTCTTATATATAGAAGACACTGTCTCACAGCAGATGTCCTGGTGCCTGACTCACCATTTTTGGCTCTCTCTCCCTCTCTGTTTCTCAAGCCTTCGGTTGCAGTGGAGATGTATCAGTTGGGGTTGTCTATCGCACAGTCTCTTGTTCTCTGCCTTTTGATCAGTTATGAATCTCTGCTGCAAAAAGATGCTTCTTTGAGGAGGGGTGAGAGCTATATCTATGAATAAGTGTTTGGAATCTAGTTAGGGATTACATTGGTTTAGGAAAATGGCAGTAGAAAGCTTTCTTTTGGGGAGAAGAATGAGCTAGCTCTTCAGCTTTTACATAAAATCTAATTACTTTTTTCTTATGAGGAATTTCTTCTCTTCGGAGAGGTTTTAAAGCATATGGAATGTCTGATTACAGCTTTAGGCTTCTTTTTTTTTAATTCAATTTTATTTTTATGTGTGTACACATTTAGACTGAATGTATGTCTGTGCACCATATGTGTATCTGGTGCCCACAGAAGCCAGAAGAGGGCAGTGGATACATTTGAAAACATTTTCTTAAATTATTTATTTGATATTTCTTTTCCTCCATTTGTTCCTTCCAGAATTATTATTATTTTATTTTTCCTCTTCTCTGCTCACTAAATGCCTAACTTCCTTTTTCTGTGATAAGACAGCATGAGCAAGGCAACTTTTAAAAGAAAGCATTTAATTTCAGGGTTGGAATACATGATCATCATGGCAGGGAGTATGACAGCAGGCAGGTAAGCAGGCATGGTGTTGGAGCAGTAGCTGGGAGCTTACATGTGGAGACAACAATGAGGCAGAGAGAGGGGGAGGGAGGAAAGGAAGAGGAAAAAGGAGAGGGAGAGGAAGAGGGAGAGGGAGGGGAGAGGGAGAGGGAGAGGGAGAGGGAGAGGGAGAGGGAGAGGGAGAGGGAGAGGGAGAGGGAGAACTCAGAATGATGTGTGCTTTTGAAACATCAAAGCCTAGCCACAGTGACTCACCTCCTCCAGCAAGGCCACACCTCCTAATCCTTCCCAAACAGTTCCACCAACCAAGTACCAAGCATTTAACTATGTGAACTTATGAGGACCATTCTTATGCAAAGCACTACTTCAAGCATTGTTCTAACCTTTACAAGTAATGCTTCTAATTATAATTACAATCCTATTTTCCTCAACACTTTGCTTTATGATGGGGAGAAATTCCAAACCTTTCATCCCTAGAGAGGACACTTTTAGTTGCTTGACTTGTAGAAGTAGCTTCTAGCAGAAGAAGCTTGTGTGGGTTTACTAAGTTTTTGTTTATAGAATTCTTTTGTTTTCTTTGTATATACCTCTGTCTTCAGTTGTCTCTGAATCTCAGAGACTCTCTGATTTACTGTAAGGTAGGGAGCACAGAGCATTATTTAGAAATTGTTAAAATAAATCATTTTGGTTCATTAGTTTTGTATTCGTCATGTCTATAGTTTTAAAATATAGGATTTTTAAAAAAAATTTTTTTTGTTCTTGTGTAGGTGTTTTTAGACCTTTAGCAGCACAAAGAACACAGTTCTCCTCTGGCCTGGGTGAAAATGGCCACATGGTTGTGTAGAGTGTATCAAGATTCCTGATGGTAAAATGTCCAGTGTAAGTTGCTTAAAACAATCATGGCCAGGCCAGCATCCTCTGGAACTGAGCTGTTCTTAAGCAGCAAGCAGCCTATTTGCAATGTGGCTTCCTTAAGGTGTTCATAGAAGTTGGAAGGGCATGAGGGCAGTACAGACTGTAGCTTGACTTATAGTCCTTTGTTCAAGACAATCAGAACACCAGGGAAGGGTCAAATTGTCACCATTTAGGGAGTCAGGTCACCCTAGCCCCAATACCTATTCAAAGGAAAAATAGTTTCTTCTGGAAAACACCAAAATGGCACCAGTGCAACAAGATGGCCTGGAGAACCCAGGGGTCTGGGCTTGGAAGGGTCCAGCTGCTTCTGCAAAGGATTTGGCAGCAGTGTTAGGTTGTGGTGGAGGCTGTGAGGCTCATGGAGGTAAAGGGATGGGGGTGGGGATAGAGAGTGGGGGTAGGAGGTGTGGAGAGTAGGTGGTGGGAGGTAGGATGGGGGTGGAGAGTGGGGGGCAGGGGTGGGGTTGGAGAGTGCATCCAAGGAGTGGACCCCTATGAACAAGCTGGACAGCCTGGCCAAGGACATGAAGATCTAGTCCCTGAAAGAGATCTATGTGTTTGCCCTGCCCATTAAAGAATCTGAAACTATTGACTTTTCCTGGTCACATCATGAAGGAGGGAATTCTAAAGATTCTGCCAGTGCAGAAGCAGACTGTCTAGTGAACCGGGGGCAGGACTTTTGCTGCCATTGGAAATAATGATCTTGTTGCTCTTATCGTTAAGTGATCTAGGGAGGTAGCCACTGCCATCCTAGAGGCCATCATCCCCGCCAAGCCCTGCATCGGCCCTGTGTGGAGAGGCTACCTGGGAAACAAGACTGGCAAGCCCCCACTGTTTCATGCAAGGTGACAGGCTGCTGTGTCTCTGTGTTGTGGATTTAACACCTCCCCTTCCACTCCCTACCCCGACTCTCCACCCCATCCCCCACCCTCCACCCCATCCCCACCATTCCCACTCCCAGCACTGTCTCTGCTGCTGCTGGCCAGCATTGATGACTGCTACACATCAGTCAGGGGCTGCACTTCAACTCTGGGAAACTTTCAACACTATGTCCAAGACCGATAGCTACCTGACCTCTGACCTCTGGAAGAGACTGTTCACCAAATCTCCTTATCAGGAATTCACTGGCCATCTTGTGGAAACCTCCATTCAGAGGACCCAGGCTCCAGCTGTGGCTACCATATAAGGGGATTTATACAAGAAAAATAAAGTGAATTAAGTATTTTTTTTTTAAAAGGAAAAATAAATATTAAAGAGAGCTTACAACAAAGGTTTAACATTAACACAAATAGTGATTTAACAGTATTTAACATGGCTTACTCTGGGGTGGGGGTGGGGTAGTTTAAGTACACATATGATAGAAAAAGCTTCAGATTGGAAAGTCTTTAACAAGCGCAGACCTTGCACAAAATGAGCCATAAATGGACATTTGAGTGGTTTTTAGAGTCTCTGTCTTTCTTCCTGGAGAAAGCACTCCAGGGAGAGGTTGGTTGCTAAGTCTGTCTAGAGCTACATAAGGAAGAGCAGGAAGATCTCAAGAGGCAATGTAGAGGTGAGGTGATTTGGTATCACGAAGGTAGGTAAGAAGAAAATATCTTAAAAATCTTTCTCATCTCTAAGGTTCTATAGTTTGCTTGCTCTCAGTTTTCAAATCTGGTCACCCTTGAAGAGAAAGTTAATTAACAGGATGTGCAAATTAAAGATCTGCTATAATACTAATTAACATTTTCCTATCAACAGCTAGTCCGTTTCTGAACATGTGTAAATCAAGACATGAGTGTCTCTGCAGATGCTAGAATGTTACACTGGAAAATTGTAATTATGTTGCTATTAAAACAGAAGCCAGCTCGGTGTGGGAAGGGTGGCCTCTGGAGCCTCCTCAGTTCTCAGCATGAGAGGTCAGCAGACCAATAGGAGCATGGACCTTTATTGTGGACAGACCTGGAGGACAGGGGACAGGGGACAGGGCAGAGGCATCCACTCCAGCACTGGAAGGTGGATTCCTCCCTTACTTTTGTCCCCTCCTGGCCTCAAAATTTGTACGTACTCAGAATGCAACAGGCTGGATGTTGCAAGGCGTGGCTGGCTGCAAGTCTCCTGGACAAATTCAACAGCATCCACACAGGCAACGTGATGAGGTGGTTTGTAATTTTTGTAGAAGGGAGTTTTGTCAGTGAAAGAATAGCTGAGTCACCCACAAGAGTTTCTAGGCATCTCCCCAGATATGCTTTGCACAGCACTAGCTGATATGCCCCTGAATTTATGGAGTCATAATGGCTCTCTGTGCCTTTATTGTAGAGACAGAAAATCAAGAACTCCGGAGAATCAGAAAAAAAAGACAGACTCTTAAAAAACACTCAGTGTCCATTTATGTTACATTTTGTACAAGATTTTCCCTTGTTAAACACTTTCCAATTTGAAGCTTTTTTCTATCACATTTTCTTAAAATGGGACAAAATTTAATTTACAGTTAAACAAGCAGATAAATGGACTTTAAGTTCTTTTCGACTTCTTTTTTGATTTGAGAGTAATATTTTAGTTATTTATACTGCTTACGATAGAGGGACTGGGGAGGTAGAGAGCCTCTGCTCTACGAGGCCCCAGGTTTGACCCTCAACAACACACACACATCCACAAACACACATGTACACTTGTACTAGCACACACACAAGCACATGTGTACACTCATACATACATAAATATTATTTTGAAAACAAGATAAACAATCAAAATTAGCTCTAATTAAAAAACAACTGATTATTGGCATAGTCAGATTCTTGTCAACTTCCAATTCAACTAGTTCAAGAGACTTAACATAGGAATTAGTTCTGTAGGTGTGAACAGGCTAGGCGAACCACCAGTGGAAGCAGTGGGAAACCAAACCATTTCCATCCCTAGGCCTGGAAGGCCAGGGCTGCCCAGGGGAGGTGAGACCCTGAAGAGGGCCCCTTATGTCTCTCTAGGCAGATACCAGAGCTATTACTAGAAACGGCAAGTGGTGGAGGACAGCATCCTTCCCTGATGCCCGGGTGAGGCAGTCACGCTCAAGTCCTGCAGTGCAACATCTCACATTTTGCTGTGGTTGAGTTTTTGCTTCAGTTAAATCCCAGGTCTCTCTGCTGGAGGGAACAAGGTAGAACACAGTGGTGGCTGAGCAATGTGTTCTGGGCACTTGACTCCTGAGACACACAGAAATGAATGCTGCTTAGAGGGAAGGGGACTTGTCTTCAGGGCCTGCAGGAGTAATAGAGAGTAACAAGCACTGTTACCTTCACGAGTCATGACAACAATTTCTACCTTAGGGCTCTTACAGGACCCTTTTGTTCCTGTTATTTTTCAAGGACCTATTTTTGAGAAAGGAAGAAAAATAAGCTGTTACCGGTTATTCACACACAGAAGCAAAATTGGTATTTTTCTGACCGTTCTCAATTCATGTTTTACTTAAATTAGATTGCTAGAACTAGTTCTCTGGGGCAAAGGAAGGGAGAGGGATTATCTCTCTTGAGTCTTACCTAGGCTTCATTTGTTTACTGAAAGTTTGTAACATTAAAGACCAGACTCTGAGGTTTCATTCATTCAGTCAGAAGGGCTCAATTTTACAGACAAAAAAGGTCAAAGGGGTGAAAAAAATCTTCTAAGTGTCTTAGTTAGGGTTTTACTGCTGTGAACAGACACCATGACCAAGGCAACTCATAAGGACAACATTTAATTGGGGCTGGCTTACGGGTTCAGAAGTTCAGTTCATTATCATCAAGGCAGGAGCATGGCAGCATCTAGGCCGGCATGGTGCAGGAGGAGCTGAGAGTTCTACCTCTTCATCTGAAGGCTGCTAGAAGATTGGTTTCTAGGGGACTAGGTCAAGGGTCTTAAAGCCCACAGCCATAGAGACACACCTACCCCAACAAGACCACACCTCCTTATGGTGCCACGCTTTAGACCAAGCATACACAAATCATCACATTCCAGTCTCTGGCCCCCATAGGCTTGTTCAAACACATGAGTCTCTGGGCACCATACCTAGCCATAGCATAATAAAAATAAGTTTAGTCCAACTTCCAATGCCCTCATAGTCTATAGTAGTCTCAATAATGTTAAAAGTCCAGAGTTCAAGGTCTCTTCTGAGATTCATCCAACCACTTTCTTAACTATAGTCCCCAAAGCAAGATGGGAAACCAGCTGGGCAAACTCCAAACTCTGCATCTCCAGTTCTGATGTCAAAGTGGTCTTCAGATCTCCACTCCTTTTTCATCTTCGTTGACTGCAACAAAGTTCTTTGTCCTAGGCTGGTTCTACTCCCTGTTAGCAGGTTTTCTTTGTAGGCTCCCACAGCTCTGGCATCTGGTCATATAAGTATTTTTCCCCACTTGAGATACCTATTTTTTTTAATGAAAGCTTTAATTTGTTAAGTTACTATATCAGTGACCAGAGGACATACCCAGACAGACCTTTGTTGAATCACGTGACCCCATACATCCTTTCTGCTGACCCCAGCTGAGTCCATGGGGAACTCTGGGTGTCCTCCCAGCCCCACTGAGTAGGTGACACATTCTGTGATTCTGTCAACATGAAGTGAGGCTCAGGGAATGCTCACCTTACATACAATTAGCGCCCTCTGGTCCACAGATAATAATTCCAAATGCAGTGATAACTCAGACGGGAGGGTTTAGAGCAAAGCTATTTCATATAAAATCAGCTTTAGTGCAGGGGTGGTCGTGGGAACAAGCATGGCCCAGTGGAAAGAAGCCGCCCCCCCCCCCCCGTGTCTATCCTGGGCGCTGTGGTTCTGGATGGGACAGGAGACATGTGAAAAGTGGCCTCGAGTCTTCCCACACAGTCCGATGACAGGTGGGGGCTGTGGGAAGCCTTTGTGGGCCCTGCCCGTGGGTGGGGGAGGGGGCCATTCTCGAGGAATGCACGGCAGCCGTCTCTGTGGGTTCTCTAGCCTGGGACACTGCAGTTGCTACAGGGTGCTGTAGATGGACTAGCTGGAGCGCAGCTGGGGTTCCCGCCAAGATGGGTTTTGGCAGCTTGGGGCACTGGGCTAGCTGCTTAGGCTTGGGTGAATGGGTACCGTCTGGGAGCACTGGGAAGCCCTCAGCGAGAGATTAGACGTGGCTCCTTAATCGAGGGCCGGATCCCTCGCTTCCCACGGCAGGTCCAGATGAAGAGACAGTCCATAATTCTAAGAAGTTTATTGTCATCGTGTGAAGAGTGGCGTGGATGGAATTGTACCTTGTGTCCTCTGGGAGATGCGAGGCAGATATAGTAACTGGGAAGGGACATGGCTAAACCTCTAGGTGTCTCATTAGCATGGGGATAGCTTGGGGCTGTGTGGCCACACCTCTGCCTGAGGAGGGGTGGTATGTGACCATGACTAGAGCCAAAAGCCTCCCGGGAACGTTGGCATAAAGTTTTCCGGTCCCTTGCAGATTGTTCCCCTGGGTCGCCCAGATTTTATGCCTGTGCTCAACTGGGTGTCAGACTGCCTGTCAGAGATCACTGCCCCACAGATGGTCACAGTGGCTTTTAGGGATATCCACTATGGTTGCAACAGCTGGAAAAGAACAGTTGTGAACCTATAGGCTGTAGGCATGCTTCTCTGTGCCAGGCCCTGTTGTGTGCATTGCAGGTGGGAGCTGCCTTACTATGGCCACAGCCTGATGAACATGGCCTTGTTGTTACATTGGTATATGAAGCAAGGCATAGGCCTCTATACAGATGCAGCTGTAGGTGTAAGCCATGTATGTGCATATGCCTGTGTGTGCCTGCATGTGCATGTATGGTATATGTGTGTACATGGGGGGGGGATATATGAGTGCATGTGTGTGTTTGTATGTGTGCATGTTTATGTGTGCATGTATGTGTTTGTATGTGTGCATGTTCATGTGTGCGTGTGTGCCTGTGTGTGTGCATGTGTGCTTGTGTGTGCTTGTATGTGTGCATGTGTGTGTGCATGTGTGTGTGTGCATTTCTGCATGTGTGTATTGAAGAGACATTTAGTGGAGATGATCAGTTATTCAAGCAGAGGACTTGCTTACCATATGGGCAAACCCAGGTTCCCTCCTCAGCACAGCATAAACTGGGCATGGTGGCACAGTCCTGTAATGCCAGCTCTTGGGATGTGAAAGCAGGAGAATGAGAAGTTCAAGGTTGTTCCAGGCTGGGATCTGATTTCTTTTTTACAAACGGGGGTGGGGGGGACAAGAAACATATTTTTGTGTGTAAATACAGAGTCATGATTAGAGGTCATCAAGCCAGTGCAGAGCCTCTGAGGAAATCGTGTCATTTTCCTCTTGCAACTCAAGTGATATGTATAGCCACTCCAATTTTATTTTTTAGTTACTTCTAAAAAGAAAAGAAAAGAAGAAAAAAAGAGAGAAATTGGTAAGATTGCCATGGAACAGGGAGCTCCTTTCAGGTGCCGAGGGTTGAGAATTGCTCACCACCTTGGTTTTCAAGAGACTGAGAAAGCATTCACAGACAAGTGAGAGAAGCACGGGGCACAAAGATGCAGAGTAAAGGGGATGGAGAGACTTAAAATGAGATCTGTGTGCTCTTGTAACTGCAAGAGTGTTTATTAAGACTTTCTATGTGGCAAAAAAGAAACAGGTTTCCTCTTTACTCAGGCGGCTTAAAGGTAACGTATAACTCTTGCAGTGTGTGTACAGTGCAGCCCGGGAGCTCTTCTGGCAGAAGGACCACACTCTTTTTGGTAATTGTAGCATCTAGACTCTTCCGCGCATAAGTGGACACTGGGGAGGTGATCACTGACCCAGGCAATGACCTGTAATCCCCAGTGAGCACAGGCTCTATGGCAGTTTCCTGGTGGCCATTCAGCTGGAGTCAGGCCACCAACTTTTCTCTCTCTGACTTGTTCGATCAGTGGATTCACTGTTAGATCCAGGTATGAAGAGAAGAGGGACATGTGACACGTATGTGACAACGGTTGCAGCCAGAGCTTTAGAAGCTGTGCCCTTTGCTCTGCTGCAGCTGTTCAAATCTGCTGAGATGTTTGTACACTGAGAAATGGAGGGGCGATGGTTGGAGCAATCTGCCTCTTTGTTAACTTCCTCAAATCACACTATTAGCCACAGAACATTATTTAGAAATTGTTAAAATACGTAATTCTGGCCCCTTGATTTTATATGAGCCATTCCATAGTTCGTGTTGTGCATTTGTTTTGTTCCTGTGCAAGTTTTTTTCAGACCTTGGGAAGTCGTAAAGAACAAAGCGCTAGGCATCCTTGCGCCTGTATGCGAAGGTTGTGAAATGCAGTTCTGGCTGGGACAGATAAGCCAGGCAATTTAAGTTATATTAAATGAAGTCACTTTTTAATAGGGCTTTAATTTCAGCCAAGTTGGAAAGGGATGATAGGATGAAATTCAAAGTCCTTAGCAATTTCTTTTTAGGAAGTGATTTTCCAGATTTTGGTTGGGAGGCAACACATGACAACCTCTTCTAACAGATGAGTGCTCTACGGGCTAAAATAGAAGCTCACCGTTTACATTGACTGGATTTAACATGATTTCCTCTTTGATCTAAGTCTGCTCAGCTTTTATACAGCCTTTGTTTGGCTAAAGCATTTAGTTAATTAATAAACTGCAAACAGAAGGAAATATCCAGATAATAAGCATACCCTTGACTAATAAGCTCCAACAAGCCCATCAATGTAACCAGTGCCAATGACAAAATGGAACCGTCACTAATGCTAAGGAGTCTCTTTAAACCTGCTCCCAAGCACTTCTGCCTCTCCTGTCCACAAAGGTAACCACCATAGTGGCCTGCAGTGCCATAGAACCTTTGGCTTGACTTCGAATATAAATCTGTTCATGTGTGTCGTCATGTGTGCCTTCAGGTCATCCCCTCCCCTGAGCTCACCACAGATGCTTCTGCTGGAAACCTTCCTTCATGTCTCAGACTACCTTTGCATTCTTTTCTGTTGGGTGTGCATCTAGAGTGGAATGTCCAGATTTCTCTCTGTGTCTCTTTCTCTGTCTCTCTCTCTCTGTCTCTCTCTCTCTCTCTCTCTCTCTCTCTCTCTCTGTCTCTCTCTCTCTCTCTCTGTCTCTCTCTCTCTCTGTCTCTCTCTCTCTGTATGTATAATGTTACTACACAATCCCATTGTTACAAAGTGATTTTCATACTTTTTCAGAGGCATGCAGAGGTCCCAGGTTGCCACATTTTTGCTAACCCGTGGTTTTGCCTAAGGTACTTGGGTAAGTTCATTCTAGCATTTTCGGGGAATTTAGTTTGCATTTTCTGTAGTTGTTTTGAAATCCAGCATCATTTACTGTAATTGGCAGCCACTGGAGTCTTACACCATTTTAATACTGAATCCTTTGTCCACTCCAGTGCTGTAGAAGTCTTTAGCTTCGGATAAGTCACGTGTTGCCTGTGACTTCCTTCCCATCCCACGCTCTTCACCCTCCCCATTGTCTTTTATGATAAACTAATCTTCCTGTAGCTCATTTTCTCTTGTCAATGCTTTTGCACCTTGGAAATCTTTGGCTGTTCAAAACCTCATGAACTACTTTCTGGTGTCAGCTAATATCAGCTCAGCTTTGCCTTTCATGTCCAGACATACCAAGTTCCTTGGAACTGACTGGGCAGGGTGCTCTGAGGGAGAATTTTACAAGATTTATCAGGGTTTGGAGGTGACACAGTGAGGTGGACCTTACTTTCTGTTTCTTACAATTTTTATTTCATATTAGAAGGCATATTACATGTATATTTAAAGTTCTCTCTCTCTCTTTCTCTCTCTCTCTCTCTCTCTCTCTCTCTCTCTCTCTCTCTCTCTCTCTCTCTCATTTGTCTGAGACAAGTTCTGGCTATGTAGCCACATTGGTCTATAATTTGCCACATAGTCTAGGCCAGCTTTGAACTTACAATCCTGAGATTTTACAAGCGTATGCTACCAAGCCCATCTAGAAATACTTTAAAATGATTTACGACTCCCATACATCCATGAAATGAAAACTGTGTGTGCAGCAATGTGGTGTGTGCATCCACACTGCTCAACCCTCTGTTTCAGTCTCTGGGATGATCTGTCTTGCTTTCTGCCTAGGAGGCTGGCCTGCACGTACTCTTGGCAAGAATTGATTATTTGGTTCTGCTTGACTCAACCAATGGGGTGAGCCCGAGGAAGATCAGTGTGTAGGAGGCCTGTGAGGTTTGTATTATCCTCCTGCTCTGCTGCTCCAGCACCCTACCATAGGCTCCTGCTTCTGCCAGCCAGCCCTCACTGGAGTTACTTTTGCAGGGGTCTCATAACCACTGCTCCTTGCCCTTACAGAGAAGGGGTGGTCACCTCTTCTCCTGTGAGGATAAAGCAGTTATTCCTTCCTGGCTGTCTGGAGCCCTGCTCATGACTTCACAATCTTCTCTATTAAACTCTCCTCAGCTTTCCAGTTTACACATCTTTCTGAACCCTCATGGGACCGTGGCTTACACAATTCTAATTATGTGTATGTGTGTGCCCGTGTAACTTTATTCGCACCATGTGTGTACAGGTGCACAAAGAGGCCAGAGATTATGAGAGTCCCTGGATCTAGAGTTGCAGGCATTTGAAAGGCACCTGATATGGGTGCGGAGAACTAAATCCAAATCCCCTGAAAGAACAGTAAGTGTTCTTACCCACTGAGTCATCTCTTAGCTTCAAGTAATAACATTCTTCATAAGTCTTTTCCCCTGAGATGTTGAGTCTCCTGAACCACTTTCTTTTTTTTTTTTTTTTTTGCTTTTATTTTTTGATACTATATTTACATTTCCAATGTTTCCCCTTTCTAGGTCTCCTCTTTGGAAACCCCCTATCCTCTCCCCATCCCCCGCCTCTATGAGGGAATTCCACCTCCCACCCACCCACCCACCCACTCCCGTATTCCCAACTTGACATTCCCCTTTACTGGGGCCTCTCCTCCCTCTGATGGCCAACAAGGCCCTCCTCTGCCACATATGTGATCCAAACCATGGGTCCATAAATGTGTATTCTTTGGTTGGTGGTCCAGCCTCCAGGAGGACCGGGGGGGCCAGGTCAGTTGACACTGTTGCTCCCTCCATGGGGCTGCAGACTCCCTCAGCTCCTTCAGTCCCTTCTCCAACTCCTCCATCTGGGACCTCACTCTCAGTCCAGCAGTTACTGTAAAGTGAAACTTGGGTATTCTGAACTTTTGGGCTAATATCCACTTATCAGTGAGTACAAACCATGTTCCTTCTTTTGTGATTGAGTTACCTCACTCAGGATGATATTTTCAAGTTCCATCCATTTGCCTGCAAATTTCATGAAGTCATTGTTTTTAATAGCTGAGTAGTACTCCATTGTGTAGATATACCACATTTTCTGTATCCATTCCTCTGATGAGGGACATCTGGTTTG